>OZ034808.1:16828197-18028197 GCA_964028335.1 Altica lythri | reverse complement strand
ATCACTGCGACCTTTGTGAACATCCATTTTTCTGGAATAGGATTAGAGCACCTTGTCCAGCCCTGCCCTCTTAATGAGACTTAATAGCCTTGACAGTGGCCACTCCGCATAACTTGGAGCAGCCGGTTTCTCCTCTCCAAGTACTAGATACCGCGTTCACATTGGCATAGGACATGAAATGCGGTTTCCTCCTCCTCTTGGCAGTATCGACAAATGTCTTCATCTGGCTACAATGTCCTGTCAAGAGACTGACAATCATTCTGACATCGTTTCGCCTTTGTGATAGCAGCTCTACAGTAAACTTCGCCGAGTGTCCCTTTATGAAGACTTTGGCTTGTCGCTTGCCTGGTGATTTTTCCCACCACTCCTGGGCCTCCTCTAGCCTCCATTTCTCAATGGCTGCCTTTCTGAATGTACAGCAACTCCGCCGAATCATTCCGGATCAATCATTGGGGTATTAGCTCCCACACGGGCCAATTCATCAGCCTTCTCATAGCCTCGAAACCCTGAGTGTTCTGGTATCCATGCCAGTGTCAGAGAATTTTGATTTGCGGCATGTGTCAGGGCCCCAACGCAGTCCCACACCAGCTGTGAGCTTATTTGTGCCGAGCAGACTATCGCCTTTAGAGCTGCTTGGTTGTCCGAGTATATTACTACGGTTTTACTCGTTATACCCTGACTTACGATCTCCGTTGCACAGTGTTGTGTGGCCATTACCTCGGCCTGAAACACTGTGGCATACGCACCTAGACTTAGTTGAACTTTTATCCTGTGTCCTCTACTATATATACCTGACCCTGTGCCTTTCTGAGTCTTTGAGCCATCGCGCGGTATACCAGATTGACTCCCCTTGGGTTGGGGGGGGGGGCATTGTTCTATGAGACCCTTTCCAGTATTTCTACTCGAAAGTTTTTTGCAAAGTTATACCTGGGGACGATCCTGTCCTGAGGCATGCTTATTATTTGATCCGCCTTAACCCTATCATATAACTCTGCTTGTTTTTTCCCTTTTAATAAGGTAATGGGAGCCTGGCCTTGTAGCAGCCTGTGAGCAGTTGCCATAGCCTCGCCCTGTATGTAGATTTTACATCTTACCATGACGTTGTTACATATTTTATGTGAACAACGACACGTTAAAATTAGTAAAATCACTTTCATTCGGAAATATAAACAACTAAACAATCTTAATCTTACTGAGAGTTACATTCCTGTACCTAGATGAAACATGGATCTATCAAAATGGTAGCTCAGTGCGTCAGTGGGTACACGATTGTGACCTGAAAAGTAATCCAGCTCGTGTAAAATCCGAAAGAAAGCGATTTACTATTTTACACGCTCACACGACACTGGATGATTTTTGGAAGGATGTGACTTGTTACTATTAGAGTCTTCGAATACAGACTTTGACTATCACAAAAGTATGAATAGTGACCTTTTTAAAAACTGGGTTGTTAATCAACACATTCCTGCTCTATCTGTATTTCAAGAAAAATGTGTGGTGGTCATGGACAACGCGCCATACCATTCAGTTCAACTTAACAAACCACCCTATTTTAGCGAAAAAAGCGATGTTGCAGGAATGGTTGATTAACAATAACCTTATGTTTGACACAAAAATGACAAAGAAACAACTGTACTCAATAATCTTAACTTATAAAACTGACGAAAAGATATATGTAGTGGATGAAATTTTAAAACAATGAGTACATGAAGTACTTCGACTACCACCATACCATTGTCATTACAATCCAATAGAACTAGCATGGGGGTTTACTAAGACATATTATAACAAGCATATAACATCTACTTATCTTGACCAGGATAGAGTTAAAAAAACGTGGACAGAAGCATTGACTAAATGTACACCAGACATGTGGCGAAATTTTTGTAGATATACAGACGAATTTATTTTGGCAGATTGGACTACTTAGGTACATGGGAAACTGCTCACATGACAATAAATTATTTCATTGGAGAAATCAGATTCTGACGATTCAGATTTTGGATTTGATAGTGACTCTGATTCTTCCAGTGAAATAATGGAAGAGGATTGATCATACAAATACACCGACAACATTTACACGTTACATCTAAATCTGCATCTGTATTTGTTTTTATTTGCTTTTATGTAATTTATTAAAATATTTTTTTCATTGTATCGGTTTGAAAAATTTCTGAAGAATTTCTGTTATAAAAAACATTATTAAAACATCTGCATATATAAGTCAACTGCGACTCCACTTGAGGCGGACCAGGAAAATCAAATTTGTACTGTAGTAGTTTCCTTAATTAACCCATTGGATGTGAAATTTTATTACCCTACAGCCACTATTACAATAATCTACGATGCCATTTGGATGTAAAATAGTAGACTTTAAAAAAGATGGATATAAAATTTGAGTACTGTGTTTTTATGTCAAACTCAAAAATGATTAAATAATTTTTTTACCACTACTTGAATAATTTAAAAGTTTTATTATACATTTGTAAAAATGATTTTTTTTACTTTTGCTTGATTAATTTAAAAGTTGTATTAAACGTTTTTAGTTAATATAAGTATATGTGCTACATTTTGAATTGTACTTATTTACTTGTAATAAAATGTAAATATAAAAGTACCTATATTTTTTGTTATAGACCAATAAAATAATAATTGACTATAAACAGGGATCTGTTCTGTGTAAAGGAATGTGTTATTTTGAGTATCAGTCAAAATTCATGTGAATTCAAATAGACCATTCTTGGATATTAATACTACTTGCAGCGAAAACTGATATCTAATTTAGTATTCAATTTAATATTAAATATATTGACTTATTTCCTGCAAGTTTTAAATTTGGTTTGCAAATTTAATTAAGATATTTGTACTGAATACACATATTTTTATTGAAGACGTGACAACATCGTACTTACAATTAACAAGACCACAGAACAGTAAACTCAGACGTGTATTATACAGGGCGAAATTCATGTTACTAACAGAGCCTACTGAGATTGGAATAAAAAGTGAACGGATTATATATTTATTTATTTATTTATTTATGTATTTGCTGACACACTAAACTTCATTTAAAAACTAGGAGGAGTGATTTGAAAAGCCAGACTTACAGCCAAATAAGTTACTAGAAAATTTACAAGGCGGAAAATTTAAATACATTTCTTTCATTTAAATAAAATTGAAAATAAATGTTTATGGACACTTTATATATGGTCACAAAGTAAACTTACAATAATTATATTAAAAAAAGAAATCAATTAACAAAAGTCACCATTATAAATATTTCACACTTTGAAAACATAACCTATAAATGTCACAAATTACTTGATAAATGTAAGTGGCAAATTTGTATAGTGTAAACTTGCCTCCAAATTAACCAATAAACAAACGCGAGTGTTGCCAACTTTAATTCAAATCGCTCCTCCTAGTTTTTAAATAAGGTATAGTCCTATCCTGTTTATTTAAATATTTGCAATTTGCAATCAATTAGCTATTAGCTACATAGCTACTCCTTATATATTGCGCTAGTTAGTTTCTTGTGTTTAGTCGATTACTTCATAATTTCATTAAAATAATGATTAGTTTCGTCTTGTGCCAGTTTTGCGAATTATTGACCTTTATCAGCTAAAATTGTTATCATGTTACGAAATGAATTGGATAATATTAATAAATAAATACTTCAAAAGTATATATTAGTTGTCATAAGTGGAAAGTTTAACGAATTTGTTTGGATTTTATATACCTATATAGATGGTACCTGATTTTTAACCGGTAAGTTTGTTTATTATTATTGGATTAATTACTTTTATATTAGGTTTCAATTAACTATATCAGACGTAATTTTTAAAATTGGTAAAATTAAAATATCGAAAATGGGTAAAAGGGAACGAATATTTATCTAGTAAAACTTTCATGAGAGAGTAAAAAACCAAAACAATAAAATTATATTTTTTATTAAAATTTTTAAATAAAAATTTTGTGCCTATTTATCTGGAAAATAGATTTTTTAGAACAATAAAAAACTTAACTTTGAAGCAAAAAAGCTTCTTTACAAAAAATATAAAAAATCCTTTAAATCTCACTCGAAATTTTTAAATCCGGTTATTTGGTTTTATTTTAATATCTACTAGCTGACCCTGCGAAATTCGTAACGCTTAACACTGATGCCTTTTTCTTATTTTCCGTTTTTTACGTTTTTGTCCCGTTTTTTTTATTGCCATTATTTTCATATTTTAATAATTTTTATTTTATTCAGAACGTAGACAAATTTAAATAATAATTTTTCTAACAGTATTATTTATAAATCGAAATACACCGCCCTCTACCAAGTATTTCCGCAACTTAGATGTCAAATGATGGAATAGATTTATATCGATAAATTAACTTACACTTCCATCTATTAGGAACTCATAGAACTAAATTGTCGTTTTTAGTTTTTAGTATTTTTCGTTCACTATTATTTGTGTTTCATACCTTTTAAACCTTCCCTGAACTTCCACAAATAATTAAAAACCAAAATTAACCAAATCTATCCAGTAGTTCTCGTGTTTTAGCAAAACTAACGAACATCAATTCATTTTTATTCTTATAGATATGAAAGTATGCTTTATTAATCAGAATTAAGTAAACAAAACAATAGTGTCGGTAGGAATTTCCTAACAAGTATTTATTTATTTATATGCACCTATTATCGATTGAATCGTTAATAGTTAATTATCATTGTTTATGTTTTTAAAGTTTCTATTAATAAAACAATGCAATCTACCAGATAGAAAATGCATTTTTTAATTTGTTGCTTTTCAAGGATTTTTGAAAAATATTAATAAAAATAATCATCATTTATGAAATCATTAATGTATTATTAATATTAACTTCAATAAAGTTTAAGCTTAATATTGATGTTTAATAATAAAAGGTTAAAATAAGAAAACGATAAGAGTTATTCGTCATTATGTTATCTGGCATAATTTTAGCTAACGTATCAAATATCTCAAACATATTTCGTGTTGCATTATCGTATCGTATTATATTAATTTTCATGGTACACCCATTAGGAACAATTCGGAACTAATTAGTGTATTATTATTTTTGAAATGGATATTTCTTAAGACGTGCCTGACTGTGTATGTTTTGCACACAGAAAAGGCAGATCCGGCTGCGTATGCTTCGCACGGAGAAAAATCTTCATCATGCCCTCACGTTCACGAGACGCTCTAATACAAGGGTGCTCAACCTTAGGCCCGCGAAAGAATTTTAAATGGCCCACGCAAGTAAGTTTTGAAATATGCACCAAATTGAAAAATTCCGTCAAATTGCCTACCGTTAAGGAACGTAGTAGCTACGTCGACCCCTTCCGCACAATAAATTCTTATAATGTTTCGAGAAAATTGAGTGTGCACGTGTTATATGACAGTTTAACTGTCTGTTTAAAGTTGGTAGTACTATCAGAGAAGATTTTTTAAAGAAAAAGAAAAACTTTTTAACCAAAAGTATATTTTCGTTAAATGGCACGACGAGTTGAATCCATGGTGAAAACATCTTACAAGATATCTTATTTGCTCTTAGCCAAAAACAAGAAATTGTTTTCCGAAGGAGAGATTGTTAAAGAGACTTCGACGATCTTTGCACAAAACTGTGATAATAACCACAAAGCTAAAGCGGACAGCGGACAGTATTTCACTCTCACGGCACACTGTCACAAGACGGGTGGAGCCAATGGCATTAGACAACAATGAGCAGATTCAAGAAATCGTTGCTAGATGAAATTTCTGATTTAACGAGTATATTTCAGTTGGCTATTTTTGTGCGGTATGTTGACGAAAATTGGAATGTATTGCAAGATTTACTAGAAGTCTGTGAGCTGGAAAGTACAACCCAAGGAAAAGACATATTTTTGAAAATTAAGGAATGTATTAAAAAAAGGCTTTATCGTGGAACAAATTGATATCTATTTGCACTGACAGTGCACGGCAATGATTGGAAACAACAATGGGTGCTTGGCTTTGTTACAGAATTTCTTTTTGTATCATTGCATGATTCACCAAGAAGTCTTGTGTGCAAAGGATATGAATTAAGATGATATTATGGATCCAGTAGTACGTTGCACAAATTACATACCTGCAAAAGCTCTTAATAGACGTCAATTCAGACTATTATTTGAAGAAGACATTGCCTGGAAAAGAACTGCAAGTTTTACGAATGCCAAGAAACAAAAGACGGATGATTCATAACTGATGCATGACGAATGTGCGAATGTTACGCAAGAAACTGTTCGGCAGATTACGGCTATCCCTGATGACATGACGGACTAACGAAGAACAAGGTGAAAGATGCACAAAGTCAGGATCCAGTACTGATGGTAATCCGAGAATGGTTCAACGAAAGAGCAAGGCCGCATTGGCAGGAGTTCACGAAATATGGTCAACCAGTTAAGGGTTATTGGCTACAGTGGGACTCACCGAGATGACCTAATTACTCGGAAGTGGGAAAGCCCAGATGGAAAACTGCTCCGTTACCAGATAGTTCTTCCAAGAGCATGCGTTCCAGACGTGCTCAAAGAACTCCATGATAGCCGTTCCCGAGGACACTTTGGAGTGAATAGGACATTGGCCAGAGTACGTGAAAGATACTACTGGGTAAACTGCCTCCAGGATGTGGAAGAGTGGTGCAAGCGCTGTGGTATGTGTTTCTCGAAGAAGGGTGCTAAAACGAGGCTTAGGGGAAAATTAAAACAATACCTATCAGGTAGTCCATTTGAAAGGATCACAGTGGACATACTAGGACCACATCCCGTGACAACATCTCGCAACAAATATTTGATGGTCTTAATGGATTACTTCTCGAAATGGCCTGAAGTTGTTGCTGTACCCAACCAGGAAGCCAAGACTGTTGCGGAAGCCCTCCTAAAGAATGTGATTGCACGACATGGAGTATCTCTCGAAATCCACTCAGATCAGGGTCGTAACTTCGAACTTCGAATGTGATGTTTGGAAGAAGATGATGAATCTACTGGGGATTAAGAAGACTAGAACTACAGCACAACATCCTTAGTCGGATGGTATGATTGAGAGACATAACCGAACCATCGGTAATTACTTGTCAATGTTCGTAGCAGAAAATCAAAGAGATTGGGATACGCTATTACCGCTCTTTTTGTTGGCATATCGAAGTTCTCAACATGAAGCCACCGTTTACACGCCTTCCATGTTACTTATTACTGATAGGGAATTGAGACTGCCGATCAACTTAATTTTTGGAAAACCAACGGATGAAGAAGCCGAGGAAATGACGCTGCCTGATTACGTTAAAGACCTAAAGGAAAGGCTAAGGGGAGTCCACGAGTTTGCCATGTCAAAACTGCAGATGACAAGTGACAGGATGAAGGTCAGATTTGACAAAAAGTCGAGGCCAATAACCTTTAAAGAAGGCGATGCAGTATGGTTGTACCAACCACAGAGAAGAAAAGGATATTGCCCTAAACTACAACGACCTTGGGAGGAATCTTATCTGGTAAAGAAGAAAATTAACGACCTAGTCTATAGGATCCAAGTGAGTATAGAATAAATGTTGTTACGAGTCGATCCGGACCTGTCGCTCCGATGGAGGTGTGAGGTATTGTTAGAATTATTGGAATTTTCGAAGAGACTAGTTTGTTTCCGACCGAAATCGAAACTTCTAGTGGCTGTTATAACGTCGAAATAATTCGGGAATTTTCTGTTTGAGATATAACTGCAGGGATATTTCTAGAAGGATTTAATTCTATGTAAAAAGGACTGTTTCGGACGGGGGAATTAATTGTAATTGTAATAGCTGGCGATAAAGTTCGAATTGTTGTACGAAATATTTTAAAGACGCTATTTAGTAAATTACTTGATAACTTAAATAGTTTTTAAGGGATTTTACCAATTTTTAACTACTTTTTACCAACTTTTAACGGTTTTTAAAATTATTGTCAATTTTTAACAACTTTTAATGGTTTAATATTATTTATTCAAACAAATTTTAAAAAATAGTTATTTATGATATGAGTGTTAAAAGTGAGGTTTTATTTTGTGAGTGAAAACGTTTGTGAAATGAGCGGAGCGAATTGAACAATTTCACGAACAAAATAAAATCACTTTTAACACAAATACCATACACCTACTTCAAATAAATGTGTTTTATTTAAGTTTAAATTATTATGGTTCATTTGGTGTCAAATAATTTTTTTAATTAATTGATATTTATAAAACCATAAGTCTCAGACCCACTAAATGTACCATTAATGAATTTAGATAGGTCATACCAATTCGAAAAAAAATATAAATACAGGGTGATCCATTTAAAATATTGTCCTTTGACGTCATATCTTGAAAGCTATTACTTTTTCGGAAAATCTGAAAAGATCAATAAATAGTACATTAAATGTACAAAAACTTTTATCTAAGTCAAATTATCGAATAATTCATAGTTAAGCCATAAATCAAGTGTTCCGCTCATTTTGAATGACCCTGTATATACAGACAACTGATAACAGTGGATTAATTATCATTGAATTACACACTTTAAATCAAAGATTATATTAATCTGTGATTCAAATTTAATTTCTCCGCCAAAGATAAGGTGAAATCAAAAGGAATATTTTTTTATTATTTACTTACTTAAAAATATAAAAGTTCATGACCTATAAAAAGTAGGTACCTAACTGATTTATATGGAATTAGATTACAATGAAACTTTTTAAAATTATATATAAATAGCATCGATTTTTATATTAATTAAATCTTTATGAACTCCTTACATCTCTTCTGTAGGCACTTAAAATTAACTTCTTTTATTAAATGAAAAATTTGTTGTATCCGCAGTATAACATGTCTTGTTTCTATATTTGAACATACAAATGATTTGTTTGGTATTGTGTAAATGAGTAATGACATTAAACATCTATATTATTCGTTTTAAACAAGCTAAATTGGGCATGACATTATTTAATTAACTTTTATTAAACAGCGTGTATTCTAAATTGAATGCAGTATGCAGTTTAATCGTTTAACCAGTACAGAAGCGGCGTGAAATTTTAAAATAGAATTGACCTCTAAAACACAGATAATCGATTGATTGAATAATTTCTGGGAATTTTATAGATACGATTTCTGTTACTATCATTTATAAGGTTGTTAGTAAGTAATGAAAAACCAAAATTTATCAAAAAGTTAGCTTTTCCAAACGCGCAATTTTTATTCTTCAGTAAGGTGGTGCCGATGGTAGAGCCTTTCTCCCAAGTTAAATGGAAATCGAAGATAGACAAGTAATAGATTATATTTAAAATGCCGCAAAGAAAATCATTATTCGGTGATCTCAGTTGATACGTTGAGCCGACATAAAAAATGAACAAAATTTCAAACGGCAACTAAACTTGTGACAAAATCCATCTTCAGCGGACATTAGGTATAAATTATCAAATCAAATCAAAATATGCTTTATTGTTAGAAGATTTATCTTATTAACAAAGCTGTTATAAAAAAATGTAGTGTAAAATAAAACTTTTTAATTTAACAAAGCTAAAAATCAAGTCAATATACAAAAATACAAGTAGGTACAGTAGATTAAACATAATTTTTTTTAAAACAATAAGTAGGTTTACCAAGTGAGAGCCATGTAATACAAATAACACAGTTAAAATTTAAAAAATAGATAAAAAAAATTAAAAAAAAGAGTGTGCGTGTAACCTTTACGCGCGATTAAAGTAAAACTTGTTGACGTACGTATCGGAAAATAAATATTTAATTACAATTCAATCATATTTATTGCCTATATACTTTACAAAAAATGAGATGTTATATTTATATTATTCATTAGAAATAGGAATTTGAAAGTTATCATTATTTTTTTTATATATGAAATAATAGGTTTATGATAACTAAAATGTGAAACATAGATTTTACTCTCTAAATACCATTAATGTATTTGAAACCGTTTGAAAATTTCATAAATAAATTTCGAAAATTTAAGCTCCTCCCATAGCTGAAATTACACAGTTACTTCCATCAGAATCTTCCGTTAGAATCTAACGTTAGAGTTACCCCTAGTCGCGCCTAAAGAAGTTTTGCTTCAATAATAGGTAAACAATATTAAAAATATACACATATTACGTTTAAAATGTGTGATTTTGTAGCTGTATCTACCTTATTGTAATACAACACAAGAGCCTTCGATAGTTAGATAACCATTTCATTTTGTAGCATTTTATAGCATATTCCATAAAATTTACAATCCTGAGTTAAGTTTGTTTCCTTCACGTCTACGAAGGATCTGTTATTGCTGGTAAAAGATCAGCCATCCTGACTAGTGATTTTATGGCCTTTATGGCTACCTAACCAAACCTAAAATTAGTATAAGAAAGTGTTAAAACATTTCGAATATTATTATTTTATGAACAAAAACGTGCAACATGCTTCTTTACTTAACGTAAAGCTTCGTATTCGCTGGGTGCGTAACCCAAGCGCCACCTACCGATACAACTTACGGTGGCTCTTTTGTAACAATTTACATGCATTGGACGTCAAATAGTTATTAAAAAAATTAAATAAACTTAATTTTTCTTTCAATGTAAAATGTAACAAACACAGAGTGTAGGTACTTTAAATTACAATTTTTTGTTGGGTCAGCTGAAAACAGTAAGTAAAATAAGCAGAATAACTAAAACAAGTATCAAGTGAATTAAGTTATAAGTAGTGTTAAAATCTATCAAAATGTTCATTTTTGAAAAATTAATGTTGAATGAAAAATCAGTATTAATAATAAATATATAACAATCTGCAATTATATAAATGATAACGAATCGTTCTATTTACCTTCATTTTATATTTACGAATGAATGTTAATTTTTTATTTTTTTTATTTTATTTGTAATATAAAAAATGGAATTCGTATTAAGAATCAATTAAATTATTATGTACTTATTTTTCTTACAGGATGTACATATGTATAGGATATTATTTTATACAATACGGTTATGGGTTACAGTAACACTTACTTTTGCCTTTAAACAGCAGCTGTACATTTTTTTCGCTGATTTAATTTTTACTTGGCAACCAGGAACTTGTAAAATTTAAAATTGCTGTTTCTACCAGTATTTTTGCTATCGACTACACAACAACTTTTGTGACCAATTTTATTTTATTTATCTTATTAAACTGACACACGTGTTATTTTTATAGACTTATGTGATAAAGAGCCACCCTTAGTTCTGTATTGTCCGTAGCGGGCGCTGGCATCAGTTTGGTGTCCCCCACTATGACTTACGCACCCAGCGAATAAACAATTATTTACTATCATAATATGTATGTCTGTATATAAACTTACTTAATCAAATCATAATGAATGTAGCTGTCTCGTCATTTTTTCATTTTTGTCATTTTTCTTCAAATCTTTCTGGCGCTTATAATATGCCCTTTGACGTTCACAATTGCTTTTTCTTTTTAGCCCTTTGACGTTCACAATTTCTTTTTCTTTTTAGCTCTTTAAGTCTATAAAACGAAAATAGCTAGGTATAAATAATAGGTATAAATAATTAGGTATAAATAGTGTAATTACACACCAAAAATAAAATGTATGCATATAGAGTATAGGTACTCACTGTTTTCATTCAATATTTTTTCATCACTTTCTTCATTAATAAATCCACTTTGTTTATTCATATTTAATACAAACACTTTATACACAAAAAACTATTTTCCAGCAATGTATTTTGGTTGACAAGATAACAAGCTGTCAATTCATTCAATTACAGATTTAATTTTATTTAATATAGTAGGCAGAATCGCATGAGCGCCGCCAGGATTATTTTCAGGGAGGTGCATCTGCATCTACACAATATTATGATCTAATATATATATAGAATGTGGAATGATTTGGACAGCAACCGCGATGCCTTTAGTTTTTATTTAAACAATAATTTAATAAAAAAATTAAAAAAATATATAATTTTCTGGTAAATTCAGGTATTTTCTTTCATAGCAGGGGGTGCAAGCGCACCCTCTTGCACCCTGCTGCCGGCGCCCATGCAGAATCGTGTCAGGTATTTTGTATTAGGTTTTGTTTCCGGTTTCTGTTATTAGAATGACGTCACGTCCGTTAGAATAACTTTTTTACTCCTAGTCTCGCTAAAGAAGTTTTACTTCAAAAAGTTGATAACAACATATACTGGTAAAATGTACACAAGAAATTATCATTCCCCACAATATGAATTTTCCAACCAACAAAAGGACGAAGTTATGAATAAAAAAAGTAAAATTTTAGCGGCTTTTACTAATTTTCTGAACGGAAAATCAATCTAAAAAGTTTAACCAAACGCCTTTTCAAGCAAAAAACCTATTGTCATTATCGCGATCGAATCTTTACTTTTTTCTCTAAAATAAAAAAAAGAACAAGTCGCATTTTCCGAGGTTTTTCTAACCTTACGAAGCCGGAAAATCTAATTGTTAAAAGATAGAACTAGAGGCTTAATGTGAAACTTTTTGTCCCTAAAGAATCTATGACTGGACTAAACATAAATTATTTTTGTTTATTACAATTTCAATAACTACTCTTACTTTATTTTTTTTAATTTATAACCTTGGGTATTTAGTCAGGGAGCAAAGGGGGTTTCATGGCCGATTGAGGTCCTTATAAGCACCAAGGTTTTTTAAATGATTTTCACTTATAATTTCTTTACAATACTCAATAATTAATACTTCGACATTTATAACGAATTATTGCAAAGTTGGAAAAAACTAAAAATAAATCTATGTTTTTCTTGAATTGCAAAATAACTTCAAATAAATTAAATATCGAAACTTATGAAATAGAGGCTCTAAAAAAGAGCAACAAAATATGCTTATAAACAAATAAATCCCAAAATTTTGCGACTTTAATCTGATATATATTTGTTATAAACATTTTTTCGAGTTATCTGAAAGCCACTTTCATTTCCTCTAAAATAAACTTAAAAAAATTTAAATCGGTTTAGAAGCCGAGATATAAGTAAAAAACCAAAGGTAACACGAGCCTGATTGGTCATTTTGCAATGTTTTTGCACTAAATTTGCAATATCTCGAGTTCTAATCAACCGATTTTAATTTTTTAAAGCTCATTGTTTCGGTTTTTTCATAAGGAACAGACAACAATTTGAAAAAAAATGCAACTTAATTAATTTGTTAGTTATTATCATTTAAACAATTAAATTGTTTATAACAAATTCCCAAGGCAACTGATCAAAAATCAGGTTGGAGATTCGGATTAAGCGAGTCAAAATATATTTAAAAAATTATGCTGATTGTAAGGACATTAATAGGCCACGGAACCCCCCTTTGCTCCCTCACTAATTCATATGTTTATAGAATTCTATATAATGGCAAGAATGGTAGAATTAAATTATTTTAATTACTGCAATGCATTATATGTTACTCTATATATTTATTCTTTATAACGTCTATAGCAGTAGGTACATGTAGGTAATAATACTATTGTTTTATAGATATAATATTTACTTTACTCATGACACCATTATATAACATATCTACACAATTATTCTCGTGAAACACGCAATATACAATAAAATTGTCTTGAAAAATTGATGCAGTCTGCAAGGTTACAACCATGCATTTCTCAACAACTATCTGATTGTTTCTGTTATGTGAGTATAATTATTAACTGTTATTAAATAAAAAGAGGCTTTTCCAAATATACCTATCTAATGAAAAAATTTCCATGCTAGATAAATTACTGAATTAAACTTGTTATAATGAGATTCATATCGAAAGGTAAAATTAAAAGTGTATTGTAGTAGTAAAATAAAGTAATTCTAATTTTACTTTTCTTCGATTTTTCTTTGAGGTTTTACAGTTTGTACAAACATTTTTGCAGTCCGTTTAATACGATTTAAAATTACTTTTTTTACTCTATACTTTTTATTTTTGAGTAAAACCTTCGCTAACAGACCCTCATCCAGTTGCTTAATTATCGTTTCGTGTGTTACAATTCTTTAATTTCGCAAAGCCGCAACTCGTCTCGAGAACACCTTGAAGAAAATGGTAATCAAACACAAACAGTAAGGTTACTGAAACGTCGTGCAGTCAATAATCATTTCAAGAAAACCTTCATGAAAATAATTCCGCTCATCCGACATGTGCTGCTAAATTGATATGCTACGAAACATGGATAAATTTTATTATTTATAAACTGCTCAAAACGAAAAAGGAAAATTTAAATCAGTTTTTGTGTAATAGTTTTATGAAAAAGTTATCGTTTTCTACTTTATTTGTGAAAGATTACTGTTAAAATTGTAAATTTCTTAAACCTGTCGAATGTTTTATTTAGGAATAAAAAATTCAAATTGCAATAAGTCAATAAATAATGATTTTATTTTTTCATCTTTAAATAAGGCAGTATCTTAAAACAATTCTTAGTAGTGAGTATGCCCTCCTCTGGCTCTGATAACTTCAGCACAACGACCGGGCATACTCTCAATCAAATTTCTGATCAACTCCTGGGGTAGTTGTTCCCATTCTTGAATAAGAAGTTCTTTAAGTTGGTCAATGGTTTGTATAGGCATAGGCTGCTGCTCCTAAAAATGTCGTCCCAATGTATCCCACAGATGTTCGATGAGATTGAGATCTGGACTGTCAGCCGGCCATTTCATAACTATATTATGGTCATTTAAAAAAGTTCTTACTATCCTAGCCGCGTGGGACCTAGCATTATGGTGCTGTAAATTGAAATCTGCTCCCATATTATCCGCAAAAGGAATCACGTGTGATGGTAAAATTTCTTCCATATAACGTAATGCCGTTAGGGAACCGTTTTAAATTACCACTAAGTCGGTGCGCCCTTTTAAACATATACCAGACCATTCCATAATTGACCCTTCCCCAAACCGAACAATTTCTTGCACAGCTGAGTCCAAATACCACTCACCACTTCGTCGCCATACCCGAACTCGTTCATCGTTGTGATGTAAACAGAATCTGGACTCATCCTTAAACAAAACATTATTCCATTGTGGTATTGTCCGATGACGATGTGCGTCGGTAAAAATTCTTCGAGCTCTTCGATGCTCTGCTGTTACACGAGGCACTCTAACCGGTCTCCTAGCACGCAACTTGAAACTGATAAAGTCTATTGCGTATTGCGTACTGTTTGATTAGAAATTCGGCTCCCCGTTGTGGCTGCTAACTAATTTGGAAGCGCTCGTGCAGTATTGGTTCGTTCCCTAAAAGCCAACATACTTAATGAACAGTCTGTTTTGGCCCTTTGACGTTGAGGATAGGGCCATCTTTTAATAATGCCACAAATTAAATAACAAGTCCTTGCTCTGTTTATAGCGGCCCGACTTACATTCAAAACTTCTGCAACTCTTCTTCTGGAATAACCTTCTTGAATTAACGTTACCGCCCTAGCCCTAGCGATTTCAATTTCACTTAATAGGTACACTCTACGGCGTATTCTTCTACCTAGCACATCAATATTCATGTTTTCATTGTAAAATTTACACTAGACTAATAAAAACAGGCGCAAATTTAATATGCCCTGATAAGGAATTCTTAACATTAAAATTTTTACATTTTTTTTTGAGGATACCAATGCAAAAAAAAGTTGTTTAGAGCTGAACAAATAAGTTTGAAGTCTATAAATTGTGATCGTAAAATATTTTCGTTCAATTACAAACTACGTGGAATACAAGATTATGAAGAAGTGGCTCCTTTTTCGTTTTGAGTAGTTTATTTACTTTTTATGTCCAATACTTTAACTTTAATAGTTTATATTACACAAAACTCACTTCTAACAATCAATATGAATTAGAGTATTACTTTTATATTAGTATTGGTTGACGTCATGTTTAATATAAATACATATTATTATAAAGGATTATAAATATAAATAGCTTAAGTAATATCACGTTTAATTGTAATTATTTCTTATCTATATAGACCATTACTAATGTAAATGAAAAATGGTATTTTACAATTAATGATTTGAGGAGTTTTTTTTTAATATTCCTAGATACAGGAGCATAAAAACTGCTCACAAAAATATATAAAAAATGCGTGTGGAACTATGTTTTTTTTTGATAAAACAATTCATTAAATAAATAAAATAAAATAGTTAAAATAAATTTTGAATACATACAAACATACACTATATTTTAAAGAAGATAAGGTTAAAGAGTCTTTGAAGTCACCCCTTATCTGGAGAATTTAAACAATAGATTATAAAATCATGAGTGCATACACACAGATGCTGTGGAGGTTGGATTTATGGACCGCCCGCTGTTCCCAGGTAAGGGGTGACTTCAAAGATTCTAACCAACTCGGTTTCTGGTGCTATTGTTTTGTCATTTTTTTATTTTTACTCTCAAAAAAATATAATTTGCTTTTCCACAACTTTTTAACTCGTTCTGAAACGATTAGACTTAACATAACAGATACCTATTAATTTATAAAATAATATAACCGAATATCATTTGGAATGAGGCAGTGGGTTATCATAAAGCATTAAGGTTGTTATGTTATAAACAAGACAACAACACTATCAGATTGTCTGTCTTTGTTTTCATAAATCACCACACAGACTTATCCGTAAATTTCGGACTTATTTTAACCAGGCCACAGTGGTGTAGAAAACTTTTTAGGTCTAACAGAAACCGTAATTATAAAATTAGACCATTGGTCCCTTTACAATTCCATAATGATTTTCAGAAAGTACCTATATAATTTGACTCCGTAATCAGATGTATTCCAAAACGTATTTTATATTGTTATTCAGTAGAATCAAATGGGTACCGAATTAAACAAATTAAAATATTTACTTTAAGGACAAAAATTTTATTTCGCACGAAACTATAAGTGGGAATACTTGCTTAGGCTACGGCCACATTAGCGGGATTTCACGATGCGTTTTGACGTGAAAACACGCCAAAAAAATAGGCCATACTGTTGTTAGTTGGGCCGGCCAAACACGACGCCGGCGTGAATTCCCGCCCGAAAGACGCGTCTTCAAGGTCTCACGCTCACGAATAGGACTGGTTCCATTTTCGAGCGTCTTTTCACGGACGCTGTCTTGGGACTCTTGGGTTGACAAACGGGTTGAATTTCACGTGGCGTGATTTTCGTTAAGAGTACTTTTGTTAATTTTTGTAATCGCTTAGCTTCCCGACACGCGAAGACTGAAAACCGACGTGTGTGACAAGGGATGAGCTGGTTTTTACGCGCGTGAAAAACTGCTAGTGTGGCCTATTATTTTTATAATGACGGGAATTCCCGTTGCGTGAACGAAACGCAGCTTGAAATCCCGGTAATGTGGCCGTAGCCTTAGTGAACTTTTTTTAAAACTTTTCTTTGTAAAAAAATTAGATAACGATCAAAGTACTAAAATTACCATAACAACAGATACAGAGACTTGAAACTTAACAATTTTTCAAGGTATATTTCTACACTCAGTATAGTACTAAAAATTTTTATTGATAAACAAACACTCCCGCCACTGTTTGTACAAAATAAAGCAATTTAGAAACTGTTTTATTTATAAAAATAGATTGAGTCATTTGTTGATACACTCTCTTAAAAGTGAGATTAAAATTGACTGAAAAACCAGTATTATGTTTACAATTGTATTGTGAATAAGTTTGACAAACAAATTTATGAATGTATTCAAGGTCTTCTAGCTACACGATAGCTTTCGTATGAAAATTCATCAAATTGTTCACCAACCTTTAAAGATTTTAGTAATTTCATGTACCTTTTGTATTATACTTTACAACTATATTCCATAAAATAAAAACAAAATAAACATCGAAATTCACACACACCCAAATGACCCAAATTAACAAATACCAATAAAATATTAATAACAAAAAATTCAGACAAACGTGGAACGGAAAATGACACAAATGTTATTTTTTCTTTGTTGACCTTAAATAAGGTTGGCCTTTTTAATTCACGATATTTGATAAAAATTAGAGCATGTTCTAATTTCAAAAGTTGTATGAAAACACAAAATTGCATACGAAATAGTGATCTTGAATAAATTCATGAACTTCTTCACGATCAAATTGTGAATTTAATACCGTTATAATAAAAGGAAATTCCTAAGATCTAAGATCACATTTTCGATCTGTGTATTTGTCTTTTTACATTACAAACAATGATTAAATACGTTAAAGATAACTTAATCTTGAATATGTTCAGATAAAATGCTTATTGTCATTGTTGAAACTGTATATTTTAATTAATTACATAATTTTATTATCTTTAAAGTGTTAGCGACCACTTGATTTGTAAGTATTGACTTTATGTATAGAAAACTACTTTAAAAAATCCGTATGTAGGCACGTAAATGATTTTATTTTTATTTGTATTTTTTGATAGTAAAATAACATTTATTTGTATCATATAAGATCAGTAAATAATGCCTTTATTAGGAAATAATTGAGCTTCAATTTATGAATTCTCATACATCTCAAAACAGAAATAGGTCATTTTTTAAATGTATTTAGTATTTGAAAAATATTCTCATCTGTTTACTACTTTATTTGTCAGTGGGATTATATTATTAACCGACTTCAAAAAAGGAGAAGTTTCTCAATTCGACCATATATTTTTTTATGTATGTTACCGAATATCTCCGGTATTTATAATTCGATTTGAAAAATTCTTTTTGCATTCAAAAGAGTAGAGTGTCCCATTGGTCCCATAGAAGTTTGGTTAAGGTCTGGTCATCAATGTGAAAGATATTCCAGGAAATACCACAAAAACCAACAGAATTAGCTCTGCAGTTAAGTTAATATTTTAATAATGATGTATAACATAAAAACATAATAATTAGCCCGTTACTGTCTCACTCTAAAGCCAAAGACCTCTTCTCACAAGGAGAAGGAATGAGCATTTTATCAATTCTCTTGCTCACTGCGGGTTGGTGATTTCAGACAATTAAGTCCACGTTTCATCACGATGTTTTCCTTTACCGTACGTGCTTGGTGTTTCTAGGTGTTAGACAATGTACTTATGTCTCCAAAAAGCCACATTGGTACATGTCGGGATTGTTGGGGATTGAACTCAGTACCTCTTGCACGGTATTTGGAAGCTTTTGAAAATAGTACATCATGAATTTGCGCCCACATATGACAAAATCAAGTAGCAACTAAAAATGATAAAAAACTTTTTTAAAAAAATTGAACCGTCTTCAAAAAAAATGCACTAAAAAGCCAGAAATAAAATCTTTATTTCTTAAAAAATTGGAAGCAACTAGGCATCTGATTTCGATTTCCTAATGGCAAATTACATTCTATTTTAATCTTAGCTATTAAATCTAGATTTCGAATGTTAGTAACTCAAATCGTTTACAAAGATATAAACCATTGGAGCCGACTTCAAGGAAATCGAAATCAGATGCCTAGTTGCTTCCAATTTTTTTAAGAAATAAAGATTTTATTTCTGGCCTTTTAGTGCATTTTTTTGAAGACGGTTCAATTTTTTTAAAAAAATTTTTATTTTATGACAATTTCTCTTAAACCAGTATTTAAATAGACAGTCCTTATTTCAAACCAATATGTAAAAAATAAGTTTTCAAGAAAATGATATCTATATTAGTGGTAATAATGTTTGTAGATATAATAATAATTTTGATTACTAAGTTAATTATAGAAAAATATATATGTTAAGGTTATATATTCGGCTTTTATTAAATATAGATTCTAACCCAAAAATTCATTTTAATCTCTCCATTTAAAACTGTTAACCAAGATTTTAGTGTCTGCTATAATTAGAAAAAAAAAATCGTGAAAAATTTACAAAAAAAATATCGTAACAATCTGATTTTTGACTTATATTTTTAAATATGAAAAAAATATTGTTAATTATTTCCTACGTGTCTTTTTTGAGGATTGGTAGTGTATTATGTCCATTTCCTTTCATTTTTTTTATTTTTGAAGAGAAAACTTCTATAGGCGCATTAGACGATTTTTGGGGAAATGCTAAATATACCTACCTAAGGTGATTATTTATATTTTTCCTCAAAGCGGGACACCTGCGGAGTTTTGAACAACGAAAAAAATGCTATTTATACTTCTTTTTATTTACTAGTAAAAAAGAGGCGAATGAATTTAGTTCATGTTACATGTTACGTCTCAAGGTAGTCGTTTTATATTTCTCAATGGAGCGAATCTATTGAAGAACGAATATTGTTGATTGCATGATTTGTTGATGTTGGTGATAAACTGTGTTTTTTCATTTATCAAAATTACTTCCAAACAGACGGAAAATGTATTTAATAATTATACGAAAGTTCTTACAGTCGAGATTGTGAGCACAGTGAACAACTCCACCCAAACGGTCTCCAGCAGCAACATTCTCACTGTTCCAGCTGGTTATTGGCGTAATTTTAAATAAGCGAAAACTTGTCAGACATTTCTGTATCTTGGTTAGTTGGTTGCAGCTAAGAAATCCGTCACATTTTGTACTTCTAACCTAACCACTTCAAGTACTTTCAGTTCTGTATTGAACTGACACCATTGCTCGAAGTATTTTTTACCTGTTTTATAAAATTCAGTTGCTGCAGTTTTCACATTCTCCTGACCAGTTGCCTGGCATTTTAATAATAGATTACGAACAGTGTTAGGAAGGAAGTTATCTCATAGACTATTTCCTTCGATGTCTCTATTGCAGACATCTTTTGACCCTCGATTTTAAACACAACTTGATGAAAAGTCGATGTTTGTGCATTTATAAAATATAACACATCTGATAGCAGGGGTTTTCGAAGAATGCTCTTAAAATACTTGACATTTTCGATGCCCAAGAAGTAGCTCTTCAAAGGCTCAAAAATTTTTAAGGCTTCCTCTCTCAACCTTGTTTTTTTGTAGCCCAGCCCAAGAGTTTTGTGATACTCTGTGTCAGAAGAATCACATATCTGTTTCTACTCCAAAGGTTTAGATGGCAATCGGAATCGGTTTTGATCACGGTGTAAAATAACGTCTAATTCCATTGGAACAGCGGAACATTTTTGTTCTTATTGGAGACAACGGGACAGATACTCTGAGAGTAGTACAGGGCAGCCTAAAGTTACATTATACAGGGTGTTAGGTATGTCCCAAAATAAGCAATAAAGTGTTAATAAATATATGTTCCCAAATTAACCGTTTCGAAGATACAAAAAACAATATTTATTAATAAACTACACAAACATAGAGTCAAATAAGATGTTCAAAATGCCCTCTCTTCATTTTAATGCAGCTAAGATATCTCCGTCGCAGGAACAGCGGTTTAAATGAATAAAATTAAAATAAATTATAGGGAAAAAATTTCCTAAAAGATCATCTACAAGATTGGTCTAAAGTATTTTTTTTTTTTTGTAAAATGTATAAAAAAAAGTTATAGAGCAAAAAAGAAAATTTTTGTAAAAATTTTCCCTTTTTTTGCTTATAACTTCTTTAATTGTTAATTTAGGGCAAAAAGTTATATAAACATATTTGTAGGCAAAACAATTTGATACAAATTTTGTCTTTAAAATTTTTTTGTAAGACGCATAGTTTCCGAGATATCGCGAAAAAAGCGTTTCCACCCCTTTTTCCAAGATGGCGGCCGGGGGACAAGGGTGGCGACCCCACAAACTCGAAGTTAAGCTTCTATTGACCCCCCAAACATGTCCCAAAAATAAAATTGCGTCCTCTAAAAAATGCAAAGCTCATGTAACATTTCAATGGACATACATTGTTACGGAAGTATATCAATCTATTAGACTAGAGCTTATTTTATGAAAATATTTATACAAAAGAAAAAAATCGTTTAAAATAGACTATAGAAACCAAGGGTCCAAATGAGAGTTTTCAAATATTTCTTACTTCCTATTTTATGTTAGAAACTTATTTATAACCACGGAGAGTCAAGGTTATCTGATAGTAAAGTTTTGTAATTTTATTTGCAGGTCTTCTAAGAACACGACGAGAACGAACACTCTGTAGGTACTCGTCCATTTCGATTTTACATTCACATTCACCATTCACGGACAGTTTCGGTCTCGGGCTCATCGGGCCTTTACATGTGGCGAGAAACAACACGAAGCGCCTAGCATTTCAACAATAATTTTCATATTAGACTCAGTTTCAGTCTCAATTTTTTATCGTGTGTAAAGATAAGTTTGGATTTTTGATAGCACGAGTTTGTCACGATTATAAATTTTAGTTAGATATTCGTGTGTTGAGTAGTATACAACTCACGGTTGCTGATAATTATAGATTTATAAACATGACTGCAAGTTTTCCCGTTAGGTATTAATTTTGTAGATTAAATATATGTATAAGGCTGTAAAATAAGACTTTGGAAATTTTTTTCCGCTATTTTTCTATTTATATTAAATAATGGATGCAACAAAAAAGTACGTGAAGCCTTCACCCGAGGAATCTGCTAATTTTTTATCAAAACTTTTCTATTGGTAAGTAGACACTTATTTTATTTACTATTCTTATCAATTTATGTTACTTGTAGTATAATAAAAAATAATTAGGTATATAGTTGTTTATTGCAATATTTAGTAACATTAACTGATAATAGAATAATTTATCTATAGGTGGTATTAAATACTACATTTATTTTTACGGTCACACAATATTTTAGCTCAAGGACGTTTAGATTTATTGATCTGAAGTTCAGACGATCTTGAAAACAAGAATATAATACAATATTTGAACTCCAATTGGAATTTTTTTTTCTATATACAAATAAACTTTCTATTGTAGGTCACCTTGATCTAATTGCAAACCATGTGTTGATCTCAATTAATTAGTCGTGAATTTTCTTAAATTTTCGTTACCTACATATTTACTCATTTTTTCTTAATTATTCTAAATTAATTAATATAATGTTATGTATATATAAAATTACTTTAATTACCGTATGAATTATCTATAATTTTTATAAAAACCACAGGATCTAATACTGACTCACATAACTTCTATGAAAATTTTATAAGTTATACAACTATTTTCTATATAAATTATGTGGTTGTAGCAACAGTAGAACAATTAGTCAATTATTTTTATAATTGCTTGTAATCGCATTTTTTAATATCTTTACATAAATTGTGACAGAACGAATTTCTGTCCCGCCTTTTCTTTCTGTGATTTACCACAATTTCAATACCATTGTTTGAACAGGATTTAATAAGTTAAATATTTTTACATCATTTTTTTGATATTATGTTTTAATTGAATCTTGTATTAATAGTAGTTATTGTTGGATAATTTTTTATTTGTTTTATAAGTTTTACCGAACTGACCTAATTCAAACAAAACGAACTAAGACAAAAAATGAAATGAAATTCTAAAATGCTCTTCTTATCTGAATTCGCTGTTCGTTCTCTAAATCTCTTCTCTATCTTAGTCTATTCGAACACTGTTGTAGGTTACGTGCGCTTATTACTTTTCTTTTTTACTTTCTCATGTTGTACTTAGTTCTCTTTTTTTTTCTTTCCGGGGGTTCCATGTAAAAGTTGTTTTGGAAGTCTATTTCCCCCATCCTTAAAACAATGCGTACCAGATAAGTTTATCTACTTCCTCTATTATTATACCAATATGCTTGATTTGAGATCCGATCCATCCTTGATCTTCTTAGTGCATCCATTTCCATCGCTGCCGATTTCCTTTTCAGTCCATCTCCATACCTCACATCCGCTCTTCACAATTGTTTTATATATGTTTATTATATTCTCGTGCCAGTATATTCCAATCAATGTTTTAACAGCTTTCCTTCTTTGTGTAATTCGATCTGTTATTTCACTTTCGTCATTTTCGCCTCAGTTTATTCTTGCTCCTAAGTATTTGTAGCTTTGACAGACTGATATGGTTCCTCCGTTTCCAAGATCCAGATTTTTCGCTGGTTTTACGATGCACCTATATTCTTCTTTTATTTATCTAGTCAAGTATTGGAGATCGCCCTTATCTTGTGCCATGAAAACTTGGTCATAACCGTAATATAAACAGGGTGTTAAAAAAAAGTGTCAACAAAATGAAATGGATGGCCCAAAATTTGCAGAAAAATCATAAACAAATGTCCGCAAATTAACGGTTTTGTGTTTTTGTATCATGTTTGGATTATCTCTTTTTTCATTCTCAAAAACTTGCTTTTCTTATCAAATTCGACATATGTTTTATTCGCTATGTCTGTTTACAGTAATATTGAATTAAATTTATATGCATTTCATATACGGTCGTACAAATGGTAATGCGAGGAAAGCGCTACGTTTGTATGTAGACGATTTCCCTAATCGCCTCATGCTTTCAGTTCGTGTGTTTGGAAAATTGCTCCAAAGGTTGCCTAATACATGTACATTTGGGAAACAGTCTCCTAATTCCGGAAGACCAAGGTCGGTGTCCACCCCTTAGACAGAAGAAGCAATTTTGGCATGAGTAGAGGAGAATCCAGAAACTGGTTTGTGATGAATATAAGCGGAGGTAGGAGTGGCGGCTCCTCTGGTTTGGATAATACTCCATGAGCAGCAGCTTTATCCCTACCATGTCCAACGAGTGCATGCTCTAAATACTCTTGATAATCAGGCACGATTGGAGTTTGCCGCTGGTTTCTAAGAAATGATGCTGAGGACTCCAAATTTATTGCAGAAATTCTTTTTACTAATGAGGCAGGGTTTACACGAGATGGAGTTTTTAATTTCCATAATTCGCATATGTGGGTCGATGAAAATCTCCATGGTATTGTGGAATCCAGGCGTTTTTCGTTGAACTTTTTGATAGGTATTTTGGGCGACCGGTTACTAGGTCAGTTTGTACTACCTAACCGATTAACTGGAGCTGATTACTTAAACTTCATTTTGTGACACTTTTTTTTAACACCATGTATATGACTCGATCGTTCAGTGGGATTCACATTCCGCCACATTTATTTAGTGCGTATACCTATACTTGACATAAATCTTAAATGAGTCTGGCGATAAGCAGCATCCTTGTTTTAATCCCTTATTTGGTATGAATCCTTTCGTTGCTTGTCCTTTTAGTTAGATATTTATTACGTTGTTCTTATAAAGTTCCTTTTTGGCCTTAACTAGAGCGTTATTGATGTTAATAGTCTGTAGTGCCTTTCAAATTAATTTCAGTGGAACGTAATTATAAGTCGATGAATAAAAAGTGAAGATTTCTCCCTGTAGTTACCTTTTTATCGATAATTTGTTTGAAATAGAACAGATTGTCCGAACATAATCGGCCAACACGAAACCCACTTTGTTCCTCTATGTCTTGGTCTTCATCTCGTAAAAATCTTCCATATAGGCGACTAAATGTTTCAGTGACGGTGATTCCTCTCATATTGATGAGAGTTATCCTTGCTTACATTTAATCGCATTTTTCTAAAGTTTGTTTAATAATGTTATCATTTTTCATTTAATATGTAAAAATAAATTTCAGACTATGTAATCCGAGAGTCTCCAATTCCTAACGTATATTTGCGCTACATTTGTTCGTTATTTTATGGTAAACCCTACTTTTCTTAATTAAGGACATGGAATTAACATTTAGGTACTTACATATTTAAAAAATATACATATAATACAGATAAAGACATCTATTTACTAATTGACTTTACATATGAATAACCACAACTGGGTTAAAAATTTTAAACATAACATTCTCCGGATAAGAAAATAATCTCATTTCTGGTATTGTGTGATTTATAAATAAATATTCGTATACGTTTATTTAAACTTTTCTGATTAAGTTCAAGAATCCGCGTTTTAACGATTATGCTATTTCAACTTTGAATAGAAAATTGAACTAAAATGTATATTTTTTAATTCTGTCTAAAATACTAATAATTACCATTTATTCATATATTAAAGCTTTGAATATTAGGTTCGGATAAAAAACGATAGAAAAATGAGTAATGAAACTTTCGTGGTCTCTTTATCAATCGTTGCACTCTTTAGTAAGCCAACGTCTTCTTTTCCTTCCATCTCTCATTCACTGCTCCCACTTCGAGTACACCAAATATTATTAAAAAATTCGCTTCTATCAGAATTCACACGTCTTTCATAAATATGTTTTATTGAAAAGGATTGATTTTGTCTCGAATTAGGTCAGAAATATGTAGATACCAAAAGGAAATTTTTAATAAAAACAGAAGAATACCATAAACAAAAACAGACAACAATCAAATTACAAAAGTTTACTCTCTATCTTCTATGACAACAAAAAATTCCAAAAAACGAGAACACAACTAATATTTAAATTGATGTTTAGTTTTTTATCCCTTCATTGTTATCATTTACAACCTCTTTTTATTTTGTAAGAATAATTTACTTTTTTTTAGGTGGTTTTTGCCATTTTTTAAATTTGGATACAAAAATGATGTCCAACTGAAAGATATCTACAATGCTTCAAAAAGTGATTTATCTGCACCATGGGGTGATGAGTTACAAAAGTAATTATTTTTATATATTTTTTCACTACTTTAATTAAGGTTCGAACAGAAATCTAGTATTTATAATAGTGACTTTCATCGCATATTTGTTATTTTTACACAGCATTTGGTTATCTATCAAGGGAATTTTAAATATACCTACTGTAAATATTTGAGTTACGCGAATGTCTAGAATAAATATAATTATGTTAATAATTATAATTTTGTACCTTTGTTTAAGCAAGTAATTACTATTTTTCGAATTATATCTTTAAAATTATTTAAATTTAAATTTCACCGTTTTGTACCTAAAAACAAAAACTAATTCTAAAGTTAGCCTATTTTCTAGCCCTCGCTAGCAATATAAAAAAGAATCCTAAAGATAATTATGCGGTATCACAAAAAATCAAGGTGATGATTGAAATGATTTCAAAAGTAATACATCAAATAAAATTTAGATAAATTCAATATATAATTTTTATTCATTTTTTATACATGTAAAATAAATCTAAAAGAAAAATAAGATATTTCTAGAATTGGTTATGGCTTAAGGTTGTAGAAAATCGTAGACGGAAAATTCACCGAAAACATTTCACCGAAAGCACAATTCAACGAAATAAAAATTCACCGAAATTATGTAAATAAATTATTATAGAATTAATTTATTTTAAAATATTATCAGGAATAACAAAATAATTAGAAAGGCGTTAGCGTTACCCAGAAAACACCACGAGAAGTTCGGAGTTTTAGTCTTCTCCTTTTAATTTTTTTTTAATTTTTAATTTATTTTGTTTTTTTTTAATTTTTATTTTTTTGTTTTTTTTTTATTTTTATTTTTTTTTTAGATTTAATTTTTTTGCTTTAATATTTCTAGTTTTCTTAATAATGTAATTTATCAAGTTATTTGCATCATATGTAACCACAACTCTTTTTATTTTTTGTACAGATTCTTTATATTTCATCCTTGCATTCGGCGGGTTATGACCACTGAGGTATTACGCTATTTTTAGTTAATTTATAGATTGTTCCCTTTTCAACGCATCTATAAACTTCCAGATAGTTGGATGATGTGCAGAAAGCTGCTGTCCAAACGCACCATGCCAACCCCCCACAGAGTTGTTCGTTTTAGGCAAATTATATTTTGGATTCTACTGTAACACATATTTATTGAAAATAATGGTTCTCTTCTATTTCTTCGTTGTGGCTGTCCAATCCAGGTGTCAGACCCTGGGGATGAAGGAACGATCGAATCGATCCGTTCTCGATGTCCAATGTCCAGCATTGAACAGTATAAGGGTGCATGAAGTTGGTACGTCGCGTTGCTCTGGCTGTTCTGACAAGTGGAGGCATTATAGAGCGGAGTTCTTCTGAGCAAAATCCGTTTATGTATCGCTAAAACAAGGAAAGATCAGACACTGCTCTTCGGTGGGATAATGGGGCTAGGTTTTTGGTGATACTGGTGTCGTTTATCCATCCATCTGCAAAGGTTTTGCGAGAGTCCGTATGAAGGCAGTTTGTTCAAAAGAGCTGCATGCCACACTTGATCAAATGCTTTTGAGATGTCTAGTGATACTATTTGAGTCTCACCATAGCGGTGGATGGCATCACTCCAGACATGAGTTAAATATGCTAGTAGATCGGCTGTTGACCTTTGTTGGCGAAAACTATATTGCCTGTCACTTAAAAGGTTGTGTGTCTCAAGGTAGCTCAGGATCTCGTGATTGACGTATTTCTCCATAGTTTTGCTAATAACAGATAGAAGAGCTATGTGTCTGTAGTTAGAAGGCTGGGTTTTACAGCCTTTCTTGGGGACTGGTTGTACTCGAGCAGTTTTCCAGGATTCTGGAAAAATACCAGTATTATATGATAGTTGAAATAGCTTAGTGAAAACTGGCGCTAGTTCAGGAGCACAAAATTTTAAGAGTAAAGCAGGTATTTCATCAAGGCCGCTTGCTTTGTTGGTATTTAGAGTAGCAAGGACTCTCTGCACACGCTTAACCCTAAATATGATATTTTTCATTGTGTGGGGAGCCCGTGAAATAGAAGGCAGTTCCATGTTTCCCGGTGGGTTAAGTGTCGAGTTCGAAGAGAATATTTTGGCAAAGAGTTCTGCCTTTTCTGTGGAGGACGTAACTACTGAGCCGTCATCTGATGTGAGTGGAGGGAACGAACTATTTGTAAAATTGTTGTTGATATTGTAACGAAACTACGCCACTGGGTGAATGTTAAGTCTATCCGGAACTCTCTAGAATCTAGAATAATCGAGAGATGGCTCTGCGGGCGAATGTTCTGGTACCAAAAACAATAAAGGACCCTTTTCTCGAACTCTATGGTTCTCGAACGTGAGATGGCGTCGCAGTATATATAAATCGGACTTGAAGGCAGACAGTGAGTATTCAGTATAGCGCGAATATTTAAACTTCCGAATAGTGCAAATAAATAAAGTATAGATAAATTATTGTGAATTTAGTGTTTAGCAGTGTTATAGTTGGTGTAGTTATTCGTTAGGAATAAATCGACTTAAAAATAAATCGAACCTGTGTTATTATTTGATAAGAACGTTACAATATGTTTGGCGAGAGTCCAAAAGGACCGGCTTCCATTAGGGTTTGACATTACTTTCTCTCTTATTCGAGCGTCAAAGAGACTTTTGAATAGTGCTGTTGTATCTGTTTCTAGCATTTATATCATATTATATATGCAACTGCAACCAACATTTTAAGTTTCCATCCATATAAACTCTGACATAAGTGGAAAAAACAACCTTGATGTCGCACATTCGGAAATATAGTTGTCACCGCGTTCATAAAGGCCTTTTCGAAGTCAGTTGTAGTTGTTTCCAATGGGAGGACATGAGGAATTAACCTTTTTAACTAATTTAATGCTCGCGAATAAGTTTCCATACGAAATAGAAGAGTAAGATCTACCTAACTTGAAACCCAATGATATCCTAACCTTTCTAAGAAAGATAGGACTAGAAGAGCTACTATAAGTCTGAGGAAATCATCACAGAAGTATAACAAGAAAAGGGGGACACAACAGATCTTATAGGTCGCAGGTGTATCGGTTACCCATAATTTGCTCTTTTTTACATACATAATGTACCACTTTTGGAATTATTTCAAGCCATCAGTAGGGGTAATTCTTTTGTTTTTTTTTTTAATTGAAAAATATGTTCATGATTTTTCATGACTAGTAAAATGCTACTTGTCACTTATTTTCAGAATTTTTCTATATATTGCTAGCTGGGCCAGAATAAAAGATACTATTTTTACAGACATTCTTTGATTTTTAAAAAACAATTATCCTGGTTATTAGTCAAAAAGAATAAACCTGCTTTAAAAATACTATCCTTACATTTTTTCGTTTTTTTTTTTCAGAAATTGGGAAAAAGAACTTAAACAAAACAAGAAAAAAGCCAATTTAAAAAAAGTAATAAGTTCTACATTTTTTAAAGTATATATAATAAGTGGTCTAGCGCTGTTTTTCCAATTTGTAGTTATCAAGTAAGTTTTTGAATATTTATTAAATTTGTTACTAAGAAAAAAATATGTTTATTTTACAGAATGGTACTTCCCATAGCTCTAGCATCATACATCCACTATTTTGATAAAAGTTCTTCAAACCCAGATATAAACGTTGGTTGGATGTGGGCATGTGCTGTTGTTGTTTTAGCTTTTCTTAATGTTGTTCTTTATCATAGTGCAAATTTATCTGCACAGCGAGTTGGTATGAAAGTTCGAGTTGCAGTATGTTCATTGGTGTACAGGAAGGTAAATATTCATTTTTATTTTTCGTGTCTACGTTTATAATATTTCGTCACAAAAATAAGTAACGGAACTTATTTCTCGTTACACTCACTTTCGATTAAGCCTATTCCTCCTGCCTCTACTTGGTTCTTTCATTTGATACTCCTACTTTCGAGTATACCAGATATCATTGAAAGCTTCGCTTCACTGAGATCCACACTTTTTTAATAATTATGAGACAATGAAAAACATTAGTCAGAATGTGCTTTGGTGACATTATGATGTTTTAATCATTAGTAAACCATAAGCAATAATCGTCAAAGCTTTCGTGGTGGAAAAAAGTGTACCAAAAGAAGTTTGGTGCCATCCAGAAGTACCGGCTAGATGTAAAAGCTTACTTTCAAACGAACTTTGGTAAAACAATAATTGGAATATTAAAAATTGGTACACATGTTTCAGCTGTTTCGGTTTTTTAATTGTAAACACTTTTTTTATACTTTTATCATAATTTGTTTCTAGTTTTTTATATCTTTTTGACAATTTTCCAGTTTTTCGTAAAGTTTGTTTTCGAATTTTTGGTCTTTATCCAAGGTTTTTCACGCAATAAATATTGTAATGCTTTTAAATGTTTAAAACAGAATAATTGTTATTCTATGTAACTACACGTACATACATAGAGGTTTTGTCCGAAAGGTAATAGGACTGAGTCGATTTAAAAAAAAAATATTGAGCCAATCGTTACAATTCTTTAAAAACTTTCAAAATAGGCTCTTTCTACGATGCAGCGCTGCCAGCGCGATGTCCACGACTCCACGGTAGGCATTCTCAGGAATAGCCTTGAGAGTCGCGGTGCATGCTGTTTGGATCCTCTCTATCGTCTCAAAATGCTTGCCTTTCATCGGTGTTTTCAGGCGAGGAAGCAAAAAAAAAGTCCAGGGGAAATATAAAATTACCACTAATCTGGTAGGGCGGCTGCGGAAGCGTTGGGATGTTCACAAGAAAGACGTAGTGAGCCGGGGCATTGTCGGCTGCGATGTCTTGTCGGATCCGACTGAACCCTTAGCTATGACGGTTTGCCTAGGAGGAACAAACTCATGGTGGACGATGCCTTTGATATCACTTTCGATTTGCTCATTTCCACTCGCCGCAATTTCTGGTCGTCAAGAGCACTTTAGGGACTATCTTCGCGTACAGCTTGCGCATGTTTAAATGCTCCGTCACAATGTCATGAACTACAGATTTACATAGATAAATTTAACATAGGGGCAATTAAACTTATACTTAGTCGACGGTCTGAGTTCAAAACGTTGCGCACACGAGTCATATTGTCGGTGTTTGTCGAAGTCGAAGGTCTTCCAGCACGGTCTTCATCGGCGACCTGTTCCCGGCCCTCCAAATGGCCTGGTGTCACCGAAACACACCATTTCTTACTAAAGCAACATTTGGGTAAGCCTGCTTGATCATATCAAACGTCTCTGTCGCAGATTTATTGAGTTTCACACAGAATTTAATGAGGTACACCCCATGTAACGCTTCTTTCTCCGATCACTTCGTCCGCCCACACTTCTCATACGAAATATAACTTCAAACATTTTTTATTTTCTCTTTAAAGAAAATGTTGAAAAGTGAATATATTTTCATTAACAATTATCTTCTATAAACTAATATATTTTTGTATTTCAGTTGTTAAAATTAAGTCATATATCACTTGGTCAAACAGCTGCTGGACAAATGGTAAATTATATGTCTAATGACGTACAACGATTCGATTTAGCGGCTCAATTTTTACATTTTATATGGATTTTACCCATCAACGTATGTGTAGCATTTTATATTATGTATACAAGTGTGGGTTGGCTAGCTGCATTTGCTGGGATGGGAGCAATTATTATAGAATCTATCCCACTACAAGGTATTAATTCATTTAAAATTCGTTATTTAAAATAATATTTTTTATTATTTTAAGGGTACCTGTCCAGATTACAAGGAAAACTTAGATATAAAATTGCACTTCGAACTGATAAGAGAGTAAAATTAATGAATGAAATCACATCAGGAATACAAGTAATTAAAATGTACGCCTGGGAAAAACCGTTTGAAAAGATGGTCGAGCTTTCAAGAAAGTAATATAAAATTACCACTAATCTTAATATTTTTATAAATACTTATATAATTTTATAGATTGGAGATTAATGTTATTGCAAAAACGTCCTATATACAAGGTGTCTTGGCTGCTATGTCAGTATTTACAGAAAGATTAACTCTTTATATTACTGTAGTAACTTTCGTATTAGTCGGAAAAAAGATTAGTGGAGATGTAGTTTTCTCAATGGCTCAGCTTTTTAATACTATTCAATTGATTATGTCGATTTATTTTCCAAGAGCTTTATCGTGCTATGCTGAGGCTAAAGTATCTGTAAGAAGGTTGGTTTAAGATATATTTCTACGTAGATTATTTTTTGTTAATTTATGTTTTATCAGGTTAGAAAGTTTCTTACTGTTAGAAGAAAACGAAAAGAAAAGAATAGAAGATAAAATAACGGCGGATGATGATATCGGTGATATTAACTTACAAAATGTCACAGCTAGTTGGAATCCAAATCCAATTGTTCCTACCTTAGTAAATCTTAATCTTCACATCAAACCTGGGCAATTATGTTGTGTAGTTGGTAATGTAGGATCTGGTAAAAGTAGTCTCCTTCATTTACTATTACGAGAACTCCCAGCAACTCAGGGCCGTGTTAGTATTTCTGGAAAAATTGCTTACGCATCTCAGGAACCATGGCTGTTTGTATCCAGTATTAGAAAAAATATATTATTTGGAAGACCATATGTATCAAAAAGGTTAGTAAAAAAATGTGCTTTAAAAAGGAGTTATAAGAGCTGTCTTTCATCGTTATAATTAAATAACAATTTTTTGACGAAAATTCCAATTTTTCATGATGTTTTTTAAATTTTCAACACTTTCCCCTTTTTTAAATTTTTGTGATTTTTCTAGATTTTTTCCCAATTCTCCAAATTTTTTAAGTATAACAATATAACGAACGCCGCAAAGTTTCATATATTCCATATAACTATACGTACGTGCATATATATATACGAACGGAGCGTTTTTGACAGTCTTATACATAAAATGATACAAACGTATCTAGTGCCATGCTGTCAGTATATTTCTTATACACAACCTGGATTTGTGCCTGGTTAGAATTCCTTACTCTAAGACACAGGATGCTGCGATATAGATATAAAAATTGATCAGTCTATACAAGGGCAAAACCAAACTGTAGAGAGGTGTTTCGCTCTAGTTAGAGCTCATCAGTACAGTATAGGTTTGTCTCTTCAGTCACTCTGTAAGCGTTGAACTGTCAGATGAGTGCTCGTTTCGGCTAACGAAGTGAACGTAGAAAGAAGCATTACATAGGATATAGCTCACTCTCATGTAAATTATCGCACCTAGAGTAAAACACTATCTTATTTTAGATATCATGAAGTTGTTCAAGTGTGTTCGCTACAAACAGATTTCAAACAATTCGCTTATGGAGATAAATCTTTAGTAGGTGAAAGAGGATCTTCTCTTAGTGGAGGTCAAAGAGCTAGAGTTAATTTGGCTAGAGCGGTTTATACGGAGGCTGATATTTATTTGTTAGATGATCCACTTTCTGCTGTCGATACAAAAGTAGCCCGACATTTATTTGATCAATGTATAGGGACATATTTGAAGGGTAAAACAAGAATATTGGTTACTCATCAGTTGCAGTTTATGAAAAAAGCTGATCTGATTATCATGATTAATAACGTAAGTCGTGATTATATTCACGACTATATCGATTCATATTGTTTTTTTTTGTATTTTTAGGGTGGAATAGAAAAAGTTGGTAGTTTTGACGAACTATCGGAAAATGATCTACATGTATTACAACAGGAAAAGGACGAAAAGAAAAATGTTGAAAAAGAAAAGGAAGAAGAAAAACTAGAGGAAATCGAGATACCTCTTAAAAAAATTGATATTTTTCAATCTACTACCTCACTTGCTGTAAGTTATCAAAGATAAAATTGATATAATTCCCTATTTATCCACATGTCATCTTTTATCTCCTTGTAGGTACCTTCTTACCAAATTTTTAGTGGTATTCCTAGTTTTCCTCCTCCTCCTTTTGGGTTTCATTGTAACAATTTGTTTAGAGTTCTTTTATTAGGCATTTTTTGTAGGTATCCTTACCATATTTTATCTGTGATGTCATGTTTTACTCCAATAATTTGTCATTTGTAACAAAGTCTATTTTTATATTATACTCTTTACTATAGTATTATATATTTTCTTTCTGTTTTATTTATTGTTCTATCCCATTATTATTGCCGGAACTCAAGGCCGCGTTTGAAGTTATCCACTATCCCATTATTGCATGTGCGTGCACCTGTGGCTATAAAGTCCTATTCTTGATAAAATTACACGGCCACAGTCCGTACACTGAAAATTTGTGTTAAATGCTCTATGACGGGGTTGACAATGAAAGTTCGACACCATTTGTCTTCAGTTGCTCCTATTGCTCCCTTGATGCAGCACTGACCTGTTATGTATTTCTTTGTCTATATTTGCTTTGGGATTTAAAGTGCTGCCGAAATAATTAAACGAGTTCGTTCACATTTTCTAGTTGTTGCCTTTGCAAAAAAATGCACATCGCTGATGACCAAAGCAACTGACAGAATCTTAATTTAGATGAATTCAATTCAAGACCAAGAGCTTGATAAGCTTCCATGCATATGACTTTGTTTAACACTGATTTTGCAAGTATTGCTTTATGGAATATACCGTCGTTTGTGATTTTAATACACCATTTCTTGTTTTCATTTTCAGACCATTTAATAGTTGTAAATCTTGTAGTGTTGTCCCAATACTTTATATTCTGTATTCTGTTTTTTTTTTAAGTTTACTTCTAGACCCCACCCTTTATTCCTCTACAAGTTTGCGTGTCATATATTCTATATTGTCTATCTCTTCTGCTACAATAATAGAATGGAAGTGACTTTATTTAATATTTTTAGAGTTCCATCGCTCTTGGAGATGATCCCCAAGAATCTGATGAATTAGTAGCAAGAGGCAGCATAAAAACTGATACTTACTTCCAGTACTGGCGTGCAGGATGTGGCATATGCTTCCTCTTGTTTACTGTATTAATGTTCGTAGTAGCACAAGTAATAGCTAATGCTTCAGACCTGTGGTTGACATATTGGTAAGTATTTTGTAACGGAATTAATCAAATACGAGAAGTAATCAAAAATATAAACCGAAATTTGGTTGTAAGTTTTTATTTATGTGCAAGAAGTATACGATTTTTCCAAGTATTCACTCTTTCGTTATAGTTGTAACGAGTTTACAATACCATTTTTATGAAATGCCACTCACTTGAGCAACATCATCATCTTGAAATTTTGAGCCACCTGTTAAACACAAGATGACAAATTCAAACTATAAGGATGTAAAAGAACCTCCCCATCTAATATATTTGTAGTTAATTGGGCACTATAAACCTTTTGAGCGACACACCGGTTTAACTTTTTAAACGTTTCAAATTCGTTGCAGGTGATTGAGGAATTTTAAAAGGACCCTTCATTAAGTGAGAAACTCAGTACAGATTTAAACACTTCGCTGTTTTTGTTCAATAGATTTTAACCAATCTTGAGCAATTTTTTCGGTAATGCATGAATGATTTTCTCAACGGTACTAAAGGAATTGCTAAATAATATTTTCGACACAAATCAGATCGTTTATCGGTTGGTTCACTAGGTACATCATGGTTTAGCAGTAATTGGCTCTAATAAATTTTCGTCATATTCGAATTCTTATCGTAAAGTGTAAACTACATACTCTAAAAATGTACTTTTATAGGACAAACATAGAAGAAAGAAGATCCCTTTTGTCTTTGAAAAATAGTTCAGAAGCGAATGATACACTGCTTTCTTCAGTTATTCCAAACGTACTAAACAACACAGTAACAACAGAAGTACCGTCGTTAACTGCAAATTCATCCCTACTTGATGTAGTAACAACGTTGCCATTATTAACATTAGAGAATGCAACAACTGCATTGCCACTTAATGGAACAAACAATTCAGATATAAAATCACAAGATTTTTATATTTTAATTTATACTGCTTTGATAGTAGGTTCTGTACTTTTACTTACATTCAGATCATTTTTATTTTTCCATATTTGTATGATAGCTTCTAAGGTGCTACATAATAAGATGTTTAGTAATGTTCTTCAAGCTCCAATGAGATTTTTTGATACTAATCCTTCAGGTAAGTGATACCGATAAAAATGTGTAGTTTGAGTCTAACTGCTATATTTTTTAGGTCGTATATTGAATAGATTTTCAAAAGACATGGGAGCTCTGGATGAACTTCTTCCACGTGCTATGATTGATTCAATTCAAATTTTTATGGTTCTAGCGGGTATTTTAATAATGATTTTCATATTTTCACCCTGGATGATAATACCAACTATCCTACTTGGTTTATTATTTTACTATTTCCGTGTTGTTTATTTAATTAGTGCACAAGCTATTAAAAGACTTGAAGGAACAAGTAAGTTTTACTAGAATTTTCTGCAGTACTATGAAAAAAATTTTTTTTCAATTATTTTAGCTAGAGCACCCGTTTTCTCTCATATATCAGCTAGTTTATATGGTATGTCAACAATCAGATCAGCTAATGCCGAAGAAATGTTAATAAAAGAATTTGATGTCTTACAAGATCAACATACCAGTACATGGTTCTTGTTTATAGTCAGTAGTACTGCTTTTGGATTTTATCTAGATATTATTAGTACTGTATTCTTGGCAATTGTTGCATTCCAGTTTCTGATTTTCCAAAATGGTAAGAGAAAATTTTCCAAAACTGTCTGTGAAAATTCAAAATTACATATTAGTTGGCAGTAAAATGGCGACTTCAAGAATAATCAGTTTTTAAAGCGAATGTAAGGTGTTGGAACAAAAAAATCGGCACAAAAATTAGTAAAGGAACTTTATGCAATCCCTATGTCCCATCACTTTTGAGTAAGCCAACGCTATTCTTGTCTCTGTTTGGATCTTTTATTTACTGCTCCCTCTATTGACTACACCAAGCATGCTCCCAATCTGGTAGCTTTTAATACCTCGTGTATATTACGTACATCTAATTGAAAAACACGTGCTTATTATTTTTTGTAATTTTTCTATATTCAATTGTGATTCAGTTATATTCAACTGGCAAATATTTAAAACGTGTTTTTTTCAGATCACCTCTCTGTGCCAAAGATATTAAACGCGTTGTTACAGCCTCAGTTTTCTGGATATGCCTCGTACATCCGAGATTTTACACTTTTATTGACAACATTGTAAACTTGTTTTTTGTTCCCGTTTTTCGGGTATTGGAAAAAAAATTATATGTTTTATCTTCTTAAACTGTTTAAATATTCCTTTTCATGAGACAATACTTAAGTTTAAGGTAATAATTTCTTTAAATTGTTTCCTTAATTTAATTATTGTATTTGTTAAAACTCCCTGGAAATTACAACTATATTATATACGTTATTACTTTTATTTTTTATATTTTAGAAAATACAATGAGTGGTAATGTTGGTTTAGTTATCTCTCAAAGTTTGATCTTAACTGGTATGTTACAATTTGGTGTACGCCAAACTGCTGAAGTAGCCAGCAATATGGTTAGTGTGGAGAGAGTTCTTCAATATACAAATCTAGAAAAAGAAGGCCCCTTTGAATCACTTCCAACGAAAAAACCACCAAGGGGATGGCCAGACAAAGGAAGAGTTGTTTTCAAAAATACCTATCTCAAATATGCCCACGATTTACCTCCTGTTTTGAAAAATTTAAATATTGAAATTAAATCGGCTGAGAAGGTAATATATAATTATTATTTAATACTTATTCGTTATTCAAATTTATTAAAAATTTGTTTAATTTTCCAGATTGGTATTGTAGGACGAACAGGAGCAGGAAAATCAACCCTTATTGCATCCCTATTCCGTTTGGCACCAATAGAAGGTACAATTGCTATAGATGGAGTTGATTCTGCTGAAATCGGTCTTAATGACTTAAGATTAAATATATCCATTATTCCTCAAGAACCAGTGTTATTTTCGGCATCGCTTAGATATAATCTGGATCCATTTGAAAAACATGATGATGATGTATTATGGAAAGCATTAGAGAATGTAAGTATTTCACTCAAAGAATATGTAAATATTTTGGCAACTTTATTAAAGACTATACTACCAACGACACTAATATAATTGTTTATTTTTTTTGATAGGTTGAACTTAAAGGTGCTATTACTGATCTCAACCATGCCGTAAGCGAGGGAGGTTCTAACTTTAGTGCTGGTCAAAGGCAATTAATCTGCCTTGCAAGAGCTATAGTTAGAAATAACAAAGTTCTCGTTATGGACGAAGCAACTGCTAATGTAGACCCTCAGTAAGTATCAGTGTTATCGTAATTAGCATAATGTTTATATAAATGTCAAAAACAAACCTAGAAGGTCCAATGCTTTCATAAGGTTCTTTGAAGTGTAATGTATGCTTTATCCGAAAGATAGTTCGTTCCTTCGATATATCGTCCCATCTGTTCAGTCTCACTTAGATCAAAGACTCTGTGTCTTTCCATATCGATATATATCATAATCATCTTCAGCCATTATCAATCCACTGCTGGATGAAAGCCTCTCCGGATACCCTCCTTTTCAGTCGATCCTGCGCAGTTCTTCTCCATGTTCGTCTTAGGGATCTGCAAAACACAGAATCCCATCTATCATGCGGTCTTCTCCGGGGTCTATGGTGTTCTCGTGGGTACCAGTGTATTATTCGTTCCAAAAAATTCCCGTCGGTTCTTCTTGCTATATACACTGCCCAATTCCATTTCGATCTTAAAATCAACTCTATGATGTCTTTTATTTTCGTTTAACTACGAAACCATGTATATAGTTTTCGATCTCGTCGAGTGATACCCATCATTGAACGTACCATACTACGTTGTGCCGTTTGCAGCTTTTGTATTTAGCTTTTAGAAACCATGTTTCACAGGTGTATGTCATTACAGAGAGAACACATTCACTGAATACTTTGCTTTTTAGACTAAGAGGCATATTTGATTTGAATATATATCGGTTTCTTCCAAACGCTGACCATCCCTTTCTAATATGTTGCGGTATTGCTACATCTATATCTGTTTCAAGCGTGACATGATGTCCTAGGTAAACAAAGGACTACACAACTTCTATTGAGGATTGTCCGATATTTACTAAAGATGAATTATCAAATTCTTTTCCCATAATCTTGGTCTGGTCAATATGAGTTACGTAGATTACTTCATTCCAGTTTTCAATTTCCAAGTGCGTTCTCCGCTCCAGTACTGAACGATATTATAGTTGTTTTATCTCAATTTTATGCAACTTTCATTTAAATAGTCAATAGTCCCATACGAAATCTCGTAGTTATATTATATTATCTTTAGGCACAGTTACATAGTTATATGTGCATTTATTTGGATTATTAATATTATTTTTTTTTAGTACGGATGCTTTAATTCAAAAAACCATTCGTGAAAGATTCAAGAACTGTACAGTACTTACTATTGCCCATCGTTTGAATACTATTATGGATTGTGATCGTGTATTGGTAATGGATGCTGGACAAGCAATGGAATTCGATCATCCACATACGCTTTTACAAAATCCTGAGGGTTACTTCTACAAAATGGTAAAAGAAACTGGACCAGCAATGCAAGAGCATTTAGAGAAAGTAGCAAGAGATGCGTACAATAGTAAAAAAGAATTAACCCGTGATAATGGACCGAAATCTATAGAAGATAAGAAAGATGAATAAATATATATTACTTGACTATGACTGTTATTTATTTACAGTGAAGAAAAGACATCACTTATTAGTTTATATTTATTAATTTTATTTGTGTACAAAATCTTTATTTAGGGATAATAAACTTTTTTAATAATCCTACTGTACTTAATATGTTTTAAATGCTAATGATTTTCAAATTTATAATAAAGTGATACTACTTTACTGTTCGTAATGATGATACTATTCATTAAAATGAATTAGGTCGTAATAATAAATATATACTGTTAATACGGGATGTCGATCATCTGTTATAATAAAACGTTTTTCTATTTCCTAAAGTTTTTGATATTTATTGTACTAGCGAATCCCTACCTACCACCTTTTTTTCAAAAATTCCCAAAAAATCTCGAATATTATTGATCTTGCATGTGAGTATTTTAACCTGTTGAATATTTCACCATTTCTTATTCATTGTTAATCGATGAAATTAGTAACAATATTGAACAAAAACTTACCGGTTTATTGGTATCGTTTCGTCCCAGGAACTCAAAAACCATACCATACACTGTAATAAATAAATAAATAAGTACTTTATTATCCAACAGATAACCTACTTACAGGATTATATTAAATCAACTAAAATAAATAACTATATATAAAAAACTAAACTAAAAAATTTTGAAAGTTTTAAAACACAATCGATGAATATTTAAATAGAATTTTTCATTCGACTTATGAGCTGGTGTTCTAGACGTTGTAGTATAAGTTCTAGAACAATAACTCTTTTAAAAAGGTATGACTTGATTAACTTAATAACCCAGTTATATAATTTATTTATAAGTATTTCATGGTCCAGAATAACCACTTATTAAATTTAGTATTGAGATATCACAGAAAAGAAAAGTACGTGTTAACTGTAGCACATTACTTCTACTATAAAAGTTTTGAAAAATAGTATTTGAAATTTCCTTAAATCTACTTGAAATTAATTTAGTTTGTACATGTAATATTGTTTTAGTTATTATATTATTACAGAATAACTATTATACAGGACATCCTAGAAAAACTTACCTGTGTTTTATATTCTTACTCAGAGTTTTTTAGTTTGATTGATCACTTTAGATTTATACCGTTTCGCCCGAAATGTGTTTTAGAAAAAACTCAACGCGTTTTATAAATGGTTTGAATACCGATAAAACCTACGCGTCCCACGATTTCAAGTACGTTGTTTTCGATTAATTCCGTTATTATCGCACGAAGCGAAATTTGATTGTTTGTTATAACAAGGATTAATTTACTAAAAGAATTAAAATAGTTTTGAAACACATATGAATTTAAATTTAAAATCACGGCATAAGCTTCCCTGCGCACTAAGAGACGCTTTGAGTTTGAACCCGTACTACCAACAGTTAAGAATGAAATTAATCGTACTAATTTAATAACAGAGGTATTAATAAAAATGTTTAGTAATAAAAAATACTGAATCCTGCAAAAAATGTAAAAATTGTAAGTAATAAGGTTAAATTAAAAACTGTAGCATAGTATCTTATTAAATCAAATTGATAAAATACCAAATCATATTTGTTAAGGCACTATTTGTCTATCACCCTGGTGTCTAGATACCCAATATCATCAAAGACCATTATGATATATCAAATGTCACTCTACTTCTATTTATTTTTTATTTGGTATTTGTAATTTAATGAATATTAATGCTGTTTTATGATGATAAATAGAATTCGGAATATTTAATTATTATTTTATAAACATGGATGATTTAACATTAGAAGATTTCGATAATGCATCAACTGGATCTGATGATCACTTAGAAATAACCCCAGCAGAAGTTATACAACTTATGGAAGAAGCATGGGTTAATGAAAAATTTGCACCAGAAATTCTCCCTCATAAATCAGAAATAGTAGAGATTATTCTAGACCAAATAACAACTATGGAAGGAAATATAGAAAAATTACCTAATACAGATTTTACCAAAAGTATATATCAATTAGAAGTCGACAGACTTAGATTTCTAGTGTCAAGTTATTTAAGAACAAGACTGGAAAAAATTGAAACTTACATTCAACATATCTTAAGTGAGGAAGCAAAAAGGTTAGAGAGAGGTGAAGAGTTGTATTTAACCCAGCAAGAACTACAATTTGCTAAAGATTTTTCATTCAGTAAGTCCCTTTTAATTTAAGTAATTTTTTTAGTTAAAATTCTTTTATTTGTGACATTTAAACTGAATTCTTTTTTAGCTATGGAACAGTATTTTGATAAATTGATGAGATTTTATCCTGGAGTGCCATCAGATACATGGTCAAACAAAATTGTACAACCAAATAATAACAGTTTTGTGTTTTTAAAATCAAAAAAGAGAGTGGAAGGTGTTTCTATTGATGAAAATAACGTGGACAGTGATTTGGTGGACTTTGAATGTGATTCACAAATGATTATTTCTTATAGTAGTGTCGCTCAATTAGTTAAAAGAGGAGATGTGCACTTAATTTAGTACTTAAGAATTAATTTAGAAAATATTTTTTTATATGTAATAAATATGAATTTTTCTTAAATAAGTTTTAACATCTTTTTTATTTAACCGTCAAAATCATAAAAACCACAGATTAATAATAAATTAATAATATATTCGATAAAATAAATAATATGCAGTGTCGCTGATAGGTGGTAGCACATGTTTAAAATTCAAATTATGTCAAAAACATCAGTAATGTCACTGTCACTTTCCGTATTTATTTTACATTTATCCTTGCACCACGAAAGTGTGTAGTTGGATAAAATGTTTTTCCTCAGTAAAATAACTAATGTTTAAATACAAGTATGTGACTCTTTGTGAATAAAAAATAATATCGTCTCAGTGAAGTTGTGCGAAAATTTATTAATAGTTTTAAAACAGTTTTAGGTTTATTTTTATCGTATTTATACAGGTGAGTTAATGCTTTATTTATTCATTTGAGTACACTGATAATAGTTTTGTTTGTTTGTTTGCGTTTATTTGTAATTAGAAGAGGTATTTTTTTAATGAAGTTTAAAAATATAACCACCAAATATTTAGTACTTTAAAAAAAATTAAACTTTCCTTATATAGTCACAAATTGAGTCAACATTTCTTTTTGATATCCATTTAATTTAACTTTACAACAATTATTACTTACATAGACTAGGTATTCACGATTATATTTTTAATGTGCTAAAGGAATGACATCTTATTTTTTATAATTTTATCTTCGTTAACCAGAAATGTAGAGGTCAGAAGACTTATTAAGCCAAAAATATTCCCAAAAGCGTAGGAATTAATAAATACTGTATTTGTTTATTTTCTCTGTTAATACTTTGTTTGAACTTTGCAATACATGTGAAAAATTTATTCTGCTATCAATAGTATTTTATTTTTTAAAGTTCTTTCATTGCGAATAATTTTCCGGGAAAATAGATTCAATCGTATTAAATGTATATATACATATATTTAATTGTCTGTTGTACAGAATTTAATTCAATATCTGGTTTATTTTCGTTTTGATGACAGAGTTGATAAAACTTTTTTTACACACAAGATTAATTGTCGCCCTTTCAACTTTTATTAATTTTCTTTTACCGACCAATCCCATAGGTTTTATTATAAAATTACTTATGTGGATATTGCTTTCAAATCTATAATTAAAAACCTACCGGGAATAGGCTGGAAATAATGACAAACAAAAATATAATTAATTAAGGCGAGCATATTTGCACACTGCAAAATTAGTGTTGGTGGATGTAAACAATCATATGGTTAATTTCAGGATCTAGTTTAATTAAAAAACGAGTATATATAAATAAATCTAAAGACTTTTAGAGAATATAGTTTGAAATTATGATTCTTTTTTATCCAACATATGGTAACTTAAAAATTTGTGAAAATCTTATTAATTGATATTGTATTTAAGTACTGTTTCTGTTAATTAATATGTGACTTGCGTTCTTGTATGTGTATTTCGCGTGTAATTACTGTAATTTTTAACAGGTGGCTCAGATGGCATGTCATGGTAGTGGTTAATTCATTTGATAATTACAAAACTTCGTTTAATGTAGGTACAAAACACAACAGGACATGAAATCTAGTTGACAAAGATTCCATCTGAGATAGGTACATTTCATGTAAATGTATGAATTTTTACACCAGTAAATAGTAACGAGGCATCCCATAAATAATTTTAATTTATGCTGGATATTTTCCCTAAACTTGATTTTTTGACAAAAAAGAAAATATAGAATTTAAAACGATCTAAAAAATAAACTATAAAATATGTGTTATTATTTACGTTGTCATTTATTATGTTGTTTCCGTTTTGGAAAAAAATGGATAAAAAAATAATTATTTAAGAACCTTTATTATGTGAAATATCAATAATACTTTATATTTTCAGGTTTAACACAAGATGACTGTGCGGTACTTAGTGAACATTTTACTGTTTCGGCTTGTATTTCCGATTATTGTAACAATATGTGAGTATAATTTAAAATTTGTATCATTCTTTTATGATTTAAACAATTTTTAGATTCAAGGTATTTTAATATAATTCTTCTCATTTAATTGCTTATTGAGGTTTATATATGATTAAAATCATAAAAAATATTCAAAAAATGAATTCCAACTAATATATTCTGATTTTGATTGCGCGTATTAAATTTAGTGAAATAATTCTATTGTTTTTAGGATTACTATTTCTCATCACCTTGGATAACTATATAATAGTTTTAATTAATATATTTGTCGAAAATACTTCCTTATATAATGATTTATGCAAAATATTGCTTTTAGGATTTAATAGGAAAGTCTATTTCAACCGATGACTCTATCAGTTGTTATCACTGGAATAAATACATTCTCGTCAACTATTTTCCATAAATGTTTACGTCTCATTAGCTCATTAAGTACTATAAATATGTATATAGATATAATGTAAATCGAAACATTTTTCCAAGTGGCTTGGGGATAATTTCACTTAATCGAACGATACTTTAAAATATCAAAAAATTGACCTTCATTTATAATTATGTACTTATTATTATGATGTATTATTATAAATAATCTATACATATAATAAAACTGTAGAAATGTACATGTTTGTGCGCGCATCACATGAAAACTACTGATACTATTCGAATGCGGTTTTCAAAGACGTATTTGTCTTCTTTCAACTTAACATCTGGTGTATAAAACTTTCTCCCCCCACCCCTTTAACGGGGTAAGGAAATAAATTTTTATACAAAAATCAACAAGCCACGCGAACGACGTCGCGGGTACATCGAAATAGAACCCAAAAATGTGGTTAGATTTTTTTGTCTGTCTGTCTGTCTGTATGTTTGTGCGCGCATCACATGAAAACTATTGATCCGATTCGAATGCGGTTTTCACAGATGTATTTGTCTTCTTTCAACTTAACATCTGGTGTATAAAAATGTCTCTCCCATTCCTTAAATGGGGTGGGGTAAGAAATTTTTATACAACAATCACACGCCACGCGAACGACGTTGCGAGTACAAGTAGTTATAAATATGTTAAAATTATGAGTGACAAAATTATTATGTACTTACATGATCTCAATTTGAATGAATCAACTAAATCAACAATTAAATGTTGATTTAATAATAAATAAACTGTTATATATGCGATTGAACTACAATCCGAAATAATTTAGAAATTTGAGAGTTAAATTGACGTACTGGCACACACAAATCAATTTAGAAGCATTTGCAAGAACCCTCGAAAACCAATTTAGGCTTAACACGCATCCAGAACAGAAGAATAAATTAAAAACACCGAATAAGACGAAACACTGGTACACGCAGGTCTCGAAGAAATAAGCATTATAAAGAATTTTAAACTGAAGAAAGCACCAGGATATGACCGAATCAGTAAGAGGACTTTAAAGAACCTGCACAGAAGGTAGTAGCTTACATTACTATAATCATCAACTAGCAGAAAAGATGATACTCGGAAGACTCTGGGAATAACTCGAACAACTAAGTATCTTACCCGAAGAACAATTTGGATTTAGGAAAGGGCGCTCCACAGAACTGCAAGTTTTAAGACTAGTATTCTTACTTGTCAGCAAAGTATTTGACACAGTATATCACGAAGGATTACTATAGAAAATGACAGATATGGGGATCTCAAAAGCGTGACGTCATTGTTGGAGAACCAGGGAATTTAGAATTAATATAGGCCCAGTAACATCATAATGCAGCAGACGTGTCTAAGACACCACATACCATTTTGTCTTTATACGACACTGAAATAGCAACAAGGAGAACACAACCAAGAGCCGTGAGGGACATGGAAGAATAATACATAAAATGGAAAATAGCGATTAATCAACCAACCCTATGAAGATATAACGATGGGAGAAGACTAGATTAGTTAAATACGTAAGACTTACTGTGGATCAAAGATTATGCTTCAAAGAACATGTCGACAGCACAAGAAGCAAGCTTGGACGACTAATTGACTAAATGAAAGAAAAGGCCAATTAAACTTAAGGATATAGGTAAGACTGATCCAAACAAAATCCAAATAAATGACATTTAACTAAAAATTCAAATAAGTAGCAAATTAACCCACCGGACAACATAGAGCTACCTTCTATTCCACGGGCTCCCCACACAATGAAAAATATCATATTTAGGGTTAAGCGTGTGCAGAGAGTCCTTGCTACTCTAAATACCAACAAAGCAAGCGGCCTCGATGAAATACCTGCTCTACTCTTGAAATGTAGTGCTCCTGAACTAGCGCCAGTTTTCACCAAGCTATTTCAGCTATCATATGATACTGGTATTTTTCCAGAATCTTGGAAAACGGTTCGAGTACAACCAGTCCCCAAGAAAGGCTGCAAAACCCAGCCTTCTAACTACAGACCCATAGCTCTTCTATCTGTTATTAGCAAAACTATGGAGAAATACGTCAATCACGAGATCCTGAGCTACCTCGAGACACACAACCTTTTAAGTGACAGGCAATATGGTTTTCGCCAACAAAGGTCAACAGCCGACCTACTAGCATATGTAACTCATGTCTGGAGTGATGCCATCCACCGCTATGGGGAGACTCAAATAGTATCACTAGACATCTCAAAAGCATTTGATCAAGTGTGGCATGCGGCTCTTTTGAACAAACTGCCTTCATACGGACTCTCGCAAAACCTCTGCAGATGGATATCCAACTTTCTCTCCAACAGGCACATCCAAGTTGCTGTAGATGGACATTCTTTCAACCTCTACAAGATCAACTATGCATGCAAAGTATAAGTCGAACAAAACAGATGTCTATGGGAAGCGGCTAACACACCATATTACATAAGAAACAACATGTTATATCACGAATTAGAAGTAAAAATTACAGACACTATGAAAGAAAAAGACAAGAAGATCTACGAAGACACGAGAAACGTGATATGATGGAACTAACGGAGACAACCCAAACGACGTGCCCTGCAAACACAAGAGGCCGCCAAAGATAAAACTCCGGCAGCAATAAAAATCCAGAAGACAACCTCGCCAAAATGAACCTACAGAAGGACGCCACAATATAGAAGAACGCACAAAGAGAAAAGCACGCAACAATAACCAAACACCAGAAATATAGTAAAAGAGCACTGTCTTGGCTGAAGCAGATAAGGATAGCAATTTCTCCCAAAAAGACCATTCAGGTGTACGAAGGTGTTTTGGCCCCCTTTGAAGTGAGGGGTGGTGGTAGAAGGAGAACATGTCGTTCAGACAAGTAAGTCATCTCGGGTTCAGTTACCTGCGTGTGTGCACAAATCAGATTGTAGTTCTTCTTTTACAAAGTAATCATTCAAATTATAGAGAACGCATCAATCTACTGTTTTCGAGAGACCTACTATAAATTTAAAGAATTTTGTATCTCATTCAAACCAACAAAAATGGATCAAAATTATTTTTTATAATTCACGTTCACAAAGTTTCTATTTCGACACTAAAAACAGTATCGAAATAGATTCATTGTAACACTGTTTTTGGTAACTTTTTGTTTTACACAATTGGTTGCACTGCACTGATTTTCAACGAAAGAGTTCAGGTAGTAAATCAAAAAGTATGTTGTAGTAAATTATTAACTACATTATCAGCGTTATTGCTAAATTCGGAATATTTTATACAAATTTGACAAACATTCTAATTTAAAATCATTAAAACTGACAAGTGTCAAAACTGTAAAGATTGCCAACATAAATAAATATTTCGAAAAACTCTCATTTTACTTTTTTTTATACTTTTAAAAGTTCATTATAAAAAATAGTATGTAACACTCGAATTACAATGACGGTTTGTAGTACTCGTTCTTTGCGAAACTCACCGCTTCGCGGTTCGTTTCACAAACTGAACTCGTACTACGAAACCTCTGTCATTGTAACACTTGTATTACAATATACTAAGGCACTATAAACATAGGTATTATCGTCAGCCATGTTTTGTCCAATGTCAACCACAAAACTAGAGATAATAGAACAGATGTGTTGAAGCCTAATATAAAGTTGGCAACAAGTTCCGACATCAGCGCACCATGTTTTTGTTTAAAATTTTACTTTAACACCCTTTTTATGCTTAAAGTACCTTAAATTTATTTTAAACTAAAACCACTAATAGTACTTACTCTGTTACTATACCGTTATAAGTACTTTTTCGCTTTTCGCACTACCAGCTAGTTTAGTTCCCATTTTCACCACAAAATACGATTGCACGTGTCTCTTTAAGTTGTCTATGGTCTGACATGTAAATACCTATATCTATAGTGCCTTAAATATACTATTGTTTTTTTTTTTCGAGTTATAGATGATTGGTCAATGTGTCTATAGTCCATTTCACCGATTTTGGCCGATGACAGAAATCATACTCGAGGTAAATTTAGAGTTACATCTCTCTCAGATACAGGCAAGTTAGAAATTTAAATGAGGACGTTTGTTTTTTAATACAACACTTACGTTACTGCATTTTGTTTCACCGGTAGATGAAAAGTATTCAATACGGAAGTCTTGACTTAATTCACATTCCTAGTAACCGTCATGCACGGCTCGTTGTTGAAGGGTTGAATTTAATAATTATTAATGTCATATTTTTGTAGATGTCAAACCACACTGATAGTTTCAGAAACTTGCGACCTAATTTAGAAAAAAAAAAAACTCTCCGCGATTGGTATCTTAGATGACAGTTTAATCTTATTTCAGTGGTTTCTAATATCAAATCGGCCAAAAACGATGAAATGGACTATAAATTGTTTTTTTAGTCAAACCTAAATAATTACATTAAAAGGAAAGAACTAAATTACCGATTAAATTCACAGATATTATTATACCTAGCTCCCGAAAAAAAGAAAACACTGATTACATTTCATAAATGTACTCCGGAAGTTGCATACATATAAAAAATAAAACTGTAAATTAGTTACATCATAAAACCGACTGTAATAAATTTGAAATAGTAGAGATATCCAAGGACAAGCGATGAATAGACCTAACCCATTGATAAAAGTCGGGGAAACTTTTCTAGTAGGAATAGTCCAGTAACCTTTTATCTTAATAAGGAAGGGCGTGTGTTCTTTATTATTTTAAAGGACTGTGAGTCAGTTGTCGTTACACATTGATAGTAAAAATCGATATTTAGAACATCTGATAAAATAAATGATACAATAAAGAACGAGGATACCAAATTTCACTTTCTAAACGAGAAAATAAAAATATTAAACCAATGCAATATTATGTTTATTTTTTCTTCTTTCATCACTATTACGTTTCGTTTCGTTGGATGTTAAGAAAAGAACGTACGAATTTATAAATATATAAAGCTAATGGTTATGAATAATAATTTGAAATGATGAATTAATCTTTTTCTACAATTACTATTAATTTTCATTGTCATTAAAATTCCAAAATGTGGTCGTATTAATTTTATTAATCATATTTTTAAATATATTAAACTATTCGCAAAATCTAAAATTTGTCCAGATTGTAAATATGGTAAAATAAGCTTAAAACAAATCTCAATTATATAAACGTTATCAAATTCTATTCAGTGTATACTCGCAGGATTGAATTATACAATATCTAAAAATAGAAAAACCGCGAGGGAACATTTTATACAAATGCATGTTGTTTATTAATTTTATCAAATAAACTTGATTGTATGAACTTTAACACAATAATTTTATAATTCGAGTAGTGAATCTCATTTACTAGTTAATTCCCCCCCACATTCGTAATAAAAAAGTGAACGTACTATGTCTAAAAATAAATCATTGAATAATCAATGTTTGAATACCAGTTTTGTGATTTAAAAACGTTTGAAGATTACTTTATTAAATTTTTATGTTTCCATTTCAGTTTTTATTGCGAAATTTATATATTTTATAATAATATATCCATTTTCTTGCCTCTTTTTAACATTCTTTTGAATTTATAGAGGTGAATGGTTGTAGTCTATAGTTTTTTTTATAATTTTATTAGGGACCGCTTATTATACAAATGATATATTTAGAGAATTATTGTTGAGGACAGATGAAAACAAAATTGATAATAATATACTATAAAAAAAGTTGATAGTCGCGGGAGTGACTGATTGCATATAAAGCTGAGAGCTCTCCTTGACCTTTTCTATTTTTCGTCTTTTTATACAATTATCATTATTGACAAATTTTCATATATTTTTCAAAATTTTCATGATTATTTCGGATTTTTCACATCCTTCTCCAATTTTTTACGGTTTTTACAATTTTTTATGATTGTTTTCTGCTTTTACATAGATTTCTAGTTAAATTCCCACAGTTTATTAACTTTTTTTTATAAATTCTATGATTTTTCAAGTTTTTTTTTCCAATTTTCTATGATTTGTTACACAATAAATAACGTAGAGCTTTTTTTTCAAATTTCTATCGCTATTTTACTCTAATACCAAATATTAATATTTTAACGTTAAGACACAAATGTTATGAAATAATGAAGTGTACAATTTTGCATTGGATAAGAAAAGCAAATGATTTTTAGTTGTTTTGATCTTGTTTTAAATCAACAAAAATTAATTAACAAAAGTACACGTTAGAATATAGCAACTATAATATTGTAACGGGATAACCGTAAAGGAAGGGACCTTAATTTGAAAGATTGTTGTTGACAGTTGATTTTTAGAAGTTTGTAAAAAAATCAACTGACCATTTTAAATAATGTTCTAGAAAATTCTAGAAACTTCTAAACACACTAACTAGATTAAATAATGTTGTATATAAGGGGATGCACGGGCAGTTAACGTCAGTTCGAGTCAAGTGTTCAGAAGAGTTCATTGTATTGTCAAGTAGTTAGACGTTATCCAGCAGAGTTCAGTGTATCTTAACAATTTTGTAAATAAATTGTGTAAAAAGCCCCCATACGTGTTTCAATATGATATACCATATACCGAAATTAACTTAAATTTGATGTTCTAAATCAAAAATTTGAAATATTATCTAATTCTTGATGATTTGAAACACAATCTCGACCTCGCACTGTTTTCCGCCCTAATTGTCCCTGTCTCGTGTGACCGAGTTTTTTATTAGGGCTGTGGCATTTTAACGCAAATTGTCGGCCCCCATAACTCAGAAGGTGGGTCACGATAACCGGAATACGGCGTGTCATCCCTTTTTTCATTTTCTACCGTCACCGACGGAAACACACCTTTTAATGGCTGGAATGAAGAGGAAATGTCATAAAATATAACGAAGCGCTCGTTCAAAAATATGCTCATTATCTTATATATTTTGTCAAATAGATACTTTTATATTTGAATATAAAATTATTACATAAAATATGAATCCATAAAACACTAACAAATTGTTTTTAAATGAAGTGTCCCACAAAAAATTGTGTACCTACAAACTAAATATTATTTTTCGTTAAATACTTGACTAACTAAATCGTTAAATAATTTCTTGATTTGTCTAAAGAGTATGAAAAAAGTATAAAGAGTCGAATTTTTTTAACAATATTGTTTTCCTATTTTTATAAAGAAAATTTTATTTTTCAGGTGTCCTTTTTCGACCATCCGTATTTTCGTTTATTTACTTAGTATATTTATTTATTTTACCATTTATACCAGTACCGACTGCAGATACAATGTTAGGTTCTACAGGACGATTTTTGAAGGCTATTCTGGGAATTACATGTTCTCTATCACTCATTCAAGCTGCATTTCAAATAGCATTAGTCACATTGAACCCTTATGCAGAGTTTTTGTTAGTAAGTATATTACTTTTATATTTAACTATAGACTTTATATTATAAGAGAATAATGAAGGTAGAAGCATAAACATTTTGTTGATTTGGTGCTCGATAACTTGGTGGAGTGCTATCAAATCTGGGGTTATTAAACAAAGGTCTTGGTTGGTTGAAATTGGGCCTGATATGGTGGTCTGAATGGCTGTTTTGACAGTTATTGGTTGTTGCCATTGGTTCCAATTGTATGAAGTAGGTTGTTGAATAGTTTGAAATCTTGGTCTAGGTTCGAAAATAGTTGGTTTTTGAACTTTGTTTTGGATCTAAAAATTGTTTCTTGGCTCTTTGTTTGAGATAGATGGTTGTGAGCTCACACCTCGTTGTAAATATAGTATATCATTTTCTTCCTGGATATATTGGATTGCGATTGCCAATGTGGTTGTCTCATTGCTCTTATAGTTGTACCTAAGGGTTCTCGGAGTCCAACAAGGAAGGTATATAAGGCTTGCTGTCTGAAAAATTCGAGCTTACTTTTTCTTATTTTTTGGTTTATATTATGCACTTCTATGTAGTTTAAAAGTCCCATAACCTTTTCATAAAATTGGACGGGAGTGTCATTTAATCCTTGTCTTAAATTAACTAGATCTCTTGTCAATTAATAAGAAACATGAAGTTTAATAAACAACAAAAAAAGATATTAAAAACCTGAGAAATGTCATCATCAAGCTAATAAGCCCTGAGAGGGATTCCAACAGCAGTAATGGAAGCTTTGTTAGACTTTCTTTTATTCACTTCACATTATTGTGAATGGGTTTCTACAGAGAGACTGAGAAAAAATCTGAGCAACATTTTTGTTAGGTCAGAATACAAAATGAACCAGGAATTGGAGAAGACATCTGGGAGATGAAATTAGACCGCGGGGTTCCTAAATACCTACCTAATAAAATAACATTCCAAGTAAGTATACATCAAGGTGACAAATCATACAACTCAAGATTCAGGTTACACCTGGTCTAAATCTTAAGATGGTTCAGGAGCAGGAATATACAGCAGTGTTGGAAAACAATTTGAGGGCTTATAATTTAAGAAATTTAATACATGTGAATAGGTATTCAAGCTGCTATTGCAGCCTCATAAAATCCAAAGCTGATTTCCAGACTAGTATACCATTGCGGTATTAAACTAGTTTCGGTATTAGACCATAGACAATACAAGATAATGAGCAAGCTGAAAAATTGCAAGGAAAATATCAGCTACACTATTGAACTTTCCAGAACCACAACTATGGTCCTGAACCGGATGAAATTCTGAATTCGTAGACAACACAATCACACTGACAATTTATCTCTGATCAAGCACAGGACAAAATGTATATTGAATAGATCTGTGCGAAAATAGCTAAACTTTTCAAATTTTCATATAATAAGTTTAGTTATTGTAACCGCGTTACAAATTTTTTATTCTTTACACCAAATCTGTTACTACATTTTTTAAAATTGTTATTTTGTTAACACTAATTAGGATAATTTGAAAAGAAAAGGGTAATAAAATGAATACAAAGTTATAAAAAAATTAAGTAAAAATACTTCCGATATATTATTTTTAATTAAAGTGATTGGATTTGTTTGTAACAGTGCATTTATCCTGTAGTTGATTTATGCTTTTTTATATTTAGCAATGCTATAACCTTGCTGATATCGTAATCGGAGAATATTCAAGGCCATTCTACCGTGCATTTTTATAAGAATTTTTTAATTATGATTCCTAGTAAAATCAATTTTAAAATTAGCAGAAATATTGTATACCGAATATCTCGTTTCTTAGTATAGTATAACTAGACCCACTTGGATAGGAATTATTTTTACGATTTTACCAGGGGAAACTCAAAAGAACGTCATTATATGAACGAACCTAGTAAAATATCTATTTAATGTTGCTTTTAACTTATTTATTTTTTCTTAATTTTGGGTTATTTTTCATTTTACTTTACGTTTCTAACAATTTTTGTTTTATTCATTTATTTTTTATTTTTTAATGTCTCCCTATTTTAATTTTCTATGTTTTCTTTTTTTATAATTTTTTTCCTATTATTCTATATATTTTATTTCACCTATTGCTATTCATATACACCTTTTTTGATTTTTTCTTTTGTTTTCCTATTTTCTTTGTATTTATTTCGTGTTTCTTTGTATTTTTTTGGTTTTTCGATTGTTTTTTTCGATTTTTTCCATCTTTTTGATACATACTTTTTTTTGATTTACCCATTTCTATTATCTTTTTTTTTTCAATTTCTTTTATGATTTTCGACATTTTTATAACAATTTTCAACAATTTTTGAAGATAGACAAAAAATTTTTCCAATTTTCACCAATTTTTCATGTTTTAACCATTTTTAGCATTTCTTACAATTTTTCACGTTTTTTAAGATTTCTTTATTATGTTCGACATTCTTTTTAACCAGTTTTTTAAAAATTTTCAAGATTGTCATGAATTTCATAGTTTTTAACAATTGTCACGTTTTTCAATTTTTTTTAGGATTTTCGATATTTTTTTAATCACTTTCAAGAATTTTTTATAATTGTCAAAAATTGCTTAGATTTTGCAAAAATTTTTTGCGATTTTTAACAATTTTTACTATATTCATGCAAAATAGCACAAAGAAAATGGATACGTTCTTTCGCAAAAAACTGAACACGCACGTTGATTATGTCGCGATTTATGTGTCACAGGGATGAAACTTTATAATAAAAAAAAATTAAAATTTAAACACAGCGTCTGATTTTTGAAGTTATACTTCTATTCGTGCACTCGGTGGAAAAGATTTGTGTAGAATTAAATGGGAAAAATCATTACATATGTAGAGGTGTGAATAAGAGAGAGACAGAAACACTTATAAGGTATATTGGTCGGTAAAATCAAAGATGAAATATTTACCACATGTTATTAGTCATAACTATAAGTCTTTTGAATATCGTTTCAACATTCAGTACATTGAAAAGGGATAGATATACAAAAAACAGTCTGCACTAATGTATGAATATCATAGTGACGGACCACATGATTATTTGACAGATTATTTTATAATTCTAATCTAAAGTACCGTCACATGGTTGCAGTATATTCTGCTCTATGCTTTTAAGGTTGTTGGCTACATAAACAGAGTTTTTAAGAATAGTCGAGAAAATAAAGCACTAAAACCTCCGAATTTTGTAACGTAAGATGGTTCGGAATGCGTTTTTTGCATTGGATTCGTTAGAGTATCAGGAAATCTGTCGCTATTTTTTATAATGTAAAAATGGGAAATTGCATTTCTGTATTCGAAAAGTGCATTCCAAACAGGCAATAGAGAGAAAACTTACAACTCGGTAAGTATTGCTGAAAATGAGTTCAATTTATATACTCGGGGTGTTTGGGTTCGCTGAACACGAATATCATGATGCCGAAAGTCTCCGCGGCACTTGGAGCATAGGATATTTACCTCTTCTCCTGGGGTTTTATTTAAATCCTGTACGAAATCAGTGCACACTTGGTACTCGGCGGGTTTTTGAGTCGCTAAATACGATTATAATAATGGCGATGGTCTTCGAAACAACTGGTGCTTAAGACGGACCTCGTCTCCAGGAATTTTATGCAAATTGGGTACAAAAAGAGTGTGCACTCGGTACTAGGAGGTGTCGCTGAACACGAATATCATATAATGATTTTGCTAAATCATTTGCATACAAATTTATGAATACGGGCGCGTGCATAGAAGTATAACTTCTGCCGGCAGTCCCACTGACTGCCACACTCGTTTTTTTTATTTGAATTTGGATAAAAATGGCATGTAGCACTTTGGGGAAGTAAATTTATCATTTTTGTAATACCTTATATTAATTATAAATATTTTAATTATAAAAAAATGTTCTTTCCGTGTTCGAACCTTTCACCATCAGATGATTTAAAAAATGCTCCTACACAACGCTTTCGCTTTGATTAACGCCAGCAATTAGTCATTATCTTCGTTCTTATTTAGATTCTTCGAATTGTAATACTAAACCGCCAAATCCACATATATTTTTGTATATAAAAACCTCTTATTGTAACAAAATATTTCAAAATTTGAATCGAATGGATACAAAACACGTTGAGATGCATATATTTACATATTTATTTATATGGAGAAAATAGATATCTTCTTGGTTTTCATTTTAAAAATACACGCTAGGTATAGAAGTTCCGTAGATGTCTATATCTTTTTGCTGTATTGCATTCTTGTCCCACCATATATTGTTTGTAGTATTTTAGGCTTTTATTTTTTAGAATTATGAAGATATTGTCTATTAAACCACATATCTAGAATAAATGTATTTAATTTTTAGAATGATCCAGTACTAGAAGAAATTCTCCAATACATAGGATTGGTTAGACTAAATAAAATGAGCATATCATATATACTTGTATGGATAGGACCAGAAATAATAATGTTTGTAGCAACTATAGCATTTTTCATTGTATTTAAACGACTGAATCCACCTCCAGGATTTATCGTTCGAAGTGAAGCTGGAACGATAGTTGTTAACACTGTAGAAGATACTGATGGATCTCAAACCGAAGTTAAACAACCAGTTTCATCTGACTATTCGCAATATTGTGTTGCCATTGGTTAGTATAATAATATGTTTTTAGAATTAACGCCAGGCCACCAATCGCCTGTTTATTTAAAAATTTGTGCTGCTGAGTAACAATGGAATATTATCATGTCTCGTTGAGTTTATGATTATTTACATAAAATAGTACACTTTTAATATGCATATTTTCAACTTTTACATGGTATGCTTTATTGTATATTTTATGTTTGCCATAAAATATTTTAATCGTTTGTACCGTGGAATTCTAATGATGCCTACATACTTTGTAATATTAATAAAATTATATATGCTAAAAATTTACAGAAGCATGATGTTCAATAATAAAACGTAGCTAAATATTGAAACTGTTATGCTTTTCAAAACAAAAGCAGGCGGTACTAACCGGCAGCAGAAATGATAACAAAATATTTATTAAAATCAATGTAATAAAAAGACATGAAAAGCATAATAAATTACGAATTTTATATTACAGTCTCCTAAAGTGGTTTGTTAGTATTAATAAAATTTATATCAGCATAAGAAACTGACCTAATTACCAATTTACACCACAAGAACTTTTATGAGTTAGATACATTGATATTTTTTTTTCAGGTCGATATCTAACATTAATAATGTTATGTCTTGCTGGCGTTGTTAGGCCCTCTATTGAGAGTGGTGTGTACTATGTAATATTCTTAGCTGCCGCCACATGGTGGGCCTGTTATAAACAACTAAAGAGAGGTTTTGCTATACTTCTACGGTGCCTCATACCTATTGTAATCCTTCATATGTGTGCCCTATATTTTATTAATTTTAAAATTGTACAAAACGAGTTACCAGAAGAAGGAACGTACTCAAGGTAAAACATGACAATAAATACCTCTCATACATTTTTCAATAATAATCTTAATTGCTATTCTAGTATTAGCATATTCAATGAACCTGAGATTTAAACTAAATGAAATCAACATATAAGACATGAGTTACATATGCTAGTAGATCGGCTGTTGACCTTTGTTGGCGAAAACCATATTGCCTGTCACTTAAAAGGTTGTGTGTTTCAAGGTAGCTCAGAATCTCGTGATTGACGTATTTCTTCATAGTTTTGCTAATAACAGATAGAAGAGCTATGGGTCTGTAGTTAGAAGGCTGGGTTTTACAGCCTTTATTGGGGACTGGTTGTACACGAGCAGTTTTCCAGGATTCTGGAAAAATACCAGTATCATATGATAGTTGAAATAGCTTAGTGAAAACTGGCGCTAGTTCAGGAGCACAACATTTAAGAGTAAAGCAGGTATTTCATCAAGGCCGCTTGCTTTGTTGGTATTTAGAGTAGCAAGGACTTTTTGCACACGATTAACCCTAAATATGATATTTTTCATTTTGTGGGGAGCCCGTGGAATAGAAGGTAGTTCCATGTTGTCCGGTGGGTTAAGTGTCAAGTTGGAAGAGAATATTTTGGCAAAGAGTTCTGCCTTTTCTGTGGAGGACGTAACTATTAAGCCGTCATCTGCTGTGAGTAGAGGGAACGAACTATTTTTAAAATTGTATAGTTTAAATTTGGCAAACCACTTCTCAGCGGTTGATTTTCCTGGTGCTGAGTCCGAATAATGTTAATCAGGTTAAGCCTTGGTTTCAACAGTATAAAAGAATTCTTTAACACACGAACAAAGTTTATCTCACCAACTAATTGGACAGTAGTAAAATTTATATAAGTATCTTTTAAAGGTTAATAATAACTAAAACTCATAGTGATTTAGTTATAATAACTCCATCTATGTATCAACGTGCAAACTTTTCAGTCCACTTTTGAGATTATGATCAGTCGAATGATTAATAACAGTACATATTTGTCAGTACAAACTTTGAAGCTGAAATTTGAAACTATTATTTATTATAATAAACTATTTTACAGATATTTTGATCTTCTACCTTTTGCAACAACTGTGGATTCTTCATCATTACAAGAGGGTACCAATAATACATCTATAGTAAATAGTACTTCATCAAGTCTTGCGGATGTCAATAAAGCAGGCGAATTTAGTGATAAACGAGTTTTGCTCTATTATTTTCACAGAGAATTGACTTTTTACATCTATCCAGTAGTTCTTTATTTACTTTTTTTCTTTCTTGTTGTTGAAAGTAAAGAACTATTAAAACCTGAGGTAAGTCCTAAAGCTAATTTTTTACAAAAGCTTTATTTAATTATTGCGCTTAAAACTGTTTAGATGATAAAAAAATTAATTCCAAACTCTTGACGATCATTTAATTCCATTTGAATCTAAACAGATTGTTACATGCGATCGCATGATAAATGTTTTGTTTCTGAAGTGTTTACATAAGAGCATTTAGTTGTTTCACAGATTTCTCAGGAATCTTTAGTAACAGTTCATATTCTTACTAACCTAACACTAACTAATTTTCAGCTAAAAAAGAAGCCTACAAGCAGATTTTCTGACATAGAAGTGAAATTATCACGAACAATGTCGAAGCGATTATCGAAACAAAAACTTCTAACGCCCACAGCTGCTCAAAAGTGGCAAAAAGCTTCTCGTAAAGTTCGAGTAAGCCCCAAATTTAATAACATCGTTTTTTTTTTTCTTTCTGCACCTGCAGATATGTTGAATTTACTCCGTAATTGTTAAAAGTTATTTTTACTATTATAACGAGCCTATAAGAGATTTTTTTCAGTTATATTATAGTAAAATGATTTCAAATTTCAGAGTTGTAGAGACACCAAATTTTTATTTTATTAAAATTTAAAGTATAATCATAATTTGAAGCATGTTATTATATTCGATTTTAGCGTATTAGAAAGTTTTTTTTCACTAATAAAGATCCTCTTACTATAGGTTTAGGCAAGTGAACTGTTATCAACTTTACTAAGGTATATCTAAAAAACCGTCTTCTTCTTCTTTTTTCTCTTGACCTTATCCAAAGCCTAGTTGGGATCGGCGTTAGGTTTCCGTATCATTCTTTTCCACCCGTCTCTGTTCAATACATCCTCTCTTCTCTATTTTTTCTCTTTCAGGTCCTCTTTTTTATTTTATCCTCAACTTCGGTCTTCCTCTCTCCCTCTTACCACCGATTTTACAGTCATCTACTCTTTTATTCACATAATTCTTATCCCTCCTCTCTACGTGACCGAACCATCTCAACCTATTTTCCTGGATTTGCTTTTTCAGCTGTCCCACTTTCACTGTATCTTTTACTCTCTTATTTCTTACTCTTATCTTTCATCGTTAATCCACACTATCAACGCAACATCTTCATCTCAGCCAGTTCTAACTCATTCTTCTCCAGTTCATCCATTCGCATGTATTCTATGATTCATCTCACTCTTTAACCTTTAATTCTTTTCTATTACAGACCCTAAATATTGGGAGTTTTAGACTGATGGCAGTACTTGATCCTGCAGATTCATATGAAGTCCATTCGTTTCGTCTGTAATCATATACTTAGTCTTCGTCCTACTCACTCCCAACCCTCTAATCTGAAGCACTTTTCTCTATTTCTCAAGTTTTCCTTCCAGTCTCTTTTACACAAAATCTACAATCACAATATCATCCATTCCCAAGGGGCGTCACCTATTATCCCTTTAGGCATTACATCCATCACCATAGTAAACAGATAGGGGCTCAGCACCGATCCTTGGTGGAGCCCCATATGGACCACCAATCCTTCCGTAACCTTAACACTGCTTTTTATTTCCGTGTTTGTTCCCTCATACATCTCATCCCTTTCACTCGCATACATCTCCACACTTCTTGGAGATGAATGCTCTTTCCCTAAGTTTATGAAAACGGCGGGGATACCACGCAAAACATACGGCAAAATGAAATAGTTTGGCTCGACAGAGCAAAAAACTTTTACGCTTGACCAAACCTGTCGAATTTCCTATGATTTCTGATGACTTATTGAGCAGTTTATAAACTCTCAAAATGATCGCACATGCGAGAATTTGAGTCATAAAACACCACCCGATGGTATGGCAGCCGTAATCGCAGATGAGCGTTCTCCGTTCCTTTTTATCGAGCCTGATAGAAAACGTTTTGGAAGCTGACTGAGAGCAGTGGGCTCCCAAAAACTTACATACATGTTTGATCAAAACTTAGCACTGAAACATAAGGTGGAAATTAACCAAGAGTGTTTAAAAAATCTTGTTCCGCGCCACACACTGGTTTCGAATTCGCCAGGCACACATCCTATGGAGTTTTCTATCTAGTCCAATTTAGAGAGCAAAGTGCGGACTGAAAAATACTACGGATACGTTGACGAAAGGGATGGGCTCAAAATAACACAAGATCACAATGTAACTCGTTTATTGGGTGTGTGAAGGCTATAGTCAAAGCAAAAGGTGGTCATATGCTAAAATAAGACAAGATCACAATGTAACTCGTTTATTGGGTATGTGAAGGCTATAGACAAAGCAAAAGTTGGTCATATCAACCTAAAGTAAATGGATTCGGAAATTTTAGTTGTTTGAAAAAAAAAGTCGCACAATAAATTTATGGTCATTGGAATAGATAACAGTTTAATCGCCTTACCCTTTATATTCTGTGGTTGACTCTAGAAAAACTTTCATAATTGGGAATCTGTTAAAATCTTCATGGAGTATGAAGTTGATGATTCTAGATATATTTTTTTTATAAAAAAGGGTATTTTGTTTTTTTCTATTAACCTTTAATATTTACATTACACAATTTTCTAAACAAAAAAATAAATTATTTAATTATGTTATGGAGTAAATTCGTTACATCACATTATTAGGAGTTTTTGGGGGCTTTTTTATTTAACAATATTAATCCAAATTTTATGTTCAGTTTTCGTTTGTTTTTACTAATTTTTATGCTTTGCTTTCTTTTTGATTTATTTTTTTCTAGATTGTTATAAATCGACGTAAAGCTGAGGTTACAGAAAAGACGCCCGTATGTATTTTAATTTCTTTTTGATTTTATTTTTTATTATTTCATTCACATTTTGTGTTGGTTGTGGTTCATTTTTTATTAATAAAATGGTAGAATCAGTGAAAAAATATTAATATTTGACTAATACAATTTTAGTAATTTCCATAAATGCTGAGTAACCTAAAATTATAATGTTAGAGAATGATGTACATAATTTAAAAAACTGTTTCCAAGTAAATATGAATATTACGAAATATAACAATTTTTATTTCTACCATTTTTAGGGGTAGTTCAGGTAAAATTACTAATTTAATCATGCTTAAAAATCAACATTTTTCAAACAAATTCATATTGTTAAACACTGGATAAATTTTTATTATTGTTTATTTAATTCATTGATAAAGTTCTTTTTGTGTTGCAATAAATGTTTACCTTATTTAGCATTTAGAAATTATCTTACTGAATATGTTACAATAAAAAATAAAACATAATTGTTAGCTTGCATATTAAGTAACCTAATCTTTTGGAAAGAAATGTATATTTTAATAAATTTTATACTGTATATTTCAAAATATTTTAAAAATGTATATACACTTACTTGTATTATTTTGTAGTTACTTAGAGGAGTAAGTCCAAAACGTCGTGCTACAAAATCATCACTTCACCAAGATTCTACTGGTAGTGTCACTGTGAACGAAAATGAAGATATACCATTAGATGTCTTCGGTAATAAAGGTTTGAAATATTCAGTTTAGGAGTCATTATAATTAATTTAATTGCTTTATACTAATATATCTACTCAGTTCTAGATATGTAAACTTTAAGTTGTAACACTGGTGTAATATTGGAAATTATTTAAACAAAAGCAGCATAAGTAAACAGTTTATCCATTCACAGTTGGTAACAGATTGACTCATTTAGTTAGTAATAGATGCTATATAAAAATTTTTTAATCATGAAATATTACTGTCCCATAATTTTGAAAAGCTGAAGCAAATGATTCGCATATTTTTCCTGACTATAACCGAGCTAGGTGGTATGTCCGGCAATAGTTGTTCCTTAAACAACTTTCTTTTACATTTTACAAAACTATTTTCATTTCTCACATGTAAAATTATCATTCGCTTGGCTCTCGAACACATTTATTTTATTTATCTAGCAAGCCGTACTTATTAATATCATTAATGTCAAACCATGTTTCGTCCAAGTTATGGAGGGTAGAGGTACCTCTACCCTCCATAGTCCAAGTATAGATACTATATTTTTATTAAGCTCGCGATGTTTTTAGTAGAAATTGACGTTTTAGTGGAAAATGGCAGTTTGTTTTTTGTGAAACAAACAAACATCACGTCTCACGTCTAAAGATGTATTCAATTGACTCCTTTGTCGCAACCAGGGAGTCGCATGGTTCGCGACTATAGGACTTAATCGGGCTTTCCTCCACCAGATGTCTCACAGTTTGCCTCTTGATTTTTCCCGTTTGAAGAGTGAGTTGGCGCACCTACCACAGTTTGTTCTTATTCTGTTGTGTGTGGTGCAGATTCTTCTTGATAGTTCGAAGCCCACTGTTCTGTTCTCAATACATTGCATGTTTCTGCTGACAGGCATTGCATAATCTCTCCAGCATTCAGTTAAATTGCATCTTAGCAGTTTTTTAGGGGTTGGGGGTTTCTTGAGCGGGGCTTAGTTATGTCCTGACCGGAAACCTTCATGAACAGGGCTTGTTCCCGACAGATTTGTGGGCGTTTTTATTAAAGTGGCATATTCGGCTACTAGGTCCAAATTCTTTAGTCAGCTGGTCCTTATAAGGGTCGATTTTTGGTAATGTCATCGCTCTTTGGCACCTGTGTTTTTCTGCCAGCTGATCTTGTTAAAAACGTGTCTGGCGCCTCTATTTTGCTATTTCGTTTGGTGTTACCCAGACTGCAGTATTCTACTACTGACGAGCACTAACACCACACCCCTTTGGTGAATAAATGACTGATAGTTTGTGGTGGTTACGTTTTTCGTGGTTAAAAGAATTGTGTTTTTTTAAGCGAATCATGGTTTCTGGGAGTAAAATGATACATAACAAAAAAATTTTTAATCGTGTGCGCTGCTGTCAAACTGCTATAACTCACATAAGGCTACAAGAAATAATTGGTTTATAGGAGTGTGATGTTGGTGGGTTTTGGGTTTAAAAACCATGTTATAGTACTTAACTTCCTTTTTAGGGTTGGATCGTGGAGTTTGAATGGAGTTAGTATCAGTCGTCGGCGCCATTCGGTGTTCGCTTTCTGGTTTTTTGACTGTTATGGTGTGTTCTGGTTCATGGAACGTGTTCGAACTGTCAAAAAATTCTTTTTGGTGTGAGTATGTGTTGGTGTTTAATCTCACGTGGTACTATGGGGGTTTGGGAGATTGACGCTGTGGCGTGAGACCTCCCATTTGGCAAGGACGAAAGGAACCATAGAAACCTTCGTCAAGGGCTGTTTGTTTTGTATCGTCGTCGTCTTGTATCTACCTTTAGGAGAGGGGGTTTCTTAAAGGAGTTCGTCAAGTTCTGCAGGAAGGTCTACGGTTTGTAGAAGTCTTAAGGAGGGAAGGGGTATCTTGATCTTCGAAATTCTTGAGTCCTTCATTCCAGTGTGTATGTAGGGTCCTCTGGGCGATGATGTTGGTTCCCTGTAGAATCCGAGCGACGTAGCGTTTGAAATCGAGAGGGGAGGAAGTATTTTGTATTTTGGTAGATAAAGCGGCTTGGGTAAAGGTGAGGTATATTTTTAGCTTTGCGGATAATGGCTCTGTGGGAAGAAGAGAATGGACGAGCCTCTGAGGAAGGACAGAGTATGGCACGGCCTCATAATCGACAAGAGGTCGAATAAAAGTTATAGGTATGAAGTAGGCTTTTGATGTGGCATCTTCCGAGTCTACCATCCAGACTTTTTCCAGGTTTGGGGATTAGGATGGTGTTTGAGGTTTTATGATAGTGTGAAAGTATGTTTTGTTGAGACAAGAGTTAAAGAGAGCAGTAAGAGAGAGGCTAATCGAAGGGGGAAGTTGTAATGTTCTGGGGCTGAATTTTTGCCCTTTTGACATGCTATAAGGATGTCTTCATCGGTAAACGGTATTAGAAATGAGATATTTTCTGGGAGAGTGGGTTGTCGATGTAGAAGGCATCGGGTGATGTGTTATGTTTCTAGATAGAACTGATGATCGTTATTTTGGTTTTGGGTTTTGGGGTATAGTTGTATTCACGCTAAATCATTTTTCAACTAATCAGTTGATGCCATTTTAATGAGGGTGGGGCTAAAATTCTATAGTATATTTAAATAGGCAACTGGTTTTAGGGCGGTACATAATGAGTAACACACCAACTAGATTGGAAAAGCTATACTTTTACTAATCAACAATGATGACTCCTTTGCATGATACTTTATTAAATCGGCCGAAATTATATTCTTACCTTTTTTGTTTTTTTATTTAGAAGACGATGATGATTTCGAATACACCGTTTTTCACAATGTTATTTTTGCTTTGGAAGCAATTATACAAAAAGTTGTACGATCTTCATATATTGCTACTAATATTATCATGATGGTAAGAATATTTTCAAAAAAAAAATATCAGTTTATCTTAAGTATAATATTTTAGGCTTGGAGTATAACATACCTAAGTTGGCTAACTTTTGTTTTATTACTTTGGGCAAACATAATCTGGCTAATTCCGAATCAAAGAAAAAGAATGTTAAGTTCAAGTCCATTTTTAGTATTTTACGCGTTATTTTTATTAATTTCGGCATATATTTATTCAATGAATTTAAATGAAGATGAACTACCAATGACAGCACAAGGAGTTGATCTCGAAGAAATCGGTTTTAAAAAACCGGATGGTGATCCGTGTTTACCGCTTCTTGTGAAGTCTTTATATACGGTAATGTTTTGGATAACTCTGAGGCAATATATGCAAGAAAAAATGGAAAAGAAGCAAACTAGTGCTCTTGCTGATATGGTAGCTCCTTTACAAGTTACTGTAGGAACTGCTACTGGTAAGTTTAGAATATTTTCGTTTTTTTTTTTTGTAAAATATGAATGTCGTAAAAATCTTTTAGGGGTCAAAAAAGACGACCAACCAGCAGGTGGTGAGTTTATGAAAAGAATGGGTCAATTTATTAATAAATTCCTTATTAAATTTTGGATATGGGTTGTTGCTATTACACTTTTCGCTGTTGCTATAACTGGACAACGAATGACTGTTTTTAGAATATTATATATGGCTCTCTTCCTATTTTTTATACTTTCTTTCCAGGTATGTATTATAAATTAAATTGTATCTGATTGTATTTCAAACCTGTTTTTTTTTTAGTTCTCATTTAAAGTTTGGCGAAAAGTTATGTTTGGATTTTGGTTAACAGTTATTATATACTCAATGATAATATTAATATTAGTGTATACATATCAGTTCAAAAGGTTTCCAAAATATTGGGAAGAGTATTTGCACATACAGGAAGAAAAGTACGTTTTTTTTTATTTATTTTTTTTACTTTGTAATGATACTCGTTCTTAACAACTTTCAAAATCATATATTTATTATATTTGAAAAAATATACAAAATTTCAAACTTGCCACGCACAATATAGCTCAGTACGGTCTTGGATTAACTTAATCGAGGGTTACCAGAATTCGTCCATTTTTTTCCTCTGTCGGGGCATAAGCAGATGTAATTGATATATTGTGCTATTTAGTAAAGAAATATTGGCACTTGAAAAGTAATTATTTGTATGCTTTTAGCCAACATGATATAGGTTTAGAACAGTATAAAACTAAACAACTTTTCGTACGTTTAGTGACACCAACTTTTTTTGTAATTGTGACTGTTTTACAATTACATTACTTTCATAATGATTTTATGGAATTAACAAATACTAAACCTAATTCTATAGTAGAAGATGAAATTATAGAAAATGATGATATTGATGATAGTTCAATGCAAGGAGGTGCTTTTATGGATCAAAGCGATGCATCTGCGCCATCAAAATATTATTCTGAAATTTCTTATCAGGATCTTAACAGTAAGTTTTATATACAAATATACATAATTATATTCCAATCAATAAATATTTTTAGTTGTGCCATCAGATATGATTAAAAAATGGGTTAAACGAACACTGACTGTATTTTTATACAGCAAACATGTGGCGTATTTATTTTTTGAAATACACATGATAAAAATCGTACTTTTCTTTGCGATGTTGATGTGTATTTATGATAAATGTGCTCTTTATTTCATTCTGGTTATAATAATTTCATTTTCCTTCGCTTTTGGTAGAAACTTGCAAATATTTGCAACTTACTTTACAGCTTTATTCGTTTCTGTTTTAATACTGGGAAGAATGATCTATCAGATATCTTATATTAACGACAAACAATGGAATGTAAAGTGCACAGTAAGTTATTCAGTTTAATAATTTTTTAAAGCGAAGCTTTAAATTAATATTATTTATTTAGATTAATCAAAATCCAACCATTAACGAAACTGTGGTTAATAATGGTCCATGGTTAGGTTTTACCAAACTTCAAGATGCTGATACAAATTTAGCCGAAATTGTTAAATGGAATATAATATTCATAGTCATTATGACATTATGGAAAGTCGTTGATGTCAGACAATATAATTATCGTTTATCTCGAGGCCGTTCTACTTCAAGAAGGTTCTTTATGTTCCCAAAAATCACAAGAGAAGATGCAGATAAAAATTTAGGCAACTTTTTTAAATATATGGCGAATTATGGGTTTTACAAATTTGGATTGGAAGTAAATATGAGTTTTGTTTAAAGAACTGCATTTATGAATTGATCACAGTTAATGTGCTTTAAATAGTTTTATTTTATTAAAATTTTAATTGCTTCATGATAAAAGTTAACTTTGCTTTTTCACTTTTTAGATATGTTTCATATTCATGGTAACAATGATTGGTGTCAGAATGGATATGTATTCATTAATTCATAGTATTTGGTTGGTAGTAATGTTTGGATTATCTAGAAAAACTTTATCAAGAATATGGTTGATTTATCTAGTATTTGTTGCTATATCTATACCTGTTCAATACCTATTAAGTGTAGGTTTACCACCTAGTTTGTGTATAGGTGAGCAGAATTTTACTTTAAGATTAAATCCTTGCCATTACAGTTCACACAGAATTGAATAATATTTATAGAAATAATCAAAAAACGTTTAAACGGAATTCTGATGTAACCATAGCTTTTAATGCAGCGAATGAGAGAGGCAGGATCCGATAATGGAAGCAACGAGAAATAGACAGGCCCGAGAAAGTTTCGTTACTAATTTTTGTAGCGATTTTACTGTCGCAACACTTCTGAACCTATCATTAAAAACTTCGCTTAAATAATCCATTTTGAATCTAACCTGTTGGTGGGATTCGGACCCGGGCAACTCGACGCGACCAACTCAGCGCAAAGGCATTTGAATTTTTTTGTACAGCTAAATTAACGTACGCAAAAAATATTCTGTAACTTTAATAATGTTACGGAAGTCATATAAAAAGTCTCTGAATTGGGAGGAATTTGTTTAATAGTTATATGTAAGAAAAGAAACAGATAAATGACGTTCAATATAATAAAACTCTAAAATCGGGTCCAGCAGCTAATGCTACAATATTCAAATGATGAAAATACACAGAAATATCGGGATGCAAGAACGAGCGCAAGAAAAACTCTAAAGGCCCACAAAAAATCAAATGATGAAATCTTCTAAAGAATTGGAATCAAATAGAATCAATAACAAAACCAGAAAATTCTTTAAAGAAGTTAAAAATATAAAAAACGGCTCTAAACCTAGAGTAGCTACAATCATTAAAAACGACGAAGGTAAACTTGTAACAGCCAAACAGAAGTAATAGAGACATGGAGAAAATATTTCGAAAATTTATTGAACGAAATATTATACAACCAAGTCTTTGGTAAAAAAACATCTATGGAGGAAGTGATAAAATACACTCATAGGTTAAAAAATAACAAACCACCAGGAAGTGAAACTATACCCGCGGTGGATCTAAAAAGAGGGAGGAGAAGCGTTAAATGTAAACTTATCAACAAAATATGGAAGGAAAAACAACTACCAAAAAGCTGGAAAGAGAGCATTATTATAACCAAAGAATACAGACGCCCATAGAAGCTCATCAGTCGTATTTTAGGTGTACCTTGAAATCCCTAGTAACTACCCTGACCACAAGATGGCAAATAATAATAATCTTATGGATATTAAGTTCATGTATGAAGGATTTTATTTTTATAAAATTTTTCGTGCATCTCAGCGTTGATGTGATCCGACCGACTGCTTGTCAGCGACAGCTGCCAATTTCTGATGGTAATCATATTAAATACCGACTTCGTACTACTTTCGCCATCTTGTGGTCAGGGTAGGTACTAGGGATTTCATGGTACACCTAAATAGTACAAATTAGACTTCGATGGGCTGGCCATGTTACGAGACAAAAGAGAGCCCAAATCGAAAACAATCGCTAGGACCTAGCTAGGTCGACCAAGAATGCGATGGAAGGACAATGTTAATTCAGACATACTTTAAACAACGATCATGCGGATGAATTTTTGATGGATCGAAATAGATGAAGGCAAATCGTGAAGTCAGCTAAACTGGCTAAAACCCACCATGGGTTGTAACGCTACAGAGAAAGAGAGAGCGAGATTCAGTTTCTGTTAGACTAGTACATTAAATTATTATTACATTAAATATATAATTTAATTTATTACAGAGTTTCCTTGGGACAAACCCAATCAAACAATGAGAAATTTACAAGAATGGGCTTTCCTTCTTGATAATTACAATCCACCTGCAGCTCGGAAACTTATATTCGATTTTATGTTGCTTATGGCAACAGCAAGACAGTGGGTGGTTTTTAGAATTGAAAAACGATATGAAGGTAAAAATTATGCTGGTGGTTCAAATGAAAGTGTTATACATCACGCTGAACAAAAAGATTTTGTGAATCCGGTTCCAGATTTTGTTACGTATGTCAGGTTAGTTATCGATTTAAATTATATGTAACAGCTGTTTTATTATATTTTGATTTTAGATCATATTTAGACTTTTTGAAAAAGGCAGTTTTGCAAAGTTTCTTATGGATAACGTTGGCAGTTGTGTTTTTGGCTGGTACATCACGTGTAAATATCTTCTCTATTGGATATCTACTATTTGCTTTTCTGTTCCTGTGGCATGGTTCAGATTTTTACTTACGACCCATTAACAAAATTTTGTGGCAGTAAGTTTTCATTTACTTTATTTTTAAGTGAAATACTGTTTAGTTTTTATTTTTTCATTTATCGGGAAATATAAATATTAGGGCTCATCGTTTAGAACCATTTATACAATGGCAGCTAATCTGGAAAGCTAGAAGTAGGTGGCGCTAGTAAGTTTGGTGGTCGTCTCAGCTGTCATTTGATTAATTTCGTTGTTTATTTTTTGCATTTCTATTAGGCAACTCATTTTTTAATTCTGTAACGGTCCAATTGCCCTATTTTACCACAATTTCTATACAAAATATTAAATAAAATTAAAATCAAACTCGATTTACCTACCGCAATGCATGCGGTTTATTTGACGTGTTTGACCTCTAATGACACTAGCGACGTCTAGCGGGAGCAAAAGCGGACATCGCCGCCATTGAAATGTGGCGTAGTGAACTAAAAGTTAAAACCCTTTCTAAAATTTAAAAATTAATTAAAATAAAAACAAATGTTACACTGCACTTCTGCTTTTTTCTTTTTTGTAACTATTGCAAAGTGGTAAAAATCACTTTTCTTAAACTGATGTTTTTGAATTCAGTTAAGGTTGTTGATAACCAAAAGTGTCAGCATCTAGCTAGATTTTACATCAAACATTGATCCTCACATAGTCGATAAAAGGGAAAAAACATATGGAAACAGCGCAACGATAAAAAATTATATGTCTGCTTGTAGATTGTAGATTATAAGTGGGGTCGATTGGCCCAGGTGACCTTACTACTACACTTTGACCTAAAAGATCTTTTGTTTATACCCTACATCTAATAATGACTCCATAATCTCTAGACTTTTAAGAAAGTCTATTATCCGCTAATAAACATTTTTACTTTTAGTTGGAACAGACTATTAGGATTCAACGTTTCTGTTATAATGTTGAAATGTGCATTCCAAATACTTGGTTGTATATTTCCGCACGAGTTACCGATTCATTCCTGTTGGTTGGTACAAATTTTTGGTATCGCTTGTATAAGAAACATTGGCCCTACTGATAATACAGTTGCATCTCTAAAACATATTATAGAAGAGGATGGTAGCTGTTCAATCTCCAAAGAAGGATTAACGTGGGATGTAATTTGCTTCACACTGTTAATTTTCCAGAAGAGACTGTTTAACAGTTATAATTTCTTCCATATTGTAGATGATGCGAAAGCTACTGCTATTCTAGCTTCTAGAGGTAAATTTATATATCATAGAATTATATATTGGTTATTATTTATTTATTATTTTAGGAGCTGAATTAATGGAGGAAATGCGTTTGAAAACAATGAAAGAACAAGAAGAGATTGAACGAAGGGTATTAGAAAAAATTCGAGAAAAGATGGAGAGAATCAAAGCTAATCAACAAAAAATTCAAGGTGATGATAACAGGTTTATCACTAATCATCAACAAGGTGAGTGTGAGATGGACTAATCACGATATTTTTAAATATTTAATTATATCATTATATTTGATCTAATCTACTCTCTAAAATTAACGCACCGCAGTAAATATTCCATAACGGTGAAACTGTTTTTTTATAAATTTGTAGACGAATACCTAACGAATATCGATACAAATTTTGTAACTCTAATAATCCCTTAATAAGTTAAATTGGCACGTTGGACGCCAATTTGTAGCTTAATAATTTTCCATTTTATGGGATCAGTTTGGAACTAACCCGGAAGTCCAGCAGTGCAGCCTGGCTGTCTGAGAAGAAAGTTATTCTCTGCCCTCTCCAGCCTCGGGCGTGGTCGCCAGCATTTAGTAAGGCGTATACCTCAGCCTGGTACACGGATGACTCCGTTCCTAAGCTGAAGTGCCGCCTAAGGTTGCGTGGAGATCTGTCAGTAAAGTACTTGATCCCTGCATAGTCGAAAATTCTTTGAGAGCCGTCCTCAGTCCACTCGGCTCTGTCTCTTAGCCGGACTTGGTATCGACTCTCAAAGTTGAAGCTGGGGATCATATGGTCAGTTGGCAAGTCTGTCAAAGAGTTGTGGGTTACAGTGAGAGAGAAGGAGCCTGCCTCCCGCTGCTTTATGCGCGAGAGAAGGGGAAACCAGATAGCCTAGAGTCGTAACGCGTAACTTTACGAAGCGGTTTACTTTCCCATAAGAAGTTATCAATCCAAAAAACAGCCTCTCAATTGTAGTATATTTATGGTGGTGCATAAAATTTGTAGAGTAGTGTTTTATTTTTATTATTTTAGTGATTATTCCATCTTCTGGTTCATACAATTAACAACGCTTTTGTTGTTTCATTAAAAATAAATTCTTTTCAGAATCAACTAATAGCATTTAAGGTTGTGGGTACATTAAATTCAATCAATTAAATTAAGATTAACTTTGCACAGAATTTATTAGGATGAGAATTTCTCGTGAGTTTAAATTTAATTATTTTCATTCGATACTGAATATTTATTAGAGTTTGTCCACCTTTAAAAGCAACTAAAATACTAAAAAGTGTTGCTACAAAACATAATTGCAAGACCCTTAAAGCGTTTAACTTACAAATTAATACTAAAAAAACGTTATTTTGAATTTATTCAGCGAGTGCACCATTGGCGAAATCTTCATCGGCTACATCGTGTAGCTCAACAATGTCGCAGCAATCAGGCTACCACACTCCTATTGACGAGGAGGAACCAGCTCCTTTAACTCTTACTCCTCGTAGCTCTCTAGCGAATCCTCAAGCTCCTCCTTCCCCATATTCAGCAGTTATGACAGTTTCCTTGGAAGGATATCTTGATCCTCATAGAATTTCATTTTCCTCTCCTCCAAACTCTGAAATGAACCCACGCGTTTCATCGCCTGATGATAGTTTTCCTGTCTTCTCTCCTCCACCGTACACAGAAGCTCCGACCGTTATCACTGACGTTCCTCGAAGAGAAGAACCGGAGGAGGAAGATCGTACTGAACAAAGAAGGAGTCTACAAATAGCTCCACCGTGGCTGCAAGGCAGTTTTGTCACACCGAGGCAGAGTATTATTTCCTTTTCTTCGAGATCACCTCTAAGTCATCATGAATGTAATTTTTTTGAAAATCTTGGGTTTGAAGCAGTATATATTTGCTTTTAATTTCTTATTTTATTTTTTTATTGTGTCCGATGTTTTTATTTTATTAATCACTTCTCTGTATATATTATATCGTTCCTCAAGATTTGTGATAAAATGTTTATATCTGCTGGTGTATATATAGCTCTTACAAGGATATTTAGACGACATCTCAAAAGGTATATACTATATATAAATTTATTTCAGAGCTTGTTTGCTTCTATTTTTTGAGTCGTTTTTTATTAGTTTCAATTCCAAGAATACTTACTACACTTTTTACCCCAAAATTGTACCACACTCTTCAAAAAGGGGACCTTTCGCTGGAAAGAAATTTGTTACTGAAATAGATGGCAAATTAATCTAAAACACGTTTCAAATGGAAAAAGGATCAATTTTATTAATCATTGTATAACCCAATCTATTATTTCATCATAGATATACATCAAGCAATTTTTATTGATTTTTTAAATATATAATACTTTGATTGAAAAGCGTGAAAAATAAATACTTTGTATGTGCTGTGCTTATTTTTTAGTATATTAACGTTTGCTTTCCTTAATACAACATGAAGTCGTGTCAAACCGATGAATGAATGTATCTTTTATGATTATTAAATTTTGCCATGAATTTTAAGTGAAAATAGTGTATTCTATAAAAAGTATAGAATGCGTAATATTCCACGTGAGTGGGAAAATGTGTCATACGAACCGAAGACGAATATGACGATTATACGGGCGTGGAATATAATCAACTTTAGTTTTTATATTGCTATAGATCGCCCAACAAAAGTTTGGGACAGCCACGTGGCTTCTCGTTCAATGCGCAGTGGTTTTTTTACGAGCGTTACGATAACAACGACCGTTCTGAAAGCTTGTCAGTGTGGTAGCTAGAATGGTTTTGTAAACTGTATTTAGCTACGAATATGCTTAGAGAGTTTCTGAGTTGTTTTTTAAATGTATGTATTTTTTTAGTTTAAATTAGGCAGTAACAAATTTATATAAAATAAATTCTTCTTAATTATGTTGGCATCATACATTAAAAATTAATTTAAGATGTATAATATATTTTTATTTCTGTCCGCCACTGATAGAAAGACTTCGCCTACCTGCGCCGACTAACACGTGGCTGTCACAAACTTTCGTTGGGAGACCTATACCTCTAAAATTTTTAAAATTCTCGGTAAATTATATTACATTTAAATAATTAATTATTTTGTCGTTTAGTTTTGACATGTATTACGGTAGGTTGACGGTAACGGGCTGGAGTCTCGATTTGAAGCTTCGGGTTCGAATATTTTTCTACTTCGCACATGTGCGAAAAAATAACTTTCTGCACATATGCGAAAAAGTAGCATTTTAGTAGAAGTAGAAATTGTGAAAAATGTTACTTTCCAATGTGTGATTTTGTAATTGTAACCAAAGAAGTTCAATTCTTCACGCTTTTATAATTATTTAATTTTTGTATTGAGTCAACAAAAATTGCTACACACAATAAACACTCACCTATAATACTTTACCTACATTATTATACTCTATATTTTTGTTATTTTTTTTTATATTTTTTTTTGTACAGATTCTGTTAGTGATAGACCGCATTATCGTAGCAAACAACCAACAACCCACCCACAGGGTAAATTTAATTTTCTTATGTATTTGTACAAACAGTATTCTATTGCATGGGATTCATAATCAAACTTGAATTTTGTTTATTTTTACAGCACATTTCTTTATTATAATTAAACTGAATTTTGTAGTTAATTTGAATGGTTTGTTTTCTTAGGGATTTACTACATATTATTTTTTAGGAGCTTTGTACATTTTACCGCGTTTTTATGGGTCTGAAGTATTAAAAATCATTATACTCTGTATATTGTTTTATATTAAAGTCAAGAGCAATCTACATACTTACTATAAAAATTGTTTTGAATTTTATTTTTAACAACTTTACATCATTTGGATTTTTCATGTCAATGGTCAACTAATACTGTGAATTTAACCGCTGTATAAAATTAATATGTTGTGTTAACCCTATTGCATGTTTTAGAAAATAAATAATATTGATTAAATTACTAATTGTTAAGACACTTTATCAATTATCACAATACAAATTCTCAACCTCAAAGTAAAATAAAATGGAAAATAATATTATAAATACTGAACTCTCTTGGAATAAAAACACAGGCGATAAGTAGAACTTTGCATAAACAATCAGCCCAATTCAAATGCAAATATAATGAGGAATCCTGACCTGTCTTATACGGTTGGTGTTACTACATTTAATAGAAGATCGACCAATAAGAGAGCTATTGGACTCCTATGTCGAGTAAAACTCGATATCCTGACGGAACATAACAGTGTCAAACTGGTTTGGGTACCAGAACATAGAGATACAATGCAATATTACACCTCCAAAAAATTCGGTCCGGAGCCGAATGAAAGCTAGGTTCCGTAGACAACACAACTAACACTGGGACCACACCTCTGGTCAATCACACAACAGAATGTGTATTGAACAGAGCTATGCCAGTAGAGCTAAAACAATGCACAAAACCAGCAGCAATCATTACAGGATTCCTTACAGGCTATGCACCTGTCAAAGGACACTTTCAAACCATGGAGCTGTTTGACGTAGACCCAACCTGCAGAAACAGTTAAACACATACTGTACCATTGCGAGACACTGGGTCAGTTTTTGGAGACTGTTAAATCCTCCACAAACATATGGCACCCATCCTTTAGACCTGTGCAAACTAGTAGAGAGTGCCAAGATCCTGGAGTGGGTGACACAAACCTATAAAATAAGTACAATAAGTCTAACTAAGGTGCTTTAAGACGGGTGACTATATATTAGACGGCTACTATCTTAAAAAATAGTAAATAAGAGAACTATGTAATTTGAATACCCTTTTTTACTTTGTTTACAGTTGGGAATTTTTATTGTAAATCAAGTTTATAACGACAAAAAGTGTAGAAAATAAAAATAAGAATAAATTTTTTGTCACTTTTAATTGATCGATAATTCCTATTCGTCAAAAAAAATTATTACTTTTTTAAAAATATTAGTAATTTAATGTAGTGTGTTATTAACATAGAATTAACGAGTGCTGTTACATTTTCGTGTCATTTTAATTTTTACTTTACAGATTTCATAGTAATTCGTTTGAGTCCTGGAAGTAAAAATTTCCCGGACTCAGTTCGGTAATGAGTTATTTTCCGGATTCATACGCGTCTGGGTAATAGCTTTTACAGTACAGTACAGTATGAAATAATAGTATATTGTGTATCTAGTAGGAAAAGCGATACATTCCCGGACGACAATGTAAATTGTTGGCCGAGGCGTTTAGCCGAGGCCAACAAACATTGGAGTCCGGGAATGTGCTTTTACTACGAGTTACACATACTATTTTTCTGAAATCGCATTAAATATAATCGTAAATTAAGAAAGTTTTATATATGCATAACTGTTTTTGATTATCATCGTATTTTCTATGAAACCGTTTCGTTGACATTGTTTGTTAATCATTGTTTATTAGTGTCACAAAAGTGTCAGTCATATTGCTTAAATTTTTTTAAATTATATTTAAAATGGACAGTGACGATGATGCCCAGAGGTGTAAAACGCCTCGAAAGTTACTAAACACCGCTACTAATGTGGTTTTAAATTTATTGCCAAATTAATCCAAGGCAAAATATGAATTGCTTATAAACGTTTTATGGATCTTTCCCGTACAGTACGGAAAAAATATTCCCGTACAGTCCGGAAAAGTTAGTTGCCCAGCAACGGACTAAAATACAAGAATAGTGTATTTTGCGGCTCGAATCTGATCCGAGAAACTAGATATTTCCAAGCGATTTCAGAAAAATAGTATATTGTGTGGCAAGGGGTGAAACAAGACGATTTCTGACTAGGGCGAGAGTTGACTGCCCGAGCGAAGCGAGGGCTGTCTTCGCCCGGTCACAAATCGTCTTTGTTTCATCCCGTGCCACACACTATATTTTTCATATCACATGCATTGAAACAGCGAGTTTTGATCTCTGTAGCCAGTTGAAGTAAGACTATTTGATACAAATAGCGTAGTAATACCTTGACAACGATTTGACGACAGCTGTCAGACGATTATGATTTTATTCGCTTTTGTTTATTACAAATGCGATTCTGACAGACTTGAAATAAAGACATAAATAATAAATAAATGAATTTTCCGGGCAGAAAAAACTGTCAGTTTCTGACTGACAGTTGCATTGGTCTGAAATTGTCTTGTTTCGACTGACAAAACAGGGATCAAAACAAGCTGTTTCAATGCATGTGATATGAAAAATTGTTTTCTAAATTTTTTAGTAAAATCTTTTTTGTTATGAAAGTTGTTTAGGTATTTTGCTTTGTAGAATAATAATTTATTTATACATTTGTACCGTTTGTGTTTTTGTATTTTGAGACGTAAGGTATATAGGAAATTGACATATCAGTTATTCTTCGGATTTCTGGTGCTTCAACAATTTAATTAATTTTAAATTTTCGCAGCTATACGATCTGGAGATTATTATATGTTTGATGAAGTAGAAGATGACGACATAGATCTTCTACCCGAAGAAAAAGAATCCTTAGAAGATTTGGATGAAGGGCCAAAAGCGTTCTTTGCTGATGTAAGTTCATTTTCTTTGATTAATAGTTTTTACCTGGGTGATTTTAAGTAATTTATGTTTTTTGTATTCCCTTGTTTTCTGTAGGTAATAATTGTTTTTAATTCCTAGTTTTTTTGATATTGTTAAATTTTGGATTCCTGTTAGCTGCATGGTTATATATGGGATCATATGCGCTAATATCAATACCATAATAAATATTCATTGGTTAATAATTTTTATATAGTTTCTACATAGTGCTATTAGAGAAGATGTTCATTCGGCACTACGCACACGGTCCCAAATGATGTTTGCTAGTCAAACACATGCCGGTTTACAAAGACAATCTTCTGTGCCTGCTGGTAGACAAACTAGACAACGTCCCCAATTGACTGCTACCATTTCTGCCCCACCCACAGTGAGTTGGAGTCATGTTGGTAATTTTTATAGAAATACACAATTTTGTTAAAGAATGTTTTGCTTCTAATTGAATTTATAGTTTCAAACCATTTAATTGTGTATTTCTTTAAAAAGACTTATAACTATATGTACTCCATGTTTAGTTATCAGCATCGTACTGCTTCGTTCCGTACAATATTTGTCGCTACTTTTTTTATTTTGCTGCTTATTTATACTAGATTTATTTTGTTCTGTAGAAGTAATAGTAAATTAGTTAAATAATTAGCAATAATGTCTTTTATCTAGACGACATGAATCACAAACGAACGAACTATTATCTAATCATACAAAATACATCAGAAAACAATATTATCGGCAGATTTAAAACTTCAAAAGAGCTGCTCCAAGGATGCCCACTTTACCAACCTTTTTTAAAATATTCCTAGGAATATTCCTGTGGATAGAAAAGTGTCAAGGAATGTGAATTAATATTAGACTTTTTTTAATATTAAAGAAGAGGACGTAAAGAACCTGGAAGTCGAAGATTATTTAGAAATTAAGGGAATCAAATAATTTAAGTAATTGGTATTACCACAACAAAAAAGACATCAACTGTAGAATTGGAAAAACTAGAATGGCTATCAGACATTTACAATCAGTGATTTTGGATATTCAACTCCATATTCCAAAGCATTATGACCTATGGTTCAGAGATGTGGGCAATAAGCAAGCAGAACAAGGGAAAATTCTTGCAACAGAAATGGAGTGCTGGAAGAGATGCTGAGGTCTTACAAGAATGAATAGAGTGAAAAACGAGGAGATACGCAGAAGAATACAAGTAGAGAATGACATCATTAGACAAATTAAGAAAAATAGTTTTTTTTTTGCATGTCAAAACAGCGGAAAACAAGTGAATAAATAAGATACAGAATATAGTCCGAAGGGTAAAGGAAGAGAGGAAGACCACGCAAAAGAAGAGAACAATTGTATAAGTCTGTGTAAAGGAAAGAGCTTAATGACATTGATTGGGAAAATAGAATGCAATGGAGATCCTGGTTGAAGAATGGAAGCGTCAAAACGTATTAAAAGAATTTTCCATTTTTGTTCTCTATATTTTTTTAAGTAGTAGGCAAACAAAACAACTAAACTTTTTATTATGTCGTTTTTTCGGTAAGGATAAGCTTTATTGACAACACTTTTAAATATCAAAATACGTTTTTTCGAAAAAAAAAACACTTTACTTTCGATAACTCTTTGGCTGTCTTTAATCCTAAATTTCTTATTAAATGGCATTAAATAATATACTAAAAACTGCATGGAATTTACTGCATATAAACCAGTAGATGAATGATTATACCTATACCTAAATTCCGAAAATATATCTAATGAGGCCATTTCAGTTTTTGCCACAGTTGCGCAAATGCTCAATAGTGTAGTCAATTTATAGACCAGTCGGTATCTGTCAAAATGCAGACTATATTGGACATTTTCCATAGGAAGCTATGGAATCCCTTCAGGATGTACCCAATATTTATAACCACGATATGCGCCAGTCGCAAACGCTGTGCTAAATTTTCATTTAACAAAATTTGAAAAAAATTGAAAATTTCTCATTTGTTTGCTCCTATTTTCGTGTATAATTCGGAAAATGTTGTTTCTAGAGAAACTTTTATACATTTTTTAGGCTTATAAACAATTTGAATAACTTTATACACTTAAAGAACATTGAAAGACGCTTCGATTAAAAAAAAGATACATTCGGCTTACTGGTTGCTGAGATATTGAAGATTGGTATAAATTTGCCGTGTAACCATAAGTGATAGAGGGCACGTTTTTAAACAAATACCCTCGTGGGCGGCTTTAAAAACAAACTTAGTTCTTTACTATAAAAGATGATGCACGCTCAAATTGGTAAATTTATATTAAAAAATGACACAGAATAAATTAATTAAAAAGACTTACCTCATTAGTTTATGTAGGCATAAATGTAAGTATATTCCCTAAAAATACTAACTTCGTTAGTGTTATTGCACTGCAGAGAATTTTGTATAGCTTATTTTTTTGCAATTTTTAGCAATCCGCAAAATCTGTAGCAGCTTTTTATTTATTATTTGTTACAATAACAAAGTTATTAATGCAGTTCTCTTTTCAATATTTTTAATTTTTTTGTTTTAAAGAACTTTAGGTTTTTTATTTTTGCTACTTAAAGTTTAAAGTATTAAGAGAACTGTATTAAGATTAATATGTCAATAATATCAGTCATTTTTATGATACTTTCTGTGTAGATTGCTGAACGTGAACCAAAAATTGTGAGAATTCAAGATGATACTGAACCTGAACCAAGCACAAGTCAACAAAGGTTCGATGAAGAAGATTTTAGTTCTTTAACAGAACCTGAAAGTAAGCATATCTACTTCCCAGTGTGGTTAAAAAATACTATAAAAAAATATTTTTAGAAACAAAATTATCTACTAAAATCTTTACGATGTTACTGTTTGTGTGGGCGTTTCTTGATGCAGCTATGATCAGTTTAACACATTTCTTGAATAAATATTCCAAAAATTATAGACTGATATTGAAAGTTTTAGCCAAAGAAAAACGAATACTTAAGGTAAAGAAAAATATATATGTGATTGGACTTAATTCGTAGTGTTTTTTTGTTAAAAACAAAAAATACATTAATTAAAATATTGTTCATCGTTTTCTACTACTTTTGACCATTTTTCTGGAAGACAACAAATACTGTGTCGGAAGAACGCTTCGTCTTTAGACGCAATCCACGAATCGACCTATTTTTGACAATCTTCGTAAGATGTAAACTTCTGTTCAGGCAGGCTATGAACCATCGAATAGTAATTAGACGATGCAAAATCTAGAGCATACGGTGGCTGGTGTAGGGTTTTCCATTTAAGTGTGTCCGAGTATGTTTTTACTAAATTGCAACATGAGGACCAGCATTTTCGTGTCTAATCGATTTTCGGCCGTTTTTCTATGCACGAATCAAACTCATTAATTGTAGTCGGTAGTGTTTCTCAGTTATGATTTGGCCATGCTTAACTCGTGACTTTCTGACCTGACATCATTGGTGACAATTAGATGCAAAAAACTTTTTCTTTTCTTCTCTTGAAGAAGCATTTCAGATATCAAAAAACGCCCCTCCAGGTCTTATAGGACTCAATGTCCCTCCTGTTAGATCATGCCCAAACTTTTAAGACGTTTTCCTGCCATTGATAAGTCAACTCTGAATAGTGTAGATAATTCTTGAAGTGATAGACTAATGCATGGAGTCTTCATTGAAAAATGCCTTCAAGTCTTATTTTCAAATTTTTTCGGCTCGTTGATGGGTTTCTCCTTGTTATCCAAATCAAAATTAGCAACTTACAAACTTATTCCGACACGTTTACTCAGCTAGAGCATGGTCACCATACACTTTCACCAAAATACGATGAGCATTACTTTTGTTCATAATAAACTAACGAAGTAAAACTCATTGCAAAAACAATTTATTTGCACAAATTCTGACATATTCAATAAAGTATACAGGTTGTTATGGAAAGCAAAGACAGCTGTATATTTAACGATGATAACATTAATTTATACAACAATGATATACTGTTTTATCTGCGTGATTTCTTGTATAACGCTACGAATTAATTCCAACACCTAATATTACAACAGATATTCATTAATTAACAATTGATTTTATAGGAACATACAAACTATAATATCGGATTACGTGTTGGCACAGATCAAACCTGGCAACCTGCTGGTTCTTATCATACTCTTGTTAGACGTTCAAAGTAAGTAAAATTGTATTATTTAAACAAAATAGCACAATTTTTGGAGTTAGTCCAGTAGTTTTGTTTTTTTGAAATGGACTATAGATTTTTTGGCTGTAGTATTAGAATTAGTTTAGACATTAGATTTTTTTATCCCATTTAGCGAAGGATCATTGATGCTCTCCCAGTCAACACCAGCTTTATTTAGTCCAGGTGATTCTTTTCAAATGCCATCACTGAGAAGGTGTGTCTTGATTTTAAAAAAATCGTATTAAATTAAAACTGCTTGACCCACAGCAATGGTCATTTTATCTTCAATTTTCTCGGATTTTTTTTAAGAAAACTGAAGATACACAATTTTTTTTATGTTAATCAAAAGTGGAGCAAGCAATTATGGATTACTGTATTATTTTTTTTTTCTCTAATACTATTTATTTCTTAGAGATATTAAAACGAATATTGTTTCTTCTCATACTGTTTGCAACTTTATATCTAAAAACGTATTTAGTTATAACACTAGTTCTATAAATGCACCAACCTTATTTATATTTCCAGTAATTATTTAGTATCCTCTCTATTAATAAACTTTTTTCATTTTTTAACCGTAACGTACTTATTGGTATATTTTAAAAATGAAATTATATTATTCGCTCTTAAGTTTGTTTTTGATTTGTCATCAAATTGTCCCAAGTAATACAAAATATATCATGATATGTAGTCCATGGATTTCTAGTTTCAAAGATCTATGGGTGGGAAATGAAAATCGTTTATTGGAGCAAAACAGCAATTAAATCGATGCGCGCAGTGATTACTCGAGCGAAGTTGCAATCAGGGCTACCGCGCTAGAGGCGCTAGTGTAGCTGGAGATCCCCGAGTCACTGTTTATGGGTGGGATGCACGGTATTATTTTTCTTTTTAATTAACTTTGGAGTTATTACGGGGTATAATAATATTTAATTTAAAACATTGTTTTAATTAAGGAAAATACGAGTTACGGGTCAATGAATGTCACTGCTTTAAAAGTAGAACTACGAAAAAGAGGTGCAAAGTTAAGCGAGATGAAAGAACAGTACTGAGCAACACTGCGGCATTTTCCTCTAAATATCAATAGATAATATTTATTTGTAAACGTGACGACGGATATGTGTCAGTTACAAATTTATTCTATGGACGGACCTACAAAGGCAGTGGCGCCAACTGGTGAGCAAAAAAACGGTAGCCCTCATTAAATCGATGCGCGCAGTGATTATTCGAGCAAAGCTGCAATTAAATCAATGTGCGGAGTGATTATTCTAGCCAAACGGAAATTAAATCGTTGCGCGCAGTGATTATTCGAGTGAAACGATAATTAACTTTATGCACGCAGCGTTTATTTTCATAGAAGGATTACTGATTGATCTTAGGTAATCCATTAAATTATCGCAATGAAATGACTTTTTGGATTTGGTATCAAGACGTGATTTGTACATATATTAAGAACCTATAGGTAGTATAATATATTAAAAAAATATTAAATTTTATGAATAAACTTTATTGGTTTTGTTAAAAGTGGAGATACTAAATATTTGCCCAATTTCATGAAATAATTTAATTTTCTTCTTATTTATAATTATATATCAGCACAATATTGAATTTTAAAAGTGTGCATTATTTGAAAAATTGTGTGATACAGGCCGAGCTCGATCCACAGTGATAGCGATGATGATAAACCGCCTTTAAGCGAAGATAGCGACACAAAAGCAATGGCACCCTCTCTGCCGTGCTCACCAGAACCGGATAGGTACTAATCTTCGATACAGTCACATTCTTAACATATTTTCTTTCACGTTGTTCACTATTGGTAGTTTGATATTAAAATACTTTTTGTGATTTATTAGAATTACTATTTACAACTATTAAATATTCTAGATGTTAGAGTTCTTCATTAAATCGCAAAAAGTTTGTGGATAATACATCTGATTTTCTATAACTAACTTTTTATAATGTTGAAGATTGGTGTATTAAACACATTCAAATCTATAAATCTTTTTATTATATTTGAGTATAGAAATTTTAAATTTAATAATAGATACTATTAACGAAAATATAAAATTTAGTCACACGCCTTAAGCAAGTGGCTAAACACAACAAAGTAACTTTACTGTCGGTACCAGGGCATAAAAAGTTTGTCGGAAACGAGTTTAATGATAGTCTCGCTGACGGATAACATATACCTTGTACTGATGAGGCGCAAATACGCCGAAACCGGTCTACAAGTTATGTTGTCCCTTCTAGCTGCAAACCAGAATGGTTGGTTTAAATTATCTATTAGATATGCCAACCCCGTGTGACTTTGAAGTGTAATCCAATATCCGTCGGGGCATATAGCCCGGGAAGTAGCTGTTTCTTCTTAGTTGAACGGTCATTGTCTTTGAAAATGTTTTTCAAAAACTTGTAAAGCGTTAGAATAATAATATTCCTTGATATCTAAAAAAAATGATAAAAATTATAAATACCTCCTTAAATAGATCTCTATAGAAGATTAAACAAAAATGCAACAGTACGATTAAAACTCACGCATGTCACGAATTGTTTCTCATATTTCATACGGTGCACTGCCCGGTTAGTAATATTACAATTAACCTCAGTTGACCTCTTGGAAATAAATGAATTTTCTGAGTTTAAATAAATTTAAATTCCCCACTCTCTGCTTTAGGACCAATTTTCCGTGTAAGGGTAGTGGTAAGTTTTTCCTGAAACTAATCTGTTTTCAGATTGATACAGGTCGAACTTGGATTAAGAGAAACCAAAGAAAACATCGGTCTCTTTCCTGTGTTTATAGATGCATAAAGTAGTATTTAAACAAGCTGTTGGTCAAATTTTTTTTATACAGAGTATGTTCGGAACACGTATTTTAAAATTTTGTTTATTGTTATATCTATTATTAATTTGAATTTCTGATACTCAAACCTTAAGAAATAAATGTTGGAATGATATAAAAACTAACATAGTAGAAAAGTAGTTTGGCTGTACGCCTTTGTATATGTTTGGCTATAGGCGCAAGGCCAGCGTTCTGACGGTTCCAGAAATTCGAATTTTGGCTGCAAGCTTGGAACGTGGATTAGATTCTCCATGTTCACCTTATTTATCCAGGTAAAATAGGCGTAAACATCAATTCCGTCGTCCGCTTATGGCTCAGAGCTTTTTTAGATTATTTTCTTAATATATTCCGTTTGAATTTGTTGCATGAATTTTATATTCTTGTTTGGTGATTGTTTGCTTTCTTTAAGTCGTTGGTGTGTTGTTTAAATATAAAATTTGCTTATTGTTTTTTAAGAACACTTTTACAAACATTCGTTTTATGTTTTTAATGTTATCAAAAGGTAATATTTATTTATAAATAATTTCTTATGTAAATAGTAAGATCACCACTACATTACTAGCATTGAGATTCCTCAGAGTTGTTACTTTATTTATTTATTTATTCTCTAAATATACTTAATTTAGTCAGTTCAAGACCATATGAAGATAAAAAGAATGGTCGACCTGATTATATACAGTCTGTATGCAATCATGTAGCATATAATAAAAAAATAGATCGATTAAAAACTGGTGGAATTATTCACCATCTACCTACCTATATGATTTCTACCAACGAAATTACTCATCAATTTTAAACAAACACTGACAAAATAGGTTTATTTAAACAATTATAATCAGCATTCAGTTTTAATAATGTAAATATAATTTTATGTAATTAAAAATGTGTTTTTACAACCTTTGACACGATTGTAATTTTTAGGAAAACCACTGAAGATAAAGAAAAAGATGACGAACCAAATTACTATATGGAATATGGTGATGAAATGTCTTCTGCAGATCAACCGACGGTGTTTAGATTAGTTCTTGCTATTTGGTATCTTATTATGAGTCGATCAGATATTGTATGCTATTTTATCATATTTTTAAATCAAATGAGAAATGCTAATTTAATTTCTCTACCACTGCCGCTTATGGTATTCTTTTGGGGTACATTAACGATACCGAGACCATCGAAAACGTTTTGGGTTACAATAATTGCTTATACAGAAGTTGTGGTGTTGTTAAAATGTTTGTTTCAATTCGATATTATGCCTGGTAATAAAGTGAGAGAACAAACTGAGTTTATTACTTCTATATCTGAACAGAATCCATTTTATCCTCCTGCACTGATTGGTTTGTACAAGCAGAAAAATGTACAAGCCATGTGGGATCTACTCTTGTTATTGGTTGTGTTTTTCCATAGGTAATAATTTATCTAATAAAATTTGATCCTTAACTAAGTTTGATTTTGTAATTTTTAGAGTATTACTTAAATCAATGGGTATTTGGAGTTCAACATCGCCAACAACTGCAGCATTGATAGAAGATGGAGAGTACAGAGTTGTTGATGAAAGATTTGAACCAGTGGAAGAAATTTCAGAGTAAGTAAAATTAGTTCGTTGTATTTATAACACTGTATAGTTGATGAAAAAAATTGAAAGATAATATTGTCACATAGCTAGGTTAAAGTCGGTATGTTGGATCTGGAGGTAAGCTTGGAAGGTTGTTCCCACTGAAGGGATTATATCTCTTAGCTAGCTTAATTGAGTCGTGGCTTCTTTTCTGAGTTTTGCCAGTCCTTCCCAAACATAAAATAATAGGGCGCCAGAGTACAAACAAGCAAATAACACTCAAACACCAGTTTAAATGATTTATTTAAAAAAAATGTCAGTAAAAATAACAAAATTAAATTTTAGTTCGAAAATTAATTTAAACTTACTTTTTTTTTGTTGATTCTTCGGAAAGGATTCTCTTGGACAAATTTCTTCCTGGGATGAACTGGGATCTAATTCGAAATTCGGCTTTTTTTTCTCAAAATGGTGGACGGCTCGAACTCGCCTCCAAATAAAATTATTAGCTCCTACGTAGGTCTCCTCACAAATGTGGCAATAACCATGTATTGTTGAGGAGAAGTTACCACGAGGAAAACAGATATAAAAATAAATGTAAAAATCTATCGTAGCAAAAAAAAAGACTGCGATATCAGTCAAACCTGTCTCAAACAAGTTAATAATCACTGCGATAACATTAAAATAAATCTCGCCGAATATAGTCTGGTGGATTTCAATACTAAAACGATCCAATAGAGCGTTACAAAGTTAAATATTTATTGTTATGTAGAAAATAACAGTAACTCTAAAAGAGCGTCGTGGACCTTTTGGGAGGTCTCTTTTTTCATGTGTGAGTGTGACATGTCACAATGTAGTTTTGTTTTGTAAGATTAGTTTGTATTATTGTATTTATTATTTTTATTATTCATTGATATTAGTCTTTATCTGTTAATATATTTGTCGTTTGATTTCTACTGTTTAGCTCATCTTCCAATTACTTAAACTATTGCACTTCCCATCCACCAGGTGGATGGGAAGTGCCTCTAGAGAAGCTACCTTTCATTTTAAACAGCTAAGGAATACCCTAATCTCCAAGTCTTGATATTGTTAATATTAATTCGTTGTTTTACAGACCCGATGAGAACCAGGCTTCGAGTTCAACCGATAAAGGAAAAGGTAAAGCAATAGTTAAGAGAAATACAAATACATCAGGTTCTGGTGATGAGATTGTGTACATCAAAACTAAGAGATTAAGAAAAATTAATAATGCAGTTATAGCAGTGCGTTTAGGGTAAATACTAAAATAAATGTAGTTATTAGAATGAATCTAAAAGTTTCTTATTTTTTTTAGACTAGTCAAATATGCTGAACAGTTACGATTATTTATACAACAACTGTTAGATCCTACATCTCGAGTGACAGCAGATGTTTATTCATTGATGTTTTTGTGTGATTTCATTAATTTCTTTGTTATTCTATTTGGATATTCAGCATTTGGAGTAAGTTGATTGTGTGGAATACCACTTCGTTGTATTTATATAATACAAATGTCCGATTTTAGAACATTTGATTTAAAATAATAATTTATCAACAAATCGTTAATTCTTCATCAAAATCTTGATGAACGATTAACAATAAATATTTATTTCTTTATTCGGGGATCTTTTTGCCACTAAAACAAACTTATAAAAAATATAAATCAATATTATGAAAATGACCCTTGCTTGTTGATCTTGATAGATATGTCAAATTTGTCAAGGGTCGTCTTTTAAAACTGAAAATGCCTAACAAAAATGAAAATAATTTGTTTAAAAATAATTCTTCTGAGCTTTCGACAACAAGCAAGGGTCATTTTCATAATATTGATTTATATTTTTTATAAGTTTGTTTTAGTGGCAAAAAGATCCCCGAATAAAGAAATAAATAGACATTATTATGCCACAAAGAAGCTATCGAGAATATTTAAATATTAACAATAAATGTTAAACATCTATTCAAATAATGCCAGATAGCAGTGTTGATGAACCTTTAACGAGTCATCAGTACATAAGTCGATTGTAGAAACGATAATCATAGACCATCGGGTATCAATTTTACCCATCACGATTTTCTTTCTTATGCCCTAGTAAAATATGTAATCAAAATGAATAAAATGAGTTAGGTTTCCTTTGTGAAAATATTAAAATAAATGGCACCCCAATAGTATCTAAATCACCACATAACTTCCCTGACATAACCATGCATAATCAAAGAATCGAGCGTGTGAGAAGTTATAACTAGTTCCGAAGAAATCTGAATGAGGGTGGAAAAAGCTAGAGCCACATTTATTAAAATGAAGGTGTTATGAGGATGAGATCTGAGCCTCCAACTTAAAATTCGTCTTGTAAGATTTTATGTGCTGTCGGTTCTTTTCTACGGAATGGAGCGTGGACACTTAAAAAGACCGATACCAAGAAGATAGAATCATTTGAAATATGGGTGTACCGTAGAGTGTTGAGAATATCCTGGACAGAGAGAGTAACAAATGCGAAGAATGCAGAAAGAGAAAGAATTAGTATTTACTATTAAAAAGCGCAAACTGAAATATCTGGAACATATTGTAAGGGGAGATAAGTGCCCCTTGCTCCAATTAATTATCCAGGCTTTCATGGAGAGAATGGCACAAGTGTAGCAACTGTCAACTATTTAGAGGAGCAATATCAAAGATACATATAGTCTTGATAATAGCCAAACTTCGGAACGAGGACGGCAGATAAAGAAGAAGAAGAAGAAGATGCTCTAAGGGATTAAATAAACAATATTAAGGTGGAAGCCGTATGTCACATTTCCTGGGTCATTAATTAAAACATTCTTAATGTTTTATTTGAGATATATCGTCTCAACCTAACCATCAACAAATCATCATACAGTAACTTAAATTTTTCCTGAATCCGTACTTATCAACCAATATTGACTAATCCAAGTATTTGTGGTTAGGTCTTATTGTAGTCATTAAAAAATCAACCATTTATCGTGAAATAAACTATACCAAATGCGCTGGAGTAAATTAAAATGCTTGCTACAGTGACATAGTACGGATCCGGAGTAAAACTATCTAGCGATTAAAACGAATGCCACTACAAGAAAAACGCTACCAGGTTCAGCTTAAAATTTTCCTTTTTTTTGCACTCATGTCATGTTAAATTTTCAGTACACAAAAAGGCATAAAAGAGAAAATCAAGTGATTGAATTTCGTATTGAAATCCGACGGTCTATCAGGATTTAATTGTTTGTTAACGAATGATAATTTTAATTATCGATTAGCGTCAAATTAACCACTCATCAAACATTTGTTAAAAAAAGTTGCTGATTTTAATAGTATTTAAGCCTCTATAGTTGGTATATACTCGAAGGATTACCCTTATTTGGTAGGCAGTAGGAGTTGGGTATGTTATTATATTATTTTATTTTTTAGTCTCAGCAGGATGGCGGAGTGTCGTCTTATTTAGAAGATGATCGAGTACCACCTTTGTTTTTGTTTATGTTAATATTACAGTTTATGATTATACTAGTAGATCGAGGAATTTATTTAAGGAAGAATATTTTGGCAAAAATAATATTCCAATTTATTCAAATAGTATTGTTACATGTTTGGCTCTTTATACTGTTTCCAATAATAACTAGATCGTAAGTAAATATTTGCAATACACAATATGGATGCTTATTGTAACAATTTTAGATTTTGTAACAGTGTCATTCCACCCCAAATTTACTACATTGCGAAATGTAGTTATTTATTACTGTCTGCTTTCCAAATCAGATGCGGATACCCTACCAGAATTTTAGGAAATTTCTTATGTAAAAGTTATGGTTATGTAAATATGTTCTTATTTAGAGGTTTTATGCTTGTTCCTTTCTTATTTGAATTGCGTACCTGCATGGACTGGATGTGGACAGAAACATCAATGACAATCTTCGATTGGATTAAAATGGAGGATATTTTCCAAAATATTTTCCTACTGAAAGTAATTGTCGCATTATCTTAAATCAAAATATTATTTTTATTTCACGATGACTTTTTTAGTGTGCAAGAAGTGTAGAAGATGAATTCCCTCAACCTAGAGCAGAGAAGAAGAAAAGTTCAATAAAATACTTAATGGGTGGAGCAATATTAACTCTTATTATTGGTATTATTTGGTTCCCACTTGTATTTTATTCATTAGGAAATGCAGTCGGAAATCCTAATCCTCCATTAGACGTCACACTAGAAATTCGAGTTGGACCTTACGAACCTCTATATAAGATGACAGCACAATCAAATTCTATATTTCAGTAAGTTTTAATTTTATTCTGTGGTTTCGTTTGTAATAACTTTACCTGCTTTAGATTTAATGCTGATGAAATGGAAGATTTTAAATCAATATACAATGCATATCAAGTTTCAGAGAATTTTATTTTTAATTATGAAGCTGCAGATGTAACTGCTATTAAATTAAGTACTGATTCTGCGAATATATGGAGTATATCACCACCAGATCGTATACGTATGATTAGTGAAATTAATTCAAGTATGTAATATATTCTTGAGATACATTCAGTAAATAAAATTGCATATTTTTTTAGCGAAAGATTTGAAGGTGAGACTGGAGTACAAAATAACGCACAAAACTAGTAAGGCTGAAGACTCAGGTATAATTATTAAGGCAGTTGAAATTATATTACCTCCCAGTACAAACACTACAGCCAATGTTGATAGAGAAAATCTTTTAAAAATGTTAAATGGTGAGAATTCAAATGCTGTACTTTTTCCCTATATAATGCCAAAGTTTATAAAAGTTACTAATAGAGGTACAGCTGAACCGGTCGATGTACTGATGTTGGAAAAACCAGGTAAAGAAAAAAAACAATACTATAATTTAAAAAGCTTATGTCCAAGATAACATCTAAAAGGGGCTTGATGTAATCCCACTCATTTCTGTAATATTGTCTAAATTTTTTATTTTTTATATAAACGAACGGTTTTATATATGAGAATGCAAAGCAACCACAAGATTGCCATTTTTTGGAGTAGATATGGCGCTAGTTACGATACTGTTTAACTTTCGCAAGTAAAAATAACAAATATTAGGCAGTCTATACCACGGATGTCTCTTCATTAGTGACCGATGAGACAAAAATGTACTGTACTGATGAGCTCTAACAGAGCGAAATACAGTGTCTAAAGTTTGGTTTTGCTCTTGTATGAACTGATTAATACTTATATCCATGTCGCAGCATTCTGTATATATTTCAGCCCTTACAACTTTTGGATCCCTCCTCCCAAAAAAATTTTCTTCATAAAATCGCTGGTACGAGGGTTGTCTTTTTTAGTTTTTGTATATATCCGCTTAGTTGGCCCAACCAGATTTTCATTGCGATACAAGAAGGTACAGTAAATTTTTGAAATTAGCAAGTTTGTCAAAAAATTGATCTTAGCCGAGAACATTTTCAAACAATAATTTTTTACAAGATTCAGAGAGGATTATCCCAATAGTAATGTCTGGCAGAAATAGTTTCTGTGTTTGGGAACGAAGGACCACACCAGTCAACTATTTCCCGATGGTATTACGAATTTCAACGTGGTCTTAGCAAAAAGCCCAGGCTAGGTCCACTCAAAACAGCAGTCACACAGCAAAACATCGTCGGCTAATTAAGGATGACCGCCGGGTAACATACCGGGAGATAAAGGCGTCTTTGGGCATTTCAAAGACCTCGATCCCAAAGATCCTACATGTTACAAAGTTGGTATTCCGTGGGATCCCTCATTTGCTCACAGAAGAGCAAAAAGCGGTTCACGTCAATTAGCGTCGAAAAACATTGGAACGGTTCAACAAAGGAAGCTCAAAAAACGTTTATAGTATTCTTAGTGGTGATGAATCTTGAATTTACTCGTACGAACCGTCAAAATCTGTTCATGTGGCAACAATTGCTTTAGAAGACCGAAAAAGGGTTACTTCCGATTGGTATATAAACGTTTGTTTAGCAAAAGTTATCGTGAAACTTCGACAAAGCAACACACAACGGCAAATCATCCAACATCAATATAATGCAAGTCCTCACCCTGTCCAAACAATCGAGTTTTTGGAGTTTCAAAACATTGTTAGAAAATTGTTAGACCATCCACCGTATAGTCCCTACCTAAGTGCCAACGACTTCTTTACGTTCCCAAAGATCAAGAATTCAATGCGTGTGCAGCTATTCCAGTCGCAAGAGGAAGTCATCAATGCCTCTAAAGCAGCGGTTTTGAAGGTGTCAACTGAAGACTGAAATAACTGTTTTACCAATTGGTTTGAACGTAAGCAAAAGTGTATCGATCTTGGTGGGACATATTCTGAATAGCAATAAAGTACTTTAAGTATATTTTTTTTGTCTTTATGACTATGTATATGCAAAACTAAAACGCCAACCCTCGTACCCTATCGTTCTATGAATATTGCTGTGAGTACCTTTCAGTATTCCAAAGGGCAGGACTCAGAAAATCGTGGTTAAACTATGTCCAATATTTCTCACTCCAGTTCTACATATTTTTGTGTAGTTAGAGTATTACTCTTTCCTGTTATTCTTTATAAACCAAATAAATTATTACCAGTTCAGAAGATAATTTTAACGGTCGAACTAACAACATCTAAGGCTTTGTTTATTAGTTCACACAAGTTTCTGTTTATTTTTAATGAAAAAGTTAGAGTTTTTTTCATATAAATAATTGTTATTGTTTAGATACTCTGGCTAAAATGTATCGGAACATGACCATAAAGCTGCTACGAGTAGCAAATCCTGGCGGATTCGAACAAGAATGGTGGAAAGTAAAAGAACAATGTGACGATTACAACTACGATCATTTTCTGAATAAGATAGCATATAAGGATTGTGAGTTTTCATTAATCTTATATGCTTTCAGTGATAAAGTCTTCCCACCAACTTTGAGCTTCGTTACAGCTGGAGGGTTAGTATTTAAATATTTTTCTATTGATAAAATAAATATTTCTCTATTCTATTATTCTAAATTATCACTTTCTATTTGTTTCCAGTATTATAGGCCTTTATACCACATTAGTGTTCGTCGCATCTCGTATTCTCCGCGGTTTCTTTGCAGATGGTTTCTCAAAAATTATGTTCGAGGACTTACCGAACGTGGATCGTGTTCTCAGGCTATGTTTGGATATTTATTTAGTACGTGAAGCATGCGATTTCTTTCTCGAAGAAGATCTCTTTGCCAAATTGGTGTTCTTGTATAGGTCACCAGAGACTCTTATTAAATGGACGCGACCAAAAGAAGAAGTGGCTGATGATGATGATCCGGAAGGGGAAGAAGCTAGAGTTTAGAATGTTTTTGTTTATTGAATTGTCGATGCATATTAGGGTATTGGTTTTTGGTATATAACAGCAGAAATATCATAATGGTAGCATTATTTTAATGCATTCACGACTAGGTACCAATAGTTTGTAAATTTATTTTTAAAAATGTGTTTCAGCGACTATCACTTATACAAAATTATTCTTGGGACAAAAATAAAATAGATTCTAATTATTGTTATAAATAAAACTCTAAGTAATTATATATTAAAAAGTTAAAAAAATCTTTATTATTACAGTAAAATGGCACTTTTCGACTTGTTCCTTAATTTTTTTGTTGTTGCTAATTTATTTTGACTGGTGATATTTTTGAAGAATTCTTTGATGTTGTAATGTTAGCGGATCAAAGCGGTTCCTGTTGGAAAAAAAGAAATGTCGTATTTGTGATTGAAATTTAACGCTTTATTTAACATACTTAGAATTATCCGATTTAAGACAAATATGCACCGTTTTGTTCACAAACTTGTTGCCATTTAGAAGGCAACTTCATTATCCCCCCCCCCAACTTAGTATCACCGAGAGCGTTTTGCATGGACCGGAAGAGATGGTAATCACTTGGTGCCAGGTCCGGACTATACGGTGAGTGCAATAGGACATCCCATCCGAGCTCCCGTAGCTTCTGGCCGATCATCAAAGATGTGTAAGGCCGAGCGTTGTCCTGGTGGAACACAACACGATTCCTATTGACCAATTCTGGCCGCTTCTGATCAATCGCCTGCTTCAAATGGTCGAGTTGCTCCCAGTAGAGGACCGAATTGAGGATCTGGCCATAGTTGAGCAGCTCATAGTGAATGTTTTCCTTCCAAACACACAGCAAAACCTTCCTGGCCGTCAATCCGAGCTTGGCGATGGTTTGGGCCGGCTCGCCGCTTCTCGACCACGATCTTTTTCGCTTGGCGTTGTCGTATGTAAGCCACTTTTCATCACCAGTCACCATCCACTTTAAAAATGGGTCGAATTCGTTCCGTTTCAGCAGTGCATCGCTGGCGTTGATTCGGTCCAAGAAATTTTTTGCGTCAACTCGTGTGGCACCCAGACATCCAGCTTTATTTGAAATCCAATCTTCTGCAAACGGTTTTATGCCGGTCTAGTTGGATGATTTCGACGATTTTATCGGTTTCTACGACCATTGTCCTACCAGTACGGGGTGCATCTTCGACATCCACTACACCAGAACGAAATCGATCGAACCAACGCTGTGTTTTGTGAATCGTTACAATATCGGGTCCATAGACTTCACAAATTTTTGCGGCCGCCTTAGTTGCATTTTTACCTCTCAGGTAGTAAAAACGTAAAATATGACGAATTTCTTGCTTGGTGGACTCCATCTTTGACCCGCTATAACTTGAGACTGAAGCGTACGATCACAAAACTGTCAAAGTGATACTTGTAGCACAGATTGTCAACTTCAAATCGCCCTTTAGTGTGAAGAGATACGATAAGTACAACACAAGATATGTTTAAGTGTTGCCATCTATTGACAAAATACGACACTACTTTTTCCCCAACCTATTATTTGTAATCGTAATAATCGGTACTATATAGTGTTTCCTTCTCACCATAACTAAGCTTTTTTTATATCATACTGTGCTGTAATAAGCAACTTTCCGGACTCGTTTTAGTCCAGGAAATGCAGTAATGAGTCCGGGAAATTTTTACTTACTGGATTGTTTAAAAAACGCTTTTTCCAATCGTTATAATATTTCTGCATTCAATTTGATTCTTTTCTTAACTAATATTGTCATTTTTAGTGTTTTTATGAATCTTAAATGTTGTGGTGATTATAGAAGTATAAATTTTGTATACAATGTTGGTAAACTGTTCTCGTTAAGTGTTACAGATCGGACTATTTCTACCGGGTTATATTTTTATATGCGCCAATTTGTGACCAAGTTTTTTTATATATTTATTCTATAATTTTTGTTATATTCTGTGATTTTGTAAGCTTTTTAATATTGTTTAATGGTTATATATTAAGATTTTTATATATGTTATGCCTCATCTATTTCTGTATTGGCTCTGCAGTCTACTTAAGAGTTTTTCAAGTTGTTTTCAATATTTTATCTAGTCTTTACAAATATTTCTATAAATAAAGTGGCAAACATTTTTTCTAATTTCTAATCTAATATTTAGTTATTTTGTTTTACGTAAACTATTTGCTTATCTTTTCTTCATTAAATGTGCATTATGGATATGAAAGGTATTAATTTGATGCTTTTAATAATGCAATTACAAATTTCATGAATAAAATATTTTCTTATTAATTAAATTTATAAAAAATATTTGCAAATTGTTATGAAATTTTTCAGGTTTTATATGAAAATGAATGCACTTTGAGGTATTTTTTTGAGTAATGTTTAAAAATTGTGTGTGCCTGTATAAAATTAAGTGTGAATGTAATTAATTTATTTGTTTATATTTGTCTATAAAATGCAAATTTAAAGAATACATTTTTTTAATGTTTTGATATTTTTTTTCCTTTTTCTCCAAACCAATTTAAAATTCAAAAAATCGCTACCGTTCCTTATTAGAGCAGCATATTTTCATGTTGTAAAATTCAATTTAAGTTCAATTTATTTAAAGTTTATTAAATGATCAACAATAACTAACTAAAATACTTTGTAATTTGTATTCAACGAAATTTATGTAGAAGTGAACTTATTAAAAGATTTTCCCTAGTTGTTTCACGCCGATGGTTTAATCGTTTAATCCTAAAGCGTTCTAGTTTCTAGAATAATCGGATGCTCTTCTGTAAACTCTACGCACTTCGTCTCCGTTCTAAATGAATGACTCGAACCTTCTCGTAACCTTTGAGTAGTGGCGTACAATTGTATTTATATTTAATTCCGAACTTCCAGTTCAGACACTGCAGGGACATCTCGTAATGCCTAATGTCGGAATCGGCAAACACCTTTTCTGAAAAAGTAGCAGTCCAATGTTTTATCAGTAGTGGTCTCCTTTGGATTGAAGTAGCACACTGTAATCCTCACGTTGGTGCCTCTTAAAATCACTTCAATCATGGTTCTTACTATCTTCCGACCCTTTTGAACCACATCTTATCTTCGTTAGCACCAAATTTTTTAAATTATAGTTGGTAACAAGCTCTCTCAAGTGCTTCAAAGCAGACCAAAGATTTTTATAAGTAGACTTGCTCTCAAATGTTCTCTTGGACACCGAGAATAGCAAGAATCGTTGGCATTCCTGTAGGCGCAGAACTTTGCTCACTCGTGTTCGTTCGTCTACTAGTCCAACCCTTTTTCTAAAGACGGATGCTAGTCCTCTATCCATACGGAAGCCTTCGGCCAAGCAATCAGCAATAGAAACGTCAGTTGGAACCTCGTTTTTTCCGGGTCAAAAACTATCCGCTTCCTCTTCGTTGTCATTGGATCCGGCATATCGTGCTAGTCGATTGATGTGAAATTTCGGTGATAACAATTCGGTTACATTATTTTTACTGGCAAATATCTTATCAAAATGCCAACGTTGTCCACGAGAAGTTCTACGTTATCTATCTAAACTATGTTGGATTGCATAGAGAAGTCTGTACTTTCTGCCAACAACTTCGTGTACTCTCGATAGCCTCTACGCGCCTTCGCGTTCAACCCGTCGGATCACCGGTCCTCGTCCGTTGCCTATTTATTGTTAGATTTTTGTTTATACAACGGACATGGACTGAGATACTAAACATGTAGAAACCCCACGATGTATACCGTTTATTGGAAAAGTATATTTGAATGTCTATTAAGTGTGTGACAGTATCAGTTGTTTGCCGAATTATTTAATTTATTCAATTTCTAATAACTTGAAAAAACTTTCCTGTTTCCTGAAACTACGGGACCTCACATGCTTAAATTTATTTGCTTCTAATAACAAAAGTCCTTCAATGTATGTACTTTCGTTTCCTTCCGAGTTTCCGAGTTTTTTCTATGTAGTCTTGCTTTCTATTAAGTTTTTTTCAGGAAATCGACGGATCAATATCCATTTATATACTATTTGTATTAATACTAAGGTTTATATTTAGAATTTTAGCGATGTATGGAATTTATTTCATGTTTTTTGCTAACGGGATACGTGATAATTATTTTCAACAAATCGACGGTATATGGTTAGATGATGTACCAGCTGTTGATAAAATAAATCATTTATGTTTGGAAACTTATATTGCAAGGGACATGAAAGTTTTTGAAATGGAAGAATATTTTTACGCTAAACTAATTTTCATAGTTAGATCTATGGAAACACTAATTAAAGTAACGAATGAAGAAACCGTTCACCAATCCAGCATTTTAGATTTAGCCAGTCCTTCAAATTAAATATTTTTATTCTGTAATTATTTCATGTTTATTAAAGATTTTTATATTTAGAATTATGGCGATGTATGGTATTTATTTCTTTGGTGTGTTTGTCTTCATGCGAGGAAAATTTTTTGAAAAAATAGATGAAATATGGAAAGACGACATTCCTAATCTTGACAGATTGAACCGTTTATGTGTGGAAATATATTTAGTACGTGACATGAAATGTTACGACATGGAAGAATTTTTATTTGCTAAGTTAATATTTATAATGAGATCTAGAGAAATTCTTGTCAAGGTAACAAGGTTGGAAGGAAGTTATTATAATCCAATATTTATAATGCCAGGAAGATCTGTTTGATATTCATTCAAATAAAAACCATAATAGATATTCTTAGTCTTAATATAGTTATAATAATAATAATAACAGGTTTTTTATTATTTTTAAAGTATAAGTTGAAATATATAGCTATTTGTATAAAAAGGGGAGCAAAGTGCTACTTTTCTTCCCGAGAATGAAGCCCGACGCGTAGCGGAGGGTAGTAATCATTCATGGGAGGAAAAAGCACTTTACTCCCTTGTTATACATGACTTTTCCACCACCGCATTTTTAAATAATTTATTTATATAACTAACTAACAAAATTTATAAGAGAACTAAAAATAACAAGTAGTTAAAGTATAACTGTATTTTCATAATTGCATCCTAAATATGTTTAATTTGTGGTTGGGCAATTATTTATATTAACGTTAAATATGCAGTGGTTATTTGAATACCACTAGAAGTGAGAGCTAGAGCCAATGGAGTTTTCGTGATACTTTCACTAACACTTTTATCATACACCTGGTATCCCCCGAAAGTATTCGTACTTGGCTGATTACAATCTACTTATTTAACTTCAGTGACTCCCATAATTTGGTCCGAAATTTTTCGCTTTTTGCAATAGATTGCTCTACAAACCCTTCAGCGATATTGATAGACTTCTAACCACCGGGTTGCTTTAAAGCAAGAATATCTCCTCCAGAATTTGCAAGTAAAGCTGCCGAGGTTCTTCTGAAACCAAGCCCGGTATAATTTATGGCATTAGACAGCTTTAAAAATTCTGCAATTTTTGTACCAGTTCTTGTGCCTTTCTCTGTCTCTGAGCCATCAGTATAGATACCAGATTGACTGAATTTCTCGCAAAGTTGAACTTGGGGACTATTCTGTCCTGAGGTATACTCATTATTTGATCCGCCTTAACCCATCATATAGCTCTGCTAACCCTTATCCCCTTAATAAAGTAATAGAAGCCTGACCTTTTAGCTGCCTGTGAGCAGTTACCATAGCCTCGCCCTGTATATAGATATGAAATGGTGGTAAGTTGAGCAGAATTTGTAATGCGTCCGTTGGGGCAGTCCCCATGGCCTCTGACATTCAGGCATGCCTGCTTTTGAATGCTTCCCAGTTTCTTGATCGTCTCAGACTGTTGCGTTTTATTCCATCACACCACCGAACCATAGGTTAACATTGGCCTAATGACCTGTGTGTACAACCAGAGGTTTGGCTTTTCGGTTTTTTTTATTGTACAGTGTTAGCTTTGTCTGTACTTTTCCCAGTTATGTGCAATTTTGGCCTTATTAAACAGCCTTCTTACCTGAGCCCTTCTGTAGGTGTTTGTTCCACCTGGGAGTTTTTCTTGTGTATTTCCTTGTCTGTTTCGGGCAGCTTTCACGATAAGCGGATCCTCTAGCCTCGCTTACCTTGTGCACCTTTTGTTCCACACCGGATACATCTCTTATTGACACCGCTCCTTCATTGAGGGAATTTACCATACATAGTACTTCGTTTTCCACGGATTTCTAAACTTGGCCTTAATAATATTGAACCTTTCATGCTTGTGATCCTACCGAGACATGCCAACCTTTAATTTTGATGAAGAGTATACACAAATCTTTTAGATCGAAGAGTAGTAAGGTAAATCGACCCTACTTATAATTACAATCTACAGGCAAATGGAAAACTAATAAAAAAATAAACACAAAAATGCTCAAAAAGTACCGTTTATTAACTGACTAGATAATTGAATTTAGCTCGTAACTATGTGGTTCGTACCAATAATCAATAACATACAGGGTATACCAACAAGTTGTTTTTCATCATTGTTACACCCAGTATTTAATATTTATCACAAAAGCACGATTAATCCATCACACAGAATACAAATTATTCGAAAATTGATAAACAATTTTTTACATTTAGGTATTTAAAAAAGTTTATCCTATAATTAAAACTAACAAAATGTCTTTAAACTAACTGGCATTTGATCGTAATTAAACTAAGAAGAGAATCTTTGGCACCTTAAAATTTTAGTCTTTTTTTGATACACCACAATAGAATTATGACCGATCAAAGACAAAGAGAAATAAATAAATATTATTCTTACTTTAATATTATTTCTCCTTAGCTTTTATAAATTTAAAAACTAATTTTACATTAATTGTATATATAGTTAAACTTAAGAAAATTATTAGTAATTGTACAAAATAAATATCTACATCTTTTGCATTTAAATAAAAATTGATAAATTGAGTCAAACAAGAATTAATTGTAAAAATCAAATTCAATCTTATTCGTAATAACGAATTGATTTTTAACATCACATTTAAACATTCACTCACAGTCTGAATTTATTAAGAAATTTACTCACACTTATTTTTTAAATATATTTTATAACGTTTGAGCTTTTATCGGAAATGATTTAAGCATATAAAAGGTATTGTCAATTACATTCTTTTTAATAATTTGATTACAGAATTTTTCATTGAAAAGAACTACATTTTGATATCTTTTAGTTCTTAGAATACACTTAAATTGAAGAAAAACACCTTAAAATACATCTATTGAGAGATAAAAACTAAAATTTTATACATATTTATTCGTTCCGATATGTATTAGATTTAAAAAAAGCTAGTGTGGAATATCACACGATTTTCCTACCTATAGAATTTTTTTATCGTACTAAATCTTACACAAATTTGTTTGTATGTATTTTCATATTCTAAAAGAAACGATGTTCAAATTTACAAATAGTTCAAGATCTCAAAGACCCCAGACTAGCTTGAAAGCGAGGCCATTTCTAATTTAGCGCTAAGTACAAGTACATAAAAACCTTACTTACTTACGTTAAGGTAAGGTAGAAAAGCTCGTACACAAATAAGTTTTTAAGAATATAGTCTTAAAAATTAAGATTTATTATTAGAAGACACTTTCCGTGGGCCATTATATATACAGACTCCTTGAAGGTTTTTTAAAAATTAGGTAAACCACGTTATACTAGCAAATCAAAATCTAAATCCAATCATTTCCCCACGCCATGAAACTTTCTCTGTGAGTGCGAGGGTGAGCATAAATGCGAATGAGAATACAATACTTTGCTTCAAAAGACGTATACGAACTCCCTTATACACCTCATTCATTTTAAATAACCTTCAAGAAGTCTGAAAAAGTAATGGCCCACGGATCGGCGGCTCCGTCAACGCTCAGAGTTCTTGATGCAATACAGAGAAGAACAGTTCGACTAATAAACGATCAGTATCACCAAAAACCTAGCCCCATTTTCCCATCCAAGAGCAGTGTCTGATCTTTCCCTCTTTTACCGATACTTAAACGGATTTTGCTCAGAAGAGCTCCACTCTATAGTGCCTCCACTTGCCATACCAACAAGAGCAACGCTACGTGCCAACTCCATGCACCATTATACTGTTCAATGCCAGACATCGGGAACGATTCGATCGTTCCTTCATCCCCAGGGTCTCCAGATTGTAGAACTCCTTATCTTCCCCATTCGTCCTAACTTGCAGTCCTTTAACTCTCAAATTAATAAATTGCCTCTTCTGCCCCAATAGATGTTCTGGGTACATTTGTATTTAGGTCTATACCTACGAGGACATCCTTAAATAAAAAAAGTGTCTTGTAATAATGAATCTTAATTTTAGGCAATATTCTTAAAAATATATTTGAATTCGAACGTATCTACTCTAACGTAGGTAAGTAAGGTTTTATGTACTCAGCGCTACCTTAGAAATGGCCCCACTTTGAAGCTAATAAGTAACCTTACCTATTAACAAGAATTATTAATAATCCCCATAACGTAGGTCTGGGATTTTTGGGATCTTACTCCAAAAACATGTGCCTGTTAGAAAATATTTATAAAACACATAAGTACAGACTTAATCTTCGAGCATATACTAAGTAGAGGTTACCTTCATTGCTTCGAGTAGCGACAGAGATAAAATGAAACTATGTGCTGATAGGGAATAGATACCGTTATTACAGTGATGTGCAAGAGACAAATAGCACATGAATCGAGTTTATCTTTCGTTACTCGGCTAAAGAACATTAAAGCTTTCTTTAGTTAGGATATGTTCGAATGATACACTGGCCGATGGTAACAAAACTCTCAAAAGAAGTTAATTCGACGATACAGTACATAACGATTTAAAACGAGATAATTATTTATTAGACAGGAAAGTAATAAATATATAAGTAGAATACATCATCACATATTAGAATAATAGAAACTTTATAATTAACAATCCTCACATAGGTTTTTATAAATCTACTAACACCATAAAAAAATAATAAAAGCAACAAATAATATTAAAATGTATGAATAATTCGGGTCGTTGATTATTTAATATAAATCTACACAGCAATTAAAATAACATTAAAATGATGATTTAAGTAGAAAAATGTCTGTTTTTTTAAGGTAATAGTAGATTAATAAATTTATGAACAAGCAATATTTAATCTTAGTTTAATATTTTGCGCAGAAGTTGTACGTGATTTTCTAAATGCTTTTTCTATATTTTATGTATTTATCATACATTAAAAAAATATATAACTTAATGCTGCTGACGCATTTTTTTACTGAATTTGTAATGGTAAAAGAACAGCAGTTGATAAAAATTGCTTGTTCGATAGATTTTAAACGGTTTTTTATTAACAACCTTGATTTATTATCACGATAATGAATTTATTTCGAGTTGTGCATTGCATGTACGGTTAATAATAATTTATATTTGTAAGTGCCTTTTCTATGATTTAATAGGTACTTTAAAACTTATCAAGGTAGTTAAAACAACATTTGTTAAACAACAGTTGATATCGATGTTGTATGTAAGGGGGACCTTGGTAAATGAAATCTTAACAATTCTGTCACTGTAACAGCCACTTGGACCAAACCTTTACCCTCGAGTACATCCGCAGCACAGCACAACAGATTCTGAAAATTAAAAACAATATAATATATGACAAAAAACATCTATTTGGGAGAATTGTAGAAAAACTAAAACGCAACTTTGTTTTTCAAATTTATTCTTGAAGCTCATACATATATAAGCTAAAAATAAACAAAACAAAATAAACTCTTCAAAAATTAAATATGCTTATTTTAAGTAGTAGAAGTAATACTTTTTAATATATAAGGAAAACAATTCAAAGATGCATTGGTATAATAGCTACTATTTATAAATAATATCCTATTCTGTTAATAGAGCAATTCAAACGAAAAAAAAAACGGGTGTGGCAGTCAGTGGGACTGCCGGCAGAAGTTATACTTCTATGCACGCGCCCGGATTCATAAATTTGTATGCGAATGATTTAGCAAAATCATTATATGAAATTCGTGTTCAGCGACCTCAAAAACCTCCTAGTATCGAGAGCACACTCATTTTGTATCGGATTTGCATAAAATTCCTGGAGCCGAGGTCCGTCTTAAGCACCAGGTGTTTCGGACACCAGCGCCATTATCATATTCATATTCAGCGACCCAAAAAACCGCCGAGTTCCAAGATTTTGTACAGAATTTACATAAAATCCCAGAAGAAGAGGTAAATACCTTAGGCATCAAGTGCCGTGGAAACTTTCGACTTTTCGACATCATGATATTCGTGTTTAGCGACCCCAAAAACCCTGAGTACATAAATTGAACCAATTTGGAATACTTACCGAGTTGTAATTTTTCTATCTATTGTCTGTTCGGAATGCACTTTTCGACTATTCTTAAAAACTCATTTTCCGATTTAACCCCACACAAATCTTTTCCGCCGTGTGCACGAATAGAAGTATAACTTCAAAAAGTTTAATATATCAGCTCGTTGGATTGCTCTATACATACATATATAGAGAATATTATTTAGCATATTGAAAAAATATATTCTGTACAAAAATGTTCAACATTTTTATTAACGTTTTATGGTACCCATTAAATTAAATGAAAATTAAAATAGCAAAAGTTCAAACAGTCTTTGTTTTTGTTTTAATACTGGAAATTGTGTTGACTAGAATGTCATAGTAGATAGAAAAAGAAAGTAAATATTAATAAAAAATAAAAATAAAACATATAAAAATAGTTATAGCTGCCATCCTATAAATAATAATCAACAAAAAATAACTTTTATCCTTAAAAAATAGCATGTTTGGTATATAATTCCAAACTATTCTAAACTTTAGAAAATAAGTACAACTATATAACATAACTTAATAATTATTTTATAATCACTGGACCAATAAAGCTATTATGTCAGGTAAAATGACTTTTAAAAGTATCCACAAACTCAAATTCTTAATGTATTGATGTATACGTATGGTCATAAAAAAATGAAGAATCTGCAGTCTAAACCTGTTTTTAAGCGCCACTTTTTTCGAATGTCACTTTTGCATTTTTGCATAATTCTGTAATTTGATATTACTATTTCGTAGAGAAAACCCGAAAATATCGTTTTTATTGGTTTTTTAAAATAGTGTTTCCACTATATATAGACAAGAATAGAAGGATTACTCTGCCCGCCGCCTTTGATCTCCTTTGTTCCACATTTCATTCCGGTTTGCCGACGTTTTTTTGTGGAGTTTTGTGATAATTGGTGCTATTTCTATCTACTACTATTACGTAACAAGTCCCGAAAGTGGACTTTTACTGGACGAGTGGGCAATTGCAGGGCGTGCCGCAGGCGAGTCCTGCAAGCCTGCGAGTCCAGTAAAAGCACTTTTGGGGCGTAGTTTTTTTTAAACCGGCCAGAATTTAGTAATTTCCAGTTTATTTTTGGGTCAGAAAATCTCATTTTGTCCGACCGGACCAGAAAATTATTGTTATAGTCCGGTAAAAGCTTTTATTTTCTGGTCTTGTCCGAAAAAATGAGATTTTCTGACCTAAAAATAAACCGGAAAGTACTAATTTCTGGCCGGTTAAAAAAAAACATATTTAAAAATAATTATACAAAATGCCAAAATGAGAACGTTTTAACCTAGTCCAGTAAAATTTTTCGAATGGCGCCCAAAAGGTTTAGACCGCCAACCCTTCAAATACAAAAATACCTTAACCAAAAATTCATAAATACTGTAAAATATGTGTAAGTAGTATGAATTTAATAAGTACTTTTTACTGGTATATATTTTGCATTAAAAGCTCTCTACCTTATTACTACGTTGCTTTCTGTTCACATATAATTTTTAGCACCAGTTTCCAAAAAATAATTTTTGGAACACCCTGATATTATTTTCAATTCCACATCAATTCTATAATCAAATACAAAGATACCTGCTAAGTAATATGAAATTGAAACAAATTTAATAATAGAGGCACTAGAATCAAATCACATTGCAATCATCGTTTTTGTTGGTTGGATACACGAAGTATAGATACCAGGAGTCTACACTGAATAGGCTTTTCCATAATATTTCTGGTACACAATAATCAACGCAGAACATAGTTCTAATTTTTACCACTAGCTGCGCAAGGATTCAGGATGTAGCGATGTTATTATTATTATGACATTTGAATGTCGCGAATGTTAAATTAAACTAAATAAATAATATTAATTAATTTGTTTAAAATTAGTTGTAATAAAAGATACTTTCTAGACCTGTCAATAGCAACAAAACTTCCCACGTAAGGATTTAAACGAGTACTTCTTGAACAATGGCGCACTCTACCGGCAATAGTTCTGTCCCCGAAATTGAGACCATTCGTTCAACATTACGTTTAGACTCCTGGTATCTATACTTCGTTGAATACTTCGATCATATACTTAGACACAACCTTCCGTGGTGATGACTGGGGTGAGAGAGAAAAAGAAGAATGGTGAATACTTTTCCCCATTCTAAGACTAACGGCGCGAGAGAGATAGCATATCAAAATATTCTTCTTTCTCTCTCTCTCTCACACACACACACACAACACCAGTCTCGCATGGGCAACACGGAAAGTTATCTCTAGTAGTATGTACATATTCTCAAAGGATGGATACGATAAATCTTCATGAAAAATAAAAATATAAAGCAAATTAAAAGTATTTGTCTCAATTTTTTCCTACTTTAAAGTATAAAATATTGGATAAATTAAAAAAAAAAATGTTATCAATAGTAAATTAGTTTGTACAAATAAATTTCAATAATAATTTAGAAAATTCAACAAGTATATCTACGGAAAATGGAATGTTGTAACAATGAATCATAGATTTAGTTATAAAAAATAGGAACCGTTTTATAATACCACCGGTTAAAATACTAAAAATAATATTAATTACTTTTCCCCCCTCAATATAGTTCGATTTATGTATTATTATAATATAAAGCAGAGATTGTACATGTTAATGTTATCTTAAAATCTAAATACAAATTGTGTAATAAATACTGAATATAAAAATGGGAGGAAATGATCCTATGTGTATTGAATTAATATAGACCTGAAGCCCAAGGCATTTTTTTTAACAATGCATAATTCCTTAAGTGAATTCGTTTTGACGAGACGTCCAAAATTTCCCTCTGCAAAAATTTTGTTCTGTGATACTTAATTTTGTGTAAACCATGGAGTATTTTGATCTGACAATATGAAAAAGTTATCACTAATGATCTGACTGTTACTAATCACTGAAAAAAAGTCATGGGTTCTTGGTCTATTAATACATTAAAAATAAAACTTTACATTTATGAATTTATACCGCCACCACTAGTATTGAAGCAATAGGTATTGTAGGCCTACTCCCACTTGAATCAATATAATATACAATTCAAGATTGATTGCCCCGTTTACGATTTAATTTAAAATGTAAATACAAAAATTTCAATATAACGTAACCAAAGTATACTTAAACGAAAAAATACATGTGGGACAACATTATAAACTACGACTAGTCCCAGAGGAGTATAAAAAATTTAGATAGAATAAAATCTTGATCTAATTTATAGTTTAGAATAGAAATTATTAATCCTTACAAAAGATTAAACAAGGTTTGTTTCAATTCCAAGAGTGTCTACAATATTTATTCTTTCAATTACTTTCTAAAACTAGAATCTAGCACCGTTTATATAGGCGTGGAGTCTCAGATCTGGATTTATACCTGGATTTGCATTCACATTGCATTGACGTCATTTTGACGTATATGCAAGTAGAACCAATACAGGGCTAGAATGAAGCGTTGTTGCCAGGTTTAACTTAGAAAACTTACTATCTTTGTCTCATTAACGCGCAATAGAAAGAGATACTTTTAAGAAAAATGGCAACACTGGTGAACAGTATTAAGTGCGCTAGTGCAGGTTGCCATTTGCATATACGTCAAAATGACGTCAATGCCATGTGAATGCAAATCCAGGTATAGTTCGTAGTAGAATGTTTTTAATGCGTACGATTTTACATCACATTTTTCCTTTTCATTCATAAATTCATAAATCGATTTAATATAAAACCTGTATCATAAGTTCAATATAGAGATATGTTTACTTTTACAGTAAAATCTAATTACTTATCCGGTATTTATTACTTACTACAATAATTGTACTCTATGCATATATTGAACTTATGGATTTTTTACATTAAGTAGATGATTTACAGTTTAATTTGGAGGAGGATAAATAATCAACATCAAGACGGTGCTAATGAACACTATTAGCAACAGGAGTGAGACTGTGGTGTCTTGCAAAGTAGATGTTGTTCTTGTAGCACTTGGAGGTCGATAATCAGCTCCAAATTCACAGAGATGTATAACGGTATCGAAAAGTCGTGGCAACCCTCTTCCACACAGCGCTTCTGTCACGTCTAGGCTACTGCATAGGTGTTCCTGCAACCAACCACAGTCTCACTCACTGTTGTTAAGCAGGATTTTATATGTCAACAGAAAGATGAATCAATAAATTCCTAATAAACTTTGACTTACCTCATCAACTCCAATCTTTCGACAAGCTTCGATAAAATTATCCACATTTCGTCTACATCTAGCCATCGTCAACTTAGGCTGAAAATATAAAAAATAAATACAATTGCAAATGAATAGTTTTTAAAAATAATTACCACTGCAGGGGATGGTACATGTATGCTAGCCACCGATCTTGGTTTAATGGAATTTGCTAAATGGCACAGAACCACTCCGTCAGTTAAAGCTGACGCTAAATCTTCTGGAAGAGCCATTTTCAGTCGAGTTTCTATTATCTGAAAATAAATATTTCATCAATACCTTCAAAGCAAGAAAAATGTGTGGAAACTAATAAAAAAAGATAATGGGTAAATAAGAATTATAAAAATTAAACTTACATTCCTTAAATTATTAATCAAATCAGTCTCTTCCTTAGCCTTATCAATTTCTCTGCGCATTGTAAACGTCATCTTTTCGCTGGTTTCCTGATTCCAGCTGATATTTTTCGTCGTTTTCGGGCTCCTTGGTATCGAATTTGTAACCCCCATCTTGGGACTGGATATCTTACCATTGATCATCACAGATTTAACAGTAGGCACGTTATCGTGTGACATAATATCACTGGACCCTTTTAGAGGTGATGTCGGTTTAACATAATTACTTATTCTAGGAGTTCCGTTTCGACCATCGTTTATACCATTCAGATGTGGACTGTGAGAAGGTGAGTACGTTCGGGAAGGTTGGACCTTTTGTACAGGTTTTTTAGTGGGACTTGTATCATCAAATATAGTTTTCGGACTACTAAAAGCGGAATTTAACGGAGTAGGGTCTGATCTTGATGTTGATAGCGTTTGTGCAGGTGTTAGGTGGTGCGTTGGAGTATTTGGTTCCGTTTTATAATTTTGGTCATCTTTTGTGCGATAAATTGAAGGTACATCTTGGGCTCTTTGTTGTTTTAGTGCTTCTTTGTATTCCCTAAAAAAATAATAACAAAATAAGTATAGTGTTAGTTATATTGTAGTTATTGATTGAATTTCGTGCAGTAAATTTAATAATTACCTGTAGGTTTGAATTTGATGCAAAGGTTTTTTATCATCATTTCCATTACCGTTAGAAAATGTATCGGGGCATGGGCTAAGACGAACACTGTAAAAGATCATGCAAAAATAACAAATTACAACACATATACGACGTTCAAATACTGCTATAACTACAAGTCAATAAGAAATTAAATTCCATGGAAAAAAACTTATTACATATCACTTAATGGTAAATTATACCAACTGTTTATAAAATATTTACCTAGGTCGATTTTTGTTATAATTTATTTTAAAGAAGCGGTTTATATATAGAAGTACTTTGACATCTTGAACAAATATTTTTTTACAAAAAATTTGAAACAAAAAGATACACCTGAACTTCAAGAACACCGACAATGTAATATAAAGCCATCGGCGTGCCACAGCAGAGGAAAGTCTTTTACGCTTTCCTATGTCATTTGATAGATAATGACTTTTAGACTGTAAAAATTGTAAACACATCTACTACGAGGGTTGTGTTTTTAGTGTTGCATATAGCCATAAAGACAAAAAATATATAGACTTAAAGAACCTTATTACTTTTCAAAATATGTCCCACCAAGATCGATACACTTTTACATACGTTCAAACCAATTGGTAAAACAGTTATTCCAGTCTTCAGTTGACACCTGCAAAATCGCTGTTATAATGGTATCGATGGATCCTTCTGGTGACTGAAATCGCTGCCCACGAACCGCTTTTTGCTCTTCTGTTAGAGATCCAACGGGAAACCATCTTCGTAACAACCAGTTCTTCATGTAGGATCTTCTGGATCAAGGTCTTTGAAATGCCCAAAGATACCTCTATGGTGACTGCTGTTTTAGGTGGTAGCCCTGATTCTTCGCTAAGACTGGAGCGACCACGTTCAAATTGACAATACCAGCAAAAAATAGTTGACTGGTGTGCTACTTCATTCCCAAACACAGAAACCATTTTAGCGAGAAATTGCTGTTGGGATAATCCTCTCCGAATATTTTAAAAAATTATTCCTCGAAAATGTTCTCAGCTAAAATCAATTTTGTATTGCAGTGAAACTCTGGATTTGTGTTAAGAAAAGATTGAGGTTGGATTTGTGTCTGAAGGTTCTATTGGTGGCGCTTTCTTACCGCAATCGCTTGTATAACAAACAGCGTTTAAATACATGGAAAAATTATTTAATTTTTAAACATTTTACAATAGATACCAATTTAATAAATTATAATTCTATGACCACAAAAAAATAAGCACAATTTACAAAAAGAACTTTTTATAATAGAAAGTTTTTTACTGATTTATAGGTCATATTTTGTGTCATCTCAACAATGCACAGCATCCCTGATTTTGCAAAAATATTAAGTCATACAACGCTGTGATTGATCATAGAGAAGATTGTTTCTCCACGACCATTAATGAATGAAATAATTCCGACTTCATTTTTAATAATAGAAAGTGTTCATTCTCACTCTTGAGATAGAATATTCATTCTGAAACACTTGCTTCTTATGTGTTTTGCATGTATTTCCATTCTATAACTAGTGACGGAATAACATTCTGTAATTGCTCAACAAAAAACATAGATTGCGAATTTTTAAACTGTCACTCAGTTTGTCAGTGCGACGTTCTAATTGTTTTGCTACATATTTCAATTTAAATAAACAGAATTATTACATGGTCGTGGAGAAAATACAGTCTGTTACACGGTTAGAATGAAAACTCGATAACTCGTGGTTCCTCTCGCTCGCTACGCTCGCGTTCGGAATTCTCCACTCGTATCGAATTTTCATTCTAACCTTGTTACAGAATATACTATTCCTTGTTAACAAAATCAAGGGTAGTTGTATCTAAAAACTTTCTAAAACAGTTTATTTTATTACCAGTTAAAATAATAATTACTGTTTTCACATGTAAGAACAAAAAAAAAAGAAAAAAAAACTTCTCTGTCGCGTAATCGATCCCATTATGATAACATAACAGAAATGTCACAAGTGGACTGATCCAACGCCTAACCAACTACGCTACGAACGATTTATTTAATAACTTTCAAAATAATATTATCTATACACAACTTAGATCATGTTTAATATCAATTCGGTATAAATTTCGAAATCTATGTATATGCCTAAACACACTTGAAACATGCATTGTCATCCAGTTCTTAGCTATCCTGAAAATTTTAGAGCTCTAGGTAGTCGGGAAATAGGTTTAAATTCGATTACAAATTCCACGGAATGACACAGAGACACAGAACACGGCGAAAATATAAAAAACTTTCTAAAATAAATGAAGAAAAAACTGATCAACGAATATTAAAGAAAGACGACGAAATTTGTGATCTAGATTAAAACTTATTTCGTTAAAATAAAAATAGAACTTCATATATTCTTAATAGATTTTTTTCCATAGGATTTACTTTTAATATATCAATAAACACTTACCTTGCATAATCTCTATTTTTTAGGCCATCAATTTTATCATACTCGTTAACTCTACTATTATCTTCCTCTAAATTATTTTCAGGTGCAGGCGATAACGTTGAAGGTGTAGATAACGTTGACTGGGTTCCATTTTGATCATTAGTCCGGACTAAAAAACAGAATGATAAAATAAAAGAATACAAAACAGAAAATTAAACTTACTTGTTATTTCTTGAGACCAACGTTTATCATAACCATCACTACTTGTACTATATCCGCTATCTACATTTTGTCTTTTGTGTTTCAGTCTATCAGTAAGATGTAAAGGTCCAGGTGATGATCCAGCACCATTTCTTCTAGACCTTCTACCTAAAGTTCCACCACCGGGGTCTGTTCTTCTATCAAATTTTAAAGCTTCTAATTCTAGGTATTTAAAAATATGCACTCTACCTCGTTTGCATAACTAAAATGAAATACAAAAAATAAAAAAAATATTTAAACTTGATTTAACGAGTTAAAACGTTATCCTCTTATACTTTTCTTTTGGATATTAACTACATTTGAGAATATTTACTTTCAAAGGCCAAGTACAACATAAACTTCTAAAAATAAATTTATACAAGTGTTGCAATGCACTTGATTAAGGTTGAAACTAGGAAACTTTGCACGTTTTCACTTAGAATGAATAATGTAAATACATTATATTAAATTTTCTACAGACTATTTCATTTTATAACTTGATTTTCTGGAATAATCCATAAAACACAGTACAAACAATACGAGGTTACACTAAATAATAAATGATATCTTTAAAATTTCAAACGGAAAATTTTATCATGTTTATGGTGTTTTATAAAACTATTTAGGGTATGTAGATAAATAAATTAAGATAAATGTATAAGTAAAAGAAGGAAATGAAAAATAAAATCCATATGATATTTTTTTAAGTAATCGTTAAACTGAATTTTAATGTATCTATCTATCTAAAAAGCCTTTAAACTGTCCACTGTTGGACATGAGCCTCCCCAAGTTTTTGCCACTTTTCTCTATCTTGCGTTCTTGTTATCGAGTTTCCAGCTACTTTCTTTATATCGTCAGTCCATCTGCTGGGTGGTCTGCTTCTACTTCTGTACGCTTCGTGCTTCGGAAGCCATCCGTTCATAATAGAACTCACACTGACGAGAAACCTTTTAAATGTAAAATTTGTTCAAATGTTTCACACAATTCAGTAACTTAAAAAGTCATATTAGAATTCACACTGGCGAGAAACCTTTTAAATGTAAAATTTGTTCGAAATGTTTCACAGATTCCAGTAGTTTAAAAGTTCATAATAGAACTCACACTGACGAGAAACATTTTAAATGTAAACTTTTTTCAAAATGTTTCACACAATCCGGTCATTTAACAACTCATAATAGAACTCACATCGACGAGAAACCTTTTAAATGTAAAATATGTTCGAAATGTTTCACACAATCCATTCACTTAAATAGACATATTAGAACTCACACTGACGAGAAACCTTTTAAATGTAAAATTTGTTCGAAATGTTTCACAGATTCGTGTCCACCTCCCATACGTAATTCTACCGACATGTCCGGTCAAATTCCATTTTAAATGTAGAATGGCATCAACGACATCTCCCACCTTTGTTATGTTTCTGATTACTTGATTTAGGATTTGGTCCTTCCGACTTATTTCCAGCACTGATCTTTCCATCTTCGTCTGCATTATAAGTATTCTCTGTATATTCTTTTTTGTCAATGTAAGCGTTTCAGCGCCATACGTTAGGACAGGAAGTATACACTGATTAAAATCTTTCCTTTTTAGACACATGGGAGTGTCGGACTTTAATATGTATTTGTTTTCCGAATGTTGCCAACGAAACATCTATTCTCCTTCGAATCTCGTGTGTTTGATTGTCTCTTTCCATATCCATCTTATGACCCAGATACTTGAGTGATGTTGGTGTTACTTATTTGCAGACTTCTTTGGAGGATTTTTCAACTCTTTTAACATGAATTGTTTGAAAATAGTACAATATCGTCCGCAAAACATGGGTGGCTTAATATTTCTCCATCGATGCTGATCATTAAGTTCCATTCTATGTTATTAAGCATATTTTGTACAAGGGCCACAAACCCCTCTGCGTCTTTCTTGTATTCTCTTTGTTTATCCTATATTCTGATACCATAAGGTTGCAAATTAAAAAAAAGGCATAATAAAACCACAAAAAAAACATGGTTTCGATTTCAGGATTTTTTACCTACTTCTAAATTAAGGAATTTTTAAAGAAGCAAAATGGAAAGAGGATAGATTTGACCAATTTTCATTTTTTGCTAATAACACAAATAATTTTTATTATAAATCTCTACATCTATTCAAACTGTAAGTATGTACCTCTCGAATTAGAATACCCAAATGTTTGTATCGTATTTAGACCTTTACTATTTGATATATAAATCATGTCTATTTTAAAATCTGTATTATCGTACAATATTATTTTTAAAAGTTTAAATATTTTATAAAAATGATTTCAAAATACTTACACTTGCTGGAGGACTAGTAAGAGGATTCTCTTCAACCGATAATTCAATCAGACTTAACATATTCCTCAATTCAATGGGAAGATTACTGATCCGGTTCGCTCTGAGGTCCAGCCTCACTAACTTTAAGTAAGTCAGCTCAATGGGTACAGCCAATAGTAGATTATTTCGAAGTACTAATGATTGAAGAGATTTAAGTTCACCAAGACGTGGTGGTAAATGTGTTAATTGGTTGCAAGAAGCATCCAGTTCTGTTAGTTGAGACATTCGACATAACTCGTCAGGGAGGGAAGATAGAGAATTGTTTGACACTAGTAAAATCTGTAAAACAATAAAATTATTATTATAGGGAAAAATTTTAATTTTCAAATCTATTCTTGTTCTGATTTCAGGCTTTTAAAATTCTTTAAAAACCCTTCTTAGTGGGTGTGCACATTATGAAAATAAATATCTGTCCAAATTTCACGTTTTTACCATCAGCGGTTACGGCTGTGCGTGCGTGCGTCTATACCTCAGTCAGTGCGAACTTCTTTTATATATATAGATATGCCGTTCGTTAAGTTCCGTTATTCGTCTCTGTGATGATTTTTTTTCTGTCGGATACCTTTCTCGAACCTAACAATAAAAGTATCGCTTTAAAAATATTAGACAATTTTATAAATTCTGATAGTAAGTTTGATTTTTTTTGGCATTGAAACCCCATTGAATCTTTAATTTAAAACATATTTTTGTTCATATAAAAAAAATGAATTCTGTGACAAAATTTAATCTAACTAATTTTCATTCCAATGTGTTTATTCATTTCTGATAATTTATACTATCTATGGGTATTTCTGCAAAATATACAACATATGTAGCCTGCGGTGAATATTAAAAGAGGTTATTTTTATTCCATCCTACGCTTTCCCGTAAATCCAAGATTTTTTTTTTTTTTTTGTTAAGATAACACTTTGTTTTAATATATGACTATAATAGATGTATTTAACAATAAATTAATTCTGTTTTCTATACCGCTTAAAGTTTATTTTCAAATTCAACCCGACGGGATTTGTTTATATTGTTTTAATGATTAACAAAGATCCGACAACTTTTAATCTAAATATAGAAAGTATAGTGTATAGTGTGTTTATTTTAAGTGTTGGTAAACTTAGGGTACTGTTTAACTACTTATATTTAAGGAAATGAAAGGAAATTCAATGTCAAGTTTAGTTAAAAAAAATATCATTATTATGTAATTTGGTATGATTTTTACTAAAAATATTTCTTTCGATACTTTTTTATCTGTAGGAATGATAATTACACCGGTTAACACGATTTTTGAGTCTTGAGTTCTGTACCTCTGATTTTCAAAGGAAAGACTAAAGAAAGGAAAAATACTTTTTTCTCGAAAAGTTTGTTTTTGTGGCTAATAGAATACAAAGTCTAAATTAATCGATTTCTCATTTCCTATTGCATTTAAAAAAATGGTGTTGAGTTATATATTTTTATTGATAATAATTGTAATGAATGACATAAATAAACACAAAAATACAAAAAAGAATAATAAAAAAGCTTTAAAAATGAGTATTTACAGTATTTTGCCTGTGAAATTCAGAACTTTCTGAAATGAGCCCCCAAATGTAGCTACCCATCATGTTTTCATTATATTGACCTTGATATCGGCTTTCAAAATTCATGATATCATGGTGGAAGCGTTCTTCTTGCTCTTCTGAATATTCACCCAAATTATCTTTGAATGTATCCAAGTGTGCATATAGCATGAACACTTTGAAGCTATCAAGCATATTAAAAACAAGCTTTGTTATTCTCAGCCTTCTTGTTTCCAAGGAAGCCATTGATGACTGCTTTAAGTTAAGGCCCAGTCGCACTTGTTTTTCATGGATACTCAGGAGTTGTAGAAATTTCCCACTACCCATTATTTTTTTTTTATTTGAGGAACGACGAAAATACCAACTTTAATTTTAGCCTCTGATAGTTTTGGGAAAAATGATTTTAAATATTGAAAGACCTCAGAGTCTTAAAGAAGAGCCTTCACAAACTGCTTCATGAGACCTAATTTTATGTGTAATGATGGCCATAAAACACGACCAGGCTCCACAATTGGTTTACATTTGACATTATGTTGGCCATGAGTACCCGCCTTGCAACCATTTTAAAATTCCTTATCACTGGCCAAGCAACGACTCTGCAAAAAATCTGTGATAACTTTATTTATTATTATTGGGTTTTCTGTTTACTTTTCGATGCAGGAAATATTCACTAAATAACAGACTCAAAAAATAGTTTTTTTTGTTGGCCGTTGTTATCTTTCACATACAACGTAAAAACTAGTTTTAAATATAATTTTAATAGCATTGTGCTTGTGCTATTCAGTAGCATAAGTTTGACCCAATTATTTATATTTAAAGTTTATTCAAATGATAACTATTAAAAATCGTACTATTCCTCTTAGTAATAATTTTACTATTGTTTTCTCACAAACAAACGCCACCTAAAATTATTTATAGGTAATAATAATAGAAGCCGAGTTAATGCTTTCATATGCATGTGTGTACTGCGAGGTTAAATAATTTAAAAAAATATTTTCGTAATGAAATAGTACGTTAAATGAATGAACAATGAAACAATCGAATAAGCGAATAAATTTAAGTGACAGTATGTATACAACCATCATGAATGATGTTATGAATATAATCTTTTTAACACCACACAAAAAAGAAGGAAAGAGAGAAACAAGTTTTAATTTATATTCACTACACATTTGTTTATGTAAAATTTAAAGTTATTTTTAATTTAGTGAGATGATTGGGAATTATATTATTAATACGAGGTATGTGCAGACAAAGATGAGATTTTTGAATAACTCATAAAATCTTTATTTATTCCTTAATATCTATTTTGTCCCCTTCAAAGTAATTCCTCTCAGATCTTTATCTCCTCAATTGTGGCAAAACGTCATCCTTTCATCGGTCTCTTTAGTTTTGGGAATAGAAAAAAGTTGCAGCCGGCCAAGTCCGGAGAGTACGGTGGTTGAGGCATGATAACGGTGTTGTTTTTGGTCAAAAACTCACGAACAAGCAGTGATGAATGTGCCAGTGCATTATCATAGTGCAAAATCCATGACTGGTTTTCCCACCAATCCTTGCGTTTAAGTTGTATTGCTTCGCCAAATGTCTCATAACTTCCAGGTAATATTCCTTATTGGCCGTACGACCATGTGGCAAGAACTCATGATGCACTCACTATGCCATTGTAATCGAAGAAAACATTGAGAAAAACCTTCACATTAGACCGAACTTGACGTGCTTTTTTTAGTTGTGGCTCCTCTGGCCGCTTCGATTGGGATGGATTGGTTTGGGTTTCGATGTCATGGCCATATACCCATGTTTTGTCAACAATTATGATGCTTTTGAGGAGATCTGGATCGTCATTAGCAGTATTAAACAGCTCCTGAGCGATATTCATGGCACGTTGTTTAAGGTCAAAATTGAGCAATTTTGGAACAATCTTCGCTGCCACACGTTTCATGCCAAAAACATCCGATATAATCACATGGTATGATCCAGTTGATATGCCAACATCCTCAGCAACTTCCCTAATAGTAATTCGACGAATATCTATAACCATTTTCTTCACTGATTCGAAGTTTTCATCAGTTGTTGACGTGCTCGGGCGTCCAGAGCGGTCATCGTCATCAATATCTTCTCGGCCTTCTTTAAAGCGTTTATACCATTTATACACTCTTGGTTTACTCAGAGTAGATTCACCAAATGCCACTGTCAACATTTTGAATGCATTGGCACACTTTATTTCATTTTTTAACGCAAAATTTAATGCAGATTCTATTTTGTTCGATACTAGAAAACCTCCTATAGACATTGTACAATGTTACCATATAAAAAGTGGTCACAATAGATCTGCAAAGGTCGCAGTGATACAGGCTAACAGCCAACCCAATAAACATCTATCTACCATATAAAATGATTGAAAATTAAAATTCAAACAATATAACTACATTAATTTGTCTGATCTAAAAGTTACTATATAAACCAAATGATTTACCTTGAACCTTACTATAGACCCTATTTACATTTTTATGATTATCGATTTTTTATATAAACTAAGGATTATAATAAATTAGCTATTTTACTCGTGGCTTACCTCACGTTTTAAAAGTATTTGTCTGGTTTCACTTTCTTACTCTTGTTATTGTTTTCTTTTTGTTAATTCTACTTTATGTAATACTAGCTGACCTGACGAACTTCGTAGTGATATCTTTTTCTCATTTTCCGTTATACGAGATTTATACGATTTACTATCGTTCTTTTTGGTTTCTATGTTTTTTTTTTGTTTTTTATGATATTTTCTGCTTAGTTTCCACGTTTTTATTATTTTTATCGTTGTATGTATTATATTTTGTAATTTTTTGAGTAAATATATTAGATGTCAACTTTCACCACCTTACGGTGGCGTTGTAGTACTTCGTTAAGTAAAAATTGTCCCTTTAGATATATGAGACTAGCTGACATTGACTTTAAGGGAACGCGGTCGAATCAGATAAAAAGTATCCTATCTTCGTCTCCTGGTTCCGAGCTAAAATTTTTAACAAAATCGGTTCAGCTGTTTTTTGGTTATAAATAGTGTAACTAACAAGACTTTCCTTTAGATATATAGATTTACACATTTTTTAATAAATTTTGCGTTGATATTTTGCAGTGATTATTCAGTATTTTGGTTAATGTACAAATTTTCTTAATATTTTATTGTTTTTATGAATTAGGTATTCATGTATTTTAAAACACTTGTACTGTCCTAGTTTTCACAATATTTTTTATATAAATTTGTTTTTTATATTTTCTTGTTTTGTTTTATCTAATATATATCCTGACCGACCTACTTCTTATTTTTTTTCTATTTTTATACGATTTGTAATGTTTGCTTTTTTAATTTTGTAATTTTTTAAGAAAGATTAATGATATAAATGAATAAATGTTCTAAACAGCTTATAGCTTGAACAATGGACGATTAAATTTCGAACTAATCACTTGATTACTAGATGACGTATGTAGACAAAGTTTAATTCCTGCATTTGTTAAAAACATTTGAAGCTATGCATCTTATTGGATGATCGGAAACGAGATTGCTGACAGTCTTGTAAAAAAGAAACCAGTATTCCGTTTATTGGACGTGAATCTTTCTGTGATATCTCGAAATGTAGTATGTATCATAAATGTAGTCGTAAATTGGGAAAAGAAATTCAATGCAGCCTACTGGAAAAACACTGCAGACCAAAGACAAGTACAGCACTACACTAAATGACTCTTAAGAGTTGTCCACTGAGGTAAAATTACCTGTAAAATGGGCAAAGTGGATAGTGTAACATGCAGATTCTGTGAGTATTTAGATGGAACGGTTGAAAAAATTATCAGATTAATTGTTCGCCAAGGATATAAAAACAGGTCTTTTTAGAACCTGGTGATGTTACAAAGGTACGTCCTAATGTCCTAATAATGGACCTTATCGAGTCATAAATAAATATAAGGAGGGCTGCGGACTACAAATATGTTAGCCGTCGCCCATCTACCAAGCTAACATTGTCCGCAGTCGTGGACCTTATCAAACAACACTTTCACAAACACTTTATACAGTGCTGGGATGAAACTACGAACTGTAGACTGGCCAGAGAGTTACTACCTCATCCTGGTGAGGAAACAGCAAAAAAATTTAAGGCATTGACCAGACAAAATCTCCGAACAGCTGTGGGAATCTTGACAGGTCACTGCCAATGGCGACAACATCTCTTTAGGATGAAATTAACAGAATCGCCGCTATGCAGAGGCTGCAAACAAGAAGAGAAAACAGTAGAACACATAATGTATGACTGCTCTGCTTTTTTTGAAATCAGAAGATCCGTGTTGGGCGAGTACTGGCTTACACCAGCCGATGTCAGAGAGATCCCCCTCGGGAGCCTCATCACCTATTTTAAATCACTAGGCCTGGTGACAGCCTGAGGTGAGGATATCCCTACACACGGGAGGATGCACAATGGGTCATATGTGGCCTCAGTGCTGGCTGAGCACCAGCTCGCCCCTCCCCAAATTTCCAGATCCAGATAAGGTAGACACATAGATCTTTTAGGTGGCAGTGTATTAAGGTCACCTAGGCCAATCGATCCACTTATAATTTACAATCTATAATCTAATGGGAAATTTTAATGGATAAAGTGAACTTAGAAACAATGACAATTAAAGCATTATATTATATAATATACTCCACTCCCCAAGTAAGCGAAAAACTGGTTATATACGGTAGTTCATAGCAAGCCATATATATACACGCATATCTATCTATATATGCGCACGTATACGTATAGAAACACAGTTATTGTGTTTTGATTGAACTTAAAGCTAGGATTCTTATTTGACTTCTGGCGACGTACTGAACGTTAAAAAAAACGACACCAAAACACTGTAATTTTGTAAGTATTTATTGTAATACCTATTTCTCAGAAAAATCTTGAAAAATTTTAAAAAAACTGTAAAAATCAAAAATTTTATAAAAATCGTGAATAACTTGAAAATTCATGAAAAATTAAAACAAAAAAAAACATAAATTGATATTTAATCAATATCATAATTTAATAAAAAACTGAAATATGAAAACCATCAAAAAGAGCTCTTATAGCTCATTCTTATATGTAGAGTAGATCAGTCCCCTGACTGCCAACTTTTCTAGAATTCCGTTATTATTATTTAAATTATGAAATTCATACCCCATACCTAAAGTAATTAAATTATGAACATATATGTATTTATTGTTTAAATTTTGAAATTCTTATACTAGGATATTATTTTTATAAATATGCTACCTGCTAGAATTATTTTGGAACGCCACTGGCATAAAAATATAAAATGATTTTTAATATACTAAAAACCGATTAAAGAGGTATTGTCAATTTCTCAGAATACAATTTGCTGAGATCTGGTTTCTTCAACAATTTGAATACCACTTGATAACATGATGTCATTTCCCATGCGTGTTTATTGAATTTAGCATCCGTTCTATAAATATTTTCGAAGTTCGTGGTCTAATGGCGCCAAAAATACCACATATGTTCATAATGCGTTAATTTGCTTTTGAATAAAATAAAGGTTTAATGACTAGTGGTACTTAATAAAATATATCTTATTATAAAACAATACAATATAAATTATTTTTTATAACATAATAAATTTGATTAAAATAGAGAAGTTAAAGAAACGCATTTTTGTTTCAATGTTGCTTACTTTATGTTGTTTAAAAATGGTATAACATACGAAATATGATATAATCCATATACATAAATTGTTTTTTTAAACCGGCCAGAAATTAGTACTTTCCGGATTATTTTTAAGTCAGAAAATCTCATTTTGTCGGACAAGGCCAGAAAATAAAAATGAGTCCGGTAAAAGCTTTAACGGACTATCACAGCAATTTTCTGGCCCGGTCCGACAAAATGAGATTTTCTGACCAGAAAATAAACTGGAAATTACTAAATTCTGGTCGGTTTAAAAAAGTATTGTACGTAATACGTCCCAAAAGTGCTTTTACTGGAATCGCAGGCTTGCAGGACTGGCCTGCGGCTCGCCCTGCAATTGCCCACTCGTCCAGTAAAAGACCACTTTCGGGACTTGTTACGTAAACTACTATTAATACAGAGTCGTAAATTATTACATGTGTTTTATTTTATAAGCTAGTGATGGTTGCCTGTATGAGAAATTTATTTATTGAGACTCTGTGAATCACCTTATGAATATTAACAAATATAAAATTCTACTTGTTTAAATTTTTTTTACCTGTATTGGCAACTGACACAATTCTCTTGGAAGACTGGTCAGTTGGTTCCTACTGAGATCTATAAAATTGAGACACTGTAGACTGCTTACGGAATCGGGTATAAACCGTATGGCATTGTGGTAACAGTACAGTTTTTCTAAAAAATGAAAGTCCAAAACCTCTTCCGGTAACTCACAAAAACGATTTTTTGATAAATCTGAAATAAAAAATAATCATCATGTAATAACTAACAACAAAGGAAATCATCAATATTAACATTTAAAGTTTTAAATTATATTTATTTACATATTTATATCAGAAACCCACTGAACTCTTGAAAGTATTTCCGTATGTGATAAAGTTGAAATTTTTGATAATCTAATACGCAATTAGCTTCAAATAATAGTATTGATCGCTGATAAAAATAATTACCACATATAAGCAATCGATAATAGATAGGTTAGATAAACTAATACTTTTTACTATAATGATGTTCCTAACGATTTTACTATATTTTATTTAAATATTTTACTTTTTTACTATAAATATAAAAGGGTTATTTCTTTATCAATTCTTAACAGTTGTTTTAAGAAACAACCTGAGCAGCTAATTAAATATAAAAGTGAAGGACTTAAGACCCAGGTCGACTATAATGTGTAGAAGGAGACACCAGCAGGAAATAAGAAATCGTAAGGTAACAAATGGAGAAAGTGTAACACCACAGCATATACTTTTAGTTGTGAACTGTGCCATAGAGAAACTAAAAGAAAACAGAAGAAACGAAATGATGGTAAAGTGGTGGATATATGAGAGTAAGTTTAAGGAAAGAGTGTTAAAAGAGATCAGTATGGAAGATGATGTGGATGAATGGTGAGCTACCAATAGAAAGATGCACCAGAAAATAAAGAGTCGTGGTGGTGGAATGAGGAAGTACAAAAAGTAGTGAAAACAAAAAAGGTGACGAAGAAGAAGAAGTAGTATTCAACAGGGAGTGCAAATAATAAAGGAGATCAGTGGCAAAAGCGAAATCAGAGGCAATGGAAAAGGCTTTTGAGAATTTTAAGAGTATTAAAGGAGAGAGAGAATTATCAAGGATAGCTAAAGAAAAAGATAGAAGAATATTACGAGAATATGCTGAACGAGTAAAAAATTGGAAGATGGTATTGCAAATTCTGTAATGGAGAAGACGTGCCAAGGGAGGATGTGAAGAGTGAATTAAAGAAGATGAAGAACGGAAAGGCAGTGTGAGCATATGCAGTGCCAGCAGAAGTATAGAAGGTGCTTGATGAGAATGAAGTGGATATTCTGTTGGACCCGATGAGAAAAGCAATGAATCACTGGAAAATACCGAGTGAGTGGAGGAAAAGCATGCTTGTGCCAAACTATAACAGAAAGAGGGATGTGCAAGAATGTTGCATTAAACTGATGTCGCATACTTTAATCGGGAATAGATGATAAGAGCCTAAGAGAAGAAACAAGTGTAAGTGAAGATCAATTTGGATTTATACCTGGGAGAGCAATGACTGATGCTGTTTTTGCTATGAGAAGAATGATGAAGAGAAATGCAGCGTGATATCCACGCTGCATAAACTTAGAAACAGTGTGGGACCGAGTGTAGATGTATGCGAGTGAAAGATGTACCGGAAAAGTATGTCCGATTAGTGCAAGAGATGTATGATAAAAAGCAGTGTTGGGGTTACGGAGGGATTTATGGTCCATGGGGATTCCACCAGGGATTTTGTGAAAGAGATAATGGAAGGAAAACTTGAGAAATAAAGAAAAGCGCTTGAAAGTTGAGGGTCGAGAGTGAGTATGACGAAAACTGAGTATATGACAACAAACGAGATGAATGGACATCAATCCACAGGACCAAATACTGCCAGCTGTCCAAAATTTTAGCATTTAGAGTCTGTACTAGAAAAGAATGGAGGGTTAAAGAGAGAGATAAATCATAGAATTAAATGTGGATCGATGAACTAGAGAAGAATGTAATCAGTACAATAATTGCTTAAGATACTATCATTTGAAACTGATTTTCCGCCAACATTTTGCAAAACAAATTTCCTAAACCGAATTGTTAATGCAATAATTTTATTTAAAATATTGTATTTATGTACATGTACCTTATGATTTATTTTTTAATAATTTTTCAATATTTGCTTTAGACTTCTGATTATTTTGAATTTGATTAATAATTTAAACATGAAATACATCATCCCGTCAAAGATAATTTTTCAAGAAATAAAAATCAGTAGAGGTCAAACTCCGTTATCTAGTTCAATTAATTTAGTCGACTAGACTAGACTAATGTTAGCTTTCCTTTAATTATCTTCAGGAAACTAACTTCGCACTCGTACATTTCCATTACAAATAGCTTTCCGAATATTACTTTTACTTTCCCTTCGACTGTTGTTTCCACTTGATTTTTTCAAAGCAATATGCCGCCCCTTCTCTGTTTTGCCAGACAGCCGAAATTTCGCGTTATTCTCGAGCAAGAACCCCATATTTTAGGGGATGCAGAAATCGATAAAACTGTACCTACATAAGTTCCAACCTTCCCCAACTATATATACGTTTATTTATTACCATATGTTGTAAATGTATAATGGACCGGCTTAAATTAGTTATCTCCCTTTTGAAATGGAAATTTTATGATTTTCCTATATGGCTAACTATTATATGCCTTGTTTGGAAGTTTTAATTAAATGAAACAACAAAAATCAATATGTATATGTAAATTGATCTTAAAGAACCAGAAATAAGCATTCACTAAAAATACAACAAAGAAAATATATACGCAGTAGACTAGAATCAGAAATCTGCGGGACCGATGCTCTTAGAAGGTTACGTTCATCGGTACCGATTCCGATTCGAGTCTACAAAACTACAATAAACTGAATAAACTATCAACAAATCTAAAAACATTACAAGTCAAGAGCTATATTTCGTATGGGACGTTTAGGACGGAGTGAACGTAGGAAGAGCGAAAGATTAAAGTGTTAAATGGGTTATATCCCACTATACGGTAAGAGGAGAAGTACACGGAGTTACAGTTATTGTTTTATATCATTTTTGACGCTATGTTTATAGGACGTGCTGGCGATTGTGCTGAAAGAAACCACGCCAAAATCGGTATTAGAATACTTAATTGGGCACAAAATCTTGGGAAATGAAAAAAAACTTTAAAAAATTGGAAAACTCACTGTAGAAAAATCGTGAAAATTTTAAACCACCAAAAAAATGGGACGAATTTTTAAAAATTATAAAAATCATGAAAAATTGTCACCATGTTAAGAAAAACTGAGAAATGAAGAGAGATCGTTTTTACAATCACAGTACAAACTTAGCTTTTGTCGATAAATTCCACAATTTTTTTTGCTATAGTATTAATATTGAAGGGTCTTTCTAAATTGAGTAGAGAAACATCTCCAATAAGAAGTTATAATAGTATAATTGAGTTTATTTTTAAAGCCAATAAATCAATTAAAAAATACTTTGTTCAGAACACTTGTCGTTTCAAATTAACGCACGAGAGGGCATCGATTTGAAGGTGTCCTTAACACACAACAGTCATGAATGTTCTCAGTGATCCATCTACGTCTTCTTATCGTCGGGAGATATTGGGCGATCCATCTGCGGCACTCATACCCCAAGGTTATTACAAGACAGTCTCGAATCACAAGCTCCTATATCACAAACGTCCTCAGGGACTCCTCCACCGTGGCCTGTGACACCCAAGGAGCCTTATAAGCGTATACTATCCATTACATCAACTTTTGACATCCTGACCATTATCAGAACTGGGTTCCAGGAGCTCATAACAGTAACAGCCAGCGAACTCAAAAAAAACGTGAATCTGATTGGACCACACCCCGATGATCCACGCAGCATTGCCTTCATCGCGAATCAATGCAACCTTCGTGATTATGTTTGTACATTTTATAATTTATAAATAATTATTTAATTTCAATTGATTATGTAATAAAAACATTTAATAAATCAGCTAAACACTCATATTGGGTTTTAAGATTACCTACTACAGGTTGGTTGAAACGTTTTGAAAGCAAAAATGAAAGAATGCATTTTTGAATGAAATTGGTTTTTTTATTCAATATAATCAACCTCAGCTTGAACACACTTATTCCAATAACCCTCTAGTTATTTTATACCAAGTCTGTAATGATTTTCAGGTAGTTCTGCAAAATATTGTTCTACGGCTGCAATAGCTTCTTCATTCGATGAAATACGCTTTCCACGAAGGAATTGTTTTAAGTTTCTGAAGAGGTAATAGTCGGAAGAAGCCAAATCTGATGAATACGGGTGTTCAAGCAAATAATATTTTAATTCGTTCAATTTAGCCATCGTCAACAAACTTGTGTGAACACGCGCATTGTTTTCTTCTGTAAACCGGGCCTTTTTTCACAAACTTTATTTATCCAACTAGTCCAAAAGGTTGCAACCAAATTCAGAGTTAATTGTTTTACCTTTTTCAAGATAATCAATCAACAAAACCCCTTTTGCATCCCAAAAAAACTGATGCCATAACCTTTTTTGCCGATCGTTCTGATTTCAGCTGTTTTGGAGCTGAAGAACCAGCTTCAGTCCAGTGTTAACGTTCTTGTTTCAGTTTAGGATCATGGTGGTCTTATCCATAGTTATAAAACGAAGAAACGAAGCACAAATCGGTTTTATTCTGCTTAAAACGCTCCAAATTACGCAGAAAAATTTGTTTTCGATTCAGTTTTCACTAAAATATGGAATACTCGTATATCTGAGATGCCTATGGTATCAGGAATTTCACAGTTAGTCAGATTTGGATCTTTACAACAAATATCACAGACTTGCTAAATCATTTCAAATGTTGTTGCTTGTACGACCACGTTTAAAACCCATCGATGCAAAGTTTAAAATAAAGGAGCAGATTCCTTTAACACTTTCACTATTTTTGTATGAATTTCTGTTGCTGATAAACCTTCTAAAACAAAGAATTTTATCGCTGCACGATATTCGGTTTTTTCCATTGTAACAAAATAATCTGACACTGCAAATGGCTTGTAAACAAAAAAGGAATTGATAAATCAAAATAGAAATTTTTGTGTATTCAAATGGAAGTTGAAATATTAAAATAGAGTATAAATCTTGATTCCTCTATTGGTTAATAGGTGTCGCTTTCAAAACTTTTCAACCAACCGTTATAACAATTATTTTATTTACAAGAAACCAGATTGGTTGCACTCTAAACAAAAATTAAATATTTTTTTTATAATATCAAAGATAATTAAATGGGAATCCGATGATTGTAAAAATTCGTCAAGTCGGTAACAATTCGGCGACAATAACATAAAAAAAATGGTGCCCTAAACTGGTATTAAAAAAATCATTTTTTTAATCGTGTCTTTGATAGTCATCTTCGAAATATTTTTTAAATATAAAAACATTCGATTAGTAGATAAAGATTTAATGTCCGTACAGATTTAAAGCCGACTCTGTATTTGGGCCCTTTTGTCACATTAACCTACCATGTGTTTGGGTTGCGCGTGCCAAAAATTATAACAACACAAGTGCAGCTGTACGTAGTTAAAACCTCAAGATGTAATCTTCTTTTATTTAGTTTTTTTTTATAATTTTTAAGATTCATTAGATTGGGTTTTACGACAGAATAAACATGTGTGCATTGGTTTCTTTATAATTCGAACTCATGTAGGGGTTTATTTTTAATATTTTAATAACGTTAAGCTTTGAACTGTACAGAAATTAATGAGATTTTATTTAACTATATATTTAAAATATATAAATGCTAAATAGTGTAATATAACACCTAATTAATAAGCAATTATTTTGTGTATATTTATACTTAATGGACTATTAATAAAATTAGCAATTTAAAAATTAATGACCGCACATTTTGTTAACAAAGACTTCTTTCTTCCGTTCAAATTACTGCATGTTCTACGTTAAAAAAGAGTAAATTGTTGTTATGAATGGTGTTGTTTATAAACATAGGAAAAGTGTCGACAGCAATAATTGAGCTCGCTCGATTATTTGATTGAAACACGACCTTGTACTTAAATAAATTGCATCTAATCACTTTTATTACATTACCAATTAATTATTCCATACATTTTAATAACTTTATGCCCCTGATACCTTTCAAAATAACAAAATTTGTTACAAATGAGATTTTTATGCCTGATTTCATATCTTAGGCTATATAGGATTCTCTACATATAATGGCTGTTTCCCTTTCCTCCTAATCAATAATCTTAAAAATATTAATGTAATCAATCATTCGAGACTTACTTTTATCTGGGTTATTACTTCATCATTGTGGTATTTTACTCTCTTTAAACGGAAGGAATTCATAATATTTACTATTTACTATTTTAAGGAGATTACTCAGCTATGAACAAAAAGTATTACTCTTATCAAAAAGCAATTAAAAACTTGATTATGGAATTAATAAAAAATTTAATAAATGTTTGTATATATGTTAGTGAATAAGTGCGAAAAACTTCAGGGGGTGATTCTGCATGAAAAAATAATCGACAGTTTGCTGTATAACATTTGTCCGAAAATTCTTCGTTTCCAGTGCTTTTTCTTTAAGGATACAGATATCGGAATGAATAAAAAAACAAGTTGTTAAGAAAAGATGGAGCTTGAAAATGCAGCAAAAGGAATCATTATTCGGTTGTCATTTTTTTCCACAGGGTGTTTAAAATTTAGAGTAAAATCAACTTTTTATTAACCCCTGTATAACAACAAATCCGTTGGAAATTTTTATAGCTTCGATATGAAAAAATGATGATCATAAAATAGCCTAAAACTCGGCAAAAAATTATCAAAATCGATGCAATACAAAAAAGGTTATTTAAGGATTGAATTTGAACCAAATTTTTGATGCCCGGTTAATTTTGCGGGCCAGTGTATTTGTTTTTTGTGAAAAAGTATAATTTTCCAATTGGTTTACTTTTTTCGTTTAAGCATCCAATATTGTTAAGTTTTCTCTTTTTATTCATAAAAAAGCTTTCAATTGTTTGTATTTTGTTTTTCGGTATTTTTAGGACCTAATTAATTAATTCCTGGTATAAATATCTTAAGCTTATAAGACATATATAAACCTGGATATATATTTTTTCAGCACGATAATAAACATACCAGAACATTTGGAGTAAAGCAAGACATAGAGACATGCGGTACTAAAAATTGAGCTCTAAATGTGTATTTTGTGAGGGCATAGACTATTTATTACCTTTCGTTGTTTCAATGGTAAATGTAGGATTCAAATACATAAATCACATTGAAATAAATTTTGTAAAACCTGTCTGCTACACAAAACCGTGATTTAATAGCCTTTACTTCGAGTATCTACATTTTAGAAACTAAAAAACATTTTTTACTTTAAAATATTTATCCATCGCGTGAGACAAATACGAGTCTTAAAAAAATATAAAATATGACTTGAAGCATAAATGGATACAGCTCCTGTATTCCTATTATCATTTATTACCGACTACTTCGTTATTACCGCTATAAGTTCATATAAGGATCTAAATGTAAAACGTTTTTTGTTTAGTTTTCTCATTTCGAATGTCAGAGTAAACGTGTGGAAGTGTAGAGACGGACAAATAGTAGCAAGAGATCAGTGCCCTTTAAAGTTCACTGAATGTAATAAAAATTTATCATCGGACAATTAAAATAACATTAACTAAATGGATTAAAGCAATCCAACGATTAGATCCTCATAAGTCGACAAGAATATGGTTACTTCTTAATTTATTGTGGAAGTAAAAAGAATCCATTAAATTCGCAGAAAAGAGAAGGTTTAAAACTCGCTAGAAACTAAATTTCTAGTATAAAAAATAAAAACTACAGACTACATACTAAAGTCGCAGAATGCTAGGGTTGTGAAGTTTACAAAAATTACCAACTTCACTCCTGTACATCTGGCAAAGCAATAAAGACAGGTGTGTCAAAGTTAATCTAATGGCAGGTCATTATATTGTTTACAAGCCCTAAAAGTGTGTGCGTTTACAATATATACAAAAAACAATTATGCGTAATGGAATTTAATCGTAGTTGTGAAATATTTGACTGGAAAAATACCACCAGCAATTATTCGCTAGTTAAAACATTTCATAGTGAACAAAATGTTCATGTATCATAGCTCGTAGTTATGATACTGATAGAATTACTAAACGCTATGATGTTGGACAAAAAATTGTAATTGTTTCGAAAGTGAAGAAGCGACTTGGGCAAAATTCACGTCTTAGTGATAATCAAATGACCAAACAGCTGGGAATACAGCAACGAAACATAGAACAAATGAGCTCCATGTCAAGCCATACAAGTTTCAAAAAGCGTACGATCTTACAGTACAGAAAAAAAGTCCGGAGAGACAGAGCAAAAGATTTATTGTGTTTCGCCGAACGTTGTGTTTTCTGATGCGAAAAATTCCCCTATTGAGCAGTTCATAAAGTCTCAAAATGATCCTATTTAATTGACCAAAAGCACCTACGAGGATTTGAGCCAACGAAAGCGACTTATTATCGAGAAAATATTTTGAAAGCTGCTTTAGAGTTGGGGGCACGCAACTACTTCGGTCGTAGACCATGGAATTTTCAAGAAGGCACCGTAACATAAAGCGAAAAATACCCAAGAATGATTAAAAAATCATGTTCCACGCTTCAACTCGTCAAAACAATGGCATTCCAATTTGCCAGACGCAAATCCGATGGACTTTTTATCTGGTCAATATTAGACAGCAAGGTGAAGTCTATAAAATATGCCAGTTTAGATGTTGACAAGTTGTACATAAACGGGCCTAAATACCACAAGATCACATTGGGACAGCATTTTATTGGACGTGATTTGGGTATCATGTAATTAGTTAAAGTAATAGTAATAGTAACATTTTGAGCTAAAATAATGGATTCTGAATTTTTTTATTTTCACACCTTAACTGTGATATTACAATCCGCTCCAATTTTTATTTGTCATTAAGACTTTCTATTAGTTAGAAGGTGTGGTAAACAAATCACTAAAACAACTGATAAACATTCTTTCAACATGCCTTTTTAATTAAAAATCAGTAAAAAAATACAGATTTATATACTGGGTATAAAGTAGCCTTAATCATTCTAAAAAGTGAAAGTAAAAATTGGTGTCAGTCATCAATATTTTTACCAACGTAAATTGCAAAATTTAATGACCATACGTTATTGGGTAAGATTGTAATAGTTGGAAATTTCATTTTACAGAATTATATTACTTGTAGCCTGAAATCAACGGATACAATAAAAATGATCGAGATCTGGGGCTAAAAAAATGAGATAAGTAAAAATATAACTATACTTACTTTTAATTACTGTAATATAAATTTATGGGTCAAACTAATTTATTTGATTGGCAGCTATATCGGTTTGTTGATAAACAAAATATACCATATTATGTGAAAGTTATGTTTGCCAAGAAAATTTACAAATAAAAATATTGACGTAATTTAGAAATTTCAACATTTTTTTTGTTGTCGGGAATGTCCTAATTTTAGTAACAACGATTCACCGCAATCTATAAATAAATAATAGATATAGTTCTGACATAAACAAATAATATAATGCTTAACAACTGTAGTGTTATTTCTGATACAGATAAATCTCTCAAATTTGTGAGCATTCTAAAATATCGATGTGTTAAGTGCAATTTATATTAATTTCTAAGAGAGAATTATAGGAATACTAAATGTAATCATAAAAAAATATATTTTAAAATATTTAAGTGGCACTTGCACATCTGGTGTAACGTGTGAAACAAATTAAAAAAACTAATTTGGAAATTTAATTAGTTCCAAAGATTTTTTATTACTTATCTCAATAATTTTTATTCGATTACGAGACCGGAACAAATTATTTTTATATATCTTTTTTAAAATGTAGAAAATATGCAAACAAGAAAAGAATATTAAAAAAATCCTTTACCAATAGCCGGTAACGCCTATAACCACTTCAGCTACAGATGCATTAGTAATAAGTCGGCTTTTTGATCGTCTTGATTTAACTCATGTCACATGAGACACTTCCTCCTTAAGTACATGTGAATAAAAGTGACTCAGAGTTTGATATTTCAATTTTCGATTTGACAAATAATCCCTCTTGCATTAACGTCATGCTTAAAAATGAAATGAGTATCACATGCGACATAAGTTGAATTGAGACATTCAAAAAGCCGACTAATTACTGAAGCATCTGTGGCTGAAAGGTTAAGAGGCATTAGATAGCCTGTATCACTGCGACCTTTACAGATCTATTGTGAACACCCATCATCTATAGAATAGAATTAGAGCACCTTGTCTAGCCCTGCCTTCTAAATGAGACTTAATAGCCTTAGCAGTGGCCTCTCCAAGTAACTTGGAGCAGCAGGTTTCTCCTCTACCAGTACTAGATATCGCGACCTAGCAAGGGCTTCACATTGGCATAGGACTAAGTGTCCTTTTATGAAGACTTTGGTTTGTCGCTTGCCCGCTGATTTTTTTCACCACTCCTGGGCCTTCTCTAACCTCCATTTCTCAATAACTGCCTTTCTGGAGGTGTCAGCAACCCCGTCGAATGGTTCCGGGCCAATCATTGGGATATTAGCTCCCGCTCGGGCCAATTCATCAGCCTTCTCATTGCCCCGAAACCCTGAGTGTCTTGGTATCCATGCCAGTGTCAGAGAATTTTGACTTGCGGCATGTGTCAGGGCCCTAACGCAGTCCCACACCAGCTGTGAGCTTATTTGTGCTGAGACCTGCGATTACTCTTAGTTCAGATTTCTGAAACTCTAAGAGTAAGTAATTTAGAACTGCTCGGCTGTCCGAGTATATGACTACGGTTTTACCCGTTATATCCTGACTTACAATCTCCGTTGCACAGTGTTGTATGGCCATTACTTCAGCCTGAAACACTTTAGCATACGCACCTAGACTTAGTTGGACTTTTATCCTGTGTCCTCTACTATATATACCCAACCATCTGCCTTTCTTAGTCTTTAAGCCATCGGCATATCAGATTGACTCCCCTTGAATTGGGGGGCCATTGTTCCATGAGTCCCTTTCCAGTAATTCCACTCGAAAGTTTCTCGCAAAGTTACACCTGGGGACTATCCTGTCCTGAGGCATACTCATTATTTGATCCGCCCTAACCCTATCACATAGCTCTGCTTGCTTTTTTCCCTTTAATAAGTTAATGGGAGCCTGGCCTTGTAGTAGCCTGTGAGCAGTTGCCATAGCCTCGTCCTGTATATAGATTATTATTTTCTTCTTTATCTACTCTAAATTTCAAAAATCCCATGATGATGTAGTTTACTATATATCCCAATAACTTCGAGAACTATAAAACAGTTAATAAAGGTAAAAGCACTTGATACAAAAATAGCTGAAAAGTTATTAAAATTAAATTCTAACCTTTCTACCTGACATTTGAATCAATAGGGACGATTCCGGTGTTCGAGCTAAGAATATAACTATTGATTACAATGGTTTCGTTTTGCTGTTTTTTGGCCATAAATAAGTTTAAATATCCCGACCTTTCGCTTGATTTATTTCAAAAGTCCTTACCGAATTGTCACGAACATGGTAGACTATTTTCAACAGTAAAATTTTTAATATACATAAAAACTTTATTAACTATAAGAAACTTTCAACATATTTCAAAAACAAAATGTTATCCATACACCAGATATTATCATTTCTTCAAGAAAGTTTACAGACGAAAATAATTAAATAATTACATTAGACAATAAGTTACATTGTTTTTTTTCTTCAATTAATCGGTCGTTGAAAGAGACTTAAATTTTTATTAGGACACTAAAATTGATATCAACACTTGATACCTTTAACGCTTGAATGCTTAAGCGTGACAAATGCATCAACTATTCAATTTCTTCGTACAGACAGCAGTCCCTAGTTTTTTTTGTAGCATTAAAACATCAGGCATCTGTCTCGTGTAAATTAATTTAAAAAATTACCTTATGGCCTATAGACAGTGAAACTAGCTCTGTAGTTTACGGTTGGTTGCCATTGTAAAAAAGATTCATGGCGTTTACACTCTGTGAAAACAATAGAAAATTATGGGAACCTTCAACCCCTTTTACCGGGTCATGATAGGTCTTTGATTACAACTAAGGATGTTGTGCAGGTACTTTGTTTTGGTATGAGAATTAAAAGAAATAAGAATATTGCTGAGACTAAATTGTTTTGTGTAAAGGAATACTTTTAGACAGCAATGGGAATTAGAGTATTTAAATGTTTACAAATAAGTACCTATATAAAACAAGAGTTTAAGAATAAATTATAGAATGAGAAAAGTTAATATACGTATTGTGCCTGATAGTTTAACTGAAATAAAAGTTATGACAATCAAATTGAAATCAATAAAAAAAATTAAAAAGGAGAATACAGTCCAATCAATAGACGAAATTCGTTTTTTTTTTAGTTATTATAAATCAACACCGATAGAACGACTTCCACCTGGTTGTCGCAATTGCTGCCTACAAGAATTGCAAAAATGAAGATGGACCAAGACACATCTTTATCACTACGACCAGAGGTTGCACGCAGGGGAAAGTTGCATCCCCACTCATATGGGGTCTTACTGTGGACAGCTTACTCTGGCAATTGACCGATCTAAGTATACCTTTCCAAGGGTATTCCGCTGACGTGGTTATCATCGCAAGAGGGAAGTATAAAAATGTCCTCTGTAACATTGTACAGAGAGGACTGAACGTCATCATATGCACATCTTTGCTTGCTCGAAACAAAATCGAGCACTTTTTAAACCGGATGAAAAATGGATTACGTATGAAAACATTGTGAGGAAAATGGTATATTGTGTACGCGAAAAACCTAGCCCTTCCACCGCTATATCAAGTCGTCATGTCCACATCTTTGCTTGCTCGAAACAAAATCGAGCCCTCCTTAAATCGGATGATAACTGGGGATAAAAAATGGAGTACGTATGAATACATCGTGAGGAAAAGGGCATATTGTAAACGCGGAAACCCTTCCACCTCCACCTCTAAACTAACTTTGACTCTGAATAAGAGAATGTTGAGTATTTGGTGGGACATTCGAGGACAAACCATTATAAACTTTTAAAAACGAACGAAAAGCTCAATTCAGAGAAGTATTGCCAGCAACTGGATAATTTAAATACAGGGGCCAGCGATGTTCAATAGGAAGAACATCATGTTTGATAATACCAGGCCACATGCTGCTTTGGGGGCTTTGCAGAACTAGACTGGGAAATTCTGTCGCATACATTATATTCCCTGGACTTAGTACCTACGACCATCACTTGTATTTATCCTTACAAAATTTTTTGAATGGCAATAAATCCAAAAATAAGGAAGATATCAAACAAGCACCAAAAAATAAAATATTTTTCGAAAATTGAATAAATAAATTGCCCTCAAATAATGGCAGTTAAATTACTGAATAAGGTTTATTAACGGCAATAAAACTTGCATTTTGTTTCAATAAAAAAACGGGCAGATCTTTTATAATGGTTGTATTTAATATCAAATAATTACTTAAACTAAAAGCTTTTTTAAAATCAGCTAACATTATAAATATTGATATGGATTTTTCTTCGAGGCACAAGTTCCCTCAGTAGAGTTTTGGGAATGTGATTTGCCATTTACAAATTAGTTCTAGATTAAGTAATTTTTTTGGATCGATATCTTTTTGTTTGTAATGTTGGTTGTTATAGATTATTATTGATTAGATTGTTATTGAATTTAAATAAAATTATCATTAATAAAATTAATTAGTATAAAGAAATTTTATTTTAAAAGTTAATAAATAGAAAAATACATATAAGAACAACTAGAAAGATAAAAATAAAGCAGGAGTAAGTAGAAATATAAAACAGAACTTGGAAGGAAGACTAGTTGAGAGAAATAGTTAGGGAACAAGTATCGGAGCAGAAAGAACGAGTAAGAGGGTATACAAAAGCAGAAAAAAAGAGCTTATAAATAGAGGAGTGGATAGGAGATCAAGCACATGAAGAAAGGAAGTTATTATTTTTTGGTGCATTGTATAATAAGGAACTGGGATATCATTTATTTTTATTTAAATATTGTCTATAGCTTCTTAGTGGCATAATTGTACAATATATTTACTTCTTTAATTGGGGAACTTTTGCCACTAAAATCAAATTAATCAAATCATAAATCAATAGATAATTTTTGTTAGGCATTTTCAGTTTTGAAAAAACGACCCTTGACAAATTTGACCTATCTATCAAGATAAAAAAGCAAGGGTCATTTTCAAAATGTTGATTTATCATTTGATTAATTTGATTTTAGTGGCAAAAGCTCCCCAATTAAAGAAGTAAATATCATTTATTTTTGTTACCAGGAATCAACTTGGAAGTGCCTGAATCCTCGACCAGAAATTTTATTGATAGGGTCTTCCTTCAGAGAAAAGATTCATATCAATACCTATATACTTTTATTACTTAAATCGTTAGTGGCCAGTTGAATTTAGAATTATGTTTTAACTGTAAAGTTGTCCAGGCAAAAAATTGTAGGTAGGTACTTAGGTAGTATACCCATGCGGTTTTAATAATACGATTAATAGGATAACCTACCATAAAAAATAATAAACGGATATATAAATCAAATTTGAAGAGTATATCTTTAGGCTAGTGCTCTTTTTTCGCTTAAGGCACCACTTTTTATTTAATACCGATGATTGAGAACCAATCAAGTATATAAATTTTACATTTTTACTGATAGATATACTACCTAATACCTAAATTTAATATACCTATAGGTTTTCCTATTTATAAGTAAATATTTTAAGGCAGAAAAACTGTTTGTTATATAAAGTATTAAGAACCAACATTATGTTTTCACATTTCTATTAATAAGATAAAGAAATGAACGAGATTTCTAAATTTAATCTGTACCTAGGTTATTCCTGTTTATAGGTGTGTACTATATCTAGAGATAAAATATTAAAACAGAATAAGTACTGCATTATTTTATATAAAATGTGGGTGCAATAAACGGAAATACCTAAATAAATATACGAAAGCATGACATAAATAAACAAAAACCACTCTTGTATTTGAAGATTAAATTTATATATTTAAAAAATAATACAATACTGAAGAACTAGTATTATCTCCTTGATAAGGCTTCCTGTGTTAAATCAAAAGAAACCACACACATTCATACACAAAGACAGAAATGTATAGATATAAGCATGATTCTGAATACTGATTGAATTTATACTTTTTAATATTCAAGTACAGGTCAGTTTTCTCGTTAAAAATAAGAAAAATATTGTATATTTATAATATATATGACAACCTACCTGCAATTACAGTATCACTTAAATTATATTTTTCATTTCCTTTCGGAAAATCCTTCAGTTTTCTGTTACTCAATTTTAGCTCTCCGCTTTGATTTGCCTCTTCTAGGATCCGTTCCAAAGAACGAGTTAACTGATTTTGGATATGTCCGCTTATATTTGAAACTAACACTGCCATCGTTCATTTTACGCAAATAATACGCTACTATAAACTATATCTTTTTACACGATAAATGAATAAAGCTTTTTCCGTGCATGTCGAACTATTTTACAACGTACGTGACTACATTGAACAACTATTGTAAGACTCCAGAACCCAAATAAATGAAAAACCAAACAAAAACCAACTTCGCCACTTCGCCTTGTGACGAATAAACGCCGACTGGGCGCTAGAGCTACCGATTCATTTATCGATAGCATTAAAGGCCATTACCCTAATGTGTAGGCAACCAGTAATATATTTTTTTTAAGGTAAGTAACAAAATACTAATTTCTTTTATTGATATAATAAGATTTTGACTCTGCTCTTAACAGTAATTTGGTCTTTTTATAGTGTGCTAAACCAAGCGAAGCTCAAGAGTGCATTAAAAAACATCTTAATTAAGCCACAATATTTATTGCCTCTGATTGCCAGGTTGCTTTGAAGGCTCTACAATCTACCACGTTTGATTCCAAAACAGCTTGGAAATCTCTAAGCTCTAAGCATGGTAACTTTGATGTGGGTCCCAGCGCATAAAGGGATTCTCGAAAAGGAGATTTCTGATAGTCTCGCAAAAAAAGGAGCTAGTACTAAACCCTTTCTGCGGTATCCCAAAATGTTGCATTATGGATGAGGTTCCTTACAGGGAAAAGGAACTCAGTGCAGCTTAGTGGAAGAAAACCCCATTCAGGGCAAAGACAAGCAAAAAAGTTAATGCGCTACTCTAAATTACTTACTCTTAGAGTTTCAGAAATCTGAACTAAGAGTAATCGCAGGTCTCAGCACAAATAAGCTCACAGCTGGTGTGGGACTGCGTTGGGGCCCTGACACATGCCGCAAGTCAAAATTCTCTGACACTGGCATGGATACCAGGACACTCAGGGTTTCGAGGCAATGAGAAGGCTGATGGATTGGCCCGTGCGGGAGCTAATACCCCAATGATTGGCCCGAAACCATTCGGCGGAGTTGCTGACACATTGAGAAATGGAGGGTAGAGAAGGCCCAGGAGTGGTGGGAAAAATCACCGGGTAAGCGACAAGCCAAAGTCTTCATAAAGGGACACTCGGCGAAGTTTACTGCAGAGCTTCTATCACAAAGGCGAAACGATGTCAGAATGATTGTTAGTCTCTTGACAGGACATTGTAGGCTCAAGAAACACATGAGTCAGTTGAACTTAGCAGATGAAGACATCTGTCGATACTGCCAAGAGGAGGAAACCGCATTTCATGTCCTATGCCAATGCGAAGGCCTTGCAAGGACGCGGGATCTAGTACTGGGAGAGGAGAAACCGGCTGCTCCAAGTTATGCGGAGTGGCCACTGTCAAGGCTATTAAGTCTCATTAAGAGGGCAGGGCTGGACAAGGTTCTCTAATCCTATTCTTGAGATAATGGGTGGTCACAATAGATCTGCAAAGGTCGCAGTGATACAGGCTAACAGCCAACCCAATAAACATCTAATCTAATCTTAATCGCAGGAATTCTCAAAGGACATTGTCCAGTTTAATACTATTTCTGTAAAATCGAAAAAGTGTGCAAGGAGATACTGTAAGTATAAAGATAAACATAACATTCAAACAAAAAATTGTCTTTATGAAATTTACTCAGGCCAAGACGATCGTATGTATTGGACCGATTTTTATCAACGAAAAATCGGGGTTTTACAGAAAAAGTTTGAAGGGATACGCTGATTAATTTTTACTTATTCCAATGCTTAATGAAAAAATTGCGATATATAAAATTTTATGCAAAAAGATTGAGTCACTATCTAAAATCGCATTTTTTTGGTAGCTTGAAGGAGCAGTGCTCTGAAGGGACCTGGAATAAGTCAGCCTTCTTCATGGTAAATGTATAGGTATAATAATATAAGAACATAAAATACACCTACAAACATAAAATTTAATAAATAATTTTACAATATGGAGTAATTAGATTTAAAAAACTTGTTTAAAAAATAAGATTATGTTTTGAGACATGAATCATGAAGCTTTGGTTTTAATTAGTAACTTATATAAAAGGCTGTACCGAGCCCTTCAGTACAGCTTTATCATCACGAGAAACTGCTTTTTCTTTATAATAATGAAAATTATATCATTTTAAATCTACACTAATTTATTTCCTAGAAACTAGAAACTCTTGAACTAAAAAAGCTAAATGTAATTTAAAATGATCATACAGATTTAAACAATACCTTTTCCTTTGTTTGTTAAAAGGAACAAACGATAATATGTTTGATTAGTAGTTTAATATTGCACAGTCATACAATATAACTTAAATGGTATAAAAATGAACTCTCTTATAATAAATTAACATAATTTTTTTGAAGTTACGGCCCCAAAAAAAATTATTTATTCACTAAAAATCAGGCCTAGTACAAGTTTTATAGAAATATATATACATAAAAAATTATAAATATTCATAAATTCATCTTTAGTACAGCTTACATCTCAAAATTCTAAACCTAAAGGGGTGAACATTTATATTATTATAAAAGCTTTTTCAATATGTTTGAATAAGATTTAGTGTACCGAGTACCACAATTTATATAAGATACCTATTTTTAATAAACCTAACTTTAATTTAAACTACAATAACCAGCACAACTTGATTGATTATTAGAACCTTTACCAATCTGAATATTATTCATAGCATATGATTCCCATAAACTTGGAGTTTGGATAATCTAAAAAAATTAAAATGTATGTAAAAATCACACAATATGAACGATGTATTTCGAAAAATTGTTATCATCCGATTTCAATAAATTTCTGGCACTTTCAGCTTTTATTTAATACATTACAAAGTTCTAGTTACTCAATAATGATAAATTGAAAGCTTGAATACGTATTGCAATATTTATACAAAGACTCGAGTATATTACTTAAATAGTACATGGCTAAATTAATACAATACCTTATGAACTAATTCTTCAAAAGCTGATTGTACTCCATCTTTCGTTTTAGCACTAGCTTCAATGTAAAGAGTTTGATGTCTTCTAGCAAATCTCATAGCTTCTTCTCTAGATACCTCTCGTTTATCAACATCAATTTTATTTCCAACTATCATTTTTATAATATCTTGCTTAGTAGAATAAGTTTCCAATTCATTGAGCCACATTTCTAATTTAGCAAATGTAGCATGTGAACTAACATCAAATACTAAAATAGCACCTTGTGCATCTCTGTAGTATGAAGGTGTCAAAGTTCTAAATCGTTCTTGACCTGCAGTATCCCATATCGCTAATTTTACCATACTTCCATCTATATTAAGTTTCTTTGTTTTAAAATCAACACCAATTGTTAGCGTTTGTTCGGGATCGAAATTATTTTCTGTAAATCGTAATAATAAACTTGATTTACCTACACCACTTTCCCCAATAATTAGAATTTTAAGAGTTGTCAGAATATCTTCATCCATTGTGATTTGTTAAAGCATAAATTTCTTGATAATGATTGATAATTACACTGCGTAGTATTCAAGATTTAGAATTAATTATAAATTGGAATTAATAAATAATCTATTTTAAAATATTACGCAGATATAGAAACTGGAAATAAATAAACACACGTCACTGTCACTGTCAACATGAATGTTAAATTGGAACTTGATTTATTATAAAATCAGCCACTATACTTTTTTATTATTATTTTTATAATTATTACTGCTCTGAATTAATTGTATTCACAAAAGTATACTTTAAGTAAAATAAAAAAGGAGAGTTTTGATTTTGATAGTTAAAGAATTACAATTTTTTGCAAAGGGTATAAAGTACAAGACCAGAATGAAGATAGCAACAGCAAACATACTCTGGTTTGATTTAAAAATGTTGTTTAATGCATCTAATTTTAAAGTGTTTTTTTTTGTATTAAAATCTGTGTTTAATTTAATCAATTCGCTAGTAACTTCCTTTGTGGTCCACAGTGTGTTACCCTAAATTATCCATATTAAAGGAAAACCCTAAAGTGATATTTAAGCAGTTTTATGAATTTGAAACGAAATTGTTTGAAGCAGATACAAGGTAGGCGTTTTTATATTACTAATAATAAAAGATTGTTGGAATTCACTTAAAACAACTTAATAGTTTTACATATATCGCTTGCTGAGAATATTAGTGACATAACTCAATTGTTGTAGTTTGTAGTAAACTGCGTTTAAAATACTGGCTGAATGCAATCTTGGATTGTTTGTTAGCTGACTAACTTTCTAATAGTTATTTATGATATGAGTGTTAAAAGTGAGGTTTTATTTTGTGAGTGAAAACGTTTGTGAAATGAGCGGAGCGAATTGAACAATTTCACGAACAAAATAAAATCACTTTTAACACAAATACCATACAATGTTTTTTGTACAACTTCCCTATTTTGATAATAAAACGAGCGAATTTTCAATGACAATGAACCAAACCGTGTTAAAAGTAAACTAAACCGTGTTAAAAGTAAACTTGTTTACATGGCAACGTGTTAAAAGTATTTTTAACACGCTGCTATGTAAACAATCGTTTTTAACATTGTTTGCTATCATTAAAAGTGTCACTTTTAATGACAGTTGTACAAAAAATATTTTTTTACAATTTTATTTATGAAGTTTACAGAAATCAGTCGGTAGCTGCTGACGTAGTCAATTAACAATTTCTGAGTTACGTCACAAATGTTCTCAGCAAGCGATATATATTTATAGAGACTTCGTATTCCTGAAATGGTTGTTGGTTTAATAGTAACATAAATAAAATGTGAAATTTGATCACAGTTTTATTTTTAAAAATAATAAAAAAATTAACAATAGGTACATTTATCAATATAAATTTTATTAAGGGAATTTCATTTTATTGGGACATGCATGGTTAAGCCTGTAATTAATATAAATTAAACCACTATTATGCCAGTAATAAAGGGCTAATACAACAAATATATGCCACCATTGATGAGAATGTCCAATAAAGTCGAATTTACCAGCCAAAAATCGTTCAGGAATTTTGGTTATGTAAATAATAAAAGCAACACCACTTATTCCATACATTCCAATTACTCTTGGCAAGAAAGTCTAAAAAAATTAAAGAAATGTTGATTTAGTCAGTGTGTATATCTTTTTATATAGTTATGTATATGTAAAAAAACAGTTATCGTACATTTACAAAAGGATTTTCGAAACCACCATTTTTAATTGCCCAGTGAACTGTAGGAATCACGCCATAAAGTCCCCAAGCTACAAAAACTATAGTTTTAACATTAGGATCAATATTAAGTTCTGGAATATGTAACGCCATTGCTACAGCAAATATCACAGTTACTGTTATCGTATAGAACATTTGCCAATCCTAAAACAAAAGAAAATAATTAAGAAATCTTAAAATAATTTAAAATCATTAATAATCCTCAAAATAATTTTAATACTTCCTTGATTTCATTTTATTAAATATTTACGGTTATTTTATAAATTAAAATGTAAATTATTTGTGACTAACTTACCGTATCGCACCAAAAAGCATAGTAAATTCCAGAAGTATAAATGGCCAGCAACGAAAGTGCAATTCCAAACAAATCGTAAGATAAATATCTATAACAATCCTTTTCAGATCTACATGAAAATGTATGGTACAATGCTGATAATCCCATACACATCTAAAAAATAAATAAATATATAGATACAAAAAAAAAAAATTAAACGCATATATGAAGTAATAAACACCTACCACAAAACATGATAAAAATAATCCTACAATAACTTTATCAGTAAAAGTGGCCTGTATTTTCAAAATAGAAAAATCATAAACTGTCAGGACCACAAACAAAAAAAGTCCAAATAAATGTGACCATATATTGATTGTTTCATTGGTCCACCAAAATATGCTAAAATAAAAGAAATAACAATAAAAAATACAATATTAATAAATTTTACCTAATACGTCGTGAAAATATAACAACCACATACAAGTATAACACTGACTTACACACAATAATGACATACACTAGTAGAAATTTTAATTTTCAAAAAAGTAATCTAATCTTATCTAAGTAAACCCGACATGGTCACTCCTGTGGAGCCCTGTGTTTTAAGCACTGCTTCCTATGTAAATATTGTGACCAGGTTCGGCACCAAGAGTCCTTACATGCACACGATGCGTGCAGGACTCTAGTTTGCTCAGCTGAAAATCAACACCACGCTGATCTTCAGGTAGGCTTGAATCCAGGTGTCCCAAGTTCCTTGAGTTACTGTTGCCACAGAGCAGTTCCCTTTATAAGACTTAAGAGATTTGAGTCCTGTGACTAGCTCTTCAAGGTGGTGATAGGATTCAGGGTTCGTGTCACCGAAGATGAGGAACCGTTTATCGTCCAAGGCCTCACACTCGAATAGAATGTGAGTTGCCGTCTCATCGTCCATGGCGCACAATCGACACGAGGTGGTTTCGTGTGTCAGAATCCCCATCCTTCGAAGGTGTAGTCTGAATGGTCCATGCCTAGTGAGTAGGCCCACCAGTACTCTTATCTGACTCCTGCCAAGAATCAGTATGCAGTATGTCAGACGTCAGTTTTTTGGAGTAGCCTTTAAGCGTCAGCTTCGAGTGCCTCGCCCTACATTACTTCAGTGTTTGGTCGACTCTTCCCAGACCGAGTTCTTGACTTTGGTCCTTACCCATGCTCTAGGCAGTCCCAACACAGGTTCTGGACCAATGAATCGTGTGTCCGCTCCCTTCTTGGCCAGAAGGTCCGCGGTTTCATTACCTTCAAAACCCTTATGCCCTGGCACCCAGTCCAAGAAAACCCTGTTGTGTCTAGCCAGTTCATTGAGGTTTTGTATGCACTCCCAGATCAGCTTGGAACTTACCCGGAATTGTTTTAAGGCCAGCAGTACAGCCTGGCAGTCTGAGAAGAAAGTTATCCTCTCCCCTCTCCAGCCAAGGCCTCGGGCGTGTTCGGCAGCCTTTAGTAAGGCGAATACCTCAGCCTGGGATACGGTTGACTCCGTTCCCAAGCTGAAGTGCCGCCTAAGGTTGCGTGAACCACAGACCCCTGCACCGATTCCTTCTGAAGTGCGAGATCCGTCAGTAAAGTACTTGATCCCTGCATCGTCGAAAATTCTTTGAGAGCCGTCCTCAGTCCACTCGGCTCTGTCTCTTAGCCGGACAAGGTATCGACTCTCAAAGTTGAAACTGGGGATCATCTGGTCAGTTGGCAAGCCTGTCAACAAGACCTGACAATCCCCAGTGAACAGCGTGCGATAACGATTCATGCCATCACCATCACACCCGTTAACTTTCAGCCTGTGAGCTCCCGACATCGCTTCCCCTTTAATGTAAACATTGAGAGGTGCAAGCCCAGGATAACTCCCAGTGCCGCTGTAGGGGCTGGGCTGTCCTCATAGCCCCAGAGATCTGCAGGCATGAAAGCCTCTGAAGCGAGTCCAGCTTTTCCTCTGAACAGTTGATTGCTCAACCTTGTTCCACCATACGCATGATCCGTAGGAGACCATGGGTCTGACAACCGCCAGGTATATCCATCGGACGACCTTGGGTGAGAGCCTCCTTGTCTTCCCCACAGATCGCCTGAGCATGTTTAAAACACGCTTAGACTTGTCTATAGTGTGTTCTAAATGCCGATTCCAGGTAAGTCTCTTGTCCAGATGGACGCCTAGGAACTTTACCTCCTCGGCAATTGTTATTCTTTCACCAAAGATTCTGGGTGGCGTTAAGCCTGCCAGCTTGTACCTGCATGTGAAAGGTACGACTACCATTTTGGCATGGTTGACCGTGAGATGTCGACTCCTGCACCAACGTTCTACTTTTGACAGAGCACCGTTGAGCAGCTCCGTCAGAGTGGTCACACAAAAGCCTCGGAGTCGGACCAAGATGACGAAATCGTCAGCATAGGCCTGGGAAAAAAAGTAGGAATTATAAAGTTTTTAGTGTATTTGGGTGTATTCGGTGGTTAAATGTATCAAACTGCTTTTTTTTGTAAAGATAATAAAATAGGTATACGACTTTTCTTAACTTTAAAATTATTTTCCCACTAAAGAAAGAGTTAATTAGTTTACCTGGAAATGCATAAATCTGTACTTAAATTTTTTCTGTAACCAGTTAAAATATACGGATTATGTTGTAGATATGGAGGTGCTTCGCTGAAAGGTAACAACTGTTTGGCTTTTTCATAATAAATTTCATCATATTCTTCACTGTCACTTTCATTGTCGTTTTGTTTCGTTTTCTCTTTGCTTTCAGTTTTTTCCGTTTCTTCTGTAAGATCTTCTAATAGAGATTGCGTGCGGTCATGTGGCATACACTAAAACAAGAATAATTATTAATGGCGTAAAAAACTACTAATTGCTAAAATATAGTATTTACTAATTTCATTTTCCACCTCTAAAATAATCTTTCGTCATAAATTTTACTTTTTACTAGTAGCAACAAAATATATATTTAACAGTAAAATTATTAAATTTATTATTCTAATATGGTGCCGATACTTCCATGATCATTTCTTTTTTTGCTTCGAAAGACATAACTCTGCCATCTGACAAATTAAGCACAAGAGAAGTGGAGTTATACAAACGTTGATTGAAAGATTGAGATGAATCATAGAAGTTAGTGTGGATTGATGAACTGGAGAAGAATGAATGGAGTTTTGTGTGCGAAAATGAAAGGTAGACTGTACAACAGAGTTGTAAGACCAGTGTTAATGGATAACTCAGAAACCTGGTCAATAACAAAAGAGCAAGAGAAAAACTTAAAATTTGGATGTTGGATTAACGAGGAGAGATAGAGTAAGCATGAAAGTAGGATACCTGGGTAAGAAGATCCAGAAAAATAGGTTGAGATCGTTTGTTCATGTAGAAACGAAGGCTGAGAATTATGTGAGTAAAGGAGTAAATGATTGTGAGATTGCAGGTAAGAGGTAGACAGGTGGACTGAAGTTGAGATGAATGGATGAAATACTTGAGGACCTGAAAGAGAAAAAATTGAGAAGAGAGGGTGCATTAAATAGAGACACAGGTGGAAATGGACACGGAAGGCTAATACCCCAACTAGACTTAGGATAAGGTTAAGAGAAACAAGAAAAGTGTCCAGTCGGTTTATTTTTGTTTTAGTTTATATGATCGTTTTCTTCTAGACTAGTTTGGGTGTTAATCTTGCAATCATTTGTTTTAGTGATTTTTGTAGAAAATTGCAAATTCCTTTATAGCTTTAGAATATCTTAAAATTTAAAAAAAATCGCAGAAGTTGGATTTGTTTTTAAAAATTTGTCAGGATACACCCCCTATGTTTTTATTTATAGATTCATATAAAAACTGTCTCATGGGACATATGGCAAATATTTTCTATAAAACATTTTCATTAAAAACCTTTTTAAACGAAAATCAAAGTTTTTGAAAACTATGTATGCCAAGTTAAAAGTTATTTGCCCTTTCAAATTTCCCAAATTATAAATATTGAACTTTAGTTATAGTTTTCTGAGACCTTAAATCTATTTTTTATTACAAAGAGCCTTAGTACAACTATTATATTTTATAACTAGAGTAGTCTAGTGCAATTCTTGTATAAAGAGCTTTTTAGGTAAACTGGCATCGGTGCATATATAAACTCGTGGCCGTTTTCCTGCTGTTTTTACACCTTTTCGTAAGATATGTTCTCCTGCTAGCAGAAAAGACTTACACAACGTGGCATTAACAAATGTAAACAAAATTCAACCAATCGTATTACAGCAACCAACTGTGATCGAAATCGAAATGTGCCAGTTCAGTAGATCAACAAGCTTATTAAATTTTAGATTTTATTTTGTTAGAGGCGGAGTAACGGTTATTTTTTAATAGAATAAATAGGAATAAAGATGGGTGACCAAATTATTAGGTAGAATAAAGTTTTAGTTTAGACAAATTTTACAGTTACTGGTACGAAATTGTAGAGTTCCTTTGTACAAATCAAGCAATAAATAATAAACCTTAGGCTCTATAATTATAATATAATTCTTTGCGTTTATAGCAGCAAGAAAGTCTTTAACTGTTTTAATGTTTATAAAGATAGGTATCTTATGTTAGTAATTATATATTGCTTTAACATTTTTTAACTCAATTTAAGAAACTAATAATACATAATTTATCACGTATAGAAAATATTACAAAAGTATCATTTGTATACCTATGCAAAAATATATTATTTTTTAAGATACAGAAAAAGTCAGGAGAAGATATTTTAAGATATACAACATAAAAGCGCTTTTAAAAATGAATATATGTTTATGTCTGTATTTACGTTTTGTTTAATATCGTTTTTTTAACCGGCCAGAAATTAGTACTTTCCGGTTTATTTTTAGGTCAGAAAATCTCATTTTGTCGGACAAGGCCAGAAAATAAAAATTAAACTAATTTGGAAAGGCTGTGTGCACAATTTCAAGTCCAAGTAGGTAAAGCAAAATTGTGTATTACTTGTGCATAAATTTATTCAAAAGAAAGCGCTCTGCTTTTCTTTTGAATAAATTTATGCACAAGTAATACACAATTTTGCTTTATCTACTTGAAATAAAAATGAGTCCGATAAAAGCTTTTACCGGACTATCACAATAATTTTCTGGCCCGGTCCGACAAAATGAGATTTTATGAACCAAAAATAAACTGGAAATTACTAAATTCCGGTTAGTTAAAAAAAATTGTACATAATACGTCTCAAGAGTGATTTACTGGGCTCGCAGGCTTGCAGGCCTCGCCTGCGGCTTGCCCTGCAATGGACTAAAAAAGCTGTGACGTCAGAGGGCGGGATCTGTCATTTTATGTTTCCAAACAAACTTTTAATGTATGTAAATTGCCATTAAGGTTTTTTTACATCAATAGTTTTAATATTTCCTGTATCAAATAAGATATATTAATTGTAGAAATCGGTTCTTTGGGTGTTTAATATTTATATAAACCATAAATTTTAAGGTAAGAGAGCTCGACTTTTTCTAGACATGCCTTAGAATTATTTTGAGGTTATGTTTTTATTTGTATTGTTTTAAGTTTTGAGTGAAAAATAAGTTTTTAATTCCTTTTTTCAGTAAAAATGACATCGAATCATGTTATTAAGCTGTCTGCTATTATGCATTTCTTTGATAATAATAAAAAAATGGTAGTAAGAGGTAAAATGCAGTGGATTAGGGCCATATTAAAAGTATGCATTTCTATACTAATTTTATGACTCTTTAAGGGGTTGTACATGCTAGTATGAAAGACGAAACTTATATTTGTGAGGTAAGGATAACTAGCTTATAATTATTGTCTTAAATTCTTTATTTAAGTTCCGCTTGTACACCCTTTATTTTGAGGTGTTACTTTGGTCTATTTAGTTCTTTTAAAACATTTAATTAAAGTTTATTAGCATAATTATTAAATATTCTAATGATTGTAGATAACAATAAAGAAATCTAGAGCAATCCAGTGGGGGAAAACTCACGAAAAAGATGGTCTGGATGCATTAAAATCATCCCTAGGAATTGATGTAATGCCAACAGGAATTTGGTTATAGAATTCTGGTATATTAGGGGCAAGTCCAGATGGATTAGTAAGTGACAATGCTATTGTGGAAGTAAAATGTCCCTACGCATTTCGCAATGATTTGCTTTCAGAAAAATTCAAAAATAATAAGTTCATTTGTTACTACAACGAAAAAAATGAACTGGTAATGAATCAGAATCATAATTATTACCATCACGTACAGGGAAATCTATATATTTTAAAAAGAGAAAAATGTTTTTTGTATATATGGACCTTAAAAGAGATAATAATTGTTGAAATTCAAAAAGATCTATATTGGGAAGTGAATTTAACGTATTTAGAGGATTTTTATATAAACCATTATTTTCCCAAATGAAGGTAAATTTTTTGTAAATAAAAATACTATTTTAATATATTCGTTTTTATTTTCTATGTGACCAAGAGGGCAAGAGCCTATATAATCTATTACCTAAGAGTAATTCTAAAATAAAAATTAAAAAAATAACAAACATACCTACTTAGGAAACTCACAAACAAAAAAGCCATAACATACAGTAATAAATTGTCCTGCTTGTTTATAACATCTTTAAATATTTGTTATTATATTTATAATACCGAAATACGTATATACTTGATAAGAAATCCACTTCTTCTTTTCCACATCATTGCAGTTTTTCTGCTCGCTATAATGCTTGCAATTGGATACAAAACACATCACCATTTTTACCCAAACAGAAAAATATGTAATAGTTAAAAAATACATAATTAATCACAAGATTACCATAATAAAATTTATAAACTTCTGAACAAAACATAACCTCAATTCCACTAAAATGCATATAAAATATAAACACTTACACTAACTTTCAATGTTTATTCACTATCATAAATTGGATACACTAAGTCGTATGAAAAGTGTCCGGAAAATGCTAAGATTTTTGATTAGGAACCACTACAAGTAATAGAAAAATCTCTTATGGCTTTTTCAATGCAAATTTGTTTTGTTTGGAAACATTTTTCAGCTCCTCCCATATCTGACGTCACACTTTTCTAGTCCATTGCCCATTCGTCCAGTAAAAGACCACTTTCGGGACTTGTTACGTAAACTACTATTACACCGTGTCAATAAATTCTGCATCGTACCACACTGAACAGAAAGAAACCAAAGTTAAATTGAAAACTAATAATTATGTAGTCACCTTTAACAAATTTTTAAGTAACGGAATCAAGATTTTTTTAAAAAGGTAAGAGAGGTTATAAATAAGCGCTTTATTTTCTAGACACTGACACTCTAATAAAGATCATAAAGCTTGTCTCGTTTTTGCTGCTTGTCACTCCTGTGGCGTCAGCATCGGCACCCTCACTTTTACAGCAGGAAAGTATGAAGTATTGGAGGTATTTTATCAAAGCGCAGGATATTTATTCTCTGACGTAGGAGCAGGAATTTATATATAACTCTAAAAGATTACGTTGTTGCCAACGTGTATCTGATTAAATTCTTTTAGACATAAAAGTGCAGATAAACAGCAAGAATGAAATTTTTATTTAAAAAAAAGTTATTCGTGAAATTAACAAAAAATTATTGATATAAATTAGAAGTGAATTAAAAAATGGAATATTCTCATTTAAATTATCACTATTCTGACTCTAAAAAGGTTATAAAAAATGTTTTTAATTCAATTTATATTTAAAAACAATTTTTATTTCATCTGAGAAAGCAGATCCTGATTTGTATATTTTTCTCAACTTGTTAGTTTTATAGAATAACAAAAAGTTTCGGTACGATTATTTTCTATGTGCAAAATATTGAAGTTTTTTATTGCTTCACAAGCGAAACGAATAGGTGATTTTCTTAGGTCTATTACAACAAACCAAAAACCGTTCTCGAACCGTTACGAAACAACTCAGTACATTAAAGATATCGAGATTTCTCCTAATGCGCAGTTCCCGGACGGTTCTAGAATGGTTCTTTGGGTTGTTGGAACAAACCTCTTATTGTTGTTTATTCAGATCAACGTATAAAAAATGTAAAAGCGACCAAGTGCGAGTCGAAACCAAAATATCATTTTTGAAGACCTATCCATAGAGAGGGTATGGGTTTAATGAAAACAAAAAAAAAAGTATCAGGAGAACCCAATTTTTTTCTCTATTTTTGTGTAAAATCTTAAGGCAATTCACAGAATTCATCTACTTACCAAGTTTCAACAGTTCCATTCTTGAAGTTTAGGAAAAAAGTGGCTGTGACATACAGACGGACAGACAGACAATAGGAATTTAGGAAATAGGAATCTATAAGGGTTCCGTTTTTTACCATTTGGCTACGGAACCCTAAAAATGTGTTAATTCTATATTATTTTTGATATATCTTGACGTTTGTTAGCTAGGCTTTCATCACGAGGACTTCGATGGGGAACACTTTTCGTTTTCATAAAAAAATATATTTCTATATTTCCATTTGAGTTGAAGGATTGCGTTTTTTCTTATTGTTATTTATTCGTACCATCTTTTTAAATTCTGTTTAATTTTTTTAAATATTTTAATATATCTTGACCTTAGTAAATTATTATTAATTATGAAACAAATAACCTTAACAAGTGATGTTTTTAATGGCATACAATTATTATTGTTTATTTTATTTAAACCTACCTAATTGGTTTAAGTACATTTTTTAACTGTTAACGGTTTTTAATATTTATCTTTTTTATTAGTTTTTAATGTCGAAACTAATATCAGTCGATCTGTTTATTATTTCAATAAGTACGAATAACTGAAAACTGAAAATACGATAGTTATTTTTTTTATTTTATTTATATCATCACAAAAAAAGTTTGTTTCTTTGACTAATTCTTTGGTCCCATTTATTAAAGTAGCAGTATCAGGTTACTTGAGTTGCATACGTTTCGCCGGTACAACTTGTCTTATAACATCGTTGGTAGCAGGTAAATTTCTCCTATGGTGAGAGTGCTGTTTGATAAGGTCCACGACTGCGGAAAATGTTAGCTTGGTAGATGGGCAAGGGCTAACATATTTGTAGCCCGCAGCCCCAGAGATAATATATAATAAATATAATATATTATATTGTCTCTGCGCAGCCCTCCTTGCTAAATTGTTCGCGATGCGGTTGCCTTTAGAGTTTCCATGTCCTTTGATCCAGCTGAGAGTGACCACGTTATTCTGGCTGAAGTTTTTTTGGAGTTTTAATTGTTTATTTATAAACCTTTCCACTGAAATATCCATGAATCCCTAGATGAATGGGTTATTGTAATACACAAACTTTCAAACATGTCTATACAATTCTTTCAAGAAAAAATCTAATTTGTTTAGCATATACAGCAAAACACTTTTACTCGTATTTAGGTGAAACCGGAAATGTATAATTAAAAGTTCGGCAAATATAATTAAAAAAATATTTAATAATTATTTATCATTACGTAATAGTTGCAAATTAGTAGATAAAATATAGATATTTAATCGTTTTCAGACGAAAGTTTCGTTAGTTTATAACTATCATTTATCCGAGAATGTTTAGAATAAAACGCATATCGCATATCAGAATTTCACAAAAAGAAAGTTGAGAACAAGTTTCGTTTCAATGGAAGACAAAGCTTGATCTTAAGTAGGACGACCAATGAAATTTTGAATATTTTCTTTTAATGTTTCTACAGTCTACGATCACTGTTACTTTTAGTTAGCGATGAATAACTTTAGCATGTGTCGTTTTTGTTTATTTTAAAATTTTTGCAGTACCTACCAGAGATGGAATATATTTGTCAATCTCTATTATTGTTTGTCCATATAAATATCTATTTATTACTAAAAATAGTATAAATATTTTTCTTATAATTTATTTAGCTTATTAAAATTCAAGATCATTTAGGTTAAATTGCTTTAATAGAAGTGAAATTTCAGTTTGAATAATTGAAATTATATAAGTAGATATAAGTGGATAAGAGAAAATTTGAATATTTAATAAGAAGATTTTGTTTTAAAAAAATAATTATTTACGCACGAAAAAAGTTTTATATATTTGGTTCTGGCAGTAAAAGAAGTTAAAACAATAGAGAAAATTGTAAATAACGAAAACGTGTAAAGAGCTCAATAGAAGGAACCCAGAAGTATATAAAAAAAATTAAGTACAAAAAAGTGATAAGAATAAGGCTTCGAGCCGAATGAGATAAATATTTTTAAACTATCAAAATTGCTTCAAAAGAGTTTTTAAATTGAGCAAGAAATATATAAACTCGTAAATAACAGCTAAAGTATTGTACCTACTACTTAATGTGAATATGGATAGATTTACGTAAAATATTGTTTATTGAAAGAAAGTAACAGATGACGTACCGAGGCGGAATATACCTACTTAATTTTTCTTACTTACTTACTTACGTAATCCATAACCTCGAGGTGATGGCCGTTTATGTTGATTTTCTATATATTTTCTTCCATTGTTTATTGTCTACAATCAAAGGCTATACAGTTTAAATTTCTTTTGCGCAGTATTGTTCCATGTCTTTCTTGGTCTCCCTCTGTATCTCTTTCCCGGCACACACATTTTGACTAAACGTGTGTCTTGCATACGTACAATGTGCCCGAACCATCGCAGTTGATTATTTTCTACCTTTTGTAGAACTGATGTAGCTCCCAGGTTGTGTCTTATTTTATCCCTACGTGTTATTATTTGTCTAAGGACTTTCATTTCAAATGCTTGGATTCTGGATTTTAATCTTTCGGTTACGATCCATGACTCACTTCCGTAGGTCAATATAGGCACAATGATTGAGTTGATCATCCGAACTTTCGTCTCCTTCGCTATTTCTCTTTTCCAAAAAAGAAATTGGACATTGCGTAGTATGCCTTGCTCGCGCTGCTTATTCTTAAGTTTAGTTCGCTTTCCATTTCCAACTGATTAACTGTTGCTCCTAGATATTTAAAGCTTTCTACTTGTTTCATCGGCTCATTTCCTATGGTTATTCTTATAGTGTCTCTGTTTTTGCTGTGTTGATTGTGAGACCGTATTCATCGAGCACATACTTCCATTCCAGACTTCAGTCTCAGCAAAAAGGTCATCAACGTACATCATCTCCCTAATCTCCATTGTTTGCAGATGAATGCTTCCTCCAACTTTTCTTGCCAATTCGTCCATTAATATTATAAACTGTAGTGGACTCAAGATGCTTTCTTGTCTTACTCCCTTGCTCGTTTGAAATTCGTTGGTCTTGCGGTTATTTGTTCTTAGATAGTTTCTAGAATGCCTATATATCGATTTTACTGCTTCTATCAGTTTTCTAGGTCCACAAAACATAGATAAGTCTCTTTCTTGTGTTCTGTTATAAGCAGAATATTAAATCCTGCGTGCCCCTGTCTGGTCTGAATCCATATTGATTTTATCATTAAGTTTTTCTTTAAGGTGTCTTTTTTCCAATCTTACAAGCCTGGCTTAATAATGATTTACCTCGATAGTTGTTGCACCCCATTGCATCAGAATTGCTACTATTATGGGTATCTCCCAATCTTCCGGGATGTTTTTATTTTTCCGTGCGCTGTTTATCACTTGACATAGAAGACGGATTCCCTTTTCCCCTAAGCTTTTTCAAAGTTCTGTACTTAAAACATCTTCACCTGGACTTTTTCCGTTTTTACTACTTTCAATGGCCGCCAACACTTATTCAGATTCAATTTCTTGTTCCGATGGGTTTAATGTTGTTTTTTAGTTGTTTCTCTCTTGATCATCCTAAGGTGTATTCATTTCCTTCTAACACAGTTTTAAAATGATCGTGCCATACCTCCATAATATCATCTTCGTTTGTCTCTAAATTACCATCTTTATTTTTTATGTATCCAGTTGGTTGTCTTTTCTCTGTTCGTAGACTTTTTCAGCACTTTGTAGAAGAGCTTTTGATTTCCCTTAGCGTCCTTTTCCATTTTTATTCCAAACTGTTTCCAGCTTTCGGCTTTTGCCTTTACTACGCGTTTTATTCTATTTCTTTGCTCGTTGTATTGTGTGAGGGTTAAGGCGTCATTTTTGTTCAAGCATTTTTCCACAATTGCTTCTTTTTCTTTATCTTTCTGACCACCAAGCAGATCGTTTGTTATTTTCGTACACCGTGACATATGTTTTTAAATACCTTCCATAGTTTTTCAGTGTCATTTGTTTCTAATTCTCCTCTTAGCCTTTCTACTTAATTTTTCTCGAGAGAAAAATGATACTTTTCCGGGGTAGGTGTGTGTAGGTACTATATTATTCACAATAATTCAAATTATAACAAAATGTATAGTTAAAGCAATATTTTGGAGATTAAATTAGTTTGATATTTATGTGGCAATCTCCTACGAAGACTTCTGACATCAATCCTGACCATCATCAGAGCTACGTCATGGAAGCTCATTACACGCAGCAAACTCTACAAATATGTGGACCCGATTTGACCCCACCTCGAAGATCTTTACCGTTCGCGAATAGCATCGCCTTCATCGCGAATCGACGCGCTCTTTGTACAGTTGATTATTCTTTATAGTATTTAATCTGTATAGTTTATTTTTTCATAAATTGAATAGGTAGGTCGAATGAACTCCTTACTTGAAAAGTCTTAATCTATGTTCTGAAAATTTTATTTACTTCGATTTAATTGATCATGAATAATTATAAAAAATATGCTCGTAAATAGTAATCGAAATAGTTGATTTATAAAAAAAAAACTTGTTTGCTCAATATCTGACCTCGCATTGTGATTTTTTTTTATGCAACTCAACATTAACCTAAAATCATTATTGCATCTATTAAAGATCTAAATGAAGAAGGGTCATGGATCTGAATTGATACATCTATTGAATACAAAGTAACTTTTAACTTTAATCACTTCAATCAATGTGTTTCATTAATATGTAAGTCGTATAAGGTATATATTGACATTGAACCTTGTCCACCGATAGTAATTGATTGGTAAACCATTCGGTAATAATGCTAATTGTGAGATACTTTTCATTAGTTTTATCAGTAAGTAGGTATAAGTATCTAAATTATAATTTAACACTAATGAGGGGTCGAACAAAAAGATCGCACACAAACAATTATAACAAGTGGATGATAACCAATTTTAAAATAGTGAGGAAACTAGATCACAAAGATAGATAGATAGATAGACAGACCACACTAAACACATTTGAAGAACAATGATTATTATTTTAAGGATAGCACTTTGTATTAATTTATTGAAGGAAAGCTTTCTATGTTAGTTTTGCTGACAGGAGTAAATCAAGAAAAAGTGTCCGCGTACGGAAGATGACCTTTTTACCGATCCCCTCTTACGCTCTCTCTCTCTTATGTATATGTTTGTAGCAGGCAGACAGACTGAAGTATACCAGTATACTGTTTAATTTTTTTTATTTAATGTTTTTTTTTTAATAAAAAAATACATTTTCCTGGCATATTCCTCTGTCACTACCGTCGCAATTCCCCGTGTTTCTTTTCTGGGTTTACTTTCGTTGGAAACTTTGAAATGCAAATCTTGAAATTAAGAGGAAAAAAAAAGAAACACCACCTCATAATACGGTGTATTACCGGTAGAAACACAACATGTATTTTTTCTAAATATATTTACAAACTCTTTTTTGAGTCGCTAAATACGATTATAGTAATGGGGATGGTCTTCGAAACACCTGGTGCTTAAGACGGACCCCGTCTCCAGGAATTTTATGCAAATTCGACACAAAAAGAGTGTGCACTTGGTACTAGGAGGTTTTTGGTGTCGCTAACCACGTATATCATATAATGATTTTGCTAAATCATTCGAATACAAATTTATGAATCCGGGCGCGTGCATAGAAGTATAACTTCTGCCGGCAGTCCCGCTGACTGCCACTCGTTTTTTTTATATATTTGTACAGAGTTTTATTGTATATTTTTTTAAATTTATAATTTAAAACTAATAAGTGTTATAGAACCTCTAGAATTCTTGGTTCATTAGTAAAGATATTTTATTAATCACATAGGTAATAATCAAAATAAAAGGGAGAAATACTCAGAGTATTTTTGTAGATTTTGATTATTTATATATAAATGAATCTAAAATTTATTCAAAACTAGCGGTAGCGGACCCGGCGAACTTCACATCGCCTAACACTAATGTTTTTTCCAATTTTATTTTTTTATTTTTACGATTAATTTTTTGTATTTTTTATCATATTTTCTCGTTTGTTACCAGTTTTTACTATTATTTATAGTAGATACTTTGTAATTTATCGATTAGGTATATTATATATTAACTGCGCCACCTAACGGTGGAGTCATAGTTCTTAGGTAAGTAAGTTTTGCTCTTTTAAATATATCAGATATCAACTGCGCCACCTTAGGGTAGCGTCATAATGATTAATTTCGTAATAAACGCGTCCGATCGCTGCAAAATTCAAAGTGCTTTAAGGAAAATCGCGGCCTCCGTTGCTGCCGCCCCTGCCGGCCAGTACCATCGCAAGCGCTACGTCCCGAAATTTTAAATCTGCAATATCTTCGAAAATATTCATTTAAATCTTGTGGACCATATAGATCTATATTAAATCAACAATGTATTTAAGCTATTTAATTGGATAAGGATTAATGCTGTATTGGTTAAAATCGCTTCGAAAATTAGCCATTATTTGTCGTAAAAAGTAAATGACAAAAAAATGTTATTGTGGGGGTTCCATAAGAGATAGACATATACTATCGCGGAGTTTTCTGTAGACCTTTTCAATGTGTACAAATAATTGGTATATTATTTTATTTCATCCTGTCCAGTAAATACACTTTCCTATAATCAATTTGGCGCCGGTAAGTAAAACATTACGGTATCAGGTACTGTAATGTGTTGCCTAGCAATGCTGCTCTGATTGCTTAAGGGAAGACAATTACTTTTAATTTTTGACATTTAAAAATACTATAATGACTATAAAATAAAAATAAAATAATTAATTATTTACTTTGACTGCACTATTTAAAAAGAAGTCAATGTTATTAAATTTTATATTAACAATTAAATCTTAATAATAAACAAAATAATTTGACAGTGACAGATGGCTTTCAAGGTAATTTGACCTAACTAATCAAGTTGCAAACTATTTTTAGTCAAGTTACGAACTACTTTTAAAAATTTTATGAATTTATTAATTTATAAAAACAGGATGAAATAAAATATAATACGGTACATGGTCGTTAGGTGTTATTACCGTACTCGTTTTTATTTTCGTACTTGGCTCCTACGTCGCCTCGTCCGTAAACTAACTCGTACTATAATAAGTCACCTACCGACCTTGTAACGTATAATACTATTGATAAATCTCGTAGGGTTCCGCCTGCGTTTGCAATGTAACCGGAAAAAAATTGATAATTAACGACATCACATTAGAAACCTCAAAAATAACAGTATTTCTCCACTACTTAATGGATGTTATTATACATATAAACCTTCCTCTTGAATCACTCTATCTATTAAAAAAAAACCGCATCAAAATCCGTTGCGTAGTTTTAAAGATTTAAGCATACAAAGGGAAATAGGGACAGAAAAAGCGACTTTGTTTTATACTATGTATTGATAAGTTAAGTTCCACTTTGAAACACCACATTTAAAAAATTGTTATTTAACGAATAATGATTTCTTTTCTATTTTTTCTCGTGAATATAAACTCTTTAGATAAACTTTTCCCAACTCATTTTTAAATCTGCAAACTATTTTTTTCTTAAAAATTGTCTAATTTCCTACCAATTGATTATTTAAATGTTTTGATGTTAATTTTTTGAGTAGACCTTCTGCTATATCATGCTTGCCTACTAATATGGTCTTTTGTTGTGGCCACATCATTGTTACATCTAACAATAGAGAGAAATAATTCGTGTTTGTTCGTGAATTGAATGAAATGAGTTGCTTTATTGTGCTTCTCTTTTTATAGAACTTTTTTGTGACACTTTTTGTTTTCTTATCGTATTGTTGTAAAGAGGAAATCAAAACATTGTTCTTATAAATAATCAAATCTAAATTTAGAATTGATTGTTTAAACACTTCTAATAATAAAAGAACGTAATTGCCATGTGGTAGTCAACTGTGTTTGTTTAGAAATTGACAAGTGGTTTTGGCTTAAATTTGATTGAAACAATATAGAGAAAGCTTATTATTGTTTTTCTTTCTAACAAATAGAAAAAAAGTAATCTGCATCATATGCTGTTAAAGAATGTTAATTTGTCGTTTATTATTTTAATAAAAAAATTAATTTCTATGTCTATAGAATACGAATATAAACATCTATTATAGATGTTTATATGGTCTAAACCATCTCCTAAAAAGTAATTTAATAACTAATAAGGTAAAAATTAGACTGTACAAAACGGTAATAAGACCAACAGTTACATTTGCTTGTGAAACGTGGATATTAAGGAAAGCAGATATAAGTTCCCTAGAAATATGGGGAAGAAAGGTACTAAGAAAAATTTTTGGAGGAAAAAGGAACAATGGGGTATGGGAAAGAAGAACAAACCAAGAGCTTGCGGATATTTACAAAGAACCAAGTATCACAGGATATCCTAGAGCACAAAGGTTGAAGTGGTTAGGACACGTCGAAAGGATGGCAGAAAATAGGATTCCAAAAATGATCATTTGCAGAAGCATAGGAGGTAAAAAGAGAAGAGGGAGACCAAAGGAAAGATGGAAGAGCGAAGTGGAGGCGGATTTGTGAACGTTAGGTGTACAAAACTGGAAACGCATGTGCCAAAATAAGAAGAAATGGAGAGAAATGACAATTAAAGCCTTGGGCCTTTCAGAATACGAATGAGATTTTTTACGAGGTATGTTCAGAAAAAAACCTTCTTTTTACCTTGTCTTTTGGGAATGTCTTTAAAATCGTCATGAAATTAAATAAAGACCGATACTGGAGGGGTTTTTGGGGTTACTGAGTACGAATATGACATTGATAGGTTCTTTGATATACCAGTTGTCCGCAGGAAACCTACTTTGTACGTCGTCTTATAAAGTTTTCTGAAAATTCGTTATGAAATTAGCTAAAACTCGATACTAGTGGGTTTTTGGGATCGTTCTAAACGAATACGATATCCATAGTACCTAGTGCACAGAAAAACTGCTTTCTTCCTCGTCTACTGAAGTTTTTTTTATAAAATTAGTCGAAACTCCAGATGTTCTTGAAGTCACTTATATGGTCAGTAATATCCAAATATTTATTTTAAATTTAGTACTTCCAATTTAGGTTGGAATCTTGGATAAACTTATTGTTATAATTTTTCCTTCGTGGATTCGAGATAAGTGATAAACAACAAACAAACCTAACAATCTATTGGTAAACAGAACTAAATAACAATTTCTTAAACTAATTTACACAACTTTAATACAGTCACAATTACTGAATAACGTCATTAAAATATCTCGTACAACAATCCGCACTTTACCGCCAGCTATTACAATTACAATTAATTTCACAATGGCAGCCTCTCGCTTACTATTAAAATTACCACTATTTAATGCTATCTATCGCCAACAATCACAATTATTACTTATCGCCAACTATTACCATAACAACTGTTCTTCCCTCCGTCCAATGCGTTCCCTTATATACCAGATGAATTCCTTTTAGAACGCCGCTAACGTTACATGTCTAGAATCGAACGCTCTAGAGCTACTCGAATTATTCGGGGCTTCCGCAGCCTAGTCGAAGATTCTAAAATTCCAAGAACGCAATTTACTCACACCTCTCGGTCTGCGACATGTCGTAACATTATGGACACCATAGTAAATACCATTTTTCGCCTTTAAATACTTTCAATACAATCGAAGGTAACGAACAAAAAACTCCAGGAGACTACGTAAAAAGTAGATTTCCCGTGCACCAGATACTCTGGATATAACTGTCAATGCCAAACTCATTGTCTCAGCAACCCTAAAAAACCCTCGAGTATAAAGTTTTTTAGCTGATTTTATGAGATTTTACTTTAGGAGACGAGGTAAAATTTCCTGATCAAACAGGTACCCCTGTCGAAGTCATATAACAAGTAACAAAATTGAATTCATTTCCATCCCAGCGAATTGTAATGTTTTGTTTATTAATTGTTAAAAATACACTATAATAATGCATTTTTGTCTGCAAAAATGAATTTTTCTAAGTTTCCTGATGTTCTGACGCATCTTGATCTTAATCCATCATAGTGCAAAAAAAAGGGACGGTAAGGCTAGGCTAGTATTGTACTATTTTTCAATTTAACGTACTATATCCACAACTGGGTACAAAAAAAAATGTGCTCTTGGCGAAGGTTTCTGGGGTTCCCTTCGTCCTTGCCAAATGGAAGGGCTCCACGACGTAGGAGACACGCCACAGCGTCTATCTCCCAACCCTACATTGCACCACGTGGGTCACACTTCCACACAACACTTACACTCACACCAAAGAAGAAAGACTGTTTAGGCACGTTCAAGCACCATGAAGAAAAGATCCAACTGCACCTAACTCCATCCAAACACTCTCATCCATTCTCTGAAAAGGACGTAAGACGTAAGTCTTATAGCAGGGTCCTCTTACCTACCATAATCCTAGAAATTACTACCTACTTCAATCTCTCTCTCTTGAACCTGAACTCAAGTTGGACAAAATTTCACATAAAAGCCATATTTCATCAAATTCGCTGAAGAGTTCATTGGTAACATACTACGTATTTAACACTGGATTTTTATTTATTAAGATATATTCTATCTCTCAAGTTTATACCTAAATAAAAACATATTTATGTAATGAGTGTTATTTCTAACCATTTTATTGAGTTGTACTATATTTTTTTCCAGTGTACTATATTTTTTTTTCCGATGAAGGAAACCAAGTTTATCTGTTTTAATACGTATTTTTTTAATGTTTCAAGGTTCTTTTGTTAATTATAACAACTCTTAATGATATTAATAAGTATAAAACTCATGACGGTTTTAAGCAGAAAATACTTGTGGTTGATTTTAATAATATTAAACAAAAAAAAATTTGCGAAATATTTTATACGGTTTATAAATGAACATATTCAATACGTCTTTTTTACGATTTCTAATCATACAACATTCTTTTTATGCATAATAGTTTTTATAGGAAATTTAATGATTTAAAATTTATAGCACTTCAATTAAAACGAAACGTGAAGATTTAGTTACAACTACGGATTTCGTATATAGCAACTTCCTATTTAAAATAATAAAGTACATATTATGTATAAAGTGAAAGTTACTTTAATCGAGGGGGAAAATCAGAGGTAATATAGTTTGCAGGTCACTCACCTTGTCAGTTGTACAGCAAGTTTCATTATCATTATCATCTGTAGCTACTTCATGTTTAGTTACCAAAGTCACAGTCATCTTCTACAACAAGAAAAAAAGCAGTAAATATTTGCAATTTAACAAAAATATATATATATATACAAGATAGCAGCAAGATTCAGTACTAAAATATAAATTTCCTAAGCCTCGAAATAGAATCCAAATATTTATAAAAACACATACCGCTTGGACACGTCTAAAAAGTTGACTGTGCCAAATTGGCGGAATCGGAAAATTTTTTTCTTTTATTATATTCTTTGATTTTTTTCTTACTGACTACGATAGCTTTTTTGGGCACTAATTATGGATTAACAAGTATTTTCATCGATTAATTTATACCATTGAAGACGATTCACACAATGTAAGCATTAAAAAAGACCGATTCCGCCAATTTGAAACTGTCCACTTTTTAAACTTCGTTTAGGCTTCAGTTATGATGGTTAATTAAAAGTTATATTTGACTTTGACTATACTGTCTTTAAATATTTAATTAAACAATCCAGTTGTTTTCCATTAAGGTTTCTTCACCTTTGACTGCGTCAAATTTATTCACCATACATTTGGAACCTATTGAAAAAGTTTACCTTAAAATATTGTTATTTTTTTTTAACTTCCTTATTTATTGTGATCTGTTATAATAACAATAGACAATAGCTTTAAGATGATGATATGTCATAGTGGGAGCTACACCCAGTGCAGTGGTATGCTCCTTTATTTACGTTTACTTATTTTATAATACTACATTTCTGCTTAATCTAAAACCAAGTTAATTCCTTTCTGTGGAGAGGTCTAAAGGATCCAACCTTTTTATTCTTCTTAATCGTCGAGGATTTAGGAGCTAATAGGCAAGAGGATTTGGGTACACTGCTAGTCTTTCCGAATAGTTAGAGCACTGTGTAATGGTTATTTATTTGATTCAGGTCATAATAAATAACATCGTTTGGTACGCACCATGGCGCATTACTAACATCTCGAAGGACTTTTGATTGGAATATTTGAAGTCTTTGGATATGTGTATTACTAGCAGTTCCCCAGATTTGGATACCGTACATCCACATTGGTCGTAGTATGGATTTATAGAGTTTATAGAAGTTTATTGTCCATACTTAGGGACGATTTCCGATTCATATACCAATACATTTTTTTTATATAGAATGCCTAATTGTAATCGATTGGACCATCTATGTTTCCCCCAAGTCAGGCGATTGTCGATATGTATACCTAGGTATCTGACGTCATTTTTAACAGGTAGTAATTTTTGATTTATTGAAACCGGTGGACAATTCCCTCTTCTTAGAGTAAATGTTACTTGTGTGGATTTTGTGCTATTAACTTTAACACGCCATCGTCTCAATTCTACTAGGTTTAAGTGGTTTTGCAGATTTCTTGGAGCAAATACTGGGTTCACATTAGAGGCCATCATAACAGTGTCATCAGCATAAGTGGCAGTCGTTGTAGTGGGCATGTCTGTTGCATAGAGTTTGTATAGAGTTGGACCGAGTACACTTCCTTGTGGGACCCCAGACAAAATCGGAATGGAAGATGAACTAAACTCTGTCTTTTACATAAGGTTTGTTCCAACAGACCAAAGAACCGTTCTAGAACCGTCCGGGAACTGCGCAGTGAACGAATTCTCGTTATCTTTGAAGTACTTAGTTGTTGAGTAACGGTTCTAGAACGGTTTTGTGGTCTGTTAGAACAGACCTATAGGATTGCAGAATTTTGGCAAATGGATACTGTAGTTTAGATTTGATTTTAGAAATTAATCCAACATGCTAAATAAAGTAATCGGCTAATATTAAGATTTTTTTATTAATTTTTATATGATTACCGATACGAAAATTAGCTAAAATCAAAATTTTCCATTTTCTCTCCTATAAATTTGTAATGTTTCCCAGTTTAAAGAATTTTGGTTAACGAATTAATAACCCTACAATTTCAAAAATAAATATAAAAAATAAATTCAATTGTACCACAACCCTAATTAGGTGCAATTGATCAACACCCGAAATAGTCCGGAAGCATAAGATTAAATTTAGGTACTGAAAAATAGTTCGATATACAAAAATTAAATTAGAGAACCGTTTTCTTGTGGAAAATGCTTAGTATAGACAATGTGATTTCTTTTAAAAATCTCCTAAGTTTGCTGGAATTTTTAATTCTTAAATCCTGAAGATTTTTATAATAAACAGGTTTTGATCTTTGCAAAACATTAACAGTTTAGAATAAAGCAAAAGAACCAACTATAAAATAAAAGAGGACATAGAAAGAAAACAAAGAGTAGAAAGTAGAAGGTTATGTGAACAAATAGCAAATAGACATGAACTGTAAGTGATCCTTTCCGAAGATGGATTTAGAAAGCTTCAATACTGAATTTAGAATTAGGAGGTAAAAGAGGTAGATCAATATATTTTGTTATGGTCCTCCTTTGCTGTAGATTTGGATTACTGGTTATTGCTCCGGCCTCCTGGTCAAATGAGTTCTTCTTCTTTATTATTTTATTTCATTTCCTATAATGGTAACTAATACTTATATCTTCAAATTATTTATTTCCATTAAATTTTCATTTTAAATTCAAATTAAATTAACATTTCATTTCTTTGACTATCTAACAAAAACTTAAATTCTATTTAAAATTATTTATTTATTTTATAGGTTTAAATATATACAAAACTCGGTTACCATAGAAACCAATTGACCGCTATCTTAGACTAACTATTTTATTGGTTTTTTCAGTAAAGAAATGCCGGAAGTGAATAAAAATGAGTCCGGTAAAAGCTTTTACTGGACTCATTTTTATTTTCTGGCCTTGTCCGACAAAATGAGATTTTCTGACCTAAAAATTAACCGGAAAGTATTAATTTCTGGCCGGTTTTAAAAAAAATTATTGATCTGAATTTTTCTATTATTTATTTATTAGTATATATCCTCGGTAGTATATCTTTATTTGTAATATATAACATACATTGTGTTTACATTTGTATGGTAATACTATTTTAATTGCACAACCTTTTATTTCTTTACCTAAAACTAATAAATAGTCTATATCTTAATAACTAAATAACTTTGGTCACAGCTTTGTTTATATTAATGTGTACTAGTTTATTTTGTATGGTTAATTAATAGTCTAGATGTTTGAGTCACGACACTATAGGCTGCCTTTGTTATCATATTTTTGATGTCGTATTTGGTGGCGCCCAGTTCTTGTAGAAGTCTCTCTGTGTTGTGAAATTCCTTCGTTTGGAGTACTTCTCCATAGCATCCAATAAGGAATAGTCCCAGTTCAACTTTGCACCGGTGATTGTGCGTAAGTATGTCGACTAGATTTGTGTCTCTATTTGCAGTAGCATAGTTTTCGTGGGAGATGTTGTCTACGGAGTTTTTGGCATATTTGGTTCTTTTTATGCCTTCTTGCACGAGATAGTTCTGCAAATGGGGGACTGACACCTCGAATAGGTAGGTCTTTTTGCTTTCCCCCAAGAGTTGTACCATTATATCTGGCTTGTTGTGGTGGATTGGCCTTTCTGTTAGGATGCTCTGCCCTGCTCGGATTCTTATTCGCTGGTCGTTTTGGTAGTCGTATTCGACGTTCAGTACAGCTTTTCCAAAGTGCAGTTGTTTTTGGATGTCGTCAGGTGCTTTAGTCGACATTAGGAGTAGCTTTAGCAACCAATATACTACTTGGTCGTGTCTGATGTTATAATTGGTAGCTAGGCACGATGTGGCGACATGGTAGGCTGTTTCGTCTGCTTGGCACCCTTTGCGGCATTTCTGTTCTCCTGGTGGACCTTTTGAACGTAATTGGAATAGTTGTTCCTCAGCTGCTGCGTTGATTAGGGAGAGTTTAGACGAGTCCATACGAAAATGGCGTGTTGCGGGGAAGTATATTGTTTTCCGATTTTTTTGGACTAGTTTTGGATAGTTCATACTCTTTGTCCACTCTTCTAACCTATTGCTGCGATCCTGTTCTTTTATTTGTTTAACTAGATGTTGGGTTGTTTTTTTCCTGTCCTCTAAGTCTGATGGTTCATCTAGTTTGTACTTTTCAGCCACGTATTGAAATTCCCCTATCGGTGTTCTCCATCCGGCTCTGTGTAGTTTTTGAAAGGAATCTCTGATTTCTTTCAGTTCTGGATGGGTTATGAGGTAGATGTATTTTCTCACGTATTGTATTTCTGTTTCTGTGGCAATCGATCTGAAGTCTAGGCCACCAACCTCTTCAGGAAGGTATGCTCTTTGGTTGGAGGTTGGACGGTTTTTGATGTTCTCCGCCACCATTAGACTTCTAATCTTTTTGTCTAACTCCCTGCATTTTTTTAGCGATCCTTCGATTCGGCAGTTTGGAAACATATTTCCTAGGACATACGTGGCTGCAGGTATGACCGTCGAGTTGTAGGCGGCCTTTTTTTGGTATGTGGTGAGCTTTGAGGACATTATCTCTGCAGCCTTTTTTAGAATCTTTGCTTCTAACACATCAATATTTTGCTCGGTGTCTCTTTCGGTTTGTATTAGTCCTAAGTATTTGTAGCCGTTCTTTACTACTGGGATTAGATCTTGTGGGTCGTCTTCTGTTCCAGTTAGTCGTTTTGAATAGTAGCCGCATTTGTTTAAGTTTAGGTCTAAGCCTAGTTGATGGGCGTACTCTCGCAATCTGGTGGTTATTGCGTCTATGCTTTCCTTGTTAGGAGCGTGGCATTTGATGTCGTCCATGTACATAACGATGTCGATTCTACCTCGTGAGTTCTTATTTATTTCTGGATCTTGTAAGATGTTTTTAGCGATTCCAGCTGTCGCCAGTACAAAGAGGAGGGGGCTTAACGAGTCGCCTTGGTAAACTCCTTTCTTGATTGGAATATGATGTTGTTTACCATCTGGGGCAGTCAAGTTAGCATTCCATCTTCCTACCATATTTTTAAGAACTGTTTTTAAATGTTGTTGGATCGGGAGAGCATTGATTAATTTTTTAAGTTTGCCATGGTTAATTGAATCGTACGCCTTTCGGAAGTCAAACCAGGTCGAGTGATGTTCTCTTCTATTAAGTCTGGCTAATTGAGTAGTTGCCTTGTCAATTAGCATGCCATGTATCGTGCCCCACACTTTCCTCCTTGCCATTTGTTGTTTGGGAATTGTGTTCGGATGTAGTCGACTTAAGATGATGTTGTTAATCACCTTGGTGGCGATCTTATAGTCGACGTTGAGTAGGGAGATGGGGCGATAGTTGGCTGGGTTTTCTGGGTCCTCAGCCTTGTGTATTAAAATCAACCTGGCCTGAACATCTTCATTGGTGAGGTGGTATTCGCCTGATATGACTTTTTTTGTTTGTTCGGTAAGGTATTTTTTTGCCGCTGGAAATATTTTATATAAAGCTGCTGGTACCTTGTCTTCGCCTGGAGCTTTCCATGGAGATGTATATTTTAAAGCCTCTGAGACTAATTTTTCTATGTCGTGTTCTACAACATTTCCCTCGACTGGTGTGCTGACCTCTCTAAGCCATTCTTCGTACCACGGAGACTCTATTTCTATAGAGGGTTGGTATAGCTCTCTATAGAAGTCTGCCGCTCTGTCCCAATCCAGGCTGGTATTTGGGTTTCCTGGTTTCCGGATTGACTTGAGCGAGGGAGTGTCTTGGAATTTTAGTCGGGTACTTATTTTCTCGTGCTCTTCTCTTTGTTCTATTAGTTCAGTTTCAAGGCGTTCTAACCTATCTTTATTGGTCGTTATATATTGGCTTGGTGTCATGCGCAATCTTTTCATTTCTACTCTTTGTTCGTTAGTCTGTTTTGGAATGCCAGCCGCTTTACTGGCTTGGATCAACTTGGCGTTGGCAATGTTTCCTACTATTCCACTTATCTTCTCCTCGGTGTTCTTGTAAAAGGGGGTCGGTCTTTTCCTTCCCATTGTGCCCGTCACGCTTTTCCTAAGTACAAACCCTGCTGCTAAGATAGCATGTTTTGCGGCTTTGTGTCTTTTTGCCGGTCTTTTAATGGTATTTGCTATCTTTTGGAGCTCTTCGTCTAGTATCTCGTTTATGGAGTCTACCTTGCTTTGATGTCTTTGGCTTGTGTGGAATTTCAGCAGCTTTTTAGGAGCATTTGTCGTGTACGTTAAGGTGAGAGCTTTATTGAACAGGAGCCTCAGCTGTAGATTTGGGATAGTCCTATTATTAGTTGTAATCTCATCAGTGAGTATGGTAGGTTCTGATCTTTCGGTGAGTGTAGTATCGGGTATCGTAGTCGTTGTTCTAGTATCCGCGTTGTCCAATTCGGAGACGCAATCTTCTGTTTGGTCGTGCTGTTGTTCGGCACTTTCGGGTATGCCTGGTATTGGATCTGGAGGGATAATTGGTGGTTCTAATTCAGGGGGAGCAGCCTCTTCGGGTCTTTCTACTTGTTTTTTATTGTAAAGTGCTGGGCACTCTTCGCGGAGTTTGGTTTCTATTGCTTTTATTGTTCGGCCCGGGAACTCGTGTTTAATTGCCTCTACTCTTGCTTTTTTTGTTTTTAATTGTAGAACTGATTCATACCTGATTTTAAGCTTATTGACCTCTTCTGGTTTCCATGTCACGAATTTCTTTACTTCTCCCTGCTTTGCTCCTGCTTTAATTTCTAAGAACTTCTTTTTAATACCGGCGCGCGGCCTATTAGGCAGTTCTGTTTGTATGCGATCTAGTACGGTGGTAGTAAGTTTGTCGGTTTCATTGACGTATCGCTCTAGCACATCCAGCTCCGGCTGTTTCCATGTTGTCATTTTATCGTTGGTATAACGGCTTGGTAGGGTTTAGATTTCAGGTTACACAATTAATTGTCAACTCTTTGGTTTTATATATTGCACTTTATTTTATATGAAAGTTTAAGGGTTGGGTGATTCCGCTTACTTGTATACACCTATAAAGTTTCCTTTATTTGATAAATACACACACACACAAAGTCGAACAGAAAAAAAAACACGTCCGCACTACTTGAATGTTTACAGCAGAATAGTGGTCAGTATCCCCGCCTGTCACGCGGGAGACCGGGGTTCGATTCCCCGCCGTGGAGATATTTTTTTTTATTTTTTTTAATAATATAAAACAAAACAGTAACAGAGCAAAATAATGAAAAACGAAAAAAAAAACAAAATGGAATTTTAAAGGAAGTAAAACGTACAAAACAGAAAAATTGTTAAAGAGGTCCATTATAAAATAGATCAATTTTTAAATAAAAATAATAATCCGCGAAAATATAAGAAATAAAAAATACTTATTTTGGTAAAAAATAGTAAAAAGATCACAAAATCCAGAAATTCTTAAAGTGTTGAAAAGCATTAAATCGTCAACAATTATCGAAAAAGATTAGAAGAATGAATAAAAATCACAGTACCCTATGTGTCTATCTACGCAAGTGCAGCAATCTTGTTTTTTCGAATACTCTTCAGTAACTAATGATAAGTACCAGCCAGTTTATATCGGGGATGTCTATTCATTAGTGACTGAAGAGACAAGCCTGTACTGTACTGATGAGCTCTAATAGAGCGAAACACAGTGTCTACAGTTTGGTTTTGCCCTTGTATAGACAGATTGATATTTATATTCACGTCGCAGCATCATGTGCATTTGTGTTAGGCATTCTAACCAGGCACACATCTAGGTTATGTATCTGGATATATTGACAACATGGCGCAAGATACGATTGTATCAGTTTTTCATCTTTTTATGTTAAAACGCTCCGTTAGTATGTAATAGCTGTATTATGCTAAATAAAGATTATTACTACTATTATAACACCTTTTTAATTATATTTTTATGAGCGTAGTAGTTATATATTGAATTGAATCCATAATCCAATTATTCTAAAAATATTCCTTCCATTTTAATGGAAAATCTCTGATTCAACAACTTTCACGATGAATCAATATTAACTAACTTACATGAATTTTATATAAGAAATATTACCTAGTTACTTTTATTTTATTTAATTGAATTGTATGAAAGTATATTTCAAACACTAATTTTGATTATGATTACCTACATTCTTACTTGTTTTGTATGATATTATATCGTTAATAACTATATATTATTCTTTATGGTACACATCATAATCATATAACCAAAACTAGTAGCTAAAATCACGCAATTATATTTTTATAGGGTTCAGACACTTTCTATTATAATAGCATAACAAGGAAAGCTAAAATTGCTGTTTGTGTTCTATATAAAAAGTTTCACAAAACTCAAAAAATTGCCAATATATCGCTCTGTAAGAGTATATAAAAAACGATGCTTAGAGCTATAAATTTGTCCGACATAATATTATATAATAAAAATCCATTTCTACCCTATTAATCTAAAAAATAAAGCTATTCCAGCTATATTGAAAAAGTATTAAACGAAAAGTGCTATTATATAAACATATAAAAAACGCGTATGGAACTCCAATGAAAGCGAAGCTTTTTATACTATCTTCGACAGCCAAATATATATTTTTTTTAACAAAATTTTTTGTGGATAGCCAAATTCATTAAATAAATAATAAAAACAGTAAAATAAAAAAACGAGTCAGAGAGACTGCCGGCAGAAGTTATATGCGAATAATTTAGCAAAATCATTATATGATACTCGTGGTTAGCGACCCCAAAAACCTCCTAGTACCGAGTGCACAGTCTTTTTGTATCGAATTTGCATAATATTCCTGGAGACGAAGTCCGTCTTAAGCACCAGGTGTTTCAAAGACCATCGCCATTATTATAATCGTATTTAGCGACTCAAAAAACCACCGAGTACCAAGTGTGCACTGATTTCGTACAGAATTTACATAAAACCCCAGGAGAAGAGGTAAATAACCTAGACACCAAGTGCCGCGAAGACTTTCGGCATCATGATATTCGTGTACAGCGACCCCCAAAACCCCGAGTATATAAATTGAACCCATTTTCAGCAATACTTACCGAGTTGTAAGTTTTTTTTCTATTGTCTGTTCGGAATGCACTTTTCGAATGCAGAAATGCAATTTCCCATTTTTACATTATAAAATATAGCCACAAATTTCCTGATACTTTAACGAATCCAATGCAAAAAACGCATTCCGATCCATCTTACGTTACAAAATTCTGAGGTTTAAGTGCTTAATTTTTCGACTATCCGTAAAAACTTTGTTTATGTAGCCAACAACCTTACAAGCATAGAGCAGAATATACTGCAACCATGTGACGGTACTTTAGACTACAATACAATACTCATTACTGAATATTATTAAAAATATAAAATGCTAAACTTTATATGTATACTTACGTGACAGAATTATAAAATAATCTGTCAAATAATCATGTGGTCCGTCACTATGATATTCATACATTAGTTTAGACTGTTTTTTGTATATCTATCCCTTTTTAATGTACTGAATGTTGAAACGGTATTCAAAGGACTTATAGTTATGACTAATAACATGTGGTAAATATTTCATCTTTGTTTTTACCGACCAATATACCTTATAAGTGTTTCTGTCTCCCTCTTACTAACACCATTACATATGTAATGAAATAAATACTATCATAAAACTATATTTTATTATATACTTGAAAATATTTATTTATACCATCATTAAAAGAGACACTTTAGATTTGTGATAACTAAAATATGATATAAATATCTGTGATTCAATTTTATTTAAATAGAAACGTACTTCGCAGTCTGCCGCGTATGCCATGAGAACGAGTGAGGGGATAGGTAACTTACACTCGTACGTACACGGGCACTTTTTCTCGATTTATTAATTAGCGAAACAAATTCAAGCTTCTGGCAAAGTTGTAATCAATTTTATAAAAATGTAGTAAAACACTGTATAGGAGATTTGGAACTCAATTCGATATTAAAAAAATGCAGAAAAAATGTAAAAATTTTCATCTAAAGCATGTAATGTATTGTCATTTCTGAAAAATCATAGTTAAATTCATGTTATATAATAATTAGATTTATAAATTTAAAATGAAAGGGTAGGGATATCCAATTTCAAATAAACAATAATTAAAACTCTTGTACTTACTTAAAATGGTTTTTTAAGAGAAAACACAAACACTGACTTAATTTTACACGTACGATTACGATAACCAATATTTTTTTATAATTATCTTTACTCTTCCGTAAAACCAAGCAGTACTGCGTTATTAAATCGACTTTCTAAGTTTCTTCGTTAGACATTTAGAGATCGAAACAATTTTTTTGCAGAAAAGTAAATGAAGAATTGGTTTGGTTGGTTGTTGCCTCGTTGCCTCAGCGAAGTCGGCGCACAACTGCTCGAACTGCTGCGTTTGATTTGGAAATTGTTGATCGTAACTCGTAACCACTAACCAGTCCGCTTGTTTATTAAAGTATATAACAAAGTGAGAGATCATTCGATGGAGGTTCTAATATGACCTCATTACATTATGGACCATAAGTCTATACATTACAAACTCATTAATGGTAATTTTTGAAAATACAAATCTTGATGGATTATTAAAATATAATTGTTTGGTCAGTGCTTAAAGTGAAAGGAACACCGGAATTTCATTCAAACAAATAAAATAAGAATAACATGTTTATTAGTAGGTAACTGAAAGCAGAACATTTGAGTTCACTTTACATGGTTAAATTAATTTATATACAATTCCTATTTTTCTTTAGTACTGCTCCACTGCTTTTATCATCTCTTGATTGTAAGAAAATTTAGCTAGAACTATTGTAGATTGTACTATGTAAGTCGAGTCGATTGGCCCCCAGATGACCATACTACACTAACACCTGAAATATCTTTTGTGTATACCCTACATCAATAACTATGAGTCCATAAGAAAGTCTATTTTATCCGGTTACAGATAATTAATATGTTCAGCCGCTTTATCCGCATACTCGTATTCACAGAATCTGCATATTCCACTATCCACTTTGCTCATTTTACAGATACCACAGAAAGGTTCAGGTCCGATAAAAGCAGGAGTACTATACTTCGAGGCCCAATTGTCTGTCAGTGACGTGATTGTGGCGTAAATGCAAGTGGAACTAATGCGAGATTCGGATGAATGCTAGTTGCAATGTTTAACTTAGAAAGACTTACTATCTTTGTCTTAAACGTGCAATAGAAAGAAATACTTTGAAGAAAAAAAACGGGAATCGATGCATTGGAAGACGCCTGAATTGGCAAGAATAAAAAAGCAAGGATGTCCAAATCAAAATTCAAGGTAATGTTGATCGTTTTTTTCGACATCAACGATGACTGAATGGGTTCCAGAGGACTGTCAACGAGACTTACTATTTGCCAGTTTTTGCAACACTGCGAGAACAAGTTCGTAAGAAACGGCCCGAGTTGTGGAAGAACAACTCGTGGATTTTGCACCAGGAAAACGCACCTGCCCATAACGCGCTATCTGAGAAGCAGTATTTGGTCAATAAATGCACTCCAGTGCTCGAACACGCGCCGAACTCGCCAGATTTGGCACCGTGCGACATTTTTTGCATCCGAAGATAAAATCTGCTTTGTTGAAACGGACCCGATTTGATTCGATGGAAGCGGTAAAGCAAAAAACGGCAGAGCTCCTAAAGGCTCTCACTAAAGACGACTTCCAGCACTACTTTGATCAATCTATTCGTTAAACAGAACATCCAAGCTAACAAATAAGGGTCAAATAAAGGTCTGATTAAGTAATGGTTACTATCTGGTCAACTTTTGCTTAACATCATTGGTCGACATTACCTTGCTATTGTTCATTGGGCTGTCTTAAAAGCAACACGTGGTCGCTTGATTTCTTTGTAGTTAAAATTAAATAGGAATTTCACTAGGGTCGTTTATATAATGACGTTCTTTTAAAATCGTAAAGATGATTGGTATTTCAAGTTTATTTGGAAAAAGATTACACATGTGCTGAGTATGTATCAAATCTCTAATAGAATTTTTTTGGTCGTTCCAGATTAAAAATTTATAATTTAATTACTTTGAATACAATAAAAAAACACTAACAATAACGTACACTTAAAATAATGTTTTATTACGGTTTTTATTATCAGCTTTTAATAAATAAAATTAAATTAAAAAAAAAAGAAGTGTTTCCGCCCGGGATCGAACCGGGGACCTTCCGCGTGTTAGGCGGATGTGATAACCACTACACCACGGAAACCGTTGAAGGAATATTTCAAATCACTGTTCTTCCAGTCAATTTTCCATTATTATTAAATTGTTTTAAAAGAACGAATATTTGTTAATTTATAAGAAAAACAAATAATTTATAATAGATCAAAATTTAGCAAAAATAATAATATATTTTTAAATAAATAAACATTTAACTGCTGGTGTCACCTATCTGGATAAAAAAGTATTTAACTAGTTTCATTAGGAAACACCTTTATCAACAATTCATCTGTCATTAATATAAAGATTTCTACATTACCGACAGAAACCAAAAGTCGCCACGGAAGTGAACAGTCATATATTCTGGAACATTACCATTTTAAAGTGCATATTTGAGTGGAGACGGGGTGTTAACGAGCATTTTAGTTTTTCTTGTATTTATTTCCATCCATTTGCCAGGCAATCAAAGTTTTTCTGGGTGGATGACCGCAAAACAATATTTATTTGATTTACGTCGTGCCTGTGAGTTTTGAAGGAGGCCATCTTTGCAATCTCTATTAGAGGTCTTCAGCTTGCGCTTTCATTGTCTGGTGAAAAACCAGTATTTATTACACATACATTTCTTCAAATGGCTTTAAAACGAATTAATAAGGTATGTTAATCTTTAAAATACCAGTGAATGTGAATTTTTAGGGTGATTCTTAACAACGAAGTGGTTTTTTATTTGCCAAACGCCCTTAACGATTTTGTGTAGTAGAAATGTGAACACATTTAGAACAACGTTTATCATGTGTGAGATAGAATTTCCTTGTGCTAATTTTATGTGAAAAACGTGCAAGGTTATTACCAAACAGTTTTTATTCAAATTTGTCAGCAGTGACAGATTGTGGATAATTTTACACTTATCAATCGTCAAATCTTTGTAGAAAATGCCGGAATAACAGGCAACTTGAGGGGGAATATCCGGTTGAGCCATTAAATTAGTCATAAAATTCCGATTATTATAAGAAATTCTGAAAACTATTTCACCTGAATATATATTTCATACTTTCCGACTTATTTCATATAACTAACCTCACCATATTAGGCCCATGACTTTCAGGTGTCTATAATTAACTCCATTCTAATTTGAAAGCATTTTAAGTATGTATGTAGTTGATTTTTTATTTCGTAGGAATTACAAGACCTCGGCAGAGATCCTCCGGCACAATGTTCAGCAGGTCCAGTTGGAGATGATTGTAAGTTTTAATACTAAAATAAGTTTTCTATTCTAAACTTTGATTTTATTTTATTTATTGCAGTATTTCATTGGCAAGCCACAATTATGGGACCAGTAAGTACTTTTTCATTTTTTTTAATTACACAGTTTAAGCTCAAAAACAATAGGTATTTGTCCCTTGAGGTCATTGACTTTCTAATGGATTTACAGTACCTACTTTTCTACAAACATTTTATCCATAAATTAAATTGTATATAAGCATCTCCTAGTTCTTATCAGTTATTAACTTTCTTTTACTAATATGCCATAAATATAGATCCCAAAAAAATATAGGTACTACACATTTAATTGTAATTAAATTCTTGCTATTTTTAAGAAAGTATTATAATTATTTTAATTTATTTATGAAGGATACGTTTCAAGGAATTGTAACCGGATAATTTTTACAATTCATGATATATACATGAATGTGGTTTGCTATTAGATTGATGTTTCTTTATTTTCGCATTTCCTTTATTCAAATTAATTTTTTCTGTTTATTAGGAGGTTTAATTTCTACGATTTTAGCCAGTTTGTAAGAATCTTTATACTATTAAATCAATGTCAATGGTCTAGTTATGAATTTTTATATTTCTTTTATTTATAAATGTATTACATTATTTTTATTTACACATAGAGATTTTTGAAAGTATAATAATATATTTTTTAATTTTGCAGCCAGATAGTCCATACCAGGGCGGAGTATTTTTCTTAACAATACATTTCCCTACAGACTACCCTTTTAAACCTCCAAAAGTGGCGTTTACAACAAGAATCTATCATCCTAACATAAATAGTAATGGTAGTATTTGTCTTGATATACTACGTTCGCAATGGTCTCCAGCTCTTACTATATCAAAAGGTAAGTTAAATTTTAAATTTGAATAATTTTTCTTTAGGTACCTATTCGATTTTGTTTGAAACCAAGATTTTGCTATATTTAATTCTTTCGCAATGTTAAAAAACGAATTTATATCAAATAGAATATCTTTAGAAGTGAATACCAGATGTTTATTTCCACTGTCTATAGTCTATATGGTGATTGTATAATTAATGCTTTAACTCCATATATTGTAATTTCAAACTTAAAACTTCAAGTTTTACGTATTTTTCCTTTTTGCGTTTGCTCGATATTTCTTGATCTTTCACAATTTTAAATATTTAAAAATAACATTTTCTATCTCTTATAAGTTTTATTATCTTAATGAATCAGTCAGAACTCTAAATTTTTATAATAAAAAGTAATAAAAACGAAATAATTTATTTTTAAATATTAAATGTTTACAAAAAAACTTAATTAACATCGTAATGAGTCTAAGGAATCGAATAAACAAGCTAATTATTTTAATATTAGTTTAGTTGTTTACTAATATCTTCTGTATACCACTCGAGATTCAAATTTAAACCATATCTAAAAAATCTTATTAGGTATTATTTCTCAATAGTATCTTTTAATTTTAACGAAAATTCTTTTTTTATTCTGTAATTCTACATTTTCGTTCGATGATTTCTTTGATTATTTTCAGTTCTTGATAAATATCTCTCCATTAATCCTTAACTGCTTTATGTTAAAATTATTATATTTCTCTTGAAATTATAATTGTTGACGGTGCATAAATGTTACCTTTGCTGCTTAAAAATAAAGCTGTTCTATTTTTCCTGCAAACTTTTCCTACTATTGATTATCTGGAAATGTACCGCATTTTTATATTCCAAAACTCAACGTTAAAATTTGAATACCATTTTTTAAAATAATACCTTTAAATTTGTCATTTCTATATTTATTGACCAGGGCTTTACCAATTGTTTTTATTGGTTTGTGGTTGTTTTCGTATTTGTATTCACGTTTATCTAATGTTGTAGATTAAAAATAGGGTCGATTAGCCCAGGTGACCTTACTACATTGCAACCTTAAAGATCTTTTGTGTATACCCTACATTTAATGTCCATAAAATCTAGGCTTAGGATGTACGTTTGTAACCTGATCAGGTTCTAAGAAGATCTGTCCCAGATAATTATGTCGTTGACGAACAGTTACTCTGCAGTTACAGATAATATATTCAACCGTTTCATCTGCTTACTCGTATATATCTGCATATTCCACTGTCCACTTTGCCCATTTTACAGAGATGGTACCTTAGTGGACAGTGTCCTGTGAAAAAGCATACGATTACTCGTGAGTTCAGGTTCTAAAAGTAACTTAGAGTAGCGCAGAAAGGTTTAGGGTCGATAAATGATGTACTAGCTTTTTCTTTTGCGATACTATCGGCAATCTCGTTTTCGACAATCCCTTTATGTCACTAGACAGTTGCTTAAGAGACTGTGTGTAGTGCTGGTCTATATTGGACTCGACCATGATAGAATGTAGAGCCTTCAAATCAACTTGGCTATCGGAGGCAATAATTATTCTGGGTGAATTGAGACGTGTTTTAATGTACTAGTGAGCACAGAAGCCATTGCTAAAAGGTTCGCTTGGAGGTTGTACGAGTAGTTCTCAGGGCTATTGAGATCCTAACGTTAGGATCTGTAACACTGTACCTACTCCTTCTGGTGTTTTAGACCCACCAGAATAATAAGTGAGGGCTACTTTTGTAACTTAAATGATTTCGTTTTGGGTTAACTCACACACACATTAGTACTAACATTTAGTTTGAGTTTGAAATCTAATTTGGTGACATAATGTCTGTAGACATCTTCATGGATTGGGTTGCTTCGACCCTTGTAATTCTAAGGTCGTCGACTTTTATAGACATGGTCTATGTTAACCTCTAGGCTCTTTCCATGGTAACCCCCTTCACATTCAAATGCAAGGGATGTCTCTAGAATTACGTATACGATCTCATTGCGCCAGTGAATCGTATACAAGCGATTCTTTACATCTTTTGTAACACTATTATTGCGTTTAGTAACTTTTTTTTGTTCCACTTAACCAGCGCAGCATAGGTAATTAGGGTCTGACAACCCTTAGATATGACCAATAGATCATTTTAAGTTTAAGAGCCCACAGTTTCCCAAAAAGCCTACGGCAAGTCCACATAGTCTTTGTAGCTTTAGTGGTTATATTTGCGAGGTGTGCATTCCAGGAAAGTTTTCTGTTTGTTTTTCTTCTGTTGGTGAATGAAACCTTCTTTTGAACTCAAGTAGTTAAGAGGTTTGCAATAATAACACCATGTTTACCTCTTACCACAATAACTTAATCTTCTACTGTTTTCATGGTAGTTGATTAATCCCAAAGGTAGGTAACTGTATTCATAATGATTAGTATAGATTGTATCCATTTGATAATGGTAGGTTCTATACCCATTTTTGTTGCGACAGCGCTAATAGAATCATATGAGGGGTTATCGAATACTCCTTGTACCTCTATAAACGCACATAAGCCACTTCTTATGTGTTACAAGGCCTGTTCAAGATTTCTTACGAGATAATGCTAGGTATCTATTATAGTTTTGCTAGGTTGATAAGCAAATTGTTCCTTGTGAAGTGGTGTCATTGATATATATTCACTTTTCTAATGTTAGTTATGATTGTTTTTTTTCTAAAATATTAATCGATTAACCTTTTGACATCTGTTTCAACTTCTTAGGTTTTTTTTTAAATCCCCCACACCTACTCAATTTCTATCGGCTCAGTCTGTACATTGTGTCTTAATCCTTGTTTGAGAGATTTTTTATTGCTCTCACTTGACATTTTGATTGAATTGGCTGTTACTTGATGGATCCATAACTTAATGTTAAATAAAAAACAAATGTTTTTACCGTATCCACAATACATTACTTTGTAAAAACCTCTCACTTGAAATCATTAATATTCATCTTATTTCTGATATCTTGACTGCTCATATGTTTCTGTACTGTACTGTATTTATTTGAATTCCGTCTATAGCTTCATCTATTAGATAAGATCATTATTATGGCGTTGTTAGAGTTGAGGTTGTATTTATGTAAGTTTTTCCGAGTATACCTTTCTTTAATGAACACCTATAGAAAATTAGAAAATGCTGAAGGTTCGTAAATTTGATACAAAACAATCTTTGTATCAAAATAATCATTCATTAATTTTACCACACTTTCGGAGATATTGATAATAAAAAAAAGTGTTAAACATAAAGTGTATTCCAATGAACTATCGTAGACAGAAGATTAATCATGTCAGATAGTCAAGCAGCCATCAAAGCTCTGAACTCAGATACAATCAGTTTAAAGATGGTCTGGGAATGCCTAGTCAAATTAAATGAACTAGGACAGAATAACACTGTTACCCTCCTATGGGTTCCAGAACACGTAGGAAAAGAAGGAAATAAAACAGCAGACAAGCTGGCAAAAAAAGGAGCTGAAACCCCATACCTAGGACCAGAACCATCCTGTGGAATCAGCAGTAGTACAATCTTAGAAAAACTAAGGAAAAAAGTAGTACAATCTTAGAAAAACTAAGGAAAAAAATGGATAGCGAAAAATCCAAGTACTGGAATGATCTAGAAGGACTAAGACAATCGAAGACGCTCCTGGGAAACTATATCCAGAAGAGGTATCAAAGCTGTCTTAACCTGAGTAAGAAAAACCTCCCAATTATAACAGGAATACTAACCGGACACTGTCGATTAAGAGGACATATGAAGAAACTAGGATTAGTAGATAAAGCAAACTGCAGATTCTGTGAGGTAGAGGATGAAACCTCAATACACATACTCTCAGAATGCATCGCATTAAGTACTTCTAGGGTCATACAAAATAGAAAGGGAAGAATTACCTAACTTAAAACCCAATGATATCCTAAACTTTCTAAGGAAGTTAGGACTAGAAGAGCTGCTATAACTTATAAGTCTGAGAAATCATCAGAAATATAGCAAGAAAAGGGGGACACAATAGATCTTATAGGTCGCAGGTGTATATGTTACCCCTAACTATATACATACATACATTCCAATGATACCTGGTAAACTCGAAAGTAGGATCAGCGAATGAGAAGTAAGAAGAGAAAGAAGGATCGTTGGCTTGATTGAAAGTGGGAGTAACGAAAGATGGAGAGATCAGGGAAAGTTTCGTTTTGTGATCACTTTTCTGTCGCTTCACCTAACGTATGCTCCTATAAGAAAGGCTATCTTAAATTACCATTTTTCTATTATTATCTCTGAAGCTGCGTGGTAAAAAATAAAAAAAAAACCTTTGATACAAACATTATGTGTGAAATTTATAAACCATTCTATTATAGAAACTCTTTAATCTTTTATCACTTTTTTCTACGGTGTACTAAATTCTGTAAATCCTGGCTTAAAAGCTTAAATTAAATTTTATTCTAAATTTCACCGTTCCCTTTGTTAACATTGCTTAAAACTTTTATTTAGATGTAGAAAATAACATTATTGTATTTAGTTCAAAAGTAAAAAATTATGGAAAATTAAACAAAACAATTATATATTTTGTCATTCCTCCAGTTAATTACTTTTTTTTTAATATCTTTGGTTAATGTGTGTTACTATTAACTCAATATTATTTGTTAGAGGTTAAACTGCTGTTGTTTATTGAATATAAATTGAATAATAGTTCTAAGAACTGATAGGACTACATAATGTACCCTCATTCTTCCTCATAGGAAAAACATATAATAAACATACGTTTCGAGTTTTAGAACCATTAAAATACTACTTTAAAAGTGGCGTAACATCATCATTAAATATTATCCGTGCTTTTGATCTTACCGAAAGGATATATATGTATATTTTTATAAAAAATCCTTTATTTAATATTTTTAGAAAAACAAAGATCTTGTCACAACAGCATCTGTTTTAAAAAGAAACACTTTATTTTGTAGATTTAAAGTAATCAAATTATGTAGTTTAATATTTTAGTAATAAATAGTTTTATTTATGGTTATACCAAAAAAATAAATTTTTCTCATTATTTTCTTAAAAAACTCAATTCTCAGAAATGTTTATTTGAAGAAATCTTACAGTCCGGGACAAAAAGATAGCCCACCCATTATTAATGAATTTCAACCATTAACGTTTGCGTCTTGGAAAACACTTTATCCTCTTTTCGTAGGTCATGGTAATAGTGAGCCCAGCCATCTGGACCGTCAAGATTAAATTTTTTTTCGTCTGTGAACAAAACTGTTTTCCACTCGTCTTTCCATTGGACATGTTCACGGGCAAACTCCTTTCTTCTTTCTGTATGCGCCAAGCTAAAAGGTGGAATACCCTTTATTTTCTTCCTCTTGATGTGAGGAGCTGCACGAATGACCCTTTGGACGTTTGTCACATTCGTCACTGCATCAGCTCTCGCCGCAATTTGACGGGCTGTTAAAGTTGAGTTGGACGCTACCCTTAAAATTGCCCGTTTTTCACGTGTTGTTAAAGCCGGCGGTCTCCCAGGTCCCATAGCTTTCTGGAGACTTCAAAAAATTTAAAATTACCTTCCTACTCCTACCGGTATTTTTTGAAATATCGGAAATACAAAAACCCCGATTTTTCATTCGCTGAATGATATTTTTTTCATTTGGTGTCAGTGATTTTGCTCGTCCCATCGCACTAATTTAATGTTAACAGCATGAAAGCAGAAACAGAACTGGATTAGCATTATCTACTCAGAGGGATTTGGCTTTGTTTGTAAATAAACAAGTGTGCTATTATTTTGTCTCATCCCAAATCAAGTAATAACACGAATTCTCGCAACTATTTTTTTTTTCTGCTTCCTAATGGATCAAATTGGACCATATTTGAGCAGAATACACTGCAGATTAATTCGAAAAAAATTATATCAATGATTACAATTGATTATGATGAAAAATATTGGGTGGGCTATCTTTTTGTCACAGACTGTAATGTTGGAGGGATGTTTAATTGTACAAATATCTTTCTTTGAAATATTGAAGAAGAATAAATGGCTTTAGGCAGTCGTCAAGATTAATACGTACCAAATTTGGCAAAATTTTAATAGAACATGGATTAAACAAAATTTGTTTTACTTTTAATAATTAATTGAATGTCTAAAGAATTTCGCACATTGCTATAGAATAGAGTAAAATGTAAATACTAATGTATGTTTTTTTTTTTTTTTTTTTTTAGTTTTGTTATCAATCTGCTCACTGTTGTGTGATCCAAATCCAGATGATCCACTAGTCCCAGAAATTGCTAGGATATATAAAACCGATCGGGAAAAATACAACGAGTTAGCGCGCGAGTGGACTCGCAAGTATGCTATGTGATGGCCAGGCCCCCCCGACCCACATTTCACACATTAGAAGAAAAACAAAAACAATTTATTTAATAATACATAAAAAAAAATCAACAAACACACGGAGGGGATCGGCCAGCCTGTAATTTTTCACTTTGAAACAAACATTAAAAACAAAAATCTTCTGTACATTCGCTTTTTGAAGTTTCGGATCCCGCCACAACTACTTCATGCGGATTTTTGTAGTTCCCATATGATGTGTTGTGGATATTCTAGCGTCCAAGCTTCGGAAGAAGAAAAAATGTGATTGAAAATTAATAATAATAATTATAAAAAATGTTTTTTCTTCTTTTCCGGTATCTGGCTGCCTTCGCCTCACTCAAACTGATATATTTACTATTAGATAAATTAATATGTAGGTATTTTGTGGTTCGATTAGGTGTACTATAATAAATAATTATTTTTTCTTTTTTCAAATTTTTTGACGCGGTTTTTAATTAACTCGAGACTATAATCCAGGGTTTGTAATAATAATGGACATCTGTAGATAAATTGATTATTAATATTAAAAACGTCCTGAAATTTTTCATTTTAAGCCGAAATACAAACCTTGCTCTAAGATCTCATTGAATGACATAGTGATAAATGTTTGAATGTACCGTGATTTTTTTTTAAATAAAAAATTAAATTTTACCTTAAATTGTTATGTGCAAAAGCACAACTTTAAAGAATAATTTTGATTTTATACTTTTAATCATGTGAAAAAGTATCTTTTATCATTGGTAAGGTTTTATCACACCTTTTTTAAAAAAAGCCGGTGTCGAATTTAGTCATTATTTTAAGTAAATGATTTTTTACGAGAAGGTAGTATTTAAGTTTAATTATTCAAGGCATTCAACCAATTTTTTTCTAATTTTTTATTTTATTTTGGTTATTTGGTTTTAGGGGGGTAATATTGATTATTAATATTTCTTTACCTGAAACTATAACTTTAGACAATTTAATTGTGAAGATATAAACTTTTTCTGTCATTGTAGAATGGAAATTGATAATTTTGGTAAATGTGTTGTTTACGCATCCAGTTTGTATATACATTCTAAGAATGTTTATTTTAAACTTTTATTTTCCAACATTGTTCACATTATGAATTTAGTAATGATGAAAATGCTACAAAGTTGTTGGTAAATTTAGTTATTTTATGAGCTTTATTTACGAACACTACACATTGATTTATTTGGATGCTTAAACTGTACTTTTGTTAGAATTTTTCTCATAGGCTGTGATAAAATCTCACCGGTGAAAAAAAATTCATTCATTGGGGAAATGGTCAGATATGAAACATATCTGTTAAAATTTGAATAATGTATTTCATTCCTAAACATTTCCTCTGTGATTTTATTAAATGTATTAAATATCAAGTGCTACCGCGAACAATACGTTATAGTCTATTTGTTTGCAGTTGGCAGCATAGTGAATTCATTATAAATGCAAATCATAGTCATAGTTGTTATTTTTCAAAGAGTTCACCCTTTAATTAGGGATTAACTATCCCAAACACAATAGAAACCCTAGATAATATTGTCACAACAGGTAGCTGAATAGATCCCATGACCGTAGAACCGAAGTTTTTTTAAAGCATAATTCAAATTGAAAGTAAAATAAACATATGCTACATTTAAACATTAAGAATTAAATATAAATTAATGCAAACAGCACTTTCTCCTTCAATTGTCGGCTTCCATTTCGTCGTATTCATCCGACGATGAGTCAGATGATTAAAAGAAATTTCTTAATACCGATATAAATAAGCACGTGCGCTACTGATTTAGGCTCTTGTTTACAACATTTTACGATTTAATGACTTTTCTTAGCTGCCAACTCCAAACAAATGGACTTTAAAAAGTAATTATTCGTAACATATTACAATAATTACCATTTTTATATAATTTTTGTACATATTAAATTTTTCATAGATATACGCGGTACATTCCTAAACTTAGTGAAGATCTTAATCCTTGTCCCCAGATTTAGATGTTGATGAATGTATCTTATAAAAAGATTCTCTTAGATTAGTTGTTATTTTTTTTGAAGTTGCTAGTGTACTGTTTTTATTTTCATTTTGCATCCTGTAATAGTTTTTTATACAAGAAATATAGATGTGAAAACGACGTCTTGAATGTTTTCGGGATCCCAGTAGAAAATACGTACAGGGTAGTCAGTCTCCTCCAGGGTTTTTTAACGTACCGTACACTCTAACTACTATTTTATTTAAATTATTCAGTGTAAAATATCAAATCTTATTACATGATAAGGAAACTTAGGATATTTGTTATATATATATTTTTTTCTCGTCATTGGACTGGACACATTAAATAATAAAACACATTGGAGTGTATTTTTCTTTTATTTGTTTTTTAAGTTGTGATAGTGAACGAAATTCGGAAAGAACTTAATTCTAAATTAGTGCATTTTTTTAACAAAGTGGTTCGCAAAAATTAAAACATTTTAGTTATTTCACAGGTTTAAAAAGTTGTTTATTTTTTGGTAAATATTTCTGATTGAGATACAATCTTCTGTAAAATTAATAAATTAAGAATAATTTTAAAAATAAGAAGCATGTGTTTTAGTTGAAGACTTTTCTTAAGTTCCTTGCTTTTAAATATATTCAGGTGTGTATTATTTTAGATTCTCTGCTATTCGTCCATTTATTTTAATTTGTGTAAAACAAATTACTTTGTTTTTAACCTATCGTTTCTAAAAAAAATCATAGAAAGCTATTTTTTGCTAGAATCCCTTCAGGATGTGCCCAATATCGATATTCACGATATGCACCAGTCGCAAAACCCTGTGCTAATTTTTTTATTTAACAAAATCTGAAAAAAAAGTTTCTCATTTTTTTGCTTCTATTTTCGTGTATAATTGGGAAAATATTGCTCCTAGTGAAAATATAAGAAATAATTTCGTTATTAAATTTTAAACAATAATTCGTTAGTTAAAAATAGCAATAATTGGGAAAAAAGTACAAAAAAATCAATTTTAATTGTTTTCGACTCTCTAAACTTGACTATGAATATGATTAATACGTTTGCTAAATTTCGTTAAGATTGGTGCATAATTTTGCAATCGCAAAAAATAGCAAATTTTCAAATTCATACTAAGCCCTAAATAAGGCTCTCAGATAGTATCTAATTTTTTTACAGTATAAAAGAGCTTCAAATTTTCAAAATTCTTTTTAGATAATTAAAATCGGTCCACTAGGAGAGGTTAGAATACTTTTTAGGCTTATAAACATTGAATATCTTACTAGCTTTAAACATATTAAAAGTTTATACACTTAAAGAACATTAAAAAGGCCCTTTTATTAAAAAAAAGATACATATTCGACTTACTGGTTGCAGAGATATTGAAAGTCAAAGTAAGCATAAATTTGCCGTGTAAAGTAGGTACTTTTTATATAAAAAGTTTTACCTAATACGCTTCATGGCATCGTCCATAAAAAAGGCAAAAAAACGCGTAAAATGTCGCAAGAGAGTGGTGAAGGAAGAAATTCAATTAAAAAAGTTCAAAATGATAGCGCGCGCTAAAAATTGCATTATCTTGGCTTCCTTTTACTTTCAAATACCATTTTAAATTGCAAATTAGGAAATATGCAATAAACAATTGTATGTTAATCAAGTGATTGTACTTTTTCTTCATGCATTTTTTTTTAGCTTTTAAGCTTCATAAAAAAAACTATTTTGACTCAATTTTAATTATTTTATTTTTTTGGGGGGGACAAGAATCTTTAGGTCTTATTTCTTCGGAAAAATGTTCATTTGCTGTTTAAATATCTTCATCCTCGAGCTGTAAATTCAATGTTTCATAATTGTTTGTAATGTTAAAAAACTTTCTAGCCTTTATATGTAAAAAAAAAATTGGCGACTATCTGAGAGGCTTATTTAGTGCCCAGAATGAATATGAACATTTGCGACTTTTTTCCAGTAGACTAGATTCCAAAAAATGATGCAAAAACTATTCAACCCATCTTAACGAAATTTAACACACGTTTAAATCAGATTAAAAATAAATTTTCAATTTTTTTCAGATTTTGCTTAATGAAAAATTTAGGAATTCCAGCAAAAAATAGTTTCCTATGCCAAATGTCCATTATGATCTGCATTTCGACAGATACCGACTGGAATAAAAATATTTCCTTTTAGTATGCTTTTAGGTGTTTTTATCATCAAAATAGATTAATTCTTGAAAAAAAAACTAAATTTCACCATTCTTGGTCTTGGTATTCTCAATATTTCTTATTGAAATTGCATGTGACAATAGATTCTAAAATAATATTTTCTAAGTACCGCATTTAATTTTCATAAATTTACATTTTTTATGATAGTAATTTCATAATAAAAATAATTATTTGATCCTTTTATATGAAATTAAAGTTCTACTTTGACAAATAACCTAAGTAAGGGGTAACAAATAAAAGTACACTTTGGTGGTCCTCTTATTTTTTTATTCACAAAACAATGTCTTAATATAAAATTTTAACTTATTTCTCATTTTTCTCCTCCTTCGGAAGCTGGCATGGACCTAATGATATCACTGTCTCCGGGGTCGGTGATGGACATAGCACACACCCTGAAGTATTTACCACAAGCTGTACCCAATTCTACATTATTTCCTGAATAATGGTGAACTCCAGTCTTTGCTAACATGGCGTAATATTCAATCTCTGATTTTCTTAGAGGTGGTGTGTTATTGGAAATGATTATAAGTTTAGCTTTACCTTGTCTTAAAGTTTTGAGGGTCTGTTTGTACCCTAAGCAATATTTGCCTGATTTCATTACCAGAGCTAATCTGCTGTTGATACTCTCGATCGCCTTTTTCTGTTTCTTTTGTGCTACCATTTTGTTAACTTTAATCCGAAGATTTAATTGTAAACTCCGAGAAACTAAATACTTCGAACCACACTTTCTGATGTATCGAAGAAAAGGAAGTAACCACGTTGTGTCAGGTTAACTTTTTCTCTGTCGGTAATACAGTTTTCTTTAAAGTCTTTAAATTTAGAACTCGTTTATATTAGACTATCCAGTTAACGAATGCGTTAATCAGAATAAGCTGAAGTTAGGTGTAGATCTATTCTCTCAGTATGTTTATTTTTTTATAATTTCTGTCAATCAAATGTTTAAATTAGTATTGTGTCGCGATTAATTTAAATTAATAAAAATCAATATGACTGATAAAACACATCATAAACAATTAGATTTGTGCACCACACGTCCAGCCTACAGACAGGGTAGGAAGCTAACTGCAGTTAAAGTAAGTATATATTTTTTTTTATCTTACATAGAGATTAAACATAATTTTAGGTTTATACAATAAATCAGGAATCTCAACATCTTTATATTTACGGAGTACCATCTCTTAATTTGCGTAAAGAATTGAGAAAGCAATGTTTGAAATATGGGGAAATAATATCCATTTCAATTGTAACTGATGTTTCCAATGAAGCATTTACTGAATGTTATCACGTACAGTATAAGAGAATACAATCAGCACGCATAGCAAAAAGATTTTTAGATACTCTTTCATTTTACGGTGGTATTTTGCATGTTTGTTATGCACCAGAATGTGAGTCTTTAGAAGAAACTAAAGCTAAGTTAATACAGAGGAAAAAGGATGTGCTCTCAAGGTTACCAAAGACACCCAATGAAGAGAAAACGTGAAGCTAAGAGAATACATATATCGTGAATATTTTTAACTGCCTATAAATAGAGATACGCATATTGTGGATTTCAGAGTTAAACTATTTTTGTATGATACTCAATAAATAAAATTAGAATCACAGTTTAAAAGTTGATTTTTATTATTTACAGAATTTAAAATTTAATTATTTACATAAAAGGTACTGGTAGTTAAAAACAACAATTAATAATCCGCAGCAGTATTTGCCAAATAATCCCTCCGACCAATATTGGATGCTTGTTTGTTTTGTAACGCCTCTAATTTGGGACAATCTGTTATTCTATGACCCAGACCTCCACAATAACTACATCCATGTTCACCTACAAATAAAAAAAAATGTCTCGCATATCATTAGGAATTAAAAAGTTTAAAATTAATGCATTACCTCCAAGAGCAAGATATTTTTCACTTTCAGAACATAGCTCAGCAAGAAATGTGGGTACTTTCTGTTTGGCTTCCATAAGCAAATGTTTTAAATCTAACAATACAGATTCATCATTAGATTTGTTTATAAATGTTGTTGCTAAACCTTTGTTTCCAGATCTACCAGTACGACCTATTCTGTGAACTAAAAAATATTTTGTAAAACTGATTCTGCTTCAGGTAATAGAAACTTACCATAATTTTCTACATCATCAGGCATATCATAATTTATGACATGTTGAATATCCGGAAAATCTAAACCTTTGGAAGCTACATCAGTTGCTACTAACACATCTTTTTCTTGTTTTCTATATGCTTCTACAGATCTAGAACGTTCTTCTTGATCTAAAATTAAATAACGAAATAAACTATAAATCGTAAATCTCATTCATATAATTACCCTTTCCACCATGTATAGCTACAGCTTCAACACCCTTTAGTAATAAATATTCATGAATAGCATCAACGTCTTGTTTTTTTTCTGCAAATATTAACACTGGTGGTTGTGTTTTTTGTAAACACTCTAATAGATATACGATTTTAGCTTCCTGTTTGACGTATTCAACTTCCTATAAAATAAAATGATAGAAACTAGTACAGGGACAACATATTTAAAATTACTATAGAAGAACTATATTACCTGTATGACATTCATAGATGCAGCACCTGCTCTACCTACATTTATAGTTATGGGTTTAACTAAAGCGGATCTTGCAAAATTTTGGATTTTCTTTGGCATAGTAGCTGAAAAAAGTAATGTCTGTCGTTGTCCCTAAAAAAAATGCATGATAAAGTTAATGTGTGGTGAAACGAGTCAACTTACATTAAAGTACGAAAATATAGTTCTAACATCCTCTTCAAATCCTAAATCAATCATTCTATCAGCTTCATCCATACACAAATACCTGCAAACTGTTAATTTGACTATTTTCTTCTCTAACATATCCATTAACCTCCCAGGAGTTGCCACCATAATATGAACACCTCTATAAAATATTAGAATATTATATATATATACAACTTTTTATATATTTTTACATACTTTTGTATAATTTCTATTGCTTCGTTAACAGGGACACCCCCGATAGCTAAACAACTTCGTATTAATGGCATTCCATGTTTACTTAAGCTGTTGGAATAATGTTGAATGATATCGTAGGTTTGCTTTGCCAATTCTCTCGATGGACAAATAATCAAGCCGTATGGTCCCTCATTTTTAATGAAGGGTAGTTTAACTTCTTGTTCCACGCAAAACATTATTAATGGTAATACAAATACTAAAGTCTTTCCAGATCCTGTAAAAGCTATTCCTATCATATCTCGACCAGATAATCTATGAAGAAAAATTAATTAAAGCATTTTCGATCAAATAGATATAATTTTCCTTACACAGTGGGTATTCCTTGAATCTGGATAGGGGTAGGTTTCTTTATGTGTTTCTCCTTTAATCCAGCAATTATACCCTCATGTAATTTCATAGCTTTGAATGTTTTCAACGGTGGTGGTATATCTTCCCCTTCTACCAATATGCGAAGTTTTTCACGTAACTTCTCATGTCTTTCTGGGGGCAACTGCAGGATATAACGTGGAGGGCGCCAACTAAAATAAATTTTAAATCAGAAACTTGTGTTAACTTACACATTAAGTAAATACATACCTTGTTTTTATGGGATCATTATACTGTATACCTTTTGCCAATTCTGAAACACCCATTAAAGCTTTTTTCTCTGCTACTATCTCTAAAATTTCTTCCTCTTTCTTTAATTGTTTTTCCACAGCACTAACTTTCTTGGCTACAAAATAATGAATAATAAAAATAATAAGTTAAAAAATTTTGCTAGTACTAACCTTCAGCTAACTTCCGGAGTTCTGTATGTTGATCCAGTAATGGTATATTATTTTTTCTACCCCAAATTTCATCCTCTTCGTCATCTTCATTCGTTTCATTTTCACTTGAGGATTTTGGTTTGCTTTGTTCCGATTCTTTTAGCTACAATTAGTAAGTTAAAATAAATTAAAAAATATATAACGTATTGTTATTATTCTTACTTGTCCTAATCTTCCTAATTTTAATAATTGCTGCTTTTTTCTTTCTTTAACTGGTACATATGGCACGTAATTGTCGTCAGAATCTGAATTACTACGATCCTCTTCCCTTCTGTATCTCTATAAAATAGTAATAAATTAAAAAAAATTAATTTAAGATATAAAAATTAAGCTTACTTTTGCAGGAGATTCCATTTGACTCATGCTGTTTGTTTTGTTTACTCTCACTTATAGTTTAGTGTTAAATGTCACTTTTACTTAGCTGTTAACCAGTTCGATTTTTTCAAACTTTTTAGTTGGCTGTGCTGAGTTTAAATTGACATTTTATAAAGTGACGCAGGCGTACTATTCTAAATTTAAATATTTTTTTTAGAATTTTAAATTTTACAGTAATTTTGATTTATTTAAAGAAAAGTGGTAATAAAGATAATTATTGGTTAGTGAAACAATAAATAATATTATTTTTGAAATGTTTTTGTGTGTAATAAGTTTTTCAATAAAGTGAATGGTAAGTTATTTTGTTAACTATTTAGATATATTTAAGTAAAAAAAAATGTCTAGTGTGTAATTACCGCATTTATTTTCCAAATAAAAATAAAACAACCATTCTTAAACAAAAAATTATTTAAATATATAAAACATTACAAAATAATTTACATGCCGTACTCTTAATAAGAGAATAGGAATGTTATGTATTTATCATTTTTCTTTGCGTTCACTTAACAAAGAATTATGCATTTTGGTTACTTCAGCCTCAACAAGTTCATTAACCACACTACCATTAACATCTATATAGTTAGCTACGCTTTTTTTAATACTAGTTTCTCTTCTTTGTTTAGTTTTTCCGTCTATTAAGGCTAAAATAAGGTTGTACTTATCATCATACCTAAAATATTAATTTTCGATAAATAGTAGCACTTTACATTTGTTAAGATAAGGTTATTATTCAGCTGCTTTTAATTAAATGCTGATAACTTACTTTGGTAAATAGGAACTGGCTTCCCATATATGTTCTCTCTTTGAACTATCTTTTTGTATACAAACAGCAAATATTCCTTTTTCTTTGTATGTAGTATATAATGTTAGTATTCCCATCATAATAAAATATGTAGTGACTGAGAATATTAGAATAGGTCTAAAAAATTAAAAATTCATTATTGTTATTACTGTTTTACGTTTTATATCAAACCTAGATTGTGGAAATGGGTACAAATAATCCCATACAAGAGCAAACATGGCCACTCCAACAGCAATACCACATATAACTAATCTTCCATCCATAAGTGCAAAATTTTCAACATAATTATATTTTTTAGTAAGTACCTAAAAAATACACAATTAAACCATGATAAAAAGTACTTTACTAATAGTTTACTTCTTTAATTGCATCATCCAATGCATTTTTAACAGCAGCTCCATCCCATTTATTTATTTTTACTGGCTACAAATAAGGTTATTTTATTATGTGTAGGCTTAAAGTAAAAATATCGTACTACCTTATCATCTTTTTCTTTTGGGGCCATTATTTTTGAACTAGCTTATTAATTAAATATATTATATCAAAATCCCACAGCTGTCACAAAAACTGAGACGCCGACTGAAAAAGACACGTTTGTTTTCGGGTAGGACACGTCAGATGTCATCAATTGTCAGTTGAAAATTTAGATTTATCATTTAAAAATAAATGTATTAATATTTTATTAAAATTATGAATAATTATCAAAAATAATAATAGAATATAGCCTAATTAAAGAGTGTATATGTGGATTACGCTCATTTACAGTTAATAAACTCTTTCTTTGGTTGCCTCTTACTGTTGCAATCGTTAGTTCGTTTTCGCGGTTTTGTATTTTTAAATCTTTGTTTACAGAAGGAAAAGAAACTGAAAACTTAGAAACTAATGATTTAGCAAATTTTGTGACCAATTACTTTATTTAAAGCGTAAAGACGTCTAAATTTTTCCAAAAAAATCTCTTAAATAGAGTCACGCGACCAAATCAAAAATAAAATAACTGCATTTTATTTATAAGAATAGATTTAGAGCTATCAAACGAACATACATAATTTTTAAAGCCTTTTAAAATTAACGGTTTTCTTCCAAAAGAAATAAATAATTTTTATATTATTTTAACAGTTGGATTCTAGCTTTTGATTAAAATTAACGGGCATTACTACTTACTCGAAATAAAAAATCTAACGAGTAATAGCAAAGTTTACGGTGAAATTTTTCTTAAGTACCGTCATAACATCGTTAATTTTCTCAAATAATAAAGAAGAAGCAGGTGCAGTACACGCAGTATAAACGTCACCCTTGATCTACCAACCGTATCACCTTCATATTTTCGAAGGGACTCATGTATATAATTGATTCTCGGACGTGCGACTACGAACTACGGCTATGGGTGCAAATGTTTACACGAGTAATTTAAAAAAACTGTTACAAAAAAATGGGTGTTATTTGGCTGTTTAATTTGGGTCATCTTTTTTATTTAATTGGGAATCCTTGCTCACTCAAAGAGTAAGTTTAGTAATTCATCGTAAAAATGGACCATTAGCAATTCACCCTCAGAAAAAATCAACGAAAAGTTATCCATGAGATTATTATACATATATTATTATATAGATCAGGGAATCCCAAACTTTTGAAATAATGGAGCAGAATCTCTTTCATTTTATGGAACCCTATATACAATGAATAATAAAACTCATATTTCATGAAAAAATAATTTATTTTATGAGCTTCAAGTATTAATGTTTTACAATTTCATCAATAATTGCTTGGTAGCTTATGGGATACCATCCAATCTTGATCTAAATTTGTTTTCTATATACGTCTAATTTCAGCGACTTTACATCCTGGCAAAGGGAAGCAAAGTTGACATAGCGTTTGGGGCTACTTCAACGTATTCTTTCCCTACACTAGCACACAATTCGTTAAAAAACATTTTCAGATGTGTGTTTTAATGTGAAATAACTCTAAATATCTGAATGCTTTCTATTCCACAACAGTCAACATCGCAGCTTGATTTCTGATGATGAATGGATTCAGTAGAATCGATATCAGTATCACCATGCGGATATCAGTACGCTGAACTCAGCAAACGTATAAAGCGATTACAGTCCTCTCCTAGGAAAACTCAATAAGTTAAAGGCAGCAACCAAGGCGAAGTATAAGAAGCCAACACAACAAACAGAAAAAATGTCGAATCACTATGGGACCCTACTGTAAGAAAAATGTATCAAAACAGACTCGAGGAAAAGATTAATGCAAATCCTATCCAAGACGGAGAAGACATTAATATTAGCTAGGAGAAAATAAAAACGAATATTAAAGAAGCTGCTAACCAGTCCTTAGGAACCCACACAAAAAATAACGCCAAACAAAACCCAAAAAAAAGATAGCTTATCTCAAGTACAAATCTTTAAGATCAACTGAAGAGTATGAAGAATACAAACAGATTCGAAATGAAATAACAAACCACAACTCTAGTTCGACAAATAAAAAACGCATATTGGGAAAGCTTCTTGGAAAGAATGGAACATGACTTTTATGGTGAACAAAGGCAGATATGGCGTTTTATACGAAACCAAAGAAAAGAAATTAGAGAGCCTCAGGAAGCAAATCACATATAAAAGGAAACCTGGATACAATATCTCACCGCATTCTATAAAACATACGATCCAACTGTTGAAATAACCACACCAGAGATAACAACTAACGAGATTATATCAATACAAGAATATAACGTACAAAACGCTAAGAAGTTAAAAAAATAGCAAAAGCCCAGGCTGTGATGACATCACAAATGAGCTATTAAAATATGGTGGTCACAGACTTCTGCAGCAATTGACTAATCTTATTAACAGAAGCTTACCCATAAGATTCCAGACGAATGGAGTACAAGTGTCACAATCCTTATGTTCAAGAAAGGCGATAAAAACTCCAGAATCTACAAGGCAACAATCAGGCCAATAATGACTCACTCACACAGCTGAAACACAAAAACTAGACAGCTCTTAGAAACAACGGAAATGAAGATAATTAGCGAGATCGTTGGAAAAACACTGTTGGACAGAACGGGATGCAAAGATATTAGAAGAACATGTATGGTGGAAGATATAAACAATTGGGTACTAAATAGAAAGGAAGAGTGGAATCAACATATTAACCAAATGAACAACACACGAATCGTTAGAATTGCTCGTGACAAAACTCCTTCAGGTCGCAGAAGCGTTGGACGACCCAGAAAAAGATGGTGTGACAATTTGAATTCAGGCGAGATTGAATGATGACGAAGAAAAAACAGGCAATAATTGCCTAAAAATGAGGTGGGAAGAAGAAGAAGACATCAACGGAACATCAACTTATTTCGGACATTGATGAAACTATAAATCGAAGATTGTTTAAATATTGCATTTCAATCTATAATATTATGTTATTGGAAGTTAAATATACATGTGTAAACGTAGTAAATAGGGTTACAGGTGAAATTAGAAGAGTACCACCGGCGGCACCGGTGTTTCTTTCAGTGTGTTATGATTATTAACCATCATAAGCGTGCACTGCCACTACTTTATACAGGTACAACAGATGTTTTTCTTGATATTACCGCACCTTTCTATAACTGATAGTAACTAGGTTGTATGTATCGTGTATATGTATGTAAACTAGTAGTTTATAAAATTATTTATAATGTATTTACAAAAAAACCTCCAGTTTTATGCAAAACGAGACTTTAGTAATTGCTTCTTTACCTTACTAGTTTTTTCTTCTCTTCACACTATTCTAAAGAATGAAGCATGCTAGCTTTATATCAATTGAAAGGAAATCTGAGTAATTAGTTTTGATGCCAGAATACCGAGAAATGTATACAAGGAAATCGCCAATTTGTAACTGTAGAAATTCCCACTAAAGGAATTATATCCCTTAGGCTCAATTGAGTCGTGGCTTCTTTTCTGAGTTTAACTAGTCCTTCCCAAAAATAAAATATAAGGGCACCAGAGTACAAACAAGCAAATAACACTCAAACACTAGTTTAAATGATTTATTTAAAAAATATATCAGTAATAATAAAAAAAATTAAATTTTAGTTAGTTCGTAAATTAATTTAATCTCTTATCTTTGTTGTTGTTTCTTCGGAAAGGATCCCCTTGGACAAATTTCTTCCTGGGATGAACTGTTGCCTTTTTGAATAGAATTGAATATTCTTCTGTTAAATCAAATTCAGCTTTCTATTACCGAAATGGCGGAGGGCTCGAACTCGCCTCAAAAAAAAAAAAAAATTAGCTCCAACGTAGGTCTCCTCACAAATGTGGCAGTAACCTTGTATTGTAGAGGAGAATGTTACCTCGAGGAAAACAGATAGGAAAAAAAATTCGTTCCAAAGAGCACTGTTCAGGATCAGATGAAAGTATGGATCCACAGACAAAATAATATATACACAATGTATCTTGGACAGACTATATGCTAGAATAGTCTCATAATTCTTAACTTTTTTTAGACTTAGAAACACAAAATATTAGATGGCAGAAATCAAGCAAATTTGGTGACTAAAATGTTATGAATATTGTAAAATTTCAACGTTAGCTTGTATCACGTAGAACTCTTTCGACTCCTGCAAATTCTACGATATATCTTCATTGTTAAACAGTATTTTTACATTTAAAACAAGGTTTTAGAGTTACAACTAAAATAACTTATTGGGATCAGTTTCTAGTTCTTTGAAACCTTGATTTTCCTTATAATGAATGCATGTTTAAAAAAAATTGGTGTCGTTATAAACGTATTAGTACCTATTTATTTATAATATATAACAACGTTGGATTTATTCTCATTGTAACAGCAAATTAATTGCTAACAGAAAGGAAGTGTTCTTTTTCCCAAGAGAATAATGTTCTTTCATCTGCACATAATGTAGTGTCATAATAAAAAAACCTGTTCGAAATAAAACTATACACCGAATGCATGATTGTGGTTGGTTTCTCGCCGAGACTACTTCAATTTAGTATGGTTTTACTTTGTGCCTATTTTAAACTTCATAATTTTTTTTGTTAAAATTGACAGTGGCGGGTTCATTGTGCTCTAGAAAATTGTATGAATTATACCGTTACAGTACTAAGTTTGATGAATTTGTTTGTTCAGTATTACCTAGCAAAATTTAAGAAATTTTATTAACCAAAATTGAAAAAGTGTGATAAAAAGAATGTAAAATATTGACCGATATGCATAGAAAAAGAGTACCTAGCTAAAAATAATTTTAATCAGTTGCAAGAAACAGATAATTGTGATTAAAATATTTATGAGGAATCAGAAGTGCATCACTCAGGTAAAATGCCGAAGGGGAGGAAGTGGAGCCAAAACAAAAACATAAAGAGGATGTAAAATAAGCGGATATGTTTAAAAAAGATTTAAAAGTTTTTAGAAAAGGCTAAAGGTGTGAATCTATTATTAGAATTTATGAATATAATTATAAATACCAAATGGAAAGAAGTGTAGGAAAAAAACTCTGATGAAGAAGATATAAAATAGACTGGTAGACGCATAAAAAAAGAGAAGCTAAAAAAGCCTAATATGAATGAATGGAAAAGAACTATAAGTAATAAGGAAAAATTATGGTTAGACACCGAAGTGGTGGCATGCTATTGATTTAATGACGATTTTTTTCTTGAGGTATCTGTTCCCATTCTTCAAGCATCAGTAAATTGTTATAGGTAATTTGGCATTTCTCTTTGTCTCATTCGTCTTTAAATCTGGACTATTGGTTGGTCAATCCATAACTGTAGTTTGGCAAAATCTCGAACTTGTGCGGCGACATGAAGACGAGCATTATCCTGTTGGATAATAAAATCTTCACTATAATTCTGCGAAACCTATCGATTTAGTGTGTAACTACCACCAAGGATTATAGCTTAGTGTTTCCATTGAAACTTAGGCCTCCTGACATCAATACTGATCCTCCTCCAAAATGGCGATTTTTTTGTACCTACCATATCTTTTGGAGTCTTTCACCTAATCTTCTGACTACTCGAACACATCTATGAAGTCCACACAACCGAAAACGTCTTTGAATAAAACTCGTTCCCATTTTCATGTTCGTGGCAAAATACTGGATGAACTCTTCGATATCGTCTTGTTATTTCTGGTACCATGAACGTGTAGTGTACCTTAATCGGATTACTCTTAAGCAATTTCTTAGTTTTGGGTTAAAATAGGTCTGTTTATAAGTTTTTGCAGTAAATTTGCATGATTTTGAGCCGTGAGAGTTGAATTTTGAATTTGCATTTCTTACTAAAACACGATCCTGCTAAGGAGTTGGAATGCGTGCTAGGAGTACATATGGCCTTAAGATTAGCCATTATGAACGCAAGGGAGAAAATGAAAAACGTTTTTATTGAAATGTAGATAACCTAGTGGAAGAGACAACACTAAATAATAGATTAAAGAAATATAGAAAGAGAACAATATAAAGTGTTATCTTGGAATACAAGGCAACGAGCAGGCTGATAAACTTGCAAGAAAGGGATCATCCACAATATTCTACGGTCCAGAGCCAACTATAGGGGTACCAAAAAGTACGGTCCAGAGCCGATTGAATGTCAACTAACACTAGGAAGATAATTCTGACCAAGTACACAGAAAAATATGTATTGAACAGACGTGTTCCAGAAGAGCAGAAACACACAAACTATTAGGAATTAGCTACGAGTCATCCACCTGTTAAGGGACACCTGCAAATAACCTCTTGGCTATTTAATGGGGAACATATAGCCGCAAATTATGTGACAGGAAACATAAAACAGTTGAACAAATACAATGCCATTGCGAGGCACTGGATTAAAGGAGACAATCAATTTTGAAGACTTCAGAGGCACCCATCCTTTAGAGCTGTATAATCTAGTAGAGGGTATATACCAAGATCGTTGAGTGCATGATATCAACCAATGGAAGGACTACAATAAGCTTAACTAGTCTACACTACGATCAAGAGGTCAGACAGGATTCATCTAAAAAAAAATGATAAAGTAGGTTGAAACATAAACTACACAGGTAGGTAACATCCGACCCTGAACGTTTCGGATAGATAATCTCTTTGGGACAATTCCTTAACAATAGATGTTTACAAGAGGATATTGATTTTTACTATCCTTATCAAAATTACTTTTATAATGAAGGCACACTAAATGTGAACCAATTATACCAATATCTTTGAGTGAATGATATGAACCAATGGAAGAATTACAATAAGCTTAACTAATCTATAGTACGACCAATAGGTCAGACAGGATTCATCTAAAAAAATTCGAAAAGAGGTTGACCTTAAAGGCCATCCTTGCAACTTCCCGCTAGTTTTAACCGCAAAGCTATAGTAACGTGACGTATTTTGACGTTTTTGACTTTTTTTGAAATGTTTAAAAAGCCATAACTTTTTAACGCCTTATTCGATTTTGATGTTCAAGATGGCATTCGACGCAGTTTTTTGAGACCTAAAAACGTTACCGGGAGTGCAAAATCGGTTAGTCAAAAAATCTCTAAGTTATTGAAAAAAAAACACTTTTTTTGAAATTTTTCGACAACGATATCTCACGAACGAATCAACCGATTTTAATTTGCAAAACGGCATTCGACGTGGCTTTTTAAGCTTGAGAGCTGATTAGGTTATGAAATTGATCGATGCAATAGCCAAAAAGATATGCCCAAAAAACATCATTTTTACCAATTGTTTTTTTCGGTTATTTTGAAATTTCTCTAAATCTACAGGCTCGAATCGGTTCTAACTTACAGGGAATCTAAGTTAGATGGAACTCTTTCGAATGCTTTTTATTTCATTCCGATCGGTCAAGCCGTTCAAAAGTTATAAGAGGTTTACATACATCCACACACACATCCACACGTACATACAGACATACAGACACCCTCGTAAAAATAGTCCGGGGAGGTTCCTAAGACCTCAAAACCTTTAGATCCGATGAAAACTCGATTTTCGAAAAACGGGGTGAAACCAATAACTTCCCGATTTTAAAAAAAAATTTAATTTTTTTTAGCGGGAAGTTAAAAAAAAGATAAAGTAGGTTGAAACATAAACAACACAGGTAACAGCCGACCCTGGTATTTTTGGTTAGATAATCTTTTTGGGACAATTCCTTAACAATAGATGTTTACAAGAGGATATTGATTTTTACTATCCTTGTTAAAATTACTTTTATAATGAAGGCACACTAAATGTGAACCAACTATACCAAGATTTTGAGTGGATGATATGAACCAATGGAAGAAGTACAATAAGCTTTAATAGTCTACAGTCGACCAATAGGTCAGACAGGATCTAAAAAAAAGATAAAGTAGGTTAAAACATAAACAATACAGGTAACAGCCGACCCTGAACGTTTGGGTAGATAATATCTTTGGGACAATTCCTTAACAATAGATGTTTACAAGAGGTTTTATATTTTTACTGCCCTTATCAAAATGACGTTTATAATGAAGGCACACTAAATGTGAACCAACTTTACCAAGATTTTGAGTGGGGTATATGAACCAATGGAAGAAGTACAATAAGCTTTACTAGTCTACAGTCGAACAATAGGTCAGACAGGATCTAAAAAAAAGATAAAGTAGGTTAAAACATAAACAATACAGGTAAAAGCCGACCCTGAACGTTTGGGTAGATAATCTCTTTGGGACAATTCCTTAACAATAGATGTTTACAAGAGGTTTTATATTTTTACTGCCCTTATCAAAATGACTTTTATAATGAAGGCACACTAAATGTTAACCAACTATACCAAGATCTTTGAGTGGATGACATGAACCAATGGAAGAACTACAATAAGCTTTACTAGTCTACAGTACGACCAATAGGTCAGACACAATTCACCTAAAAAAAGATAAAGTAGGTTGAAACATAAACAATACAGGTAACAGCCGACCCTGAACGTTTTGGGTAGATAATCTCTTTGGGTCAATTCCTTAACAATAGATGTTTACAAGAGGATATTGATTTTTACTACCCTTATCAAAATTACTTTTATAAGGAAGGCACACTAAATGTGAACCAACTATACCAAGATCTTTGAGTGGATGATATGAACCAATGGAAGAACTACAATAAGCTTTACTAGTCTACAGTACGACCAATAGGTCAGACAGGATCTAAAAAAAAAGATAAAGTAGGTTAAAACATAAAAAACACAGGTAACAGCCGACCCTGGTCTTTTTGGTTAGATAATCTCTTTGGGACAATTCCTTAACAATAGATGTTTACAAGAGGATATTGATTTTTACTACCCTTATTAAAATTACTTTTATAATGAAGGCACACTAAATGTGAACCAACTATACCAAGATTTTGAGTGGATGACATGAACCAGTGGAAGAACTACAATAAGATTTCCTAGTCCACAGTACGACCAATAGGTCAGACAGGATCTAAAAAAAAAAGATGTAGGTTGAAACATAAACATCACAGGTAACAGTCACAGGAAAATTTATAAAAATATTGACACCATCAAGAAAACACAATCTAGCAAATTTCAATAAATTTCTGTAATTAAACAGTTGTTATTGCTATTGATAAATTTTACTCCTGGGATTAGTGATATTATCATTTCCTTATAGAGTGAACCAATAACAAATAAAACTGACACGTGCTTAATGAGTGTTGAAAAAAACAATCTTAATTGAATTTTAACTCTTATAGAAAAGCCGTAAACATATAACATCATCAACGGATATTTATTTATACATCTAAGAACATGTACATGTATATACTAGGTATACTAAGGTCATTGTGTGAGTCGTAAACAAGAAAGAATTTTTAAAATAGGTGAGAAAAGTAGAAGAATGATTCAACAAAATACCGTAGTAGTTCAGTTCATGTTTTCCATTAATAAGAGCAACGCATAGAATAGCCTCTAATTATTTTCAAAGCTCTAGAAAGAAACATTATGTAGAGTGTACCAGTGGTGGAGATTTTTTTGTTTTTATAAATTTTTTATTGATTCATTTGACGTCCTGTATTTAAAAAAACTATTTTTAACATACTACATTAGATTGTAGTATCTACTCTTTTTATCGATAAAGTAGATTACTTGCTAACCCGATGAATTTCGAATTTGTTCTTCTCATTTTCCGTTTTGTTTCAATATTTACAGGTTTTTTCTCTTATTGGAACGAAGTTCCTTACGGCAGGCTTGGAGGAGATAGAGTAAAGGACCTACAAGAGAACGAGCCCAAAATCCCATGCTTTTTCTTATGAAGGTCCGAAAAGCGAATTTTGTTACCGTTCAAGGTCGTCTGACGTCATAGCCCCACCCGGCCCCACCCACTTTCACTTTTAACCTGATTGCTTGGTTCTGATTGGCTGACAGACTCCGCCCTTTAATTGCTTATTAATGACTTGTTAATTACTAGTGCCCCATTGCTTCGTTCTGATTGGCTGCCTGACTCCGCCTCTTAATTATTATTAATGACTTGTTAATTACTAGTGCCCCATTGCTTGGTTCTGATTGGTTGACAATCTCCGACCCTTAATTACTTAATAATTAGAAATGCCCCATTGCTTGGTTCTGATTGGTTGACAATCTCCGACCCTTAATTACTTAATAATTAGAAATGCCCCATTGCTTCGTTCTGATTGGTTGACAATCTCCAATCCTTAATTACTTAATAATTAGAAATCCCCCATTGCTTGGTTCTGATTGGTTGACTGCTAGCAGACAACTGTCAATTTTCGAGTGGCCTTTGACGTTTGGCGCAAGCAGCCAACCCTCTTTTCTTCTTTTTGTATATTTTCGAATTTTTTCGCGCTTTACTGACATCCTACCAACTTTACATGCTACCAACTTTACAGTGCTACCAACTTTTGACCTTTTACATTCGACGCAAGCAGCCAATTCTTCTTTTTGTATATTTTTGAATTTTTTTTCGCACTTCGCTGTCATCGTACCAACTTTACATGCTACCAACTTTACAGTGCTACCAACTTTTGTCACAAATGCCCCATTGCTTGATTCTGATTGGTTGACAATCTCCGACCCTTAATTACTTAATTACAAGTGCCCCATTATCCGCTTCCGATTGTTTATTATTTAATAAACCCCACCCATTTTGTATTTATTTAATTATTTTTTGATGTTTACTACCCCCATTGCTTCGTTCTGATTGATGATTATTTAATTAGCCCCACAACTATTATTATGAAATAATTACATTATAATAAAAATATATAATTGATAAATATTTAATAAACCCCACCCATAATTTGATATTGAGTAGCCATGTTTGAAATAATTAATATTAAGAGTAATATATTGATAAGCATTATACCACTATTAAAAATCATTAGGGTGATTATAGGATTAAAGAATAAAAAAATATAATAATAAGAAGTTTGTTTTATTAAAAAATATATATTTAAAATGGTAAGACAACATTTTTTAACCAATTATTTAAACAATTTACATTATGTTGAGTACACATATATTTTCCATAAGCGTGGTTGAAACATTGAGTGAATACAGGTTGAAAGACGTCAGTACAACAGGGGGTTCCATCATATTTTGTAACATCGTAAATATTTGTCGAAATTCCAAGTTCTCGACATTTGGTTTCTAAAAAATTTAGTTTTTGACTACCTCTGACGTATATGCAGTCTGCTGAATTTAATAAATATTTTTCCAGTATGTTATTAATTTCATTATATTCAATATCACCAGAGTCGTATTTTATTCCATGAACATATTTTTCAACATAATTATTAGTTCTCTTATCCTTAGAACTCAATGTGTGGAAGGGTACTGGTGGTTTAAACAGAAAACTAGTAATATGTTTTCCAATCAGTATAGACAATTCTTTCGGATAAAATATATCCTCAAAGATAATTCCTTGAATATCTACAAGTGCTATTCTCATGATGCCTTCTATGAAACTGAAAATTTGTATAAAAGTTTCGTTTTATATTAAGCTTTAAGGCTGGATAAGTGGGGTTTCAATCTAATATTTCTCCTTTTAAACAATCACTTTTAATCTTCTTATCTATATGATAGGTTTATATAAAAATTTTGATTGATTCCGGATTGATTAAATATTATTCCCATCTGTTTGAAATCGATCTAAAATCATATATAAGAAAAAACATTATTATAATAAAAAATTATTAAAGTAACTTTTAGACTCACCTATATAATATCCAACTCAAAAAATTTATATTATTGTCAAAACAGTTTGTAGAATTATTTCATCCATATATCTCTCATCCATTATCAGAATGCATTTTATATATTACATCTTCATCTTTTAATACATAGTCGTACGTAAATTTCTATCCAATTTGGTCTTAAAAATATTTTCAAAACAGTTTGTAGAATTATTTTATCCATATATCTCTCATCTATTATCAGACTGCATTTTATATATTCCATCTTCATTTTTAATCCATAGTCGTACGTAAATTTCTATCCAATTTGATCAAACTTCATAATATCAGACACGCTTATACATACTAATTTATATAAAACAAGTAGTTTTATTATATTACAATTATACTAAATTATGATAAAAAAAAAAAGAAAACAATTTTATGTAAATAATTTAAATTTAAAATAATAATTTTGAACTCTATAAACAATCCATTACTTGATCATCATCATAAACATTTATTTTAGGGTTAATAGAGTAATGCCCCCATGGTAATGTCTCATCTTTCCCTGGTATCAGATATCTTTTATCATCATCAGAGCTGAGAGCAATTTTCTTTTGTTCTATTGAAAAGACTTTATGATGTTTCGATTGTATGAGATTCTGTGAAGTGGTCTTACTTCTAGATGTTTCTAAACATTCAATATAGTCATTAAAAGTTATACTATTTTTTACTATCGACATTTTAACCCCCTTTGCTTTTTTGGTTACACCATAATTCATAACATTTTTTTCAATCTCATCATCATCATATTCTTCGTCTTTTAATTTTGCCCTCAGTTTTTGCACCTCATCTTCTGAGATGGCCACTTTCATAGTATATAATTTTGATCTCAGTCCTACATAATCAGTCATAATGCATCCATTATTGTCATCTTTCATCATACCTAAAACTTTCTTATTTAGTTGCGGTATTCCATACACATTATTTGTAGGATAGTCTGAAGTATCAAAGTATTTCTCACAATCATTCTTTATAATTTGATAAGGATCTTTTCCTCGTATCTCTAATAAAACGGAATCTGTATCACTGTAGCAAGTAGAGCAGTTTTCTCCAAATCGTGTTTGTAAATAATCATATTGAAAGCTATATATTGTAGTCTTTGCAAGATCCAAAATTGTTTGCCCTACATATATAGGTTTATTTAGATAAACCTCAATTTTTTTCATCTCTATCGCCACCAAATTTTCGTCAAATATTATACAATTCTTAAATTCAGGCTTAGATATATATGATTGAGCTCCATAACGACCCTCCCATTCGGTAAGAAGTTTTACATCAACCCTTTTTCTTACATTCTCCATAGTTTTACCGAAAACAGCATTGTTCATTAATTTGAATAAATTCTTCTCAAATTCGTTTTTAGCTTTTTTTCTAAGCTCCGTATTTAAATCAATATACGGTTTCAACCAAGGAGACTGTTTAAATTTTAATACTCTGTGTATTTTCGTTAATTTCAAGCCATGTTCTAAAGCTTGTTTTAGTGATCGATAGTGTATGATATATTTCTCTTTATTATAAAGTGTAGCCATAAGTTTAGTACTCTCTTTTAACTTTGCAGGAGGCTTCATAGTCTTAGGGTTGATATGTTCTGGACAGAAAGGTATATCTTTATGCTTATCATGTAAATCATGTGGATACTCTAAATCAACTTCAAGCATGTAACCTACATTATTATCATCAGCAATTGTAGTGACATCAATATTTGAATCCACCCACTCAAATTCTCCATATGGAAGAGCTTGACTCATAGCCCAACCATACTGATTGTTGACATCAAAATACATTAAATAGTTTTCCGGTTTTGCAGGATTATAATTCAACATATATTTATTGTTTGCATGAACCCTTCTTTTAGAGCAGACTTGACTGAGACCACCTCGAATGCCTCGCTCTACAAACAAAAACATATCCATATCAGTAAGAAGTTCTAACTCCTGTTTCGTAAACTTTAACATAGCATCCCAAGTAAATCCGGGTAGCGTAAAATAGTGGGCTGGATCTAGATCATACGTCTTAAGACAGCTCGATCTAAACTGTTCAAAGACATCTGCTAGGAGTAGAATGTCTGTTTTCATATATAAGTCTACATAATCACCTAGAGTTTTACAGTTAAACGAAGACCATACTTGTTGTGCTCTTTTATACATACGGCGGGGGCAAGCTTTATTATCTAATTTGTTATAAAAAGCATCTTGATGAGGTAAACAGGATTCACTAAAACGATCAAAACTATTGATGTAATCATATGGCATCACACCTTTCTTTGTTAACAAATTAAACTTATCTTCAGGTATGTTATTAAACTGAGACCTCAGATTTGTAAATTTTGTTAAAGAAGATGATAATTTATCTAAGGATGATGCCATAAATCTAAAACTATCAATGAATCTAAAGTGAATTCGAGCTTCATCAATATGCTTCGTAAACGAAATATATTTTTCTTTAGTGAGAGGCAGTAAGTCTATAGATCCTTTCATTCGGGTTGCAATATCTTTTATCACGAAATGTGCGTCATAACCACTCAAATTGTGAAAGATTACCGGGATTGTGTGCGTGTCTTGATAATTAACATTACACTCATTATGTGAAGCTCCACGGTAATTATTTTCAGAAATTAAGTAATTATAATCTCTCACTTTTTTCTCGCCAACTTTAAAGGGTTGTTCACAAATATGACAGCGGGTGGATGCTTGAAAATCACTCTCTTGTTGAGGAGTCATGTGTATATTATACGGACATAGATATATAGTAGAGACATCCTCAGCAAGTTGATTCATTTCATCAGCAAACCACTGCATACAATCGGATCCTCGATATGAACGGTAGAATGATAGATTGTTATCATAAGAAGATTTAAAATAATATCCTACTGCTGCTGGAATATGTTTTTGATAAGCAGTCTTTTCTGCACAAGGCTTTAAAATACTCTCTAAATCTGCATATACAGCAAAGGGGGCTTTTATTTTGTTTTTAAAATCCTTAAATTTAAGCATCTTTTTGCTATCTGTAGGCATTTTGGTGGCGGTATCATTTCTTTTAATGCAGTCTACTATGTGTTTACTTAGCTTATCTTCCGAACGGAAGTAGTGTAAACATCTATCACAAAAGTACTTTTGACCATTTTCATTACTGAGTTGTTTAGACAAAAGTCGTGAAAGATTCTTTATCCAAACGTAATGATATTTAGTAGACTCTTTGTCATACTGATCTTGTATTAGAAGCAGATTTACATGCTTATCTTTCTTTTCCGCTGTTAAATATGTAGGGAGGGTCGAAAATTGTTTATTATACTTTTTTAGGATATAAACATTGATAGAAATGTTATTCATTTTTTCAAAATTTGGAATCTGCTTGATAGTTATAGGAAACTGAATACCTTTAAGTTTTAATACCTCAGAATAATGTGGGTATTTATTTGTTCTTTGCGGATTATTATTAACAGGATACAAAGCTGATGTAATTGCCCATGCAAAGCAGGCTTGATCATCATTTTTAACATTAATGCATGCTTCTTTTCTTTTAATTTGAGGTGGTAGTTCAATATATGATGATCCAAGTTGTGGAACAAATTTATTAATATTTACGCCCAAGTTTACTACTCTTTCTAACGACCACCCGCTATCACGTTCCTGGAATTCTTCCAGGTCTTTTAGAATAAGTTTTGTCACATTATCATCAAACCAGTTATTTAAATTTGTATCTCTATAGATGGGGCAGTTAGCTGTGGTGAAATATTTATATTCAGTTATGATCTGTAGGCCTCTATATATCTCAAATTCACCACAAAAAACTGTGTTCACTTTAACAGACTCATCTTTCTTGAGTGCGTTACCAATTCTACGTTTGAAGAGTGTCTTACAATCGACAAGAAATGCTATAGGATCTTTATGTTTAAGGTTTGAAATGACTCCAGTTCGAATTCTAGACTTAAAAGCTGAAGTCAAATCATCCCATTCTACTTTTTTAATTCCAGACTCTTTTGCCCTAGTCATAATTCCAGATCCTCTCTTTTTTGTTAATTTAATCTGAGATCTTAACGATTTAACATTTCTTAAACAAGCCTCTAGGTGTTGTCTTTCGCCCATGGAAGTAGCATTTTTAATATCTTTATTTATCTTTCTGACAGCCTTTGTACATTCCAGCAACCCCTCCTCCACTGTTTTACCATCATAGGTAATACTTATAAATCCTAAAATAGCTGTTATATGTTGAATAAGATCAGTAATTATTGACATAATGCTAAATTTTAAATAGTTAGATAGAAAAAAAAGAAATTTAATTATGTGTCTGATATAAAGTAGGTAACTACACTGCAAGAGAAATATTAAATAATTAATTTTTAAAAATAATAATGGTAAAATATTATAATGAAATTTAAAAAAAAAAATATATTAGTAAAAAAAAAAAACATTAATTTGAAATTCAATATGATACAAAATAATCCATATAAACAGTTATAGCTATTTAAAATTATTTAATAAAAAAACTTACCAAAAAATTTTATACACACACTTCAATTATCACTTTTCGCAGACTATTAAAATCAACCAACTTCTATGAAATCTTTGACAATAAAGACTCTCATACTGTTAACACCATATTTTAAATAGTTTTTTCAATCATAATTAGAAAATATGAAATATAAAGTCATTAATTTACGTTTAAGTATTTAACAATAAATATATTAACGGAAATTTATTAATTTTTAAAGTGTTACAGATAAAAAAAATATAATCGACTCTTAATCGATACTTAATATTCTAAATTTCCCATTACCAAAATTAAATAGTAAAAATTTCTCCAAATACTTTATATATAATTTGTCATATTCGACTCTAAATCGATACTTAATATACTAAATTTCACATTACCAAAATTAAATAGTAAAAATTTCCTCGAGTACTTTATATATAATTTGTCATATACTTTATATTCTAACTTTCCCATTAAAAATTAATTAGTAAAAATTCCTACAAAGTACTTTATATATAATTTGCCCTATACTAAAATTTCCCTAAAATTATTTACTTTATATTTATTTTTTTCTTGTAAATTAGATTTTAATATAAAGAGTGGGTATAAATATAAGCGAAATATTCAATTTTATTAAGTTAGTTCCAGTTGTTTCTTGAAGTGCTATTACCTATAATTATTACAGTAAGTCTACTATTCTATACTCTTTATACATGATTTTTTATTAATTTATTCACTTATTTATTTATTTATTTATTTATTTATTTATTTATTTATTATACATTTTATCAGATATATATATGCGTCTACTATTCTATATCCTTTAGGTATACATGATTTTTTATTAATTTATTGACTTATTTATTTATTATACATTTTATCTGTTTTTTATATATAATGAGCTTTACGATATTTATATACTTACAATTTTATTTATTTCTTATAGATGGATTTTTCTAAAATAAACAAATCGTCTGTTTTATCGCAAAAGAAACCTGTGGTGAAGTTATCCTCCTTGGAGGTGGGCACATCATATCAAATATTAGATGCAAAAATTGTGAAATCAAACTATGGGAAAACTGTACTTTTAGAAATGTTGGATATGGTTGTTTTTCTACCAGAACGTGTGGTTGAAGATTATACACCATTCATGGAAGAATTTAAAAGCCAAAAATATGGCTTGGTGTTCCACGGGTTAGTGGACACCGGAAAACCGAAGCCTGCGGCTTCATTTGAAGTTATAGAAGTATAAAATATTAAATATATTTTTTAATAATTGTAAAATTGTTTTATTATTAATAACCACATTTTTTTTATTATTTTTTTATTATAAAAAAGTATAATATTTACATAGGTAATATAACACATTTAAATTAGGTATTTATATTATACTCTTGATTACCTCCGTAAGAGGGAAATATTCCATTAAACAATCGTGAATAATGATGCAATATACTTTTGTATCTTTTGGAAAACCATTGTTAGCTTCAATTTCTAATTTTATATCGACAGTTGAAGATTTCATTCCATCTTCTTGTTTTGAACAATCTATTACAAATAAGGCATGATCTTTAAATGCTTGATAATCTAAAAGTGATCGTCTCTCAGTCGAATATGAATAACTAGGATAAAATTCAGTGTAGTTATAATGAGCTGCAGCATAATCATTTTTCTCAAAGTCCAGTTGCATTCTTTCATTAGGCCAATATTCACCATTAAGAGATACTCGAACACTTGATATATTAACATTATCAAAAATTGTTGAATCCTTTTCTTTTCTATTGCGCCTCTCAGTTTGAAATGTTACTATAACATAACGCGGTTTTTCAATTGATGAGCTTGTTTTAACATTCCAGATTTCTCTTCTTGCACCGTCTTTAATTGAGGGTAGTTCATTAAGATCCCACTTTCTGAATGGAATATATATTGGTATATTATTTTTAATAGGTTCCATCAATTTAATTTTAATTTCATCATTGGGAAACACATGTTTCACTTTCAGTTCCATACTATTTATAATAATCTTAACAGTTGTTGTAGTTGCGGTACTACCAGCACCTACCTCATTTACAATAATACTATCATTATCGTAACTAGCTCGTACGAGACGAAATGTTTGTCTCCCATAAGCTATTGTTGTATAATCATTAAAAATGTTGAAAATATGTTTAAGAGGAATCAACAAACTAAAAGATTTATCATCTTCATTTAAGAACGGATGGTTAGGAAAATTCCATCCAGCAATACTCATAAATCTTGCATAATCACTGCGATAGCATAGCATACTACGTACGGCGCTAACAATTCCGGGATCTCTCACTGTTTCAATTTCTTTTGAACTTTCACTATATGAACAGGAATCGAATAGAAATACCCCAAAATTGGGAGCTAGATGTACGTTTCCACCTCCAACTATATCTAATCTACCTTTAATTTCTAATAAAGATTCATGTAGAGCAAAAAACGAATCAGCTTGATTTATTACAAACTCTACGACATCATTGTTATTAAATGATTTCACATATGGAGTGTACGATCTAAATTCTTCTTTTCTAATCGAATCATCATACTTTGGTTCACGATGTAGATCAAAAATGGGGTCAACTTTAAGTCGCTTAGATTCAACTTCAGATCGTATATATTTACGGTTTACCATATTTAACTTTAAGTCCAATCGATTGTAAAAAATCTCTGTTTACTCTAGTTAGTTTACGATGCTTGCAAGATCTAGATAAAACTGATGATTTTTTAGTTGGAACCGTCCTTTTATGTTCTATAATGAGACCCATTTATCGTTCTTGTAAAACTAGATGAAGGGTGCTTCTTTCTCCGCGAAAGTTAACAGGTCTTAAATCTTGATCAGACACCCTTACAATGATGTGATTAATTTCTTTCAAATTCTTTATAGGCAAATATATTGGATTGATAGGTCTCTCGTTGATAGCAAAACCAGGATCTACTGTTATAGGAATATCTAAAATTATATGAGCTGGTGTATTTCCATAGAAAGCTCCTTCAGTAATGTTGCAGTCAAAAAGTAGACTTGTCACTTTATTAATATTCACAGGTAGATCTGAAGAATGAACTATTCCAGGTTCTAATATTTTATTAGAAAATCCTAGGAGATTAGCAAGACTATCAGTCTTTTCAAAAGAGATTTCATATAGTTTACTATAAATTTCGCACTGAAGGGTATTATTATTTGGTTCTAAGAAAAAATCTTCTTCAGCAATGTTTTTTTTTAACATCAATTGTTTTTTTATATAAGCAGCTATATCACTAATCTCGTAACAACCTACAGGTAGAAGTATTTCTCTTTCTCTAAGTTGTTCTAAATTGTCGTACTCGAAGTAGTAAAATTTTTCACCATCAATATTAGGTATTGAATTGTAGGAATGAAACCCTAGCACTGCTAAATAGTAACTTTTATATGGATTAAGTACAAGAGGTGTTGACGGTGTAAAAGAGAACTCGTTATTGGTACTCGTTAAGGTTAAAAGTTGCGACATGACTAACCATTATCAGAAAATGTTATGATTTAAATAATAGACTAATATGCTAATCATTAAATTTATTTATAACATATAAAACAAAATAGACATTTTGACGTCATATTTCCACAAACATCTGACCATTCATGACAATCCGGATCTATACTGCATGGTAAATATTCTTTTAAATCCTCACGTATTTCACATGGCAGTTTATACCAAACTGAAGGTGAAATATTTTCCATAAGTATTTCAATGATATTAAGTGCCTCTTTGGATAAGTAAGCTGCCATTATATAAAAATTCCAAACACAGATGTCCACAATTAATTTGATTATATGTTTGATATTGATTATTGTTGTAGAAAATTCTAACACCTGAACCAAAATATTTAACAAGCTCTTTCATCGGCTTCAAATTACCAAATGAATCAAAATACTCTACGTTGTTATTTATCTTTTTATAAGCTACCCAATGTGTTCCAGCATTTTGCGATATATCTAAATTAACAATTGAACACTCGCATCTTCTAGATCCGTTAATTGGAAGACTATCTCGCATAAAAACACCACGAAAATATGGTATTTTTAATTTCTTTGCATAATTAATTAAATCGATGTTAGTTAGTGGTCTATTGGGTAGCTTTATTGGAAGTTTTTTTTTTCTTTCTTCAGATACAAGCCGTAGCCTCCTTTGATATTTTTCTTTAAATACAATCCCTTTCCTATAGACTCCATAGCTTTGTTGTGACGATGATCTTCATCAAGTTTCTTTTGAGCGTTTTTAGCATCAATTATAGTTTTTGCTATAGCTGAACTTCCTCCTGCTATTGTCCCTATCGCACTTAAAGCTGTTAATATAGGAATCAACGGCAAAAAACCTCCCATCTTGCTCTCAAACGGTATAATTCTAGGTACTCGAATATTCTTTTTTCCAGCTTTTGAAACAGTCTTTTTAGCAAATTTTAATGCATTTTGAATAGTCTTTTTTAATGTTAGGTTAGGTATTAAGGATTTTTTAATTTTATCTATAATTCCACGTTTAAAAGAAATTTTTCGTTTAATACCCATACCTAGTTTTCGCTTAGCTTTCATTACACCTGTAACTAATAATGCGTTTGCTCGTTCACCTAAACTCGCGTTCTTATTTTTGACACGTTCCCAAGCTTTATTTTCTAGAATTTGATCAGCCTTATGCCTCTCCGCTATTGTATTATCGCCTGAATATGCAATATCATGCTCTTTACAAGCAACATCTAATGGATTAATACCAGGATCTCCACGTAATAGACGTTTTTGTAGTTTTGTTCCAGCTAAAAAAAACAAAAAAATGTTAATAAAAATTAAACATTTTTTTTATAATACTTACGTCCACAATACTGATAACCACCCAATAAATGTGCTTCGAAGGGAAGTTTGTTTATTAAGTTATTTACTAGACCCTCACCTTTAAACAGTAGCATGAGAACTAACTGTTTTGTTTTCAATAAACATATATTTATTAAAAAACGTGCTATATATTTTAACACAAAATGAAAATCATTCGACAAGTACAGTCGCTACCTGTGGATAACTTAGATTTTAATATAAAATGTGAAGAAAGTAAACATAGCAAATTGCTACCAAATACTCTTCGTATTATCATATGCGGTCCATCAGGATGTGGTAAAACAAACGCAATGATGTCATTACTCTTTAATCCAAATGGGATAAAGTTTCAAAACGTTTATGTATATTCTAAATCGCTCTATCAACCTAAATATCAGTTATTAGCAGAAGTATTAAATAATGTGAAAGGTGTTGAATATTTTCCGTTTAGAGATAATGATGAAATCATAAATGTTAGTGATGCGAAATCTAATTCAGTTTTCATCTTTGATGACGTTGCATGTGACAAACAACAAAAAATTCGTGAATATTTTTCTATGTGTCGACATAAAAATATTGATGTTGCATATCTTTGTCAGACCTTTTCTAAAATACCGAAAGTGCTAATAAGAGATAATTGTAACATGATTGTAATATTCAAACAAGATGAATTAAATCTTAAACATATATTCGATGGACATGTATCACCAGATATGAATTTTGATCAATTTAAAAACATATGTTCACAGTGTTGGAATGAAAAACATGGTATGATGGTTATTGTTAAGGAGTTCCCTCTAAATAACGGTCGCTATCGTAAGGGTTTTGATAAATATATTAAAATTTAAGCTTTGAATAATATTAATCAGTCTACAACAAAATGTTGAATAGTTTGGAAGCTGCCCGAAAAAGAAAAATAGCTCAACTAACCAAAGATATTAGAAAAAAATATCTTGCATTAAAACTTAATAGAACAGAAGAAGATGAAACGTTAAATAAGCTTTTTCAACCTATATCAAAACCGTTGGAGGATATTGCTAAATCATCAAAATTTTTAAATCAATCGACAGCTAATCTAAGTTATTGTAAACATGAAAAAAAACCTAATATTAAAAAAGAAAAACATGAGAATAAAAACATATCATTTCTAGAACTTAAACATGTAGCAGGTGATAATAGTGATGTTGAGAATGAGGTTGAGGATAACGCGGAAGTATCGGAAGAATTAGATGATAAAGATATTCCAGAAACTGTTTTAAATGAGTACCTCGAGCAATATCCACAAGGAGTTCTAAAATATTTAAAAGAATTTTGGCAAAATGATGATAAAATAGATAAAGTATATGGTCCAACATATGATATATCGACATCTAAATGGTTTCTTGGAGCAGAAAATATCAACTTTGATACTAAAACGGGAGCAGTTTTCACAAAAGAAGGATATGTTTCAGGATCACCTGAACTATATGAATTACTTTTCTATGATGCACCTCAAGACTACACTTCTAAAGATTTAGAAAATTACAAACTCTTATTAGAAGCAACAAATGTACATAGAAATAAGCGAGGATATTTAAAAAATAGTTCGACATTTAAGTATAAGTATATTATAAAACCTATGTATACATCTAAGACTTTAGGTAATGGAATGTATTTAACATATAATGATGATCCTGTAGAATATGTGTATTGGGATGATCCAAATGAATTATGTGAAAGATTGCAATTACTCTATGCTTCGAAAGAAGCTGGTAATACATCTCATTCTAATGAAATTGTTTCCATCATTAATGAATTACGAGAAGCAGATATTATATACTAATGTAACGTTGTAGTGTGATCATTTTCATAATGAGTCTTGATAAGTTTGGACGTAGTCATCAAAGTCAAATAATTGGATTAAAACAATTAAAAGGAGAATTTAGGCTTGGTTTATTATCTCTAAAAAATCAGCTGTATAATGAAGATTTACCAAAACTACAAGATCAAATATCAATTAAAATTTTATCTATAAAAAACAAAATAGATTCAATTGAAAACTTTATTTCAAGACATCCTCCTACTTCTGAAAAACATATGGCAACAAAGAAATACGTAGATGATGCAAATACACTTTACAATATTGATTTAGCAAAACTACATGGTGAATTAATACGGGAGCTAAACAAATATAAGGATGAACAGAATACTAGCAGACATAAAGTTGAATATGAGATAAGTAAAATTAATAATCAAATAGAAATATGGCTACAAAAATTTAGAGAAACCTCTGATCTTTTACAATTACATGATATGAAAATTAATGATGTATTTAAGGAAATTTATGATATTAAATCTAAAATTAAACACTAAATAATATATTCATCTATCGTATTAGTCATTATCATGACGACGAAAGAGAAGCTTCAATTAGTTAACGAGCTTCACAAACCTGCTCGTAAAAATTATCCTCGTCGAAAAATAATTCTCAAAGGATTAGATGACTTATGGCAAATGGATCTTGCGGAAATGAGACCTTATGCTAATAGTAATAAGGGTTATAAAATGATAATGATAGTCATTGATTGCTTGTCTAAATATCTTTGGACAGTAGCTTTAAAAACTAAAACTGGAGAAGAAATTACAAAGGCTTTTGCAAGTATATTGAAACATTCAAAACGTTATCCTAAAAATCTGCAAACTGATCAGGGAACTGAATTTTATAACGTTAAATTTCAAGATTTAATGAGAAAGTATAATATCAACCATTATAGTACATATACTGTCAAGAAAGCTGCGATAGCTGAAAGAGTTATAAGAACTTTGAAATCAAAATTATACAAATATTTTAGTTTACATGGTAATTATAAATGGATTAATGTATTACCTCAAATTACTAAAGAATACAACAATACGATACATTCTACAATTAAATTTAGACCATCTGAAATAAATAAGCTAAATGAAAAAACGATTTTACATGATCGTTTTAATTATATAAAAACATCAGGACCAAGAAAATATAAAATAGGTGATCTGGTGCGAATATCGAAGGCTAAACATATTTTTGAAAAAGGTTATACTCCTAATTGGACCACAGAAGTTTTTAAAATCATAAAAGTTAATATTACTAATCCTACAACTTATTTGTTGGAGGATATACAGGGAAATCCGATTAAAGGGGCTTTCTATGAACAGGAATTACAGAAAACAAATAATGCAGACATCTATCTAGTAGAAAAAATATTAAAAAGAAAGGGAAACAAAATATTTGTTAAGTGGCTTGGTTTTGATAATAAACATAATTCTTGGATTGAACATGTTGACCTGTTATAACTTGTTAATAGTCTTATAATGATGTTTTTTAATAATCTTATAAAAATATTTTTAATGATTTATTTTGTAATGACATTATAATGATGCTGTTCTATAAAAAGTAATTGTAGTGGGGTTGGTATTATAAATAGTATGATTAAAATATAATAAATCATAGTTGTGATCAATATTTTGTTTAAATATGAGTAGTGAAGGTTATTTTAGTGCATCAACATCCTCATCAGTAGGTCAAGAGTATAATGATCAAATCGATGAAATTTTAGAAAGATATGAAACTGCAGCTAAACTGGAGCATTATAATTTATTACAAACATCATTTCCTATTGGAAGTTATGTGATAAAAGTTGGAATATCACCAGCCAGATCATTCAGTTCAGCTATAACTTTATCGCAATATTATCACACATCTAAAATATCGTTTAGTATTATTGAATGGAGCATTCTAATAGAATTATTGAATAATAACGTGAATGATTTCTTTATAAGTGATACATTGGATCAGCACATTCCTATAACATTTCAATGTGGTGATTACTGCATTATTACTCAAGTTGTATATGATGGTATAAAACTGCTAAGTGTTAGAAAGCATGATGTTGAATTTCATTTAAATGAGGAAGATATAAAACAAATTTTGGAAGCTGATCAAAATTTATTATCATATCACGTCTCACTATTGGACAGTATAAACTTTTGTAGTTATTATTATCATGTGTTAGATATAATTAAGACTCTTTTTCATAATAATATTAATAATAATAATTTCACTTTATTTGAAGTTCTAAAAAAATTTTGTGAAATGTGTACTGATTGTTTATTAGTTACAGCTTTAAGAGAATACATGTTTTTCTATAAAGCAAAAGTATTAAACGACTTAGATTATGTATAATATGTCTATAAACACATTTAATTATTAAGTAGAAATAAATAATTAGTTTAAAACTGTTGTATTACCATTTTGAATATATGTATATATTTTTTAATAAAACAAACTTCTTATTATTATATTTTTTTATTATTTAATCCTATAATCACCCTAATGATTTTTAATAGTGTTATAATGCTTATCAATATATTACTCTTAATATTAATTATTTAAAACAATGGCTACTCGATATCAAATTATGGGTGGGGTTTATTAAATAATAAACAATCGGAAGCGGATAATGGGGCACTTGTAATTAAGTAATTAAGGGTCGGAGATTGTCAACCAATCAGAATCAAGCAATGGGGCATTTGTGACAAAAGTTGGTAGCACTGTAAAGTTGGTAGCATGTAAAGTTGGTACGATGACAGCGAAGTGCGAAAAAAAATTCAAAAATATACAAAAAGAAGAATTGGCTGCTTGCGTCGAATGTAAAAGGTCAAAAGTTGGTAGCACTGTAAAGTTGGTAGCATGTAAAGTTGGTAGGATGTCAGTAAAGCGCGAAAAAATTCGAAAATATACAAAAAGAAGAAAAGAGGGTTGGCTGCTTGCGCCAAACGTCAAAGGCCACTCGAAAATTGACAGTTGTCTGCTAGCAGTCAACCAATCAGAACCAAGCAATGGGGGATTTCTAATTATTAAGTAATTAAGGATTGGAGATTGTCAACCAATCAGAACGAAGCAATGGGGCATTTCTAATTATTAAGTAATTAAGGGTCGGAGATTGTCAACCAATCAGAACCAAGCAATGGGGCATTTCTAATTATTAAGTAATTAAGGGTCGGAGATTGTCAACCAATCAGAACCAAGCAATGGGGCACTAGTAATTAACAAGTCATTAATAATAATTAAGAGGCGGAGTCAGGCAGCCAATCAGAACGAAGCAATGGGGCACTAGTAATTAACAAGTCATTAATAAGCAATTAAAGGGCGGAGTCTGTCAGCCAATCAGAACCAAGCAATCAGGTTAAAAGTGAAAGTGGGTGGGGCCGGGTGGGGCTATGACGTCAGACGACCTTGAACGGTAACAAAATTCGCTTTTCGGACCTTCATAAGAAAAAGCATGGGATTTTGGGCTCGTTCTCTTGTAGGTCCTTTACTAGATAGGGATTTTGCTGCGCGAAAGAACTGAAAAAAAATGTAATAGTAAAACCGTAAGAAAAAGTCCATGGAATAAAACCGTTAAAAAAGTCCGTGGAATAAAACTGTTAAATGAGACGTGCGCAGGCGCTACAGTCGTGTACACAAGCGAGTAGTGTCGATTCTACATTAGCCGAAGGAACTTCGTTCCTACCTAGTGTCCCACGACACCATTATACTTTTTTTATGATTTTTCATGTTTTTTTTGTAAATTTTATCCTTTTTTTTTCTTATTTCGATTTCTATTTTTTTTTTGGAACGTAGTTCCTTATCGCTCGTTACGACGGAGACTAGACGGAAAAAATTCAGTCCAAAAGTAGTCACGAAAGCATGTTTCTCTGTCTGTCTCTCTCTGTTCAAAATTAATACAGAATGTAATAAAAATTTTCAAAATGCTTTCCCCAAACATCTTACACTTAACGCATAGAGAAAGCAAAATTTTCCGAATTTATCGAGTTTTTCAGTTGTTTTTTTTTTCGATTTTTCACACTATTTGTTTCCAATTTTTGTGATATCTTCCAGGTTTATATTTTCTTGGTTTATCTTTTTATGTTATTTTTTATATTTGTTATTTTGTTTCATTTTATTTTAGTATCTCGTTCGTACTCAGATTTTTATTATTTTATCTTTTATTTTTGTTACTTCGATTTGAAATTTTTTTGATTTTTCACATTTTTGAGACTCTCAAATTAAGTTTTTAAATAGGTTGGTGATTAAAACGATTCTAAATTGTAAAAATCAAGACTAAATCGAGTCAGAAACATAAAGAAAGTCGGGATGTACTAAAATAGAGTAATAGAGAAAAGAAAAGAGAAGGCAGTGGGGTCTATGTAGACGTTATAAGAAGTATAAATGAAAATAGTCATAATGCACCTGGATGTGGTACACGAAGTGTTGAAGCACCTCTTACATACGAATTAGTACAGAACTTTGAGAAGAAGAATAAGTAGTTGATAGTGATGGCATTTTGAAGGATTACCTGGAAATATTACGAAAAGTAAGGTAGAGATATTGAAGAAACTTTAAAAAATGTAAATATAGTGTAAATATAGACTATGAAGAGGCATCCAAAAATGTTACGAGCCTAAGAAGTTTAAAAATACATTGAAGCAATTTGTGGAGGTGCTATCAGAAGTAAATTGCTATCTTAAACGTTTTTAAAGAGGTTGTAGATCAAAATGATTTTAAATTGTAAAAATCAAGAGGAGATCGAGTCAGAAACATAAACGAAGAGAGTCTGGATATAGTAACATGGACAAGACAAAGAAGAAGACTGTGGCATAATCATGCACCAAGAATGGGGAAAACTTTGAGGAATACTAAGTATATAAGAATACATTGAAGGAATTTTTGGAAGTGCTATCAGAAGTAAATTTCTATAAGACGCTCAAACAAAGTTTTTAATTACATAAAGACGAGATCAAGTCAGAAGTCAGGAACATAAACCGAAGAAGGTCTGGATGTAGTAAAATAAAAGAAGAGAAAGGAGAAGAAAGTGGCGCAATCATGTACCAAGAATGGGGAAAACAGATTATTAAAAATAGTGGTAGTAGGATAATCAGCACGAAAGTGTCTCTAAGGAAGACTACCAAAGAGATGGAAGAACAGCTAACCGTTAATCTCGAAGGAGAATCTGCAACGACATCTTATCTATACTAATATTATAAAGAGGAAAGGTTTGATTTTTTGTTTGTTTGTTTGTTTGAAATGAATAGGCTCCGAAACTACTGGACCGTTTTCAAAAATTCTTTCACCGTTGGCAAGCTACACTATTCCCGAGTGACATAGGCTATGTTTCATTAAAAAAAATGGGGATCCTTACTAAAATGCCATTAATGTAACCAAAAATGACCTTAAAACCCTTACATCCCGTGTGCTGAGAATACTAGCCTCAAGGTCAAACCTTCCAATTAGTAGGGATCGGTTTTTCTCATGGCCAACCGCCTAAGGCGGGTCGAGTTCCTGAAAATCAATTTATTTTGTTGCCAGAAAATAAAATAACATGTTATATTGTTTACAGGGAAGTGTTGACCCAATATATTTAGTGGCGAGGAAAGGTTTGTTTAGAAATTAAACAAACAAGAAATTATTAAACTGACATTAAGGAGAAATTGAAAAAATGTCACATCCAGTGGGACTCGAACCCACCATCACTGCCTTATACGCAGGCACGCTTTAACCACTTAAGCTATTGGATGATCAAGTGGTTAGGAAGCGAAACGTTATAATGAATTCAAATCCCATCAGATATGACATTCACTCACTTCCTCCTTAAGCACATGTTACATGACGTTAATGACAGAGAAGTTTTGTCAAATCGACAATTGATACTTCAAACTCTAAGTCACTTTATTTGTGCCCTGTCTTATATTTTTATTCGGTTAGGAGACCGGAACCATTGATTTTTAGTAAACTATTATTTTTGAGATAACTCTCAACGTATTTTTGAAATTTAGAAATTAAACAAACAAGAAATTATTAAACTGACATTAAGGAGAAATTGAAAAAATGTCACATCCAGTGGGACTCGAACCCACCATCACTGCCTTATACGCAGGCACGCTTTAACCACTTAAGCTATTGGATGATCAAATGGTTAGGAAGCGAAACGTTATAATGAATTCAAATCCCATCAGATATGACATTCACTCACTTTTTACTTAAGGAAGTAGGTATTAGTAGGTATTAGTAGGTATTGGTTTTTCTCATGGCCAACCGCCTAAGGCGGGTCGAGCACCTAAAAATCAATTTATTTTGTTGCCAGAAAATAAAACAATATGTAATATTGTTTACAGGGAAGCTTTGACCCAATATATTTAGTGGCGAGGAAAGTTTGTTTGTTTGTTTGTTTGAAATGAATAGGCTCCGAAACTACTGGACCGACTTCAAAAATTCTTTTACTGTTGGCAAGCTACACTATTCCCGAGTGACATAGGCTATGTTTTATTTTCAAAAAAATAGGGATCCTTACTAAAATGCCATTAATGTAACATGTAACCAAAAATGACCTTAAAACCTTTACATCGCGTGCGCTAAGAATACTAGCCTCAAGGTTAAACCTTCCAATTAGTAGGGATCGGTTTTTCTCATGGCCAACCGCCTAAGGCAGGTCGAGCACCTGAAAATCAATTTATTTTGTTGCCAGAAAATAAAACAACATGTAATATTGTTTACAGGGAAGCGTTGACCCAATATATTTAGTGGCTTTGTTATTTTTCTTTAATCCCCGTGAAAAGCCGGGGCGGGCTGCTAGTATCTTATATTTTGCAGATATAGAAATAAGAAATGTAATTTTAAATGAAAAATTACAGTTACTTATATTATTAAGGAGATTTAAATAATTTACAGTTTTTATATAATAGTTAGTTAGATATTCTAGTCCAGGAGCCACCAATCCTGAAAGCTCCGTGATCACGGATTCTAATTTTTTTAATAAAAAATAAAAGTTCACGTTTAGACGAACAAGATTTGCTTGGTCGGCGTGGATTTGATTTGCCGGAAATATTTTAATTAAATTTTTTATTATTTAATTTTCCATAATTTTTTTCCGTCATCACGGATTTTGATCAAACTTATATAGAATTTTGTGAAATATTATATTTAACAAAAAAAAATCCGGCCGACTAATGATTTTTAGCCGGAAAGGTCACGCATACCTATTTGAATGGTGTGATAAGGGGTAAAATTTATCCATTATCACGGAAATCTTTTTTTTTTTTTTTAATTCACGCGTTTGAATGTAAAATTTCTAATTATCTTGGTATGCGTGCTTACAAACTGCCGAAAGTATCGCGCATACCAAATTTTATTGTGTGAATGAGGATCACACTGTTATAGATTTTACTTACTTGATGACATTTCTTTTAGAGTCTTTCTTCTACCTCGGTCTCTTCCTTAAGTTTTTAACTATTTATTATACAAATTAATATGGAAAAGAGGAAATACAGGAAAATTTTTATTTGGGTTGATTATACAATAAATAAAGGTTGATACAAAAAATATGTTCAATTCAAGTTAATTAATCAATAATCATCTACATCATTATCATCAAAATTATCATTTCTCTCTTCTTCTGATTCTTCGCTTGCTTCCTCATTCTGTTGGCAACTTAATATTTCCTCAACCTTTAACGGTGCCGATGGGCCAATGTACCACAATGGTTCGAGTTTACTGGATTCATTTACTTGCCATCCACATTCTGTTGGATCATATAATGTACAAATAGGTTCAGTAGCATTTTGCCACATTGCGTTTACAAAAATGCTGCGTAATATTTTTTGCGTTAAAGTTTTCCAGCATGGTGGGATATTATTTGAATTGAAATTTATCATACCTTTGTAAAATGTTTCTTTGTCGGTTGTACTTGCAAAAAATTTTAAAAATAATTCGAATCTTGCAACATTAACATCATTATTTTTTACGTTATACATTTCATTTGTAAATCTTTGGACTATATCTGTCTTTTCTTTATCATTTATGTCTTCCGGATTTGTCAAATGCTCGAACATGTTCTGATATTCTTCATTTTCTAACAGGAGGTTGTAGGCTTTAACCAATAACGAAATAAATTACGTAAATTGTACACAACTCGCAGAAAAGCTAGGTTCATCAGTCTGTCGAGCTCTACCGGGCTTCCATGCTTTTACAGGTTGCGATTATACAGCAGCTTTTGTTCGTAAAGGAAAAATTAAAGCCTACAACCTCCTGTTAGAAAATGAAGAATATCAGAACATGTTCGAGCATTTGACAAATCCGGAAGACATAAATGATAAAGAAAAGACAGATTTAGTCCAAAGATTTACAAATGAAATGTATAACGTAAAAAATAATGATGTTAATGTTGCAAGATTCGAATTATTTTTAAAATTTTTTGCAAGTACAACCGACAAAGAAACATTTTTTTACAAAGGTATGATAAATTTCAATTCAAATAATATCCCACCATGCTGGAAAACTTTAACGCAAAAAACATTACGCACCATTTTTGTAAACGCAATGTGGCAAAATGCCACTGAACCTATTTGTACATTATATGATCCAACAGAATGTGGATGGCAAGTAAATGAATCCAGTAAACTCGAACCATTGTGGTACATTGGCCCATCGGCACCGTTAAAGGTTGAGGAAATATTAAGTTGCCAACAGAATGAGGAAGCAAGCGAAGAATCAGAAAAAGAGAGAAATGATAATTTTGATGATAATGATGTAGATGATTATTGATTAATAAACTTGAATTGAACATATTTTTTCAACCTTTATTTATTGTATAATCAACCCAAATAAAAAATTTCCTGTATTTCCTCTTTTCCATATTAATTTGTATAATAAATAGTTAAAAACTTAAGGAAGAGACCGAGGTAGAAGAAAGACTCTAAAAGAAATGTCATCAAGTAAGTAAAATCTATAACAGTATGATCCTCATTCACACAATAAAATTTGGTATGCGCGATACTTTCGGCAGTTTGTAAGCACGCATACCAAGATAATTATAAATTTTACATTCAAACGCGTGAATTAAAAAAAAAAAAAAAGATTTCCGTGATAATGGATAAATTTTACCCCTTATCACACCATTCAAATAGGTATGCGTGACCTTTCCGGCTAAAAATCATTGGTCGGCCGGATTTTTTTTTGTTAAATATAATATTTCACAAAATTCTATATAAGTTTGATCAAAATCCGTGATGACGGAAAAAAATTATGGAAAATTTAATAATAAAAAATTTAATTAAAATATTTTCGGCAAATCAAATCCACGCCGACCAAGCAAATCTTGTTCGTCTAAACGTGAACTTTTATTTTTTATTAAAAATATTAGAATCCGTGATCACGGAGCTTTCAGGATTGGTGGCTCCTCGCCTATTCCTTTTTCGGAACCATCGGATTTAAATATCTAATACTGTATAAGTGATTATTACAACAAGATAACAACGAACAATTGTTACATAATTTTACTAACCATATATCTACAGTTGCAGAAAACACGAATAGTTGTTAATTATTCTTCAATTAATTAACGAGTATTTTAATTTAAACCTTTTAATTAGGATTTTATTGTTATAAAATACATTTTATGGAACGATGGACAACAGAAATTAAGCCTTTAGTTATTTTTTTAGATTAACTTAATAGATGTGGTTTAATTACTTGTTGTAAAAAACGCAGACAATTTTATTTAGAAATCAGTTAATACTTTTATATAATAGGATGTAAAATGTTGTTTCCAAACTTCTAGACGCACAAGAAAATTAATTTTTCAATACCATTTTTACATTTATCTAATTATAAAAGTAATTAATTATATTTAATTTCAGAAATAATTAGTCAACGACCGTTCGCGAACAGCTTTCTCTTATGTTTTAACTCAATGCCTAAGAATATGAGATTAAGGATAAAAAATTTTGTTAGAAAGAAAAATTATGAAAAGTACAAGCTGTTAGAATAATATTTTTTATTGATCCCAAAAACATTTATGTATGTATTAGCAGTAACAGAGACACCTGCGACCTATAAGATCTATTGTGTCCCCCTTTTCTTGCTATACTTCTGATGATTTCTCAAACTTATATAGCAGCTCTTCTAGTCCTATCTTCCGCAGAAAGTTTAGGATATCCTTGGGTTCGTATGAACCTAGGTATTTGACCCTAGAATTACTTAATGCGATGTATTCTGAGAATATGTGTATTGAGGTTTCATCCTCTACCTCACAGAATCTGCAGTTTGCTTCATCTACCAATCCTAGTTTCTTCAGGTGTCCCCTTAATCGGCATTGTCCGGTTAGTATTCCTGTTATAATTCGGAGGTTCTTCTTACTAAGGTTAAGACAGCTGTGAGATCTCTTCTGTTTATAGTTTCCCAGGAGCGTCTTCGATTGTCTTAGTCCTTCTAGATCATTCCATTACTTGGATTTTTCGCCATCCATTTTTTCCTTAGTTCTTCTAAGATTGTACTACTGCTGATTCCACAGTATGGTACTGGTCCCAGGTGTGGGGTTTCAGCTCCTTCTTTTGTCAGCTTGTCTGCTGTTTCTTTTCCTTCTATTACTATATGTCCTGGAACCAATAGGAGGGTAACAGTGTTATTCTGTCCTAGATTGTTTAAGGCATTCCCAGACCATCTTTGAACTGATTGTATCTGAGAAAGTACCTATTAAATTGTACTATGGTATTTATTAAGATAACTACAGTAGAAGTTCCCAGGAAATAGAATAACAACATAAGAGTATCCATTTTTCAAAAAGATATAAATCAAACCTTCAGGAATACACGGAATAACACTCATTAACACGACAGTAAAACTATTTGCGATTCTTATAACCTACATATTAGAACCACAAATTACCAATAAAGAAGACACTATGTAAATTATGAAACAGATTAAGCAGAAGTCATTAGAATATAACAGACCTGCTTACGTGTTTTCGGGACCAAACCAAGGCATTCGATAAGATCCGGCTGGGTGTTATTATCGACATATTACAAACAAAAAACATTCTAGCTTAAAAGTTATCCACATCATTAAAACAAAAAACCCGACTGAAAGTAAAGTTGAAATGGAAACCACAAAATATATTGCTATACTTTAGGAGGTATCAGACAAGGTGGCTTATCTTCAATTTAATAATGGACCAAATAATAGAGAAATTGAATGATTTAAGTGACAAGAGAATTAGTATAATGTGATACTAAGGACGATTTACAAAAACAGCTGCACAAATTCTACCAAATAATTCAAACACATATATATGAATCTCAGTGGAAAACACGTAATCTATGAAGGATCTTATTAGATGTAAAACTGTTGTCGAAAACAAGTCCTACAATTTAAATATTTTGGAATAGTACTATCTAACAATCTCGATCCACCAGAAGATTTGAGAAGTTAGCATATCAGAATGGATAACAAAATTATAATTATTCCTTACGGAGTAGAAGCTCGAGAAGCTTAAAAATATGTTAAAAGTTGCTGGGATGAGCGTGCTGAGAACTATAATAGGTAAAAGAAGACGATAGGGAGTCAGGAACCTAAACGTCAGAGAGTGTGGAGTGCGTGATGTAGTAATAATCACAATGTTACAAAGAACTTTTTATAGACTATCTTTTTATGATTTATAGGACACAGTCTCTGGATCTGTATAAAATTGGGGAAGGGCAAGCAAGTACTCTGCCCGCACTGATGCCACATATGGCACATTGTGCATCCTCTCGTGTGTACGGAAAGGCTTAAAGATTTAAAATAGGTGATGAGACTCCCGAGGTAGATCTACCTGACATCGGCTGTTGTAAGCCAGTACTCACCCAAGAAGGATATTCTGATTTCAGAAAAAGAAGAGCAGTCATGCATTATTTGCTTTATTGTTTCCTCTTCTTGTTCGCAATCTCTGCATAGGGGTAATTCTGCTAATTTCATCCTAAAGAGATGTTATCGCAGTTGTTAAGATTCCCTCGATGTTCGATGATTTTGTCTGGTCAATGCCTCAAATTTTCTTGTTGTTTCCTTGCTAGGATTAGGTAATAATTCTCTCGCTAGTCTACAATTCGTTGTTTAATCCCAGCAATGTATAAGGTCTTGGTGAGAGTGCTGTTTGATAAGGTCCACGACAGACAAAGAGAAAACAAGTTAAGAGTATAAAAATGTAGTAAAATAGACAAGAAAAAGGAGAAGACAGTGGCGCAATCAGTTATCAAGAATGAAGGATAACATATTAGCAATAATATTACTATTAGAAAAACCAGCAGGAAAGTGCAAGAAGACCACCAAATAGATAGCGGAATAGCTGACAGTTAACTTCGCAGGAGATGCTGCAACAGCATATTTAAAATTAGTACTGACAATTGCTAAATTTAATTTGTATGCGGAGACATTGAATTAACTTTTATTGAAAACACAATAAGACTAACTGGTGTAGATATATAAGCTAAAATGGTCTATGAAGATCTTATAAGAGATGTTGATAATGCATCTGAATGTGCTAAAGCACCTTGTAAATAAGAAGTAGTGGGACACTTTGAAGAAGACTAAGTAGTTGATATTGATGAAATACTACGAAAAGTAAGGTAGAGATATTAAAGCAACTTTAAAGATGCTTTTAAATTTGTAAATATAGACTATGAATGTTACAGTAGTATAAGAATACATTGAAGGGATTTGTGGAAGCTATAAAAAGAAAATGATCGCGAGTCTCTTAAACAAAATTTTTAAAAGGATCGAGCCAGGAACATAAACGAAAAGAGTCTGGATGTAGTAAAATAAGAGAAGAGAAAGGAGAAGAAAGTACACCAAGAATGGGGAAAACAGATAAGCAAAAATAATGCTGGTAAAAAAATCAGCAGGAAAGTAACTCTTCGGTGACATGAATCTTGGATCCTATCACCACCTTGAGTAGCTAGTCACAGGACTCAAATCTCTTATAAAGGGAACTGCCCTGGGGCAACAGTAACTCAAGGAATTTCGGACTCCTGGATTCTAGCCTACCTGAAGATCAGCGTGATGTTGATTTTCAGCTGAACAAACTAGAGTCCTGCACGCATCGGGTGTATGTAAGGACTGTTCGTGTCGGACCAGGTCACAATATTCCCATAGGAAGCAGTGCTCAAACATGGGGCTCCACAGGAGAGACCATGCCAGGTTTATTTAGATTAGATTAGATTAGAACTCTATGGTTGATCATCAAGAGATTCAGGAACAGCTGACGGTTAATCTTAAAGGAGATGTTGCCACCGCACATTTAAAATTAACAGTGGTCATAACTAAAAATAGAAAAAGCAAAAAAAAAAAATGCTAACAAGTAATAAAATTTAGTTTTCACTACCAAAATTTTTTAGAAACTGCAAAAATTCTTTAAAATGGAAAAATTTTTGAAGTATAAGACTTAAAAGTGTTATATAGCTAGCTTCAAAAATATTTTAAAATCAAGGTAAAACAAACATTTTATACGAACAAAAATAACCGGAAACTAATATGTTTAATATTATATTCGAATTAATAATCCATTTACAGTTCGTTTGTGGATTGCAGCTGTATTAAAAGTAGAAATATATATTTATTAACCTGCTAGGTAATCAGTCTCGCGTGCGTTGAAAAAGTTCTTCGACTTGTTCAAAAGGGTTAAAAATATGCCATACAGTGTGGACGCACTACTGATGGTGCGTTTATTTTTCAGATACAATCTGAAGTAGTAGCGAGGTAATGCTCCTTGGAAATTATCGGACCATATCTCCTATCATAACCTCATTAAACGAGAAAATTGCACCGAGAACTTATTTCCTAGGATTTAGTTCCAACACAAAATTGATGTTTTTCATAAAAAAACTTAGAAACGGTGACTTATGCGCGCACGAAAGCTCTGCTGCATTTAATCCAGAGATGGACTTTCTAAATATTTGAAACTATAATTAACATCGTATAAAAATGATTTATAACTACTTAACTCCGCTTGATTGATTAATAAGAAACTTAATTGATTAAAAATATATGATTAACTAGCTTTTACCCACAAGATCGTTCTCGTCATAATTTAGATTAGAATATTCCTTGATCTTACGGCTATCGCATATTATATGATAATAAAATTACCTCGCCCCTTCGATTAAAACTATTGATTTTAATCATAGACTTGAATAGTAAAAATGTAAAATTTACTATTAGGAATAGAAAGAATCAAACGTTTAACGACTATGTCCACCTAATTCCTCGAGCGCCTCCCGCACTCCGCTTTCCGTGGTGACGTGTTTCTGGTTTAAGTTGAACGTTATTTAATATTATTATTTAACGTATGTGAATTTCACTTTGACCAGAAAAAATTCTTTCGATTCTGAAATTGGTCTTAAATATTCTTACAATCTCTCATTATCCTTCTTCATATTCTTACTTGTAACGAATATGTACTTCCACGAGTTCCTTGTTTTTTGTTTTCTACCAATTGAAAATCTGTATAAAGTCTTCTTTGCATTCATTTTCACCATAGCTTTTCTTCATTGCCTTAACACATAATCTTTTGCATTTTACAGTATTTTTCCCTGTCGCGTTTTATCAGTGTTATAATTTTTTCTTCGTGGATTCGGGATAAGTAATAAACAGCAGACAAACTTAACAATTTATTGGTAAACACAACTAAATAACAATTTCTTAAACTAATTTAAACAACTGTGAAATATTCACAATTACTGAATAACGTCTTTAAAATATCTCGTACAAAAATCCGCACTTTATCGCCAGGTATTACCATTACAATTCATTATCGCCAACTAATACAATCATCACTATTATTTATCGCCAACTATCATCATAATAACTCTTTTTCTCTCCGCCAAAATCGCTCCCTTATATACCAGATTGCTTCTAGAACATCGCTAACGTTACATTTATAGAATCGAACAAAATAGAATATTTCAGAGCTACTCGAATTATCTGGATCTTCCGCAGTGTACTCGAGTCATCGGAGCTTCTGAGAATTCATACAACACCTCACACCCATGGGCGACAGGTCAGGACCGGTTCGTAATATCATATTAGTTTTTAGTCCCTGGATGACCAAGCTTTAGTCGTCCTTAATCATAAGACACTACCACGCGGGTGGCGCCGAAATTATCGTACCCCAACAACCATCTCATGTGGGAAAATGATTTTGGGTGAAACAATGAAAAACCGAATTTCCCTTGGCTTGGTTTCCAGCTAGATCGATTTTTTGCCTCTGTGGGCACCTTATTTTAAATTTCAACGAAATCGTGAGAGTCGTTTTCGAAAACCTATGGCAATACATGCTTGCTCGCTTTTTGGTGCTCTTGATATCATTGCTTTATATTTCTAATCTGTTTTAATAATTTTTTACTACGAAATCAACATTTTTATGTTTTTCTGTTTGCTCATGTTTAATTTTGCATTATATTTACTTTTAACAACATTTTGTAGTCCTATCCTGAATCATTTTATAATTTTTACCAGAGCGTTACTTTTTTTAATTACGTGTTTAGTATTAAATGGTGCAAGACCATAAACATGGTTTCAAGTAGTTTATTAATTGTATGAACGTTGTATATGTCTAAATTACATGATTTTTTGGGGTGGAAAAACGGCTTTGATTTAGTTCAATAAATAGGTACACTTATAACTATAATTTAATAAATTAGTAAAACTGCAATACTTTCAATAATGATAATAAATTGCGAAAGGCACATAAATCCAATGTTATGGGATAGGCGCATAGCAATACTGTGCAAAATCATCTTGTATACAAAGAAAAATCATAGCTTGGTTATGAAGAGAATCAATATGAACAATAGGAAGAGTAAGTTTACATCTTCGCCAACAACAGTATTTATATTTGTCCAATTAAATTGCTCTATTAGTATTTCAATAATCAGTACATCGGCTTCGCTATTATGTTTCTTTGTTATCCCACACAACAGAAGTTAAGTTTAAGTTAAGTTATTTTACCTGACACTCTCATAGAGGTACTTATTTATGTATAATTTATATTTTGAATGTAAGAAATGATTTGAAAAATGTTAGAGGACAGATTGGTGGAAAAAGGGGAATGCCCAAAACATTATTCTATCAGAAAATGATAAAAAGAAACGTTGCAACTTATTGGAGAAAGAATCCAGAGGTATCCAAACATGGCATAACAAGCAAACCAAAACTGCAGCACAGTATAGCAGCTGATGTAGAAGAAACGTGGATTAGATGCAAGAAATAAAGTGACATGAATGGAAATCTGTACAAGAAGCTGCAGAGTTATATGAATGAACAAACAGAAGAAAAATACATTAATAAACGTGGTAAAAGAGAAAGATGTAGGTTAGAAGAGGGTTAAAATATTAAGTAAGGAAAAGAAGAGGCATTACAAGCAAACCAAAACCGCAGCGCAGTATAGCAGCTGATGGAGAAGAAATGTGGATTAGATGCAAGAAATAAAGTGACAGGAATGGAAATCTGTACAAGAAGCTGCAGAGTTATATTAATGAATAAACAGAATAAAAAGAAATTAATAAACGTGGTAAAAGAGAAAGTTGTAGGTTAGAAGAGCGATGAATTATTAAGTAAGGAAAAGAAGAGGCATAACAAGCAAACAAAAATCGCAGCGCAGTATAGCAGCTGATGGAGAAGAAACGTGGATTAGATGCAAGAAATAAAGTGACATGAATGGAAATCTGTACAAGAAGCTGCAGAGTTATATGAATGAATAAACAGAATAAAAAGAAATTAATAAACGTGGTAAAAGAGAAAGTTGTAGGTTAGAAGAGGGATGAATTATTAAGTAAGGAAAAGAAAAAGCATAAAAAGCAAACCAAAACCGCAGCGCAGTATAGCAGCTGATGGAGAAGAAACGTGGATTAGATGCAAGAAATAAAGTAACAGAAATGGAAATCTGCACAAGAAGCTGCAGAGTTATATAAATGAATAAACAGAAGAAAAAGAAATTAATAAACGTGGTAAAAGAGAAAGTTGTAGGTTAGAAGAGGGATGAATTATTAAGTAAGGAAAAGAAGAGGCATAACAAGCAAACCAAAACCGCTGCGCAGTATAGCAGCTGATGGAGAAGAAACGTGGATTAGATGCAAGAAATAAAGTGACAGAAATGGAAATCTGTACAAGAAGCTGCAGAGTTATATAAATGAATAAACAGAAGAAAAAGAAATTAATAAACGTGGTAAAAGAGAAAGTTGTAGGTTAGAAGAGGGATGAAATATTAAGTAAGGAAAAGAAGAGGCATAACAAGCAAACCAAAACCGCAGCGCAGTATAGCAGCTGATGGAGAAGAAATGTGGATTAGATAAAAGAAATAAAGTGACAGGAATGGAAATCTGTGCAAGAAGCTGCAGAGTTATATGAATGAATAAACAGAAGCAAAAGAAATTAATAAACGTGGTAAAAGAGAAAGTTGTAGGTTAGAAGAGGGTTAAAATATTAAGTAAGGAAAAGAAGAGGCATAACAAGCAAACCAAAACCGCAGCGCAGTATAGCAGCTGATGGAGAAGAAACGTGGATTAGATGCAAGAAATAAAGTAATAGGAATGGAAATCTGTACAAGAAGCTGCAGAGTTATATGAATGAATAAACAGAATAAAAAGAGATTAATAAACGTGGTAAAAGAGAAAGATGTAGGTTAGAAGAGGGATGAATTATTAAGTAAAGAAAAGAAGAGGCATAACAAGCAAACCAAAACCGCAGCGCAGTAGGAGTTGATGAAGAAGAAACGTGGATTAGATGCAAGAAATAAAGTGATAGGAATGGAAATCTGTACAAGAAGCTGCAGAGTTATATGAATGAATAAAAAGAAGAAAAAAAATTAATAAACGTGGTAAAAGAGAAAGTTGTAGGTTAGAAGAGGGATGAATTATTAAGTAAGAAAAAGAAAAGGCATAACAAGCAAACCAAAACCGCAGCGCAGTATAGCAGCTGATGGAGGAAAAACGTGAATTAGATGCAAGAAATAAAGTGATAGGAATGGAAATCTGTACAAGAAGCTGCAGAGTTATACGAATGAATAAAGAGAAGAAAAAGAAATTATTGAACGTGGTAAAAGAGAAAGTTGTAGGTTAGAAAAAGGATAAATTATTAAGTAAAGAAAAGAAGAGGCATAACAAGAAAACCAAAACCACAGCGCAGTATAGTAGTTGATGGAGAAGAAACGTGGATTAGATGCAAGAAATAAAGTGATAGGAATGGAAATCTGTACAAGAACCTGCAGAGTTATATGAATGAATAAACAGAATAAAAAGAAATTAATAAACGTGGTAAAAGAGAAAGTTGTAGGTTAAAAGAGGGATGAAATATTAAGTAAGGAAAAGAAAAAGCATAACAAGCAAACCAAAACCGCAGCGCAGTATGGCAGTTGATGGAGAAGAAAGGTGGATTAGATGCAAGAAATAAAGTGACATGAATGGAAATCTGTACAAGAAGCTGCAGAGTTATATGAATGAATAAACAGAATAAAAAGAAATTAATAAACGTGGTAAAAGAGAAAGTTGTTGGTTAGAAGAGGGATGAATTATTAAGTAAGGAAAAGAAAAAGCATAACAAGCAAACCAAAATCGCAGCGCAGTATGGCAGTTGATGGAGAAGAAAGGTGGATTAGATGCAAGAAATAAAGTGACATGAATGGAAATCTGTACAGGAAGCTGCAACGTTATATGAATGAATAAACAGAAAAAAAAAAGAAATTAATAAACGTGGTAAAAGAGAAAGATGTAGGTTAGAAGAGGGATGAATTATTAAGTAAGGAAAAGAAGAAGCATAACAAGCAAACCAAACCGCAGCGCAGTATAGCAGTTGATGGAGAAGAAACGTGGATTAGATGCAAGAAATAAAGTGACAGGAATGGAAATCTGTACAAGAAGCTGCAGAGTTATATGAATGAATAAACAGAAGAAAAAGAAATTAATAAACGTGGTAAAAGAGAAAGTTGTAGGTTAGAAGAGGGATGAATTATTAAGTAAGGAAAAGAAGAGATCTCGAAAACATAGATCTACGATGAATGTGTTATTGAAGACAGTAAAATAGGATAAGAAACAGAAATTGATATATGTAGTAGGATTTATTGAAAGGTGATAATGATGACGTTAAGTTGAAGATTCAATAAATACTACCCTTATTTAGGAATGTTTATTGATTGTTTATCTGCAAATATTTAAGTATACCCTGTATAATCTGAAAAGGAAGAAAAAGCATAGGAAATCTCTTAAACAATATTCAAAGCTCTCATATGCTCTATTACGATTCTAAAATATCTACAGCAAAAGTAAAAATTTGTTTTTCAACATTTGTGAGAACCTAATTTTAATTAGTGCCATTTAAAATTACTAGGAAATGTATATTTACATTATTTATAAGTAGGTGTATTATGACATTTGATATTAACTAATCTGTAAATAGATGTAAATTGTTAGTGATTAGAAAAGTGCGAATAAAGCAAAATCAGTTCGATAGAATAGCTGATTCGATAAACCATTGTCAGTGAGCCAAAGTGGACAAAAAGCATAGCAATGGCGAAATTTCTTATTTCCCTGAAACTAATGAACTTTTTGTCCTTAATAAAAACGTGATACCGTTTTATTGTGTAATTTGTATTTCTTTGAAACAGTCATTTGCCGAGAAAAGTTAACTTCTTGTTGAATTACGCAACAGTGGCCACGGAACGGATTTTTTTGGGGATTAACTCAACCGAAAAATGCTTCCGTTCTCTAATAATAACATTCTTGAGAATATCAGTTTGAAATCGATTAAAAGACATAAAAATAATAGTCAGTTATGTGGTTTTTGTCAAGTTTGAATTTAACACGGATTACAATGAACTGGAGGATATTGACTGCTATTGTGCAGTGGTGTAGAAAAATTCTTCATTTTCTTTTATACTTTATACACTTCACACCAAATCCTTTTTAATATTATAAAATATCGAACAGACTCTTTTATTTTTTAAAATAAATCTGTTACAACATTAATGAAATTGTACACAATATATATCGTGTTAAATTAGACATCGAAGATGCGAAGATGTGTGCTAAAAGATTTTCTAAAAGTTTACACAGCGGGAAGCACCCACACTTTAAACAACTTTTCATCTTCAAATGGATCTCTGCGGAAGATCAATTAGTTTAAAATGAATCTGTTACTCAATGTTTGATGGACTGTTAACATTCAGATATTGTAAATGTAGGAGAAATCTGTATGGCTTTTATTTGTTATACACAACACTTACTAGAAAGATCGCTAAATAAATAAATAGATTCAAGAAGGCGAATACTATAGCTTAATTTGAGTCAGAAATCTTACCTTATCTAGCAGATTTCAGATATTTAATTTCTTGTTAGTTCAGTTGATCTTGTAAAAAATTCAAAAAAAAACTATTCGAAACAAGGTAATTGAAAATACTAGGCATACTAACAAGATTCTATTGTATGAGAAGTAGCAGAATGTAGGATTGAATTTCTACACATACTTGTGGATAATTCTCCATACCAGAGGAAAAAAGTTTATAAGACCAAATCTCCCTAAGAAGGCAAATACTATAGCTTAGTTTGAGTCAGAGATATTACTTTATCTAGCTGATTTCAGAATTTTAATTTCTTGTTAGTTCAGTTGATCATGTAAAAAATTCAGAAAATAAACTATTCGAAACAAGGTAATTGAAAATACTAGGCATACTAACAAGATTCTATTGGATGAGAAGTAGCAGAATGTAGGATTGCATTTCTACACATACTTGTGGATAATTCTTCATACCAGAGGAAAAAACTTTATAAGACCTAATCTCCCTAACCTAAAATGTTGCGACAGCAAAGCCAGTAAATTCGGCCAGTGGTTACTAGAAAGATCGCTAATTAAATGAATAGATTCAAGAAGGCAAATACTATAGCTTAGTTTGAGTCATAGATCTTATCTTATCTAGCAGAGTTCAGATTAATTTCTTGTTAGTTTAGTTGACCTTATAAAAAATTCAGAAAAAAAAACTATTCGAAACAAGATGATTAAAAATACTAGGCATACTAACAAGATTCTATTGGATGAGAAGTAGGATTGCATTTCTACACATACTTGTGGATAATTCTCCATACCAGAGGAAAAAAGTTTATAAGACCAAATCTTCCTAATCTAAAATGTTGCGACAGCCTGTATCTCTCAAAAGGTTTTTGAAATTTAGAAATTACCCGAACAAGAAAATGTCATTAAGGAGAAATTGGAATGAAATCCTACTAATTACTAATGCATCTGTGGCTGAAGTTGTTAGAGGCTGTACCGGCTAAAAGTAGAGGTCTAGCCAGATTCCTTTTTTTAAATTTTTCCTTAATGTCAATTTCTTGTTTGTGCAATTTTTAAATATTAAAAATCTTATAAAAAATATCTGAAAATAATTAGTGTACTTAAAAAATCCATGGTTTCGGCCTCCTAACCGAATAAGTAAATATGACGGCACAGTTTGATAATTGAATTGTCGATTTGACAAATAATCTTTCTCATTAACGTCATGCATACATGACGAATTGAGTAGGTGTCACATTTGACATAAGTTGAATGAAGACGATCAATAAGCCGACTAATTACTAATGCATCTGTGGCTAAAATGGTTGTAGGCGTTACCTGCTAAAGGTAAATGTTGCATGTTTAAATCCTGTCGGATCCGACATTTTTTCAATTTTTCCTATATATCATTTTCTTGATTCTGTAATTTCTACATTTCAAAAATAGTTAAATATATTTAAAATAAAAAAATCTTGGTTATGGTTTTAATCTTATTCCGTTTTTAAAGTTTTACTTCTATTCATGCACTCGATTTGTGTGGGGTTAAATGGGAAAAACCATTACATATGTAATGGTGTGAGTAAGAGAGAGACAGAAACACATATAAGGTATATTGGTCGGTAAAAACAAAGATGAAATATTTACCACATGTTTAGTCATAACTATAAGTCCTTTAAATACCGTTTAAACATTCATTACATTGAAAAGGGATAGATATACAAAAAACAGTCTGAGCTAATGTTTTGGAATATCATAGTGACGTATTACATTGTGTTTTACAGATTATTTTATAATTCTGTCACTTAAGTAAACATATAAAGTTAAGTATTTTATATTAATAATATTAATAATAATATTCAGTAATGAGTATTGTATTGTAGTCCATACTACCGTCATATGGTTGCATTATATCCTGCACTATGCTTTTGACGTTGTTGGCTACATAAACAGAGTTTTTAAGAATAGTCGAAAAGTGCATTCCGAACAGACAATAGATAGAAAAATTACAACTCGGGGTTTTTGGGGTCGCTCAACACGAATATCATGATGTCGAAAGTCTCCGTGGCACTTGGTGCCTAGAGTATTTACCTCTTCTCCTGGTGTTTTATGTAAATTCTGTACAAAATTACACTTGGAACTCGGCTGTTTTTTGGGTCGCTGAATACGAATATGATAATGGCGATGGTGTCCGAAACACCTGGTACTTAAGACGGACCTCGTCTCCAGGAAATGTTATGCAAATTCGATACAAAATCACTGTGCACTCGGTACTAGGAGGTTTTTGAGGTCGCTGAACACGAATATCATATAATGATTTTGCTAAATCATTCGCATAAAAATTTATGAATCCGGGCGCGTGCATAGAAGTATAACTTCTGCCGGCAGTCCCACTGACTGCCACACCCTTTTTCTTTAATGTTAAATTGGCCTGCCTAAGAAAAATTTCTAGTTCACTTTCTCTACAAGTGCAGTACTGTAAAAATATAGACTTCAACAGATCAAAAAAATAATATTCCATATAAAATTACCAAAAAACTACAAAAAAATAAATTTCTTTTTCTATTTTGGTTAATCTTATCATATTTTTTTGTCTGTTTCCAGGTTTTTACTTTTTTGCCATTATATTTTGTAATTTTTCCGGTTTTGTCATTTTTAATTGTTTCTTTTTCGATTTTCTAATTTTTTAAATTATTTATAATATTTTTTTTCAATTCTCTTTTTTGGGTTATTTCCCAGTTTACTTTAGTTCCTCGTTTATAACCATTTTTTTCTTGTTAATTTTTCATCTTTTCATCATCAAGTTTCTGCGAACACAAAAATAGAAAAAAATTGAGGTTTCTCCAAACTTAAAACGGAAACCCTTCAGGGGCTAGTCCGACTCGCTCTTGGCCACTTTTTCCTTTTTTTTTCTTGTTTTTTAATCCCTTCCTATTTTAAATTTTTACATTTTCTTTTTTCAAAAGTTTTGTGATTTTTTGTTTTTTTTTTATATTATGTAATATATTTTGTTTAGAAATTCTTATACACTTTTTGTGATTTTTTCTTTTCCTTTTTTTGTATAATGTATTTTAGTCGTTTTTCTTTTATCATTTTTTTTTTCGCTTTTTTCCGTTTTTTTTTATTTTTTTTTTCTATTTTCTATTTTTTGATACTTATTGATTTTTTTTATTTACCCACTTTTTTGACTTTCGAGTTTTTTTTTATCATTTCAATTTTTTTTAATAATAAACAATATTTTTTTTGAGATTTAAAACATTTTTTAACCATTTTCAACAATTTTTAAAGATTTTTTAAGAATTTATTACAGTTTTCTAAAATTTTCAACAGTAATATCTCTTTAAGATTTTTAATATTTCTTTACTATATTCAACAATTTTGTTTAGATAATTTTTTTCGATTTTTAAGAATCTTTTACGATTTTTTTCATTCTATTGTCAATTTCCAACAATCTGGAATTCAACATTTTTCGCGATTTTTAATAGTTTTTTTCTTTTTTTTTAATTATTTATTCCTACCTTTTTTTGTTCTTTTTTCTTTCATTTTAGAGATTTTTTCAGTATCTTCTATTTTTCTTGTTTATTTTTTTTGTTTTGTTTTCGTTATTATTGAAGTTATACTTCTTTTGGCGCGCTAGAGAAAAATGATGAGAGTGAATTTTTAGGATGCGCGCGCACACCGGCACCTGAATTGAATTTAACACCCTAAAGTTAGTCGCAACCGATAGAATTTAACACCCTAAAGTTAGTCGCACACCGACAACTGAATTCTACATTGTGGTTTATAGTCCAATTAATTTAATTAATTCGAATCATTTACGTAAGTTTTTTTAAAACTACATTTATATACAAATCATGAACTATCAGTTCTATATGTATAGATTTCGAAATTTATACTGAATTGTTATTAAATATGATATAAGTTGTGTATAGATATTATCATTTTGAAAGTTTTTAAATAAGTTGCTCGTAGCTCATTTGGATAAGCGTCGGATAAGAGTCCAGTTGTGACAGTTCTGTTATGTTATCATAATGGGATCGATTACGCGAGAGAGAAGTTTTTTTTGTTTTTTTTTTGTTCTACATGTGAAAACAGTTATTATTATTTTAACTGTTAATAAAATAAACTAATTTAGAAAATTTTTAGAAAGTTTTTTAGACCGTACTGTGGACTATGCCGTAATCCATCTCGGTAAAGCGCTATTTGCCAAGGGTCAGGTTGCACTTAGTAATAATTTAAAATAATTTAATAATAGTAATATGACTTATTATAAATCACCAAAAAAAACTTTCTACTATAAAAAGTTCTTTTTATACATTGTGATTGTTTTCCATACGCCAAAGAAGTATAACTTCTAACGCGTGTACATAAGTAAACACACTCTTTTTTTTTCTCTATTTTTTGATACTTATTGATTTTATTTATTTACCCACTTTTTTTTGACTTTCGACATTTTTTTTATCATTTCAACATTTTTTTTTAATATTTAACAATATTTTATGTTTTTTACATTTTTTCAGGATTTCCTACAATTTTCACGAAGGTCAACATTTTTTTTGCGATTTAAATTTTTTTTAACCATTTTCAACAATTTTTTAAGATTTTTAAGAATTAATGACAGTTTTTAACAACTTCCTATTTTTTTATCTCTTTAAGATTTTTATTATTTCTTTACTATATTCAATAATTTTTTTAGATATTTTTTTACGATTTTTAAGAACCTTTTATGATTTTTTTCATTCTATTGTCCAACAATCTGGAATTCAACATTTTTAGCGATTTTTAATAGTTTTTAAGGTATAAGGTTCCCAGAAACTTTATTTACGAATTATTTTTGGTAGTCAATTTTTGACCAATTTTTAACAATTTTTTTCTTTTTTTTTTAATTATTTATTCCTACCGTTTTTTTTCATTTTAGAGATTTTTTCAGTATCTTCTATTTTTCTTGTTTCTTTTTTTTTTGTTTTGTTTTCGTTATTATTTTTTTTAATTCTTTCATTTTTTCGAATTCAAACAATTAATTGAGTTGAAATTAAATTTTTAAATATTAATTAACTAGCATCCTGTCTTTGTTTTGTTAATTTTAATTTATGTTTTTTTAAGGTAATTTGTTAACCATTAACCTGTAAGTTATGAAAAAATGACAATTTTAAATTTATTTTTAAGCACCAAAAATATACTTTAATTATTTTTTAAAAAACTAAATTATTGATTTACGTACATTATTGGGTGTGGATCAGTTGGAGCAGATTAAAAGCTTTGTTTCAATTATGCCTACTTTTATTAAAAAAATATTTTTTTAACAGATGGAAAATTTTTGAAACCTGGAATCTACATGAAAGATAGAAAAGTGTTGATTTTTAGTGGTTTTACAAATCCTTAATTAATAAAAATAAAATAATAAATAATCTGGAAGTGACAGTTTATTCGAAAATATCGTTAAATGGAAAAATCAAAGGGTGTTTTGTAGTTACTGGATTTTTGTTACTTCCATAAATTAGCCTAGACTTTTGAAAAAAATTACAATCAATGAACTTTTGTTTTCCAAGATAAGGGTTGAAAAAGTTTCCCAATGTTAAAATGAAGACAACGGGATAAATCGACGAAAGAAACCAAACTTTATAATCGGTCTAATATAAACTATAAGAAAAATTGTTTATTACAAAAGTTTTTTTTTAAATGAATTTTTTGAGAAAGTTAAGAAACGTTGTTTTTCATATTATAAAACTCAATTACATTTATAATTTTTTTCAAAGTTGCTACTTGAAATGTTAAAAGTCTAGATAATCTAGTTTACCCTATGATTCCGTTCTAATCCCATTGAACACGCGAATCCAAGAGCGGTGAGCGCGTTGTTTCCCCCAAGAACCCAGAACCACGAACGATGACTAATAAGCTCCCATCAAGCATCACCCAGTGTCATGGTACCCAGCACAGGTGCAATGGCCTCGCGATGATGAGGGGCGCAGGGGGGCTTAAAGCTACCTGTCGTAAGTACCAGCGCCGGTTACACTACACAGTGTCAGTTGAATCGCGGTACTATACAGTCGAGCCGTACTCCTTCGTTTTAATTGTCACCTGGTTTGCGAATGGCACTAGAAGAATTCACGGGGACTTTTCAACTGCCCGTGGTCTTTGAGTGCCATCCTCAAAGCCTTTGGTACCTTCAACAATACACATATTATCGGGTACCACTTTACTATAATTTTTTTCAAGTGGCTGACGTCAGTTGTTGTTTGGTTCTAGGAAGTGGTGAGTGTACGTACTTACAGTGAGAGTCACCTAGGCTGCCATCGTCTCATCTTCCGTGAAGACTTCGTGATCAAATGATGAAGAACAAAGAACAAACTTCTCTTCTCGTGATTGGTGAGTAAAGGAATTTTATACGATCCATCAAAGTCGGCATTATACTATATAAATTTGTGGTAGTTATATACCAAATTTTTAACACAGGAAAATAGTTAAAATTGTTGACAGTATCGAATAAATATAAATATTAATATTTTTCACCATTAAAAACATTAAACTTATAAATACGTCAAAATTAACTTTTATAATTCATAGTTATCAGTATCGCTGTTTCCGATACGTTTATTTCGTTAAAATTATGATTATTATTAATTTATTTATTAATTTTTTGCATATAATACTCTCTTAATTAGCATTTTTATAATTTTCGGTTTTATGACATATTCAGAAAAGTTATCGGTGCATTACCAAAAAATCTAATTCATCTTAAATATTTTACTGTCAATTTGAGAGATGATACAGTTTTTTAAAAAGCATTCAATTTTGAACATAATTCCTTCCAATTAAAAAAATTGTTGCAATTAGATTCCAGATTTATTTAATTATATTTATATTTCGAGATTATACATTTTATTCTACATTTAAACTATGTACCCTACCTGTCCCCCGGGTGTTAGTTTTTGTTAATTTATTTAAAATTATAAATTCCTTATCTTAAAGATTCCTCCTTAGATTCCTATAACTATCGCTGAGAGATTGTTTCCAATAGTAGATTTTTACAACATACCTACAGGGTTTCCTTTAAAACTATGGTAAGAGCACTGATATAATCGGGGTGTCATTTAACTAAAATATCCTTGATTATTTCCTTCGATTCAAATTAACCAATAGAATGTCATAATTTTTTGAAATTGGACCAATCAGAATCAAATATCAGCGTCTATTGCACTAGAACAATATCAGCGATTATTTTCTTCGATTCAAATTAACCAATAGAATGTCATATTTTTTTGAAATTGTACCAATCAGAATCAAATATCAGCGACTATTTCTCTAGAGAAATAGTCACGTGAAATATAAATGTCAAATATTTGTCAGTTTAACAACGGCATTATTAATTATTGTTGTAATTTTTCTACAATGAAAAGATTTGTTGCATCGGGAAATAATCTTTCTAAATATAACACGACCTTGATTAATAGTCTGCTATTTTTGTTGTTGCTAAATTTCTCGAAAATTTTACAATTTATTTCGACATAATTTGTCATTAATAATTAAAGACTAAAGCCCTCGAGCTAAAGCTCTCGGGCTTTAATCAGATTATTAATATCACATTATATCTCAACAAATTGATGCTAAACTATTCTCGAAATCTAGATACCACAAAAATAGCCGACTATAATCAAGGTCTTGTTATATTACCATTGATAAAACCTAGTTTTGTTTGTAATATTTTTTTTTACATTTACATTTTTTTACACTATCAACCAATCCCAATCAATTGAATACTAAAGTTCAGAATAGCATCATTGAACGTTTCCTGATGGATGGTCTTAGACATGTCAAATAAGTATGAAGATTTGTGTAAAAAACATATTCAAATCAAGTTTCCTTATTAAAATGGTCAAAAACTTTCTATTCGATTATGATGTAAGAGGAACGTCTAAAAAGCTGAAGGTGTCAAATTGGTGGAGTCAGCATTTTTTTAAAATTTAGTGCTAATTTAGTACTGTATTCGCGAATTCGATGCTTTTCTTATTAATAAGAAAATTGTCATTATATAAATCTAACTCAATGGTATGAATTTAACTGATGAAAATACTTGTTTACCAATAATTCGTGCTGAGACTATCGTAGTCAGCAAAAAAAATGAATGTCAAAGAAAATAAAGCAAAACTACGTCTAACACTGGCGACATCCAGTAAGCATTCAATTATCGACAATGAAGCAAAGTTCCATTTGAACACATGCTAAACAGCAGTGCAATATAGTGCCCGTTGAGTGCTAATATAGAGAAACAAAAAACAAATAAAAAATATTTGTTATTTTGATTTTTGAAACTCGAAAATTCTGGCTTGGTCTGACTGAGTAAGTAACAATAGTTTCAATCTGATATTTGATATGCAATAATCATAATTTAGTGCTCATTAAATGGTTTTGAAGAAGAAAATTAAAATTAAAATGAACAATTTTTTATTTATGCTTGTTCTTCTTCAGTAGCACTTTATAAGCACTAAATCATGATATCAGCTTGAAATTATGTTCCTTGGTCAGTCTGTACCAAGGCGACTTTCAATAATAAAAAAACGAATCTTTTTTAGTTGGTTTTTGGTCCTCTGGATTAGCACTTAATGGGCACTATATTCGATAACATTTTTGAGCACTAATTTTTTACTTATTTTCATCTATTAACCAGGTAATACCATTAAATTTGTTTCATACAATGTCAGCTTTCGTTGAAATTAGCATTGCTTCAATTTTCTTAGAACTTAGAAAAGTATCGAATTCGCGAATGCAGTACTATATTAGCACTAAATTAAAAAAAAATAGCTGATACCGCCAATTTGACCCTGTCAACTTTTTAGATTTACCTATAATAAAGTGAAGTCCTGTAGGCGTTAATTTAAATTGGTTACGAATTTTTACTTAAACACAAACTAATTTAATCATTCGTCTATATTTATTTACTGCTCGCTGTTCCATTCATAATACAACATCCTGTATAACGAATAATAAAAAAAAATGTAAATAAGAGGAATTCTGAGTCAAAATAAGTATGTATATTATACTCCGTCCAAAAGAAAATACTTCTTTTACCTTATTTATAGCAAGTTTAGTTTCTGAAGTTCTTTTTGAAAAAAGTTGGTAACGCATTCATAATAGTACTTTCCCTGCACCATTTTTTACATTATCCAATTAATAAAGGTTCCCTCGCGCTCGTAATCATATACTCTTCCTCTAGGGAGCATAGCTCCTGTTAAAAATAAATAACTGGTACAATAAACTGAAAAATAAGACTCCTTCTATTTATTGGCGAATAGTAATAGTATTTTTTTCTAGGGAGAACAGTCCCTTGAATTATTTATCTTTCCACATTTTTCTGTCCTTACTTTTTAGTTTCCATTGCTTTATTCTTGCCCTGGATAGGTCCTCTCCAATTCTTTTATCCATTTTGCTCTGGATATTCCGCGTTTCTTCTTTCCTCCCAAATTCAATTGTATCATTTCATATGTCATTGCCTCCTTTCCTGCTCTCCAAATATGTTTTAAGTTTGACCTAGAAATTTAATTTTTCACTTATATTAATGTTTATTAAAAATATCTAACCGATCTTTAAAAAAACAACCTAATTTTATGATCCCCGATCTCCTTGAAGAAAATCGTCATCAAACACAATTCATGAAAATAATTAGCTTTCCACTCGCCCCACAAGTGCTGCTAAAGTAATATGCTTACAAAGCTTCCTAACGTTATACGAGCAAAAAGTTATATAATTTAGATGTTTTACAAGTAAAGCTAGGTCATCCAGGTAATATTTACCTCAAATGTAAAACTCTTCGAGCTGGAAAATAAAAAAAATAGTATCTGGATGACCAAGCTTTGCTCGTGAAACATCTAATTCAAATACCATTCTACTTGAGTCAAGTTTTGCAAGCATCTTACTGGTACCAAGCTAGATCGATTTCTTGACCCCGTGTGCACTTATATTTTAAATTTCAACGAATTTGTTAGAGCCGTTTTTGAAAACACAATACACTACAATAAAAAAGATAAAAAATACCACACCAGCTCCGAGCAAGGACTTGACCGTGGACCCTTGGATTAACAGTCCAATGCTTTACCGACTGTGCTACCCGAGTTGATACGCAATATTTAACATGTTATCGAACTCTAACAATTATCTTATGTGGCAAAATGAATTTTTCATATCACATGCATTGAAACAGCTAGTTTTGATCTCTGTTTTGCCAGTCGAAATAAGACAATTTCAGACCAATGCAACTGCCAGTCAGAAACAACGTTGTTTCTCTCCTAGGGCAGAAACAATTGTCATTATTTCAAGTCCGTCAGAAACTGACAGTTGTTTCTGTCCCTAAGGGAGAAACAACGTTGTTTCTCCCTTAGGGCAGAAAGAAATGTCATTATTTCAAGTCTGTCAGAATTTTTCTGACTGACAGTTGCATTGGTCTGAAATAGTCTTACTTCGACTGGCTACAGAGATCAAAACTCGCTGTTTCAATGCATGTGATATGAAAAATATAGTGTGTGGCACGGGATGAAACAAAGACGATTTCTGACCGGGCGATAACAGTCAACTCTCGACCTAGTTAGAAATCGTCTTTTTTCATCCCTTGTCACCCAATATACTATTCTTTATTCCTAAGTAAAAAATATTTAGTTAACGAATTATTATTACTTCAATTGTAACCAATTATATTATTGATATTAAATTTATAACGTAATTTCCCAACTGTGTAACATATTTGTGCTTAGTTTATACTCGAACGTAGGTGAAGCAGGTTTTAAGCAGTCATACATAAGTACATCATTAGATGTGTTAATTGAAAATCCAAATAGATCTCACAGTTTGTACGATTCATGCTTTTACGACCAGATTAGTAGTAGATAAATACACTTGTATTTATTTATATAATTTCATTTTTAATAAACCTCTCGGGTATATACAAGTAATAAATTCTATCATAATAAAATCTGAATAAAAATGTTGAAACAGGGTTTTAATACCTTTGAATGGATAAGCAACACCAATTGAATAAGGTCTCGGCGCAGATTGCTATTAGGATACAATATGATCAATAAACTTTCACACTAATAGATAACGTTAAGCAATTGTTTATAGACATGTCTAAGGAATATCTTTACACATGTCTATAGACAATGTATCTATACATTGTTGTTCTGTGTACTCACTTGTTCAAAGTTTTTACTTGCTGGAGATGGCTGTCATCACTTTAAATTTAAATAACAAATTACACACACTCGCTGTTTTTCTAGACCTATGTAAAGCGTTTGACATGGTCTCATACAGTTTACTGATACTTAATTTAAAATCATTGGGTATGAGTGGTATTATTCAGAAGCTATTTATTTGACCGCAAACAGCAAGTTAGAATTTCAGATACACTTAGTGAAGCTCTTGTTATAAAAAAAAAGTGTGCCGCAGGGAACAGTATTGGGACCACTTCTTTTTTAATCGATATTAATGATATTTTCGGTGTCTTAAATGTCATAAAATTATTGCTTATGACGACAACACTGTACTGGTATTCATGGGAAATAAATGGAACGAAGTTATTCGTGGAATTTCAAACATTAATAACTGGTTGAAAAAACAAAATCTAAATTACAAATTTTACTTATCATGAAACATTCTGTCCAAAAAATTAATGCTATCTAATATTGTATAATGCTGTAATAGAATCACGATTAAGGTATTGTAATTGTAATATTATTTGGGGAGGCTTATACAATAAACACATAAAAACACTAAACATTGCACAAAAATTTGTTATTAAAATCATATTTAAACTAGACAGGCGTTAGATACCCACAGATACAGGTCTGCTGAGTGTGCGTGGTCTGTATGTCCTGGATTCAATAATTTTCGTCCATTCAAATGATAAATTCAAAAAAGTCAACCATTGTAGAGATACTTGCACCAAACTTACAACAGATAAGCTTCAAACTCAAAAATGCAACTATGTAGCAATTCAAAGATTTGTTAACTTCCTAAGCCCAGTGAAATACCAACGGATATATGGGAAATTAAAACAAAATTTAAATTCAAAGAGCAAGTGAGAATTTTGCAAGAAAAACTTTAAAAATTTTGAAAAACTAATGACCGTAATAAAATGGATCAATGGTATGATTATAAACATATAATTTTATATTGTATAGATTCTACCCTTTCTGCTTGTGTCCCTATTATTATTCTTTCTTAATTCTTGAATAAATTTAGTGAACTGCCAAATTATAAAACTGAACATCTAACACAAATTACGCATGGATACAAACACGATGCTTTCATATCTGAGCAGAAAAAAAAAATAAAACAAATCTCTCTTCTATTTATGCATATCAATGGATAACATGGAGAGCCTTCTAGGGATTATATTATTACTTTTTAGTATTTTAAACTCCAATCCTAGTTTTAAGAGGGATTTGTTAATGGCAAAAATGTAAATTTACTTTAAAAGATTTACAATAAAAATAAACAATAAATAATGAGAAAAATCGGAAGAAAAGAGAGATCTCGTTTCGGTTGTAATTTAATAAAAAACTACAGATTCCTTCTACGATAAACATTTTCTGTTGACAAGTTGGTATTAGAAACACAATTAAATTAAAAATATTTTTGAAGTAGCTTACCCTGCCCACTATGCTTCCTGCTTCACTTCTTTTTTCTTCATCAAAGTCGGTGATTCTGCTACCTGTACATTGTAATGCTTGAGGGGAGATTATCGGCTTTCTTCTCATTGATTTTCTTATGTTCCCATTTAAAGGCCATTTTCAAATTTTGGATTTTTTCCTACATCCCCACCGATATTTCGAATTTTTTAGCCAGTTCTTCTATTGCCTTTCTTTTTTATTACGATTTATAGTTGGAATTTTTGACTTCCCACAAACAATTAGTGCAATTAAACTCTTCTATAAATAATAAAACTTTCTCCATAAAACAAAAATTTATATAAACAATCGAGTAATTGGTGTAAATAAACGTTCTGCGATTTTGTCACAGAGACATGTCTATATACACGGATTTTGTCGCGCAATTGTCTATGGACAATCGCTCGATTTTATCTAGAAATTGTCTAGAGACAGAAATTGCTCGACTTTGTCTAATAGTGTGGCTTTAGTCTTTGGTGAGAGAAGGGTCAATATTTTTAACTGCGCAAGCCTCAAAATAATTTTACGCGTAGTGTAAAAAATTCTGTAATACTTGGCGACAAATATCGTTTTTTTTAACTCTTTCGTGTACATAGCTTAAAGTATAAATATATCTTCTCGGTGGTTTAAATTTCTCGTGTCATTATCAAATACTTTCAACTTCGCATAATTCTTCGCTGTTCCATCAGGGATTTTGTCAAGGGAGGTAATTTGTTAGCTGTCTGTTTATTTTGATGTCCTCCTATCTCCAATGCTGTTTGATGTATGATCTCTTATACATCTGCTTCATTGTCCTGCAGTAGTGCATATCTATTTTGGAGTGTAATCTGAAATTCCTCTTGCTTTTCTTTTAGTTTATATAAATTTACTTTCTTGTGTTTACATCTTTTAATTCATTTTACTCGTTCATCCCTTATTCTCATCTGCAATCGACAGCATACAAGGCGATAATCGCTATTTGTATCAAAGTGATTTAGTACTGAGCAGTCTTTTAAGTGATATTACTTAGAACTTAGAATGTAGTCGATTTCATGCGTAGTGCCATTTGGGCTTCTCCATGTCCATTTGCATGTTTTCAGCTTCTTTAACAGAGTATTTGCAATGTACAGTTGGTTTTGTTCTGCAAACTGTACCAATCGATCCCCTCTTTCTTTTCTTTCACCAAAGCCGAAGCCGCCCATCATCCTCTCACCATGACTTTGGCACCGAACTCTGGCATTGAAGTCGCTCATTATGATCTTAAAGTGGGCATTACCTTGCAGCTTATATAAGCATATGGCCTAGATTTTTTGATTTTTTTACAAAATCTATCCAAGAGCCGTTTAAGAGTTTCAAAATGTGAAACAACAATTGTAACAAGGCGCAGACAAGTATAATCTATTATAATGCATATGATTGAGTATTCTTTGATTTTTTATAAAGCCTTCGTTAAACGATTCAGAGTATCAAAACACCAATTTTTACAAAATCTATCCATTTTAAGAGACCCAAAATGTCAAACAACAATTGTAACAAGATTTCGGCGCAGGCAAGTATAATCTAGTAATATGAGAGAAAGTGAGTAGGTAAAGGTAATATTTGTAACTATTACACATTGCATAGTTAGATTACTGCATAATCTAGAACATAAAATTATAAACGATAATTACGAGTCCCTTAATATTTCTTGATATGTAGCTTGTTTAAATCTATCTCTTCGATTCTCTAATTTTTTACAAAATCTATCCATAAAACCTTTGTCAAGAGTCTCAAAGGGCCAAACACCAATTGTAATTAGATTTTGACAGTTATAATCTATTATAATGGATATGATTGGGTAGCCTTTATTGTAACTGTTACACATTTCAAAAAGTTAGATAACTGCGCAATTTTCAACATAAATTGCGTGTGCAGCAGTAAACTTTCTGTTGCAAGTTTTTAAATATAGATTCCATCCTGTTGTATAAATATATCTGGCAAATATGGTAATGAGATTTTAGCGTAGACAATTGTAATTTATTAAATCGCATATGATTGATGAATTATGTAAATCATTGAAGCATGATAATAATGTTTTGCGAATATTATGTGCTACTGGTGTTTTAGCTCTTAGATATTTTATACGAAGTATTATATATACAACACATGTTCATCAATTGAGTCTATTGAGTAATTGTTAGAGGCCTCATCTCATAGATAAGAAGTACAATAAGTTTAAGAAGCCTTTGGATCGATATTATTGGAAAGTTTTTGTCGATGTAAATATTAAATGTAGTCCTAATATGGATATTGTTCAAGAAGTTCTTCTAAGGAAGCTGTCCGTTCCGGACGTTGGCGATCATTCTGGTTATAATGATTTTGTTGGATGTTTTCCGAAGTAGCTGAGGTCTTTCCAAACCAAGGACATTCATTTTAGTCCTGCGGTTCGAGTTTCTTCAATACTACCTTTTAAGATGCATTGGAGTAGATTGTATCTTTTTTGATTTCTTATTATAGGGTAGGTACTGAAACTTACGACGATGTTGACTAAAACTTTGGTTGTGTTCATCCTCCGTAGCACTTCTTTATTTGTGATCTTGTCTGTCAGGATCCTTCTGTACAGCCATCATTCAAAAGTTTGGATTTTGTATCTGCTTTCAGAGTCCATGTTTATACACCATACAAAAATACAGAAAATAAATAGCATTTCAGGAGCCTCATTTTTGGTTTTAGACTAAGGTCGTTGCTTTTGAATACAGAGCATATAGTTAATAATGCACTCTTAAACTTTCCACTTTGACAACGAATCTTTTCAGTGTTATTCCACCACTTATAGAGTATAGGTCCCAAGTAGTGGTATTGGAAGACACGTTCAATTTTCATTTGGTTCACATACAGATTTGCTCCAGTAATATTTTCCTTGCTGTTGCAATATTAAAATCATTTATTTAATGATTTAGTTTAAGTTTTTTTGTTGGTTTTGTTGGTGTTTAGGTTAAGTAAATATATTCTACTTGTTTCAGTAATTTTGTTTATCTAGTTTTGACAGACTTCTAGGGTGGTGGAAAACACTATCGTATTGTCTGCATATTACAGGTTATTGAGTTTGACCACGTTTATTGAGATGCCTTCATCAATGTCTGTTAGAGCCTCCCTAAAAATATCCTCTGAGTACAGATTGAAAATTAACGGTGAAATAATATAATAAGGCATCCCTGTCTTACTCCGCGTTGTGTTTTAACCTGATCTGTATGGTCTCTATCTAGTCTGAGGACCGCTATCTGGTTACAAAATAGGTTCGCTATTATCTTTAGATCCATCAATCCCTGTTCTTTGAAATACTTTCATCATTTGCTCTAGCCTTACTCTGTTAAATGCAATTTTGTAGCCTATCAATCATGCAAAGAAATTACAGCTAACGTCTCTGCATTTCTGGAACAACACTTGAACACTAAACAAGGCCTCTCTCATACCAACAGCGTTCACAAATTCGAACTTAGGGTGCAGTTTGTTGCAGAAGAAGTTCAAAAAGTACTAAATGCCTCTGGAGGGTTTATATTTGTTATAGTTACACATTTCCTAGACGGATAATTGAGCAAACTTCATCATAATGTGAAAAGTTTGTGTTAAAAGATCATAAATATGCATTTTATTATATAGAAATATACAAAATCTCCACATACAATCTTTTTAAAGACTGCGAAAATATTTCTAAAAACTTTGTTTAGAGTATTGTTCATTTCCTGCTTGAGAAACTCGTTTGATTTATGTACTGCATGTACTCTACTGCAATATATCACATATATGTTTGAATATGGTGTGATATTTGGTAAGTCATTAGTTGAAATATGATCATTTAAATTATTTCCCGAAAAATTTAATTTCACAGCGATTTTTAAATTTAGTTCAACCCTTTTTTGTGCAGAATTCGAATATGTTAATCATACAATTTTGTTGCATATTAAATCATACAAGTTTGAATAGATTGACGCCGTGGATCTACTGAACCAAAATAATAAAAATATTCCGTAAAAAATTTTTAAATTTACGCCACTGTTTTGCTTAGAATCTTATTTTATGCATCAGATGGATATTATCTTCTTTTTTACTTTGGATTCTCACGATTGTAACAGAATTAAAATAGTAGGTTTACAAGAGAAGTTAGCTCGGTTAGGAGTTTTTAATGAGCATTGCTACGAAATAATGATGAGTAGAAAGCCTATAGTTAAAGATAATTTAAAAACTTTAGGTACTAGGTATTTATAAAATAATATATTTATTAAATTGTTTTTAGTATTTGATAATTAAAATTTGAGAACAGGAAACAATAGTATCAGTAAATGAATTATTCATTTTTAGTTAAAATCTAAAAATGTGTTTATTAAATCATATTAAAGACAGTTTTAACGTTTGAAGGATCAATTCATACTTGACGGAATTTACCAATGATAGGATTAAGCAACATATAAGTCGTTGAGACCCATCCGTTAGCAATAGCCTGCTCGAGCGTTCTGGGCCCGCACGCTGGCAGCCTTTGTGTATAATTCTATAATAAATAAAATAAAAGTTGCCCAAGTTACTCCTTATTACATCAGTTATCTGTCAGTAGAAGTCCCGAGAAAATCGGTCCAGCCTTTCCAGAGATTAGCCGGAACAACATGAAAGACAGACAAACAGACAAAAATTGCAAAAAGTTTTATTTTGGTAGATGTACCGTATATACGTATAAAGCGGCTATTTTAATATTACAGACACTCCAATTTTGTTCTATGTATAGATTTATCTCAAGATATGATGTTCCTCCTCCTGAAACATTTAATTAATATATAAAAACCATAACTCAAATTTTCAACAGATTTGGCGGTAATAAAGAGTTTTGACCAGAATGTTTAAGCATTTCCGGAGCCCTTTAGAACTACATATATAAATACACTTGAGCTGTTCCTAAGATATATGGAAGTTCTGCATATAGCAGAGAATGAGGAAATGCCAATATGTGTCTGATGAACATTCTTAGAATGGTAATTGGTATGAATTAGGTATGCGCTCAATGTTTTCATCTTGGAACCAACAATTATTTTCATTGTTTTAGAGTTCTAATTGGTATATATCATAATTAGTGCGACTGCTACCAAAATGTGTTGTTTGTCTTATTTAAAAATTGCAAACGAGAGTGATTCCCAAAGTAATCCAGGTTGACACCCAGGGGGCAATGGGAGACTCAACGTCTACGTTCGCGTGAAAAAAATGGAGTTTCACAAGTAGTAAGTGAATGTCCATGAAAATGTATATATATGGTTTCGATAGTAAAAAATAAAAAATTTTGACTTAGTGTTACCTATCAATATAGAAAGATATTAATTTTAAATAATTTATTTTAAGGTCAGCGACTGTTATTGGTTAAAACGTGCATATTCGACATAAACAATTTGTGTAATTTCGATTTTTCTTGCAAAATTAAAATTTATGAAGCAAAATATTAGTCTGCTTAAATAAGCAACTATTGGTTAAAACAAGACTATCAAATGAATCAAAAATGTAGTATTCTTCTCCGTTGTGAGGACTCCCATTTGGCAAGGATGAAAGGAAACCTACGCCAAGGGCTCATTTTTTTTTGTATTTAGTTTGGTGGTTGTGGTGGTCCGTTCATCATGTTCACATCTACCAGTTATCTGTAGGAGAGAGGGGTTTCATCAAGGAGGGCTTCTAAGTCTGCAGTCAGGTCGCAGGTCGCTGTGTACTGTTTGGAGGAGTCTTAGGGTGGGAAGGGGATCTTGATTTTCGGAATTCTTGATCTTCTTTGGAGTCCTCCATTTCAGTGGGTATGGAGGGTCCTCTGGGCTGCGATGTTCTTTCCCTGGAGAGTCCGAGCAACGTAACGTTGTTGTAACGTCTGAAATCGAGAGGGGAGAGGCAGTATATTTGTGTTATGGTAGACAAGGCGGCTTGGGTAAAGGTGGTGTAGGTTTTTGGCTTTGCGTATGATTGCTCTCTCTATGGCATGTAGAGAATGGAGGAGTCTCTGAGGAAGGGCAGAGTATGGTACGGCCTTATAATCGACCAGAGGTCGGATAAAAGTTTTGTAAATGTGGAGTAGGGATTTGGTGGTACATTTCCCGAGTTTACCATCCAGCGTACCTAGGAGGAACGCTCGTCTTCTCATTTTGTTGATTGTAAGTACAACATCAGCGTCCCAACTGAGCGTTCGAGTAAATCTCACGGCCAAGTAAGTCACCTGATCTTAAGGAACGAGCTGTTACCCCCATAGTGACAGGTTGATATGGTCGAATGTGAGATTTTCTCGTCGACTGAGGTTTGGATATCTCAAGATGATGGTTTGGGTTTTGTTGGGGTTGACTAACGTAATAAGTATGTTAAAGAAATACTAGACGTTGCTTTTGCTTTCCAAGAGAATTATAATATTATTAGAATAGTTGTCTCCTTCATCATGATTTTATTCTGAAGTTAGATAATTGTTTAAAAAAAATTGAGAATCAGAATATTTTAAAAACGCATTGTGGAGAATTGTAGCTCTTTGATAAACAATTCTATTTATTTTTACTTATCTTCAACTATTGTATAAATGTTCTTCCTTACCTCGTGTTATTACTTTTTTTAATATCTCAGTTTCTTTTATTATTTTAATACTCATTAACCTTCATGACCTAATCTGATCCACTTTTTATTGTTATTAATATCATACATATCTTTTACTCATTTCCGAAACTTAAAAATGATCTTCTTTTTCTGTTTATAAAATCTTTAAGTACCTGTTAAGATCATCAATTTCTTTAGTAATTAATTATTTCCTTTTGTGAGAATTGAAATTCTCGTTTTTCTTGTTTATAGGTCTTCGCAATAAAAAAACTTAAATCAATGCTTCCGTTTGTCTTAATTTTTCAGCTCTTTTTTACAGGTTCATGTTTTTGTGCGCAAAATATAGTACGAAACTGATAATATTAAGAATAACTACGTTACCTTTGAGTTGGTCGATATAACAAATCGATATCTGAACACAAAAGTATTTAAAAACATCAATAAAAATAGTTTGAGATTAATATTGCGTCATAGAGAATCGTTAACGGTGTGCATGTATGAAAAACCTGTAGGCAGATTATGATTAAACACTTATAGACCATAAGTACGGATACCTGTATTATGCCTATCCAATATTTAATTACGGTTATTTTTTATTGTTCATGCACTCAAAATCTCATCGACTCGTTTACCAACTGTGTAGTAATTGTATCTATATAAAAATCCTATTGGTACTTAAATAATAATAAGTTTTTATTATCACAGATATGATTTTTCAATTTTATGTTCAAAACTTTTACGCTTTAAACGTGTCTTCTAAAGTAGTTTTTTTAGAATTTACTGATTAGCATCTAATCCAAATAATATTCTGACAGTGTGAAAGAATTGTTTTTACTAGAGTTGTAGATTATAAGTGGGGCCCAGGAGCCCTTACTCAATGCGACCTAAAAAATGTAGTTTTAGGTCTAGAATTTTAAGTAAATCTATTATCCGTTTAGGACATACGTTTGTAATCTGGTGAAGCTCTGAAAAGACATATTGTCCCAGATATTAATATATAATTTCTTTTTTTCAATATTATTTTTTCCAATCTTTACGATCTTTTTTGTTTTTTCCGATTATTTTTCATGCTTCTTCTTTTTTTTTTGTTGATTTTATCGTTTTTTCTCATTTTTTTTCAGGTTTTTTATTTTTTTTTGTTTGTATTTTTCTAGGTTTTGTCCTTTTTTTAGTTTTTTTTTAGGTTTTCCACATTTTTCTTTTATTTTCAATTTTTGTGATATTTTTACGGATGTCCTTTATTTCGTACTTTTTTTTTTAATAATATTGGTTTTTCCTTTAGTTTATCGTTTTTTTTCCATTATTAATGTTTTTTTTTAACATTTCTACTTTTTTTTCGATATCTAAATTTCAAATTTCAAATTAAAAAATGTTTATTTATAAAGTTTACATGTGTTCTTAAGATTAAATAGAAATATTTAAATTTTTTCCCTATACCCTGCTATAGGACTTAGTGTCCTTTTCAGGGTAGTGCTACATTATAATGTTTCCTGCTTTTTACTATAGGAGTTGTCCGTGGCAACTTTATCCCGTTTAAGAAAGACCATTTAGCAAGTTCTTCCTCAAACAGTCTGTTTCCAGACTGAGACAGGTCGAACTTGGGTCGAGGGAAACCACAGAAAACCTCGGCCTACTTTCTGTACAAGAAGTTCCTAGCTTATATTTTATTTATTACATATTTATGATTATTAGCGTAGGGCTAGTGGGGCCTCTTCTAAGTGATCTTGGAGCTCTTCTGGATGTTGCTCTCCTGCTGCTTGGAGTAGCAGGAAGTGGAAGTTTTCTTCGAGGTTTCCTCTGGATGACTCTGTGACCTCTGTTCCAAGAGGTCAAAAGAGTATCCTGGGCCCGGGTGTTGGGGCCCTGCAGGGTCCTGGTGGCATACCTCTGTTGGAGTTCCTGTAACCGATAAGGTAAGGGTGTAGTATCCTTGCTATTGTGGTGAATGTAGGTGAGATGTGAGGGGTACCAAGGGGGGAGGTATTGGCATTTGCGTAAAATTCTTCGCTCATTTGCGGCCAGGCGGTTTGTCTGTTGGGGAGTGAGGGTAATAAATGGTACAGCCTTATAATCGACTATAGGTCGAATATATGTTCTGTAGGTGTGGAGTAGGAGAGAGGCTCGTTTCCTCATTTTATCGAGGGTGCGTTTGACTTCGGATTCCCAGTTGAGGGTGCGCGTAAAGCGCACTCCCAAGTAGACAATCTCGTCCATTACTACGAGTCTCTCACCCCAGAGAGTTAGGTTGACATCGTCAAAAGATTGATTTGGTCTACGGCCGTAGGAAGGGTGGCGAAAGATTATGGTTTGGGTTTTTTGGGGATTGATTGATACCCTCCATTTTTTGCACCAGTCTGTATACTTATTCAGTAAACGTTGGGTTTGGGTGTTTAGAGCAGCCGAAGTTTTGGCGGATGTGTATAGAGCTGTGTCGTCAGTATAAAGTTGAATATTTTGGATGTTTGGGACATCGTGAGTGTAGATAAGATAAAGAAGGGGGGAAAGTATGGAGCCTTGGGGAACTCCTGATTGTGGCAAAAAAGGGTTGGACAGAGATTGGCCTACTTTGACGCGAATTGTTCGGTCGGAAAGGTAGGAGTTGATGAGTTTTATTATTTGTATTGGAAGTTCGATGTCATGTAACTTTCAAATAAGTCCGGCATGCCAGACTTGATCAAAAGCTTTTTGAACATCTAGAAATATTGCAGATGCAACTTTGCCTTGCTTGAGGGCGGTTGCTGCGAATGTGTGCAGCTCATTTATGGGGTTTTGTGTGGAGTGGAAGGGTCTGAACCCATGTTGAAATGGTGGGATAGTGGAGTTTAGTTCTAGGTAATCGCAGATTCTTTTTTTGAGCAGGAGCTCGAAGAGTTTGCCTAGCACGTTAATAAGTGATATGGGCCTGTAGGATTCTGTGAGAGTCTGGTCTTTTCCTGGTTTGGGAATTAAGATTGTGTTTGCTGTCTTCCATGGGCTGGAAAATGTGAAGTGAGAAGACATGCATTGAGAAGGTCTCGAATTAATGGGGCTATGTTTCGATATCTTTCTTTATTCGAGTTTGCATATTTTTCGTATTTTTCTTCTTTTAATTTTTACTATTTTATCTTTTTTTTCCTATTTGTCCGTATATATATTTTTTTATTTTTCCTATTTCTTTTTTTTTCTTTCGATTCCATACCAATATTTGCTAGATTGAATTTTTGTTCTTTTTTAATTATTTCAAACGATGGTATAGATTAATATTGATAACTTAACTTACACCGCCATCTATTAGGGATTCATGGAAGTAAATAATAAATACACACTTTTTATTGGAAAATTAAATTGACTTTTGTAGTGTTTTCAGTTACTTATTAGTTTACAAACCTTCTTTAACAATAACGAACACATAAAAGAAAGGTTTATTCATTTTTGTGCAGTCCGCCAGTCCTTTAGAAGTTATGCGCGTACAAACATTTTGGTGATTCATTTTATTTGTATAGGTTAAATATTACTTTTATAAAAATAAAAATAAAAGTTGTTTCTTATGATTCTAGTTTGTAGCGTCTTTGGATACGCTTTTTTTATTTAAGGATAAGGATGTCCTCGTAGGTACAGACCTAAATACAAATGTACCGAGAACATCTATTGGGGCAGAAGAGACAATTTATTAATTTGAGATTTAAAGAACTGCATGTTAAAATGAGTGGGGAAGACGTGGGAAGGTAAGGATCCGTTCTCGATATCTGGCACTGAATACTGTGAATAGTATAAGAGTGCATGGAGTTGGCACGTCGCGTTGCTCTTGCTAGTCAGGCAAGTGGAGACTTGCGGAGTTCTTCTGAGCAAAATCCGTTTAAGTATCGGTAAAACAGGGAAAGATCAGACACTGCTCTTCGGTGGGACAATGGGGCTAGGTTTTTGGTTATACTGGTGTCGTTTATTAGTCGAACTGGTCTTCTCTGTATTGCACCAAGAACTTTGAACCTTGACGGAGCCGAAAATCCCCATACATGCAAGCCGTATTGAAGATTAGGTCTTATTTGGGCTTTGTAAAGAGTATCTAAGTTGGATGGAGAGAAATATTTCCGTGCTCTAAAAAGAAAGCCTAACTTCTTTCCTCCTGCAGTTGCTATGGATGCAATATGTTCGTTCCAGAGTAAGTCTGGGAGATCGTTATACCAACCAGCGTAATGGAGCCGCTTGCTACTAGTGTCTGATCGTTAATTGTAATGGATGAGTTGTATGATTGCTTGTTGTTGGATAGGCAACATGTCTTTATCTTGGAAGCGTTAAAATTAACAAGATTCGTCTACAATTCTTAAATCTCGATTGAGAGAAGCCGTTGTGGATCTTCTGTCCTCTTCAGGAATATCTACGGATATGGGACGGTTGTGCCCTTTGCTACAGTGTAGGTTGCTACCATCTGCAAAACCGTGTATCGGGTAATTAGTGTTTACAACTTTCTATAAGTTTTCTATTTAGTAAAAAGAAACGTTACAGACCTTCATAAAGTAATATTATCTATTCTAAAACATTTGTTCTAATTAAAAATCACAATGAAACGTTGAGATTATAACACAGAAATATGTTTCTAGCTATTAATTTTAATATCAAACAATTTATATTCCATATATTGAATCTAATTTTGGAGATGACAAAAGTTTCACCAAGCATATACAGAAACACACAAAAAAAGCAGGAAGTCAATTAAATGTAATTATAACGTGATTCAGTATATTTTTATTTGTTATAAAATTTAAGTATATTAAAAAATTTTTTACCTAAATTACACAGTGGTCATTTTACGTAGATATTACAAAAAAGCAGACAAAATCTAATTAAAATTAAAATGATTGTGCAAATTAAAAAATATATTGTTTAGGTTAATGACTTGGATTTAAATTTCTGAGAAGTGGACTTTTAAGTAGTTGTTAGAATTACAATTTTATGTATTCATCCTTTAGAAGCAAAGTTTTTTTAAGTATTTAATTTTAATCTCAGAGTTGTCTTACATAGTAGATTAACTTAAAATTTTGACCAATGTAGTCAACTTTATTAATTAAAATTTTAATTCCATTTGCACCATGACAAATATATAATATCCAGGATTAGTAAAACTTTTACAACTTAAAATGTAGCTTTACTTTTTTTCAAATATTTTTCGTTGGAAAAAATACTTTCCAGTAGTAAAATTATTTATCATTCTTATTTTTAAATGACTTTCCGAAGGAGTTTTTAAATTAATTTTAGTTGAGATATAGATAATGAGGCGCCTCATCAATTTAAAAATACTTCTGCTTATCTGATTTTTATAAAATTTTAGAGTTTTGAGGATAAAAATATGCGAGAGTAGTCTATTTAGTTTTGCATATAGCCGCTAAGAAGGCGTCACCAATAGAACATCTTGAATTTTCCCAAATGCTATTTCTCGCTAAAAAAGTATCTGTGCTTGGAAATGAAGCACCACACAAGTCAACTATTTCTCGCTGGTATTGTGAATTTTATCGTGGTCGCTCCAGTCTCAGTGACGAATCCAGGCTAAGTCCACCCAAAACAGCAGTCAGACAGCAAAACATTAATGCGGTTCGTCAGCTAATTAAAGTTGACCACTGTGGAACATACTGGCAGATAGAGACATCATTGGGCATTTCAAAGACCTCGATCCAATAGATCCTACATGAAGACCTTGGTGTTACAAAGGTTGGTTTTATGTTGGATCCCTCATTTGCTCACAGAAGAGCAAAAAGCGGTTCGCCTCAATTGGTGTTGAAAAACATTGGAACGATTCAACAAATGAAGCTCAAAAACGTTTATAGTATTGTAAGTGGCGATGAATCTTGGATTTACTTCTACGAATATAAACGCCTATTCGCTGTGTGGGTGTTTCACGAGGATGAAAAGCCGTTGCTTTAGAAGATCGAATAATGGTTACTTCCGATTGATATAAAAACGTTTGTTTATCAGAAGTTATTGCGAAACTCCGACAAAGTAACACACAACGGTTAATCATCCTACATCGGGACAAGTGGTCATACTGCCCAAAAGATAATCGAGTTTTTGGAACTTTTAAACATCGAATTGTTGGACCATCCACCGTATAGTCCCGACCTAAGTCCCAACGACTTCTTCACGTTCCCAAAGATCCAGAATTCAATGCGTGGCAGCAATTCCAGTCACCAGAAGAAGCCATCGATGCTTTTAAAACAGCGATTTTGCAGTTGTCAACTGAAGACTGGAATAACTGTTTTACAAATTAGTTTGAACGTATGCAAAATATATCGATCTTGGTGGGACATATTTTGTAAAGCAATAAGGTCCTTTATATCTTTATATTTTTTGTCTTTATGGCTAAATGCAAAACTAAAAAGACAACCTTCCTCGTATAGTTTTTAATGACAAATCTGATATTAAGAAATAATACCCATTTACCTTCCGAATATCAGTAGTAGATATGATTTTAAATATCTGGGCAAATAATTTTAAAAATGGCATGATGTACTTACTTTTAAAATTAATTAGGTTTCTTTACATTTCAGGTTAATCCACTCACTTCTTTGGGTTCAACGAGAGTCAATTTTAATTTTGCAATAATATTAAATATTTATGTTTTTTGTTTTTTTTTTCTTAAAGGAATTTATAATTCATTTTGTCTGCCGTACTTCAACTAGAATTTGGTAAGTAATAGTAAACGTAAAATTAGCACCAGGCACAAACGCATGTCTTATTAGCACTAAATAGTACATATTTTCTTATACAAAGTTTTTTTTTTAAATGGTAGTTTATGACGCAAAGTCGGACTTGACAAACAAGAAATACTCGAGTAAAATATGAATTTTAATACGTTGAAAGCTAATAGAACGACTACGTTAGGTGAATGGCCAATTTTGGTCATTTTTTATGTTTTCGAGGTTGCTGGATCCGAAAATTTCTAGAAAACTTCTTCATATATTATATTTTAATACTTTATTGGTTAGAATTAATTGTAATCATAAGATTTTGTTACTCAATTTTTCGGTTATACGTAAAACTTATGAAATCTCGTTACAAAATTTTAAAAGTTAAGGTCTCATTTTCATAGGAATACTTCAGAGATCATGCAGTAAAATTTATATAGACAAAAGTTTTTGTACAAATTTATATTAGAATTCAGCAGCCTCGAAAACATAAAAAATGACCAAAATTTAATGCATTTTCAAAATATATTTGTTGTAATAAAGATTTTTCAAAAATACATACTTACAAATTAAAACTTTCCAAAATACACCATCCACATCTTTCGTAAATTTATAAAAAAAAAATTCGCAAAAATTCTAATTAACAAAAATGAGTGCAGTTGAGTCACACCCGAAAAAGTCGAAACACTAAAAATAATTTTTTCTATACCTATTTATACATTACAATGTTAATTAGGTACTAAAATAACAATGCAATATAAAGTAACACAATTGTAACAACTATATTCTTATCAACAAGCAATTTATATTGACAGATACTCCGAAAATCTCTGTTTTTCTAATATTTTTTTAAAGGATGCGGTAATCGTATTCCCGTTATCCCTTATAAGAAAATATAAGTCACAGCCCCTTAGAGTACCACAGTAAACTCGCTCCAGAGTTCTTAAGCGGTCAGTAAGTGTCCATTAATGTTTAATTACATTAATTAAATTTTGATTGCCAAATCGAATACAAGAATTTTAAAAACTTGTTTTCGGACTACCATTCCTAGCACTTGAAGAAATTGACGACTTTTTTACAGATGATTTAATATCAATAAAGTCAAATCATTATTGAATTTACATATATATCTGAGTTTTTAACATATTTTATTAGACGTTTAGAATAGTTTAAATTCCTTTTATCCTTTCGAAAATGTGACTAAAAAGACCGGAAAAAATAAATCTTTTTGTTTTACGCTTTAATTTGCTTCGTATTAAATTTATATTGGAATCTGATCAATGAAATTAAGTCCGTACCTGCGTGAGTCCGTTCAGGTTCACCTGGTATGAAACTGAAATAACGAATCATGATGCTATTCAATTTCCTCTTTCGTTACATCAAAATAATATGTAATGGTCGTATTGTAGTTCTCACAAACATTTCAAGGTCAAAAATAATAAAAAAATAATTTGATAGATACCCACTCTTATACGATTGTCATAACTTTTATATTAAAATAAATGTATACACGATTACCAAAAATATTGGCAGGTTTGTGGGCTTAATTGGATTAAGGTTCAAGGGAAACGAAGATTCAATACCTAACAACTAGTTGATTCATGAAAAATATTTGATATTCAACAATAAAAAAATTGAAGCGATTTATGTTTTACAAAACTGGTTACAAATAAATTCACTGGGAACAAAATTACATAGAAGATGGAAAACATTCATTAGATTGTAGATGTAGATTATAATTGGGGTCGATTGGCTCAGGTGACCTAAACGATCTATTTATAATTCCATATGGTCTAGACTTTTAAGACAGTCTATTATAACCTAAGGATGTACGTTTGTAACCTGATCAGGCTCTAAGAAGTCTTGCCCCAGATATTTATGTCAGTGAACAATGACTCCGAAATTACAGATAATACATTCTGCTATGTCATCTACATACTCACAGAATCTGCATGTTCCTCTGTCCTCTTTGTCCTGTGAGAACTCCTGCGATAACTCTTGGGCATAGAAGTATATTGCCAAAAGCTCTTCTTGGACTGTATCCCCTTCTGATATTTTAGACCCATTAGTCTAATAAGTTGATCGATATCGTGTTTACTCACACTCATTAATACTAACAATTAGTGTGAGTTAGAAATCTTGTTTTGGAGACATAATGTCTCTAGACATCTTTATGGATTGGGTTGCTCCTACCATTAGAATCTCAAAATTGTCGAATTTCAGGGACTTTTCAGAGCAATCTTCTCTAGATGTAGATGCAAGAGGGAGAAGTCTAAAATTACCTTCAAGACCGCACTAAGACACGATCTTATTGTGCCAATGATCCTTATATAATATATATTCAGAAAGAAGTTGAAATTTAGATAAAAATGTACTCTGAGTAGACAAAGTTAAATACAAGAAAGACCGTTGCTCAAATAATTGTACCAAAATGATCCGGATCTGTAAACGTCATTAGAAGTAGACGTATATACTGATAACAAAGTTTGTAACCCTTTCTTTCTCTTTTTTGGTCTTTATTATGGTTCTTTTACATACGATTGTTAGAGAAAGTCTAAACTCATTAAATTCATAGACATTTTTAAATTTTCATATGCTGCTTGTTAACATTTCAAAGTATAAATACCTTCCTTTGGCCATTTTTTTATATTTTCTCGTAATATTTCTATTTTTAGTTACAAATGGTTAAACTACTGATAATATTGGTGATCTTTTTCTTTGTAGCCCACACGATCAATTATTTCAAACACACAAACACCATTGTTTTTTTTAATCCTTATTCGTCTCTTGGCGTTCTTCAATCTTTTATGGTAGCATACATCATCTTTCCATTTCAACGAGGCATTATTTAAATAAAACTTTTTCCCGAATAGATAACTACTTTTTTCTTGCCTTAACATGTATCATTGTTGTTAACACTTTGCGTCGTAACTACTTGTTTTTGTTAATTTGAAGTAACACCAAAGATTTAAGAAAAAAATACGTGCAAATACTTCTTTTTCTATGAACATAACACAATGTTTTATAAAAAACGAATCTTTCAAAGTAAGCAGAAACCAAGAATTTTTGTATAAATTCAAAAAAACAAAAGATAATTTTTCTTCATATTGAAGATGTTTTAAATCCGGTCTTCTGTGTAAAATAAGTAATTTTATAAAAAAAATAATTAAATTACAATTGATTATATCCGTATCATGATTACCAGTTACTAGTTCTTAAGAGGAAAACATTTTTTATAAACATTATCTACTGTATACATTAACGGAACTGTAGCACTTGTGAAAAGAGTTCATATAAATCGTGATTGTTTGGTTGATAGGCATCGTGAAGATTTTGTGAAATATAAAATAACTAGAATACCAACCAAGTCTTGTTGATAATATATAAATACTGTTACCGTTAGGATAAAAGAATAAGAATGATTCAGTTTTGATGTCTTTCGAGTCGCATGAAAAATTGCTTTTGTCGTGCTTCAAGACCGATGATAACATGTTTTAAATCAGAAGTTTTTCAATAGATTTTGATGTACAAAACTCTGGTAAACCGCTACTTTCCTCACGTTTTTCTTTAGACAATATGTGATTTCTGTTACAGAAAACAGTTACTTTAATTATTATATATTTATGTATATTCGTTTGAATTTCCAAAACATATATTATTATCAAAAAATAATTTAGAAGTGTTAAATAATTTTTTAGAAAGTTTTTTTTATTTTCGTAGTGTTCTTTGTTTCTTTGTCTTTCTCTTTTTCATTCCGGGTGGAATTTTGTAATCGAATTTAAAGCTATTTCTCGACCACCTAGAGCTCTGAAATTTTCAGGATAGCTAAGAACTTGATGACAATGCATGTTTCAAGTGTGTTAAGGCATAAATATAGAAATTTGGACACAATTTTGGGTTGATAAGAGTTTTAAATCGGTTACAAAATTCCCACATAATATACAAATTCAAGTAACAAAATAATTTATGTAGTAGTAATGTGACCTACAAATCAGCAAAAAAACTTTCTACTATAAAAAGTTTTATAAATTGTGATTATTATCTGATTCGTATTTGATCTAACTGAAATGGACTCAATCCAATAAGATAGCTCATTGAAACCTTTAAAAAGCTAAAAATATAAGTTGTACAGCAAATTGATCTGCAAGTACCATCTGTGGTCTGACGGTTATCAGTTTTCTATTGCTTTAAAAGAATCTGATAGTGTGATTTGCAAACTAAGTATACAACAATAATATGAGGAAAACTATACAGCAAACTAATCTGCAGGTATCATCTGAGTTAAGGTCCCAGGACATAAAGGAATACAAGAAAACAATGAGATCGGTAATAAAATTGCAAGAAAACGATAGCTTTAAAAGAATATGATAGTGAGATTACAATACTATCTTTTGCAAAGTACCTAAGTATACAACAATAAGATAAGGAAAACTTTAGAGCAAACTAATCTGCAGGTTTCATCTGAGTTAAGGTCCCAGGACATGAAGAAATCAAAGAAAACGAGTACGGTATTAAAATTGCAAAAAAACGATGGCTTTAAAAGAATATGATAGTGTGATTACACTACTCTCTTTTGCAAACTAAGTATAGAACAATAAGATGAGGAAAACTATACAGCAAACTAATCTGCAGGTATCATCTGAGTTAAGGTGCCGGGACATAAAGGAATACAAGAAAACGAATACGATAATAAAATTGCAAGAAAAAGATTGCTTTAAAATAATATAATAGTGTGATTACAATACTATCTTTTGCAAACTAAGTATACAACAAGATTAGGAAAACTATACAGGAAACTAATCTGCAGATATCATCTGAGTTAAGGTGCCAGGATATAAAGGAATACAAGTAAACGAGTTCGGTAATAAAATTACAAGAAAACGATTGCTTTAAAAAAATATGAAAGTGTGATCGCAATACTATCTTTTGCAAAGTAAGTATGCAACAACAAGATGAGGAAAACTATACAGCAAACTAATCTGCAGGTCGTATCATTTGAGTTAAGGTGCCAGGACATAAAGGAATACAAGAAAACGAGTTCGATAATAAAATTGCAAGAAACTGATTGCTTTAAAAGAATTTGATAGTGTGATTACATATGTACTATCTTTTGCAAAGTAAGTGTACAATCATAAGATGAGGAAAACTATACAGCAAACTAACTTGCAAGTATCATCTGAGTTAAGGTGCCAAGACATAAAGGAATACAAGGAAACGAGCTGAATAATAAAATTACAAGAAAACGATTATCGACAATATCTTACGGTTAGAGACAACTCTAGGGGTACCAAAAAGTATGGTCCGGAGCTAGATAAAACTCTGAATCTAAAGTCAATAGAAAGATCACAATGAGCACATCTCATGGTCAAGCACATGGCAAAATGTATATTGAATAGATATATGTGCTAGAAGAGCTGAAGTAGTGCATATAACAAGCATAAATCAGTAAAAACTTGGTACAGGATTCCTTAAGGACCATGCACCAGACAAGTGACACCTGCAAACCTTAGAGCTGTTTAATGGAGACGCCAGCTGCAGATAATGCAGTAAGGAACTTCGACCGCAGGAGCCAGTCAATTTTTTGAGACTTTTGAGTGACTTTAGCACCCTTCCTTTGAACCTGTATAAATAGGTACTGAGTACCAAAAGGGGTATCAATGGAAAAAGTACTATACGCTAAATTAGGCTAATACGTCAGACGGCTTTCAGAAAATCTATCTGTGTTCTGAAGCTTATCAGCCTTCGGTTGCTTTCAAAGTATTTATCTGGTAAAGTAATTACAAAACTGGGTGTACAACAAAAGATATAGCTGAGACTCTCTCAGTAAAAAAGATAGATGGGCTTCGAGTGTCCAATTAAATTTTACAAAAAATTTGGTAAATAACGTGGGGAAAACTGTACAGCAAACTAATTTCAAGTAAAATCTTTGTTCTGTTTTTCATTTATTTAATTTTAAGACTAATTTCTGCAATTTATATAATAATTTGATCTAGCTGAGATTTTCTCAGTAATAAAAATAGGTAGTCATTAAATGTTTGATTGTAACGCTACAATAAGATTGAAAGATGAGGAAAACTGTTCGCAAACTAATGTGCAGTTATTATCTCTGTTCGGCTGCAGCTTATCAGTTTTCTGTTGCCATAAAAAAATCTTTCGGAGAGACTTATAGCAAAAGATTTTTTGCAAATTATACAATAATTTATTTTAGCTAAGCTTTTCTGAATCCTGAGGGTAGAACGGCATTATTAGCCTGTCAGTGTCTGGAAGATAACTGCTTAGTAATCTAATTCAAAAAATTCGTCCATAATTCTCAAAGAGACCGGAATATGTAAATACCAAGTAAAATAAATCAAAGTCTCGGTCTCAGCAAAATATTTATATTAATTCTTATTGTGACGCGTTTCGCTCATACGAGCATCATCAGACTTCTAAAATATAACAAGAATAATTGCTGGAGTACAATAAATAAAATTAATAAACTTACATTCACATATTACACATCTCACTGACAAATGTAATTTTTAGGTTGAATTAATAAAAACAATTGAAATTAAAATAAAAATAAAAATTAAAATTAAGGTCTTTACACAATTCCAAAATTAAATTTCCCAAAAATAACGGTGTACTAACTTTTGATCTATAGAATCGTTATTTTTAAAAAATTAACAAAATAATTTGAATGTTCCAAATCAAAACAAATATAAACAAAGATTCATTGAAATGAAGTAGCAAGTTAACAACTGAAATATTCATTCTAATAAATTATTAAAAATTAATGATGGTTCAAAATTGAACACATCATTCACACACAAAAGCCAAAAAGAGCCCTGTTTTATTGTGTGTGAATGATGTGTTCAATTTTGAACCATCATTAATTTTTAATAATTTATTAGAATGAATATTTCAGTTGTTAACTTGCTACTTCATTTCAATGAATCTTTGTTTATATTTGTTTTGATTTGGAACATTCAAATTATTTTGTTAATTTTTTTTTTAAAAATAACGATTCTATAGATCAAAAGTTAGTACACCGTTATTTTTGGGAAATTTAATTTTGGAATTGTGTAAAGACCTTAATTTTAATTTTTATTTTTATTTTAATTTCAATTGTTTTTATTAATTCAACCTAAAAATTACATTTGTCAGTGAGATGTGTAATATGTGAATGTAAGTTTATTAATTTTATTTATTGTACTCCAGCAATTATTCTTGTTATATTTTAGAAGTCTGATGATGCTCGTATGAGCGAAACGCGTCACAATAAGAATTAATATAAATATTTTGCTGAGACCGAGACTTTGATTTATTTTACTTGGTATTTAGTAATCTAATATTTTTTTATCAGATTTTTATTGCTTTGGAATGACTTATGGACAAAGGATTTTAAAGACGAATATCTTTATAAACTAGACAAGAATAAGACCATTTCATTATTGTAGTTCAATCAATCAATCAATAATAATAATAATCTACTGTCTTTAAGATCTTCTGTGGAACGTTTAGAATGAAATTATCAATTTATGTATGTATTTCATAAAGGTATTGGAGGTCCAAGAGGTTATTATTTGAAGTGAAGTGGAAATTAGTTATTTTTTTTTGTATCAAACTTTCCAAAGCCTGATAGTTCTCCCCAAACAAAACCTTAATTTCTGTCGCTTTGCAAATTTCTAAATTTTAAATACCTTTTCGAAAAATCACATTTATTTAACGAATACAATCACTTCTACCTTTTCAATTAGACAAATAATAATAATAACGGATAATTTTTATTAAAATGTTGTTAATAGGGTAAATATACTTTATTTTAGTTGTTTTAAATAAATTCAGTTTATAAGTTTGTAACACAATGAACTATGCAAATTGGAAACTTAAATTTGTTTATATCAAATTTACCTTACTTTTTCGAAGTTTGGTTATTCCACAGGTTCTGCTAAGCATAATTTTACATCTAATTTACATAGATAATCAACTTAGTTCGATTACACTTGCAGTATTGGTGTGTATAATATATAAACAAAAAAATTGGTTGCTTAATATTTTTCAAATTAATCATTTGCTTGCTTTAAAATTTACATTCACAACTTTTGAGTTGCTGGTCCGATTGCAATGATTCTTTTTTTATTTAAGAGAATGGTTCTTTGATATTACGACGCGGTTATAAGAGGTTTTAATAAGGTTTGTAGCCAGTATTGCTTAAATAACAAGTACACGTTTTTTACGCTATTTTTGAAACACCCTGTGGACGTTGCTGTTATTCTAGTCTTACTAAGCCTTTTATGGGCATGTTGAGTAGAGCCTCCCTTACATTTTTGGGCTTAAATCATGTCTCTATCAAAAGATAAAGGCTTTCAAGCAAAGTTTTACTCTAAGCTTTATCCCAACACAAAAATCCTTTTTTTTTCAATAGGGAAAAGTAGGCCGAGAAACGGCTTATTTGTGACAGTGTCATTTTGGCTAAACTTCTGATGACTGTCAGTAGTTATGTAGTAGTTTTACGCGATAATTTATTATGGTTCAACAAATTACACTCGAGCAGGTTGCACGAATAATGGCTCTTGTAGAGGATGGTAAAAGTTAAAGATATGCAGCACGAGCGGTTGGTGTTCCCGAAACGACTGGACGGCGAGCAATCAGAGGTATCAAGAAACTGGCTAATGTCATAGAACAGATGGTTCAGGGCGCCTTAAAAGTATCTCCAATATTGATGATAGATTTATTAGATTGAAAACTTTGCGCAATCGTTTCCGAACTGCTGTTAAAACAATTAGAGAGCGATTAGAGCGCGAGAGAGTTTTGGAGGTGATTCCGTATTGGTCTGGGGAGGAATTTCAATGCAAGCCCGTACAGAACATTGCGTGCTTCCAAGAAATGCTCTAACGGTTAATATGCACATAGAGAACATTTTAGAGCAGCACCATTCGTTGGAGATGCATTTTTATTAATGCACGACAATGCAAGGCTACACACTGCCCAAATTGTTCGTAAATATTTAAACCAAGTTGGTATAGCAACCATAGTAGGGCCTCCCGATATGAACCCTATCGAGGACCTGTGGGATGAACTAGGGCGTCGAATTAGGTCTCGTCAGATTGTTTCACAAAATCTTGTGGCTTTGGGTGATACACTTGTTGAAGAGTGGAACAATATTCCTCAGGAAAGATTGCAAACCTAATTCATAGCATGTCGAGAAGAATTGAGTCTTTTAGAAGAGCAAGGGGAGCCAATACCCGATATTAATTATTGTTGTTGGTGTTATGTTGTCGTTATTATTGTTATTGTTCTTTTAACTTGATAAAATTCTTAATTAAAGCAAAACTTTGCCTGAAAGCCTCTATCTTTTAAACCATCTAAGATAGAGACATGATTTACAGACCAAAAATGTAAAGGCTGTACTCAACATGCCCATAAAAGGCTTAGTACGACTAAGGTAACAGCAACGTTCACAGGGTGTTTCAAAAATAGCGTAAAAAACGTGTACTTGTTATTTAAGCAATACTGGCTACAAACCTAATATTATTAAAAATTCTTATAACCGTGTCGTAATACCAAAGAACCATTCTCTAAAATAAAAAAAGAATCATTGCAATCGGACCACCAACTTAAAATTTTTGAAGGTTAATATTATCTGAAAATTTTGGTTGCGCCACTTTTTTTGTCCTTTAGTGTATGTACCTACCTAAAGTTCTAAATGAACATACCAACGTAATATTAGACAAAACGCAATTTTGTTTAAAAGATTCCAAGATAAAAAAACATAAAATGAACTAAAATGACGGTATTCAATATAATTGACCATTGTTCCTAGAATTCATGCCTGAATTAAATAAAATTTGTTTAGTGTTTCAAATTCGTTGCTGTCGTACACCCATTGTTGCTTAGTGTGAAATAAAAATTTTATGCTGTTTTCTTAAAAAATTATATATTATTATTCTCATAATTTACAAAATTTAAACAGGAGTCGTGTAAATACAGATATTTATTTCATTAATAACGTTTAATTAGTAAATACAAGTTAATTAAATCATTGTAGCTTTAATTCCTTTGTGAATGTCCAGTCTCGTTCATCTACTTTTTTTGTGAATAAGGCGCTTTTTAGGGTTCCGTAGGCAAACGGCAAAAAACGGAACCCGAAATTGACCGCTAGTAGTCTATCGATAATGAGTTTTTATAATTCAAAAGCATTTTTGAGTTCTTCCCATGTGTCTCCTTCATAAAAATTTGCTGTGTCGTCTGTATAACCAAGAATTTTCCCTTACATTTCAGTGAAAACATACTATTGATATAAAGGTTGAATAAGATTGGTCCCAAAACAGTACTTTGGGGTACACCATATTCGATTTCTTTCTAATTTCCCCTTATTCCTATATCTTCTAAGGTAGGTATTGTAAAGGTTGCAGATGACAGATCGTATCAAATGCCTTTGTGAGATCAATGAATAGACAAAGACATAGTTTCCCCTTTTTCTTAAGAGTTATGTATGATCTTAGTAAAGGTTAAAACTGCATCTTCAATGGAGATTTTTTCCTCTGAAACCGAATTGGTTAGGAGAAAGAAGGTTGTATTTATTTATGAAAGATAGTAACCCACTTTTCAATTTTATTTTTATTTTCTCTGCAAGTAATTTTCCGATTTCAATGAATTTATCAATGAAGTGATTTGCTATATCCTTAGTATTTTTTATTATTTGACCTTAATCATCCTTAACCGATTTCATGGTTTGTTGATTTGTAAGTAAGTGTTGATTTTTAAGTTTAGGTAAAAGTATTTTAATACCATTTGCACTTTTGGTCTTTGGAAAACTTCTTTTCTCAGTCTCAGTTTCGTTTCTTTCATTTTTTAAAATTTTTTAGGGCTCTTGATAATTTTTTTACACAAAGAAAAAAATTTTATTATTATTTTTTATACAATGTCCATAATTCGAATAAACACTTTGTAAGAATAACGATAGGTAGATTTTTCCATATATAGGCTAGAGAAAACTTATGTAAAGAATAACAAACATTCTATTTCACGTGAAAATTTAATAATCTATTCAATGTCAGTTCGTGGTTTTGATGGTTATAATGATTTTAAAAATATAAAAATGGTAGGTACTATTGAAATATGAATTCCAGTAATTAGGTGTAGGTACTTCATGCTATGCCTACAATTTTAATCGGCGTTGTTAAATTAGTGGCTTTGTGTTGTTATAATATACGCATCTGATCTGAATATTTATTCAAACATAAAATTAAACTGGAAATCCTAATACAGTCTTCTATTTTTTATTCCCTTTTGCTAATAAAAATATAATTAATTAAAAAATTATAGGTACTATAGAAAGCTCCGTTTATTTATGCATATTTTCTCAAGGTTTGAGTTAGGAAATAAACTTTGAATGTATTCCAAATGTACGAGGCTAAAATGTGTAACAAACAAAAAAACTTCTGAATGACAACACACCCCTACACGTTGCTGAGTTATCAATAGAATATGTTTATGAGCTAAATATCTAAATTTTAGATTAGCTACCGTGGGATTATCTTTAAAGACGATTGTAGTAAATTTTCAAAATCTGAAACGCTCTTTATTCACTGCAAAATGTGATCATCTTTTAGACTGACCATCGTGCAATCCAGATTTGCATCCGCTAGTCCATATTATCTACAAGGATCCGTCATTTAGTACAGATTTAAATCCGTTAAAGCATGTTTAGGATAGGGTGCTGGAAATAAAGTCGCGTTCATCGGTGTAGATTAGAACAACCTCTATAGAATATATTTATGAGCTAAATATCCAGGTTTTAGATTAGCGTACGTGGGATTATCTATAAAGACGATTGTAGCAAATTTTCAAAATCTGAAACGCTCTTTGACTGCAAAATGTAATCATTTTTTAGGCTAACCATCGTGCAGTCCAGATTTACATCCGATAGTCCTTGTTATCTACAAAGACTCATTCTTGGTAAAGCATGTTTAAGATAGGGTACTGGAAATAAAGTCGCGTTCATTGGTGTAGATTAGAACAACCTCTATAGAATATATTTATGAGCTAAATATCCAGGTTTTAGATTAGCGTACGTGGGATTATCTTCAAAGACGATTGTATCAAATTTTCAAGATATGAAACGCTCGTTGACTACGAAATATAATCATCTTTTAGACTGACCATCGTGCAATCCAGATTTACATCCGCTAGTCTATATTATCTACCAGGATCTATCATTTCGTCCAGATGTAAATACTGTAAAACATGTTTAAGGTAGGATGCTGGAAATAAAGTTGCATTCACTGGTGTAGAATATGATGATTAGCTAAATATCCAGGTTTTAGATTAGCATACCTGGGATTATCTTTAAAGACGATTGTATCAAAGTTTCAAGTTTTGAAACGCTCGTTGACTGAGAAATATGATTATCTGTTAGACTGACCATCGTGCAGTCCAGATTTATATCCGATAGTCCATATTATCTACAAAGACCCATCATTTAGTCCAGATTTAAATCCGTTAAAGCATGTTTAGGATAGGGTGCTGGAAATAAAGTAGAGTTCATTGGTGTAGATTAGAATAACCTATATAGTATATAGAATATTTTTATCCGCTAAATATCCAGGTTTTAGATTAGAAACCGTAGGATTATCTTTAAAGAGGACTGTAGTAAAATTTCAAAATCTGAAATGTTCATTGACTGCAATATGTCATCTTTTAGACTGACTGACATCGTGCAGTCCAGATTTACATTTGATAGTCTATATTATCTATAAAGACCCATCATTAAGTCCAGCTTTAAATGCGGTAAAGCATGTTTAAGATAGGGTGCTGGAAATAAAGTCGCGTTGACTGGTATAGATTAGAATAACATATTCCTATTTACTATTTTAGCCGTTTTCTATCTTTCGGATATAGGCCTCTTTCAAATTTGATCATTGGCTTCGGTTTTGGGCAACTCGATACCAATTTAAGCCTTCGACAGTGCGACCTTCTTTAGCTCGTCGTACCATCTTTGCTGGGGTCTTCCAAGATTTCTTCTCTCTTCTCAAGGTCTCCATCTGGTGATACAACCGCTCCAATTTTCTGTATGTCTGACCACGTGTCCTGCCCATTGCCATTTTAGAAAACCAATTCTTTTTATTATTATATCGGATACTTTAGTTTTTTCTCATATCCATGTATTTGTTTTGTGGTCTCTTAGGGAAATTCCTAAAATTCGTCTTTCCACGGCTCTCTGATGTATTTCCAATTTATTTTTGATCTTTTTGGTTTTTACCCAGGTCTCGCAACCGTACGTGACTAAAGATGTACTTTAATTTGCCGTAAGCCGCCCATCCTAGTCGAATTCTCCTATCAATCTCTATTTCTTGATTCTGTTTGCCCAGTGTTATAGCTTGACCAAGGTATATGTATGTTTTTGTCTTTTTTATTGTGCCATTTTGAATCGGTATTGTTTCGACTGCATCTGGTGTATTTGTATTAAACGGGGTCTTTGCGTAGTTCCTGTGTAATCCTACCTTCGAAGCCTCATCTTGTAGTTCTTCCAACATATCTATCAATTCCTGTTTGCCTTTTCCAAATAGCACAATATCGTCGGCAAATCTTAGATTGTGCAAGAGTTCACCTTGTATGTTCAAACCTCTGTTTTTCCCATTGTAGCTTTTTAAAAATATCCTCGAGTACCTACTAGAGTGAATAGTTTTGGAGATATTACCTACGTCCCCTTGCCGAACTCCTCTTTTGGCGTTTATTTTATTAGATGCTTCATGAAGTCTTATCGACATTGTCGAAGTTCTATAGATGTTTTCAATAAGGTTTATATAACGTTGATCCACTGTAGCATTTCTTAAGGATTTTATTGCCCAGATTTCCAGTGTGTCGAAGGCTTTTCGGAAATCGACAAAAGCCATCCATAGGCTTATGTTATATTCTGTAGCTTTCTCGATCATCTGCCTTACTGTGTGTAGAAGTTCTGTCGTACTATAATGGCTTCGGAATCCAGCTTGTTCCTTTGGTTAATTAAAAACATTAATTTGAAGCATGGTTAACATTTTAAGGATATGATATGTCAGAGGCAGCTAAATGAATTTAAGTTACATTCAACTATAATTTATTTTTAAAAAATCGATTTATTGGTACTTTAAACGTACTAAAACTTTATAGAATGTTTTGTAATCGAAGAAGTTTTTTGTGTGAATTGGGTAGAAATAAAATTCAACTTTTTCAAAATAAAATATGTTTACTGTTCTTCTAATACTAATGCATAATTTGAAATCAGATACTTAACACAACAAAAAATAATTCTATTACGCAGGCCAACGTACTACATTTAAGAGAAAAATTTCGGGGCCACAGGCTTCCTATATAATTTCTTTAAATCTGTTTTCCTTTTTTGTTCTTAATGTTAGCCCATTAAGTTTACATTAGGAATATAATTCCAGGTCTGCATTTATATATACTCGGTAAGCTTTGGTTAAATATTACATAATTTCGCCTAAAGACAAATTGAGTTGAAATTCTTACTATATACAATTTTAGATTTAGATATTTATATGTATTTCCATTTTCGATCCGACAGATTAAATTGCTGACTTAATGATGCTAAACCAAGTAAAGATTTTTCAAAAATTAATAACCTTTAAGGATATCTTGAGTAAGCATCACGTAATTTATTAAAATAAGTATAAAAGTTTCAAAACTTCAATTAACTATTCTTTTGTTATTATAATTACTTAAGTATCTCTTTGAAATTCCCTCGTATTAAAAGTAATCCAGACCATCCATCACGAAGAAGAGCTGCAAACTTCCGGTGCATTTTGTAAACCAGTGGTGTACCAAACCAACATTGTTTAAATACTTGTAGAAATACAATAAAGACATACTGTTACGGTGATTATAAGAACTTATAGGGTCCAATGAAGAGTAATTTCAATGTTGCCGAGATATTGTAGAAAAAAATTCACTTTTAAGTATAATTACAATATTGTATACTGGCCTTAAAACAATTCCGGGTTAGTTCCAAGCTGATCTGGGAGTGCATACAAAACCTCAAGGGACTGGCTAGACACAACAGGGTCTTCTTGGAGTGGGTTCCAGGGCATAAAGGTTTTGAAGGTAATGAAACCGCGGACCTTCTGGTCAAGAAGGGAGCGGATACACGATTCACTGGTCCAGAACCTGTATTGGGACTGCCTACAGCCTGGGTAAGGACCAAAGTCAAGAACTGGGTCTAGGAAGAGTCGACCAAACAGTGGAGTAACAGTGTAGGGCTAAGGCACTCGAAGCTGACACTCAAAGGCTACTCCAAAAAACTGACGTCTGACATACTGAATCTTGGCAGGAGTCAGATAAGAGTACTGGTGGGCTTGCTCACTGGGCATGGACCATTCAGATTACACCTTCGATGGATGGGGATTCTGACACAGGAACCTACCTCGTGCCGATTGTGCGCCATGGACGATGAGAAGGCAACTCACATTCTATTCGAGTGTGCGGCCTTGGACTATAAACGGTTCCTCATCTTCAGTGACACGAATCCTGAATCCTATCACCACCTTGAGGAGCTAGTCACGGGACTCCAATCTCTTATAAAGGGAACTGCCCTATGGCAACAGTAACTCAAGGAATCTGTGACACCTGGATTCAAGCCTACCTGAAGATCAGCGTGGTGTTGATTTTCAGCTGAACAAACTAGAGTCCTGCACGCATCGGGCGCATGTAAGGACTCTTGGTGCCGAACCTGGTCACAATATTCCCATAGGAAGCAGTGCTCAAAACATGGGGTTCCACAGGAGATACTATGCTGGGTTTATTTAGATTAGATTAGATAATTGCAATATTACAACATTTCGGGATAGATCTATTATATGAGTCTAAAAGGCAAGAAAGATATTGCAAAATATAGACAGTTACCCAAGGATTTTCTTAATAATCAAGAATCTGTAAAGGAACATTTGTTTACTACAGGATTGTTCAATGGAGAACTTTGCAGAAAATTTTGTAGCAAGGAACCTGAAATAGCCAAACACGAGGCATTGGATCGCAAGAGAAAAGCTATTTATGGAGACTCCAAAAACTAGGATTCTGGAACTGGTAACATAAAATAAACGGAATTATAATAAGCTCTCTTAAACAGATATTTGGTCTCACTACTTTCGCTAGGTTAGTGCACCTTTTTTCATCACATGTCTGTTTATTTGGGAACATATTAATTTATGCAACAAGTTTTTTTATTTCAAGTTTAACCAGGAGCTATAAAGCAAAGCTTTTAAGTTTAGGTTCGGAAGAGGTGTTGATACAGAAAAATCGTCACAAAATTAAATAACGGAACTTCCCCTGGCATGTATAACTCTCGTCGCTCCATTTTCAAGTAAGACAACGCCGTTTTCCTTTCACCTCATTCCCTGATCCCACTTTTGAGAATACCGTACGTTTTTTTTGTTATCTTCACTTTCTTTGGCTATTGTATTTATTGCCCGAGGACTGAAGTATTCATGAGCTAATGTTTTATGTAACTGACGAAGCCAGTAAAGCTAGTATTGTTTTAAATCGATTTACTTATGTAGTAACCTGCTGCTTGGATATTTTTATACAAAATGGGTACGTGTTCTTGATCTAATAAAAGCTTTCCCACTGTTTGTTATACCTCCATCTTCGAAAACATATGTAGATATGACCTATGCACATACCAGACGAAAATTATTCTGGAAGATTAATCTTGCACCTTTTTTGGTATCTGTATAAGGTAAAATAGATTGGTTTAAGGTAGTTTTATAGTAATTTCAGTGTTAACTGGCAACAGTGGATAATAAGCCGGTCATGCGGGTCCGAATGAAGCGCTGAGGCGGAACGGAGACTATCGGGGGGCAAAGGGACATCACCACTTCACGCACTGACAACTGCGGATGTTTCCCGGACGCTAGCGCACCCAAGCGGAACGACGGAGCATCTTTCAAATGTAATTTACACAGTTGTCACAACCTGTAGACCTCTAAATTTTTAAAACAAATGTCTAGAGATTTAATAAAAAATATATTTTTTGTTTTAATGTTTCTTTCCTTATCCTGGATTCAAGAAAAAATAAAGTAACCTAACTCGTTTTTTTAAATAATAGACTAAATAATTGAATATAAAGTTTATAAAATTTGAATAGAATATGATAAAAAACAATTTCATGATGAGTTTGATAAAAATTTTTAAGTGGAAAATATTTTGATTGGTGAAAATTTGACACTTTTTTGGTACAAACTATACTACTCCAATAATTTTCACTTGAATAAAATTTGGAATCAAATAGTGTTTTCTGTATAAAAATTTTAGATTTATTTATTAAAACTGATATATCAGTGAAAAAATCACTATTCTGTTAATAATGAAAATTTAAAAAAAGATTGTGTCTAGAGAAACAAAAAATTAGGTTTTCTCAGAAAAAAAAATGTTAATATATTATTGAATTTTTCTTAAAAGGAAAACGATCAAAAAATTTATCAATTATATAAAAACTACTATTTCAAAATTTAAAAAGAACTTTATTATTATATTAATTAATATCTAAGTGGTATCTTCTAACACATACTCATGATCTACCTCTACATTATCAATAATAATGCTCTCAACTTGTTCTGAATGATGCCGTCTTTTATGTTTCTTCAGTTGAGAAGAAGAAGTATAACTTTTATCACATAGATCACATTGAAATTGTTTGATTCCAGTATGTTGTTGCATGTGATATTTCAAATGAACAGACTGCATAAAAGTCCGTCCACAACACATACACAAGAATTTTTTACCACTATGTTTTTTTTGGTGATACATATAAGTATCGTATGTTTTGAATTCTAATTTACATTTATTACAAACATACGCACAAGAATTCGAATGTATAGCTTCATGTTTACGTCGACTCCATTGTGTTGGAAACGTTTTGCTACAACCTTCAACAGTACACGCATATCTAAAAATTAATTGTATGTTTAGAAATTTTCTATATTATTTGCTGATTATAATTTTGATAACAGTTAAATTTATTTTAACTTTCAAAACCAACTACGTTTAAACTCAACCAGTAAATTATTTTTATAAGCTTTAAATGCAGTTTTTCACTACTTATTACAGACTATATAATTGTCTACGTGCTATTAAAAGCAAAAATTATATTTTTAGGTATAAATTAAAATTACTCTTTTGCACCTAGTTTAGAATAAAACTTAAGTAATTTGTGTTGCCTATACAACAAAACTAAGATAATGAAAATAAAGACTTGTATGATCACCAGATGTCGTCACTGAGAAGTGCAACAATATATACGTATGGAGAAGTTATATTATAAATAAAATTCAAAATATCAAAATAAAATTTGTTTACGCCAAAATAGACATACCACTATAACAGGTACTGTCAATAAAATGAAAAAGACAATCATATATTACGACTTTTTTTCAATTTCTTAACTTTTAATGAATAAATTGCTAGTAGTGGAAAAATTAAGAATTAAAAACTTCTCGGTATTTTAATGTAATTCGATTCTTATAGAATAATAATATATTATTTAATACCTTACCTAAATGTTGAATGTGTTTTGATATGAGCTGTTAGAGTTCCTGTCCTGTTAAAACTCTTTCCACAATAAGGGCATTGAAACCTATGATATTTCATGAAGTGGTTAAGAAATGAATCAGAATTGTACTCTGTAGGGTCGTTGCAAATATTACATGGGAAATATTCATCGTGTAACGACATATGGGGCACAAGTCCACTTTCGAAAGAAGCAAAAAACATCCTAGGACATACTGGACAAGTAAACGTCATTTTAATTTTTCTTCTAACTACTGTTTTAGGTTGTTCTATTGAAGGTGACGGAACAGTTTTGATTACTTCCACTACACTATTTATACAATTTTCAGTATTACTAGAAGTAGAATTGTCGTCAACATTATTAACTAAAAATTCTATTTGTTCTAAATCAATCTCTTGGTAATCATATCCTTCAGGTTCGGGTTTTAAGTCTTGTTGTTCTACTAATTCATAAACTATCTGTTCATTGTTTTCTTCAACTTTATATTCATCTGACTTCTCAGTATCTAATTTATCAACATCTATTACCTTTACCAAATCTTGCTCATCTAATTCAGGTACATTATCTTTATCCATCTCTTGTCTTTCATCCAATAACTTTTGATGGTTTTGTTTAAACTGTAAGATGAAATTATAAGCAATTCTTATTGTCTTGAAACAAGGTACACACACTCCGACTGGTAAATCATCACATATTTCAATCTAAAATGAAAGAATATTTAAATGCCAACAATTAACTGACTTAATATCTTACCTCTACTGAAGTACAATATGTTATCATTGTACTAATAGTCTGTTCACAATTTACTATTTGTCCATTTAAAGGGTACAACTTTGATACACTCTCTAAACATACTCGACATTTATAATTCATTTCTTTTATAATTATTCAATGAATTCGGGACTCCTAAACATTTGTTTACAAATTAAACGTCAACAAATAGACTCTGGCCTTTTACGTTTAGAGACAACCAACTTTTATTAAATTTACCGGACTCTTATGTCATGCATATAGAATTTAAAATTTAATTAACTAAATATAAAACCGCAAGTTATTTTCGACATACTATAATTGATTATTTACTTCATTATAGTAGTGGTCTAGGTAGTACAGACAGAATATAGTTCGATAGAATTGTGCATGGAATTGTGGTTGTAAACTAAAATCTTGGCTGTATACAAAACAAGAAGTAACCCAGTAGTGTCAAAATTTATAATTGTCAAACAAAAATCAACATTGTAGAGTGTTTTTAATCTTTGCTGTTTGTAAGAAGATTTATTATAATTTTATATTTAATATAATTGAAATGACTGAAAAATTAGAAAGCAAAAAACCGATTTGTCGGTCATGCTTGGAGCCAATTGTGAATTTACGTTATCCTTTAACTGGGCACCTTGCTAATGTTGAAGTTGATATCTTAACAATGCTGGAGTTTTGTACATCATCAAAGGTAAATTTCATAAAATTTGTAATTTTTATTATCACCATTATTGACATTATTGGTATTTGCATTAGTTGTCGTTGTAAATGTTTACTATGGTATTTATTTCAGATGGATTTAAATGATGATTTACCAAATAGTGTTTGTGTGTCTTGTTTTAAGACTATTCGAATAGCATACCGCTTTCTTAAACAATTTTATGAAACCCAAGCAAAACTGATTAGCCTTAAAAATGAAAAAGTTAATCAAGTCCAATCATCCTCACAAATCGAACAAGAATTGCAAATTAATAATAACCAGGAAGTTACATTCATTGAATATGTAGTAGATGATGAAGATAAGAATTTAGCTAGTGTATCTAATTATTGTGAACAATCTAACAGTGGTGTTATTGATGATGATAATATTAAAATTGAGACTTATAATGATAATAGTGATGACCATGGAGAAGAAGAGGATGAAGAAGGTTTCTCAGAGGTGATAATGAAATGTGAAGTAGACGAAGAGGATGATGATGATGATGAAGAAGAATTGATACAAATAGGTGTTATTGATGGTGAATATTTTGATGTGGATGAAGATATAAAAATTGAATTGACAGATGATGGCAAAGATGCTTCATGTGAAGACCTAAACGCTACTGATTTTTTAAATTCATTTGATTCAAAAGAAGAAAATAATATTGAAGTTGTAGTAGAACCCAAAAATAAAAGTCATCAAATTTTACGATATATTTGTCCGATATGTGGTGAAAAATTTGCTAAAAGTGAAATATTTTATACTCATGTTTTAAGTTATAAGTTGTCTACAATTACATGTCCACGATGCCCTACTCGACCTGAATTTGAAATAGAATATTATTTTGCTCATTATATGGATTGTCATAAGAATCATTGCGATATTTGTGATAAGGTAATGTCATCTAGTTATGGATACGCATATCATATGAAACATCATGAAAATATACGAAGATTTAAGTGTCCTGTAGCTGGTTGTAAAAGATCTTTTCTAATGAAACATCTATTAAAACGACATATAAAATCACACACAGGTGAACCTAGGTATGCATGCACTTACGAATTCTGTGACGATATTTTTAATACCAAAGACACCCTGAGATACCATCTTAAATTACATGAAGGTAAAAAAGACCATTTGTGTAGTGTTTGTGGAAGGGCTTTCTACCAAGCAGTTCATTTGAGAGATCATATGTATCGACACATGGGATTTAAGAAATTTGTTTGTGAGATTTGTGGAAAAGGGTTTGTTACGAATGGAAGTTTGAAAAAACATATTTTATATTGTACAAGGAAGAACAATGTGACAATTCTATATAAGAAATCCTAAAATTATGTATAAAATAAAAATTTAAGATTATTTTCTAATGTGTATATTATTTAAAAATAAAAACTTTAATTTAAGACTTTAGATATGAAAGACATTAAAGTTGTAAATTCTTTATAAATCTAAAAAAACAATGGACTTAAAATAGATTCTTTTCTTACATAAAAAGTTCTTTTTATAGATTATTTCGAGTAGTAAAAAATAATGTTTTATTACGAAAAAAATTTAAATAATCACAGTATGATAGATACATTTAAATTTAAAAAAAATATATGATTTTATCTTAAATTGCTTTTTGTCGCTCATCAACACCAACATTATTCTAAAAGGTATGAAATTTTCTTCTAATGTTATTTTATAAAACAAATTACAATCGCACAATTTTTTTGCGCCACTGAATAAATATTTAACATCAATGTTTTATAATCTAGAGCAGTTTATGTAATAAATGGTTTCATTGATTAATAAATAAAACACTTTCTCATGAAATAATCAATTTACTTCATAGAGAGATCTGTGTCAAAAATTAAATGGCCAAAAGTCGATGCATAGAATATAAAAATGTGAAAGTCGTCGAAATGAAATAATACTGCATTTCATAAACGATAGGTATATACGCGGAAAATCACTGTTTCGCTCAGTTACGCATAATATCGGTGTTAAATCCTTAAAATTATCAACATTTGAAATCGTTGCGAACAAAGATAAATATTGGACGAATATATTCAATAATAATTTAGAATTTATATACAATTTTTAGTGAAAAGTGCTTATAAAAACAAGAATGATCATAATAGTTTAGAAATACAATAAGAAATATTTAAAGAATAAAATATTCCTAATAATGCAATTCTCAAAAAATTTTGGTTTGAATGGAAACAAAAAATTATTCAGTTTCCAAAGAATAATCTTTGATTCATTAATAAAATATTCAATATAATTCTTATTCAAATATATAAATTTATTTATGTAACAATCAAAATAATATAAATATCAAATTAAAATAAATACTAACAAATGAACATTTTTGGTTTGTATAAATATAAAATACTGTACTTTTCTATATTAAAGGATACTCATATCTGTAGTTGTTATTTAAATTCTGTATTTATAATTAAATCCATCACTTTGAACATTTACATAATGAGTAGATTTGGAAGTTTCGTCATTAAATAATTTACCAAATGTAGATACTTCATTTAATTCATTTTCTTTCGCTTTTTCCTCAGCTTCTTCTTGTAATGCTTTTTTGTATTCTTCAATTTGACCCACGGTTTCTGGTCTTTGGTTAAAGGTATTTGGAGTGAATAGAGGATGTATAGGTGGTCCTGAATATAGAAAATAACAATACAAAAATGGTTATGTTTTAAAATACCTAAATTACCTTTAAACTTCTGCGGAGCTTCAAAAAATCCTAAACTTGGCAAAGATTTCAACTGGGGTCTCTTAAAACCAAATCCTGATTCCAGTTTAAATAATGTTGAACTGTCTGCATAACTTTTTGATGATGGAAATATATATTCTTGATGATAATTTATTAATGTCTGAGTAGTAGGTAGACTTGATTTTATCGAAGATACTATTGTCAATAATAATACAAATATGATTTTCATCTAGAAGAAAATTTAGAAATAATTTAGTAATATTTATAAAATTTGAATTCACTTGTTAAGTAGAAGAACTTTTCTTATCAATGATAATTAATGGTAAAATAACTGCCAAAAATATTTTTAAATCTAGATTGACTTGATGCTTCATGATAAACTGCTTTCTACGAAATAAAGGAGTGTGTTACACATGAATAACAGGGCAACGCAATTTAATACCCATAACGTTCTTTTTTTAATTAGACTTAATATTGTCTTACAAGAACATTGCATAGACTGGTATGCGGTAATTATGTATCTGGGTTTACGAATAATAAACTAATAAACCTTCAGAAATATAACAAACAATACTTTCAAAGAGTTTAATAGGTATTGAGTTATTGAATAAAAATATTTAAACATTTGAAATACCTTACTCAAACTTAACATATGAGGATATAAAAAAAGGATCGTACGAAAAATTATGAAAATCTCGTAGCCAAAGTGATGTGAGGAAATAGGAAATCAAAAGTAATCAACTGTTGAACTATGATGATTCGGGTATTATTAGAGCCCATAGAATAAATACTTTAAAATAGCTATTTATATAACGAGTTGCAAAATGAACCTGTTTTTTGCACTACGCTACGCTCGTGATCCAAACTTCACATCTAGTGCAAAAAACCCGGTGTTTTGCATCGTGTTTATATGCAAGATTTTTTGTAATTCAGTTTTATTTTCATTTTGAATTTATTTTACTTGGTTATTATTTAACGTCGGCCTATTTCTGCTAGATAGTATCAAAGCCATCCTTGTTTGTTTCTATGGAGATAACCATTACATTTTCTGACCCAAAAATAAACTGGAAATTACTAAATTCTGGCCGGTTTAAAAAAATATTGCACGTAATACGTCCCAAAAGTGCTTTTACTGGACTCGCAGGCTTGCAGGACTCGCCTGAGGCTCGCCCTGCAATTTGCCCACTCGTCCAGTAAGAGACCACTTTTGGGACTTGTTACGTAAACTACTATTGATTATGTAGTGACCATAGTAAACTAAATAAAAAAAAATGTCAGTCATGGGACTGACCGACAGAAGCTATACAAGGTGTTAAAACAAAGTGTCACAAAATGAAATTGGTGATAGTATGTTCCAAATTAAGCAAAAAAGTGTTAATAAACATTTGTCCGCAAATAAACGGTTTTCGAGATACGGACAACAGAAACATTGAGTCAAATAAGTAGTTCAAAATGTTCACTCTGTCAAAACGCCATAAAAAGCATAGCATTTAAAATATTTAAAAAAAAAATAAGGAAGGAAAGCCATTAAGTGGAACGTGATTTCAAACAATCAAACAAAATCATATAAACCAGGGAAACCACATATAATGTTCTATTACGTAGATATTATTAGTTCAACTAGCATGAAAGAGGTGAAATAGTACCTATACATTTAAGGATTTTGTTAGATAAATATTTGGTCTAGGAATACAAACAACAATAGAGCAAACGGATATAAGCATACGATTAAAAATAAGATATTATCAGACACACAAATAACTGTAAAGGTTATTCTAGACGATAAATACATCCGCGTTTAGGAATATCTAAAAACTATTTAAGGAACTTTTAATATGAATTAAATTTTGCAATAAACGAATAAGAAAAAAGTGAAATTGAGTTTTATCTTTTTTTTTGTGTCCAAACAAAGGGGGTAAAAATGGAAGATATGAAAACAACTTTATACCACTTATGTAAGTCTAATACAAATTAAATTATTTCTGCAAAAAAAAAAATAGCAAGTTGATCATACTTAGGATGACCGTTGAGGATTGGAAACTCAGTTTTGCATATAAAAATTAAAAAGAGAATTATAATGCCTACTTATATTTTAGCGTTAACGTAATCTTTTTTTTTTACAAAATAAAGGAATTAATTTACGTACCTTGCTTAGTTTTTTATCATTTTATTATATAATAATCATTCGATAACCGATCACTAAATCGCAAACCGAGCACCAACTAATCAAGGAAAGTGTTTTAAATCTGAAAGTCACCAAAGAAGTAGTATCCACTCTAGCATGACATAACATAATACTACTGGACTCCCTTCTATAATTCAAAGCAGTCTGTGGTAGTCTCAAGTTCAATGTTTTATACAAGACATGCAGAGCGTTTCTCATTTATGTACTTTTCTTTTATTTAGAAATATAGAAGCTAAAATAAGATATCTAGAAAAAGTGGAAAATTATATAATGTTATAAATAATGAAATGCTGTCAGTAAAAAAATTTTTATATTAATTTGCTGAAAATTCACAAACTATATAGTTTGTTGTTAGTATATTTATTTCTTCCAAAACTGAATTTTTTGTCCTATTTCTTTTCGAAGCTATCGCAGTCAGCACAAGTCCGTCTTATGGACGTTTTAAAAACGTACACTATGGACATTCAGGACGTCTTAAACACGTCCCGACGGACGTTTTATGGACGTCTTAGTGGACGGAATTCAAGAACTGTGTAATAATCAACAATTTCTTTTATTTTTTGAATTTTTCTTTTTTTTCTGGATTTTTTTTAAATGGCGTTTGTTTGTTTCTCGACTTTTTGATTTTTTTCCCTTTTTTTTTATTCTTCTCTTTGTCTTGATTTTTTCGAGTTTATTTTCCCATTTTACTAATATTTTTTTTTTAGTTTTTCTTATTTATCAGTTTTTTTATTATTTTTTATATTTTGGCAATAGTTTTCTTGATTTTCCGATTTTATTTCATTTTTCTCCTGTTTTTTCTATTCTGATTTACATTTATTTCTAGATCTTATTCTTATTTTAATTTTTTTGCATTTTTTTCTCATGTGTTTTCCTATTTTCGATTTTTTCTAAATTATAATAATAAATATTTAAATATTTTTCTTAAATAAATATTAATTTTTAAGACACGTCTATAAGAGTTTTCATTTCTTGGATACTTTCCCAAGTGGCTATATACACGCTACACGCAATTTTTTGTTCATATCGAAAGTTGCAATTAAAAAATAAAATAATTTATTGGGCAATTAAGAAAACGTTAGCAATTATAATGGTCAATTTTGTGAAAATTAGAAAAACCCTAAAAAATCAGCAAATTAAACAAATAAAAAAGTGGAAAAACTCAAAATAGGAAAAATCGCAAAATTGTTATGTTATGAAAAAACAAAAGATAGTAGAAAAAGGACTTATAACTTATTTTTAAATGCAGAGTAGAAGCATAGCATCATCGCTCATTCCCACGAATGCCATTTTTGATATTTCTTCTTGCTAATGTTCCAACTGTTTTTTTATTTCCGAAACTAATAAACGACACCACTATCACCAAAAACCTAGCCCCATTATCCCACCGAAGAGCAGTGGCTGATCTTGCCTTGTTTTACCGATACATAAACGGATTTTGCTCAGAAGAACTCCGCTCTATAATGCCTCCACTTGCCAGACCAGCCAGAGCAACGCGACGTGCCAACTCCATGTACCCTTATACTGTTCAATGCCCGACATCGAGAACGGATCGATTCGATCGTTCCTTTATCCCCAAGGTCTCCAGATTGTGGAACTCCTTACCTTCCCACGTCTTCCCCACTTGTCCTAACTTGCAGGCCTTTAAATCCCAAATTAATAAATTGTCTCTTCTGCCCCAATAGATGTTCTTGGTAAATTTTTTTTTTAGGTCTGTACCAACTAGGACATCCTTAATAAAATAATAATAATAATAATAATAAGTTTTGTAGCCTAGAAGCTATAATTTTTTAATTTTTTCTCTTCATTTTGTTTTAAGTTATATTTGTTGTATTATGTTTCAACAGCTTAGAAAAAATTTCTTTTATTCTAATATCCATCTTTTAGAATATCTTTATTAGGAACCACCCGTTGCTTATTTTAATATTGAGTAAATGTTGAGTGTTGAGTCATAATCTTTACTTACATTGCGACTTATAATAAATATACGCGAAAAACAAATATAAAACAAATCTGAATTTGGGATCACCATAAACAGATTTATCCTTGTGAATGTCGTGCTAACTTCAAGGTTGATCTCATTTCGATTAGGTATTGATTTAAGAAATATCATTTTTTCATTGTAAATGTTATTGCTCAACAATGGCCTACCAACAAACTCTAAACCTTTAATTACGAATTAACTAGGACGGTGATGTCATCATCTAATTTTAAGAAAAGTGGTATTACATGCTTGGGAATAAAATATTTCTTTGTAAAATTTTCTGATCAGATCTGTTAGAAAAAATTTGTTTTTGTCATCTAGGTGGATTAAACTTATCGGTACCTACAAAATTTGGTTCAAACACTAATATAGGTATACATCATACCTACGTTATGAAAAAGGGTGATATGAGATACATAAACATAAAACAAGAAGGAATAATGATATATTCATAATTCGTATCATATGACGATTTATATAAAAATTGTGTACTCGGTACTTATTATTAGATATTTATACACGCTCTCTCTCTCTTAGCATATCATCTAAGGTAATCCAGAAAATAAAATAATTTCTTCTCAACTAATTGTATAATTCCTTAGGTTTACACTAGATCGCTATAATAGTACCAACATAGTTTTTTTGATAAGTTTAATCTTTTATCACTAGATGGCGGTCTTAGTACAAATCATTTATGGTACTTTATTGCATGATTATAATAAAATACCAGAAGTAACTAAAGTAAAAAATTTAATAAAATAAGTATGTAATAGATCTTTAAATTTTGAAATTTTTGTGGATTTTTTCATTTTGAATGACTAGAGCCGAAATTTTGCCATCATCTGTAGGTATATGACTTTCTCGTTTGCAACGTGTTCATTCAATATAGGTATTTACGGTTCCGCTCAGGGAGACAATCTAGTGGATTCAAAGGGGAGCAATAAAGGGTGAAATTCACTAATTTTTACAGAAAATTGTCTTCATCGATAATATGGATGAAAATTTCCCCAGTCGACACCACAATTCAAAATTCCGACGGGCGGACACCAGAGTGGATACAATAGAAGTGGCGGATAAGAGCAAAGAGGACCAAATTTTGGCGCTGTTTACCCTTGTACACCACCTCTTTTGTATCTACCCAGCTTTCTGCCATTTTGGATTTAGGCTTCTTAAGAGTTCCATCATTATGTGATAAAAATAACGGGCATATTATCGATGACGATTTTTTGCCCAAATTTTGGCCCACCTGTTTTGTAACTATTCAGGTGTCCGCCCGTCGGGATTTCAAATTGTCGTATCAACACCTTCGACTGGGACATTTTCTGATGACAACAATTTTCCATAATAAAACCGACAACTTTTATCCCTTATAGCTACACTCTGTATCCACTAGGGTGCCGACTGAGTAGGAACGTAAATGACTGTATGGAATGAATATGATGCAAAAGAGAAATGTCATATTACGGATGACGGAAAAATTTCGGCTCTAGCTCTAAGTATATAAGGATTTTATGTCTTTTTTTAACGATACATCGATAAGATAATGGTCACCGTATATAGACAAGAATAGTAGGATCACTCTTGCTAAAACTATTTCCATGTCGCCAAAGCTATCGGTCTGCATTTCGGTCTGTATAAAAAAATAATTAGAAATCGGTAGACTTAAAAAAATTCGGCAAATTTAAAGAGTGTTTATTTAATAAAAAAAAAGGTAAGTGTGCAATAAGATACAAAAAAAAGTTAAATAATTTTGAAAGAAAATTATGTGGGTAGATTACTTCCTAAATGGGGAGATTAACGAAAAAATCGGTAGAGTTGACATCGCTGCTCACCAGTTCTCAGCAAGCTCCACAAAAAATTTCGGAAAACCAAAGCGAAATATGGATCAAAGAACATCAGAGGCGGTGAGCAGAGTGATTCCTACTATTCTTGTCTATATGCGGTGATAATGGCTTTAACTTTTCTTTTTTTGTATGTCAACCTTTGCTTTGGCCTTTATATAAAAATTAAAAATTTAAGGAGAAATGGAAGTATTAGATTTGAAAACATCAAACAAAACAGTAGTTAGAAAGAGCTAATCGGTAGTCGGTCTATACGTTAAAAAACTTTTAACAGACTGTGAAGATTACCGAATAAGTCATGAGATATAGGAGGAATAAATAAACTATTATATGGTACCAATATTTTTATCTGAAGATTGGTCGTTGAATGATGAGCAAAGAGAGACTTAACAGATAGAAACAACGTACAGCAAGAAAAACATTAGAATACTTTACATTTTAAAAACTGTATGGTCGTGAAGATTGGTGCAAGAAATGAAATTGAAGGACATATTAAAGATAATACGATTTCCTGTTTTGATTTCTTCGTTATTATTACATTCCATAAATATTCAAGTTAGTTGCAATGTCAATGAACAGAGTTTAATAGTCTAATTTAGGAATAACCCAACAACCTACAACCAGTATTCAACAGTTAACGTTTGTTCCGTAAACTGAACCACTCCCATATATTTAAATCCGGAAGAAATACGTAATGATTGTCAATATGGATTGGATTCATGTGTAAGCAAATACCAGTTTTACAAGAGCAACTACCTACTAGACTCAAGGTCATGTGTTACATTGCACTTTCATTGCTTTTTGTTCCTTTTGTATTATTCTGGTTGAACAGTTTACTATTATTCCCTTAAATAAGGTTTTTGGTTGCTTTAATATAAAAATAATACCTGCTTTTTATTGCTACTGAATTGATTGTTTGATAGATATTGTTCCATAAAATTTGGAACTCTAATATATTTTTACTGTATATATTATAAAACAATCGATAGAGAAAGACATTTCCTAGGTTTTTATTTTTTAAATGTTGTTTTAGTTGCTAAATTGTTCATTTTATTGTTGTTAAAAGGTCATTTCATGATTCAGTAAGATTTATTACTATTAGTTCATAGTTTAGTCGTGATAGTCGTGTCTGGTTTTTGTTTATTTATATATTATCATTAATTAACTGAGAAAAACAAAAGAAAAAGAAAATCTCAATATAGCAAATAATAACCAATAAACATAAAATAAATTTCAGCAGATTTTATTTTATATTTGCCCTATTATTTTATAACATATAACTAAAGCAGTTTCTTTTTAAATAAGTAAATAAAATTCATATAGTTTTATACATTTATTCAGTACTCATCAGTCTATTAAAATAGGTACAATAAGATAGGAAAAATAAATATAAAACACTATAATATTCACAAAACACTTATTGTACAAGAACTATTCAACTGATATGGAAACTGTCTAACCTTATAAAAAAATGTTAAACTTAAATTTATAAAACCCATTTATAAACACAGCCATTCCCACAATAAATTGAACAAAATTAAGCACTTTTGAAACTGAATTGGTAACCATCTGGAGATCTGTTCAAAGAGAGTTTACCTGGTGGATAAAACCTGTGTGGGTTGTGAGTGGTTGGTTCATATTGTGGTTGTGGTCTGTATTGTGGTTGTGGTTGTGGTCGTGGTTGATATTGTGGTTGAGGTTGATATTGTGGTTGAGGTTGATATTGTGGTTGAGGTTGTTGGTATTGTTGCTGAGGTTGATATTGTGGCTCTGGTTGATATTGTGACTGAGGTTGATATTGTGATTGTGGTCTCGGTCTTGAATACTCAGGAGAATTGTATTGAGGCAAAGGAGTATAATTAGGTACAGGTGCTACAGGTAAAGTAGTTGGTACTGGTTGAGGAATACCATCACCTGTTGCCATAAAACCGTCCTTTCCAGCTGTATAACTAATTGTATGTCTTTGTCCGTTTGGATCTACATACGAGTAACTTCCTTGACGAGTACCATCAGGAGAGCTTGTCTCTTTGAAGCTTACACCGTCTTCTTGTTGATATTGAGCACCAAAGCGACCATCGGCTTGGAGGTAACGATCTTCAGTTAAGATAGCTGCTGTTCTTGGATCACCATGATATCCTTGCCCGTGAACAATGGTTATTAACGCTAAAGGAAGTATCTGAAATTTACAAGATTTATTATTTGCTACCAATAAGGAATAATGTCATAAACTAAATTAATGTAAGGTTACTTATTAAGGAATTAAATTTAGTTATTTTAATTTAATTAAAAGTATTTTAGGTTTACTAATATGGTAATTGTCACAAGTAGATAGATAACAAAAAAAAATTAATAATAATTTATAATGAAAATAGAAAAATTATTGTTATGAATCACAATTTCAGTTCCTATAATATAACGGAATGCGGTATTACTGTTTATCTAACAAAGAAAAGTTAAGGTTAACCACTTTATAATTTAAATAAATTAATAATTCCCTTTCTCTTAATTAAATTATTAGGATTTAAATTCTTAAGGTACTTAAAGTACTCAAAATTTTTTTAAAAACAAATGAAATTTTTGAACACTCACAAAAAATAACATAGTGAAATTTTCCGGAGTCTTACAAAGAGGTAACACTATCACTAATGCCCCCCCAGTCGATAAATTCATTTTATAGCGAGGGCTAACCTTGGGTGGTACGACCATGGAACACACCTTTAAGAATATGGTATGGAAGGTACTTCGGCCTATCGAACAAGTGTGAAATGTATCGATGCATTTTATTAAATTACTAACCTTTGATTTTTATATAAAAAATGGATTTCGTGGTTACCTTTAAAGTAATTTACCGATTTAAAAGGTTAAAAAAAATAAGCTAGTTCTGTCCTTGTAACCTCATGGTTTTTAAGTCGAGTAAATAAAAAAAAAGAATAATGAGGAACCTATAAATCAAAGAAATCATTCATTATACTAAATAACACGAAATACAAAAAAGTATCCAAATATTAATAAAAACCGTCCTTATTTAAAAAAATAGGATAGGCCGGATTGATATGAAAACTTGGATTTGATAATTTTTTCCAAAATTCACAACTTTAATAAGCAGTTCATTTTAAATGATTTTAATCGAAAGTTACCTATTTTTTTTTTACTCTTTAGAGTCTTTGGAGGAAAATAACGACAGAGATAAAAAAACTGTGTGGCTTGCTTAGAGCATCGAAGGCTGCCTCTAGTTAGTATATGGTCGAAGTGGAGAACATTACGTGTATCAAGTTTTTCTAGATTTGAAACAGTTACTCGTACTGTACTATACTTTAGTTTTCCATTATATATATAACCCCGATTGATCTCCATTCTATCCTATTTTCCCAATCATTGTCATTAAGTCCTCTCCTTTGCATATACTCATCCTAGATCTTCCTCTCTTTCTTCTACAAATGGGATTCTGTTCTTATTTATCCACTTGCTTTCTGCTATCCAATGACGTCATTTTGTACTAGAATTTTTCTGCATATCTCCTCGTTGGCCACTTTATCCATTCTTGTAAGACCACAGCATCTTCTTTAGTATTCCATTTCTTTTAGTTTTTTATGTGTATAACCCACATCTCTGAGCCGTAGGTCATATTACTTTGGACTATGGAGTTAAATATCATCTGCTTAGTTTTTATCTTAATATTCTTGACCCTAATCACTGAATGTAGTTATCTGATAGCCATTCTAGCTTATCCTATTCTACTGTTGATTTCTTCTTCTGTTGAGGTATGTTTGGAAATAATGGATCCCAATTGGTTGGTTCTCGTAATTTCCGAATTATCCTCGACTTCCAGGTTCTTTACGTATTTCGAGTCTTCTCATAGCTTCCTAAAGCCCTTTTCTGGTCATACGCTTTTTTCAGATCTATAAACGCCAAATAAACGTGTCTATTTTTTGCCTGCTTATTATCTGTTAGCTGCTGAATGGTATAACTGTGATCTAAACAAGACCTTCCTGTTGTTAAGTCTGCTTGTTCTTCTACTATCTTCCCTTTTATATTATTTTTCAATTTCCCTCTTATTATTCTACCATGTATTTTTCCTACTGTTGCCAGCACGCTAATTCCTCTTTAGTTTTCACATTTTTTTCTTTCTCATTTTTAAATATAGATGTAACTTGTTCTTGCTTCCATTCCCTCGTGTTTTGATGCTTTGTTGCTCTACTTATCTTTTCTTGCGTTATAGTTCTCTTTTTCCCTGCACTGAACTCAGCCTTCCTCTGTGTAATCTATAACTTGATGCCTTTTCTCTTTTATCAGATCTTCCCAGTTGTGGTCTTCTATGTATAAAATATGCATCTTTTCTTGTTTGTTCGTTCTGAGTATTTTCAGAATTCTCCAAACTTCAGAGCTTCTTGTTGCATCTATATTTGTTTTCCATTTGTTATAAAATATAAATAAAATGAGGCTTTTCCTTACGCATAATGATTTTAGAAGTATTTTATATTCCTTTTGGGACTAAATTGTGGAAAGATTTTGAAGGATACCTAACTATTATTACTATTAATTACCTACTGTTTTGTATTAATTATTTGGGAATATGATGGAAGCATTATCTCTGGATGGAAGAGACAAACTTAATGAACTTAAGGTTCTTATTAGGATTTAAAAAATCTTTTAAATTTAAACAAAAATAACTACATATTAAAAAAAGGTATTTTGAATTTTAGTTTATTTTATGCAGCAATGTATACACTTTTTATTACGTTATAGTTCTCTAGTAGTTAATTGAATATAGTTTAGTTCGTTTTTGATAGATGTCGATAGTGTTCATCTTACTCAGTACTAAATGGTACCAATGAGGAACGAGTTACTAACCATAAATAGGTTTATTGAAAAAAAGAATCTAAAAATGTACGAGGTCTTTATTTAATTTGATGAACTATCTCTAGATGTCTTACTGTTGTTACTTTCGAAGTGTAATAAGGAAGAGTTGAACATTTTTTTTTGTGATTGCATATTAATATCCTACCGAAGGCGTTATAAATGTTTTTTCTTTTTTTAAAGATACAATACCACCAACTTATAAATCTTTTAATTTCTTTTTAATTTTTTTTTACTTTCATCTAAAGGTTTTCGGTAAACAGGAAATAAAGGATGGATAGCTATATATAATATATATTGTAAAAGCATAATTAATTAAACTTAATTATTTATGAGATAAAAATTGAATGTATTCTGTATGTTTTTTAACCTCTGTAACCATAGTCATCATATATTTCATTATCTAGAGCGGTTGTTCGTGGCTGATAATTATTTGGTTGCCTGTAAACATAGCGAGGTCTGCTTATATAGCGGGGTTGTGGTTGAGGTTGTCGTTGAGGTTGAGGTTGAGGTTCTTCAGCGTAGTCACTAAAATTAAAAATATTCACTTAAAAAACATTAATTTACGGTTATTTATGTCGTTATCACTTACATCCTCCTTCTAAATATCTGTATCTTATTTGTTATATTTTCGTTAGAGGTAGATTGAATTTAGAAATTAGACAAACAAGAAAGGAAAAATTGAAAAAATGCTACATCGAACAGTGGTCTTTGTCATTACACGATATATGTTCCTAGAGTTTATTCAGCGCTTTGATCATTCATTGGTTTAACTAAAGTCGTCTAGAAAGTTATTAAATGTCTCTTCAACCCATTGAGATAATTTGATGGAGTAGGAAAGCCGGGCTTCTAGCTGTTCTAAGGTTGGAAAGAAAAAGAAGATCGCGGCATCTACTCTATCTTCCTCCACCAGCTTGAAAAGAGACCATAGGATAGCAGATAGAAAGAGACAGATTGGGTACACGATCTTTTTTCTCGGAAATTTACACTTACAGGTTGCGTACCTATACGGAGTTTGTCTTTTTAGCCCAACAGCAATGTCTCGCTGAAATAAGTTTTGTGTTTGGGAATAAAGTACCACAGTAGTCAACTATTTTCCACTGATATTGCGAATTTTAACATGGTCGCTCCAGTCTCAACAACGAACTCACGCTAGGTCTCCCCAAAACAACAATCGCACAGCAAACCATTGATGCGGTTCGTCAGGTAATTAAGGATGACCGCCGTATAACATACCATCCTTGGGCATTTCAAAGACCTAGCCGTTCTCGAAATATGTCAAAGAAAATGGTCGCAACTTTTGTGTCAAAATCTGTTCAACAATTGCTTTAGAAGATTGGTATATAAACGTTTGTTTACCAGAAGTTATCGCGAAACTCCGAAATAGCAACAAAAGTGCTCATACTGCCCACAAGCTTTTGGAGCCTTATAACATCAAATTTTTATACCATTCACCGTTTAGTTCCAACCGAAGTCCAACGATTCATGTTTCCAAGGATCAAGAATTCAGTGTGTGGGTAGCGATTCCAGACGCCAGAAGGAGTCATCGATGCCTTTCACCGTTTAGTCCCAACGACTTCTTCATGTTTCCAAAGATCAAGAATTCAATGTGTGAGCAGACGCCAGAAGAAGTCATTGATGCGTTTAAAACAGCGATTTTGTAGTTGTCAACTGAAGACTGGAATAACTGTTTTACCAATTGGTTTAAACGTATCGATCTTGGTGGGACATATTTTAAAAAGCAATAAAGTACTTAAAGACTATGTATTTTTTGTATTTATGGCTATATACAAAACTAAAAAGACAACCCTCGTATCTTACCTAGTCTATTAATGTATCTATTTTTTAACCACTTAGGCTATGGCATTAATGAGAAAGAAATTATTGTTAAATCGAAATTCTAATAAGAACTTATGTGAATACTTACTCATAATACTGTGGTTCTTGTCTGTATACTGGTTGTTGTGCCCTAGGTCTAGGAGCAACTTCATTTCCGTAATATCCAGAGTTAGTTTTAGATCTTCTGGAAGGAGGTTCTGTAGCAGTTGGTGACGTTCTTGATCCAGCGTTATAATTTATATTAACTTTTAATCCTGTTGGATCTGTGTATGAAAAACCACCTTGTATGACACCATTAGGACCGCCTCTTGCTCTACTTACTATACCATCTTCCGTTTTGTAAAGATAACCAAATGTACCTAAAAATATCGGTTTAAAATTTTTTTAGATTCGTAAACAATTTGCTTACCATCAGGTGTTGGTTCGTTTCTAGAGTCTTGTAGAATACTAGCATATATATTTCTTCTTGGTGGTCCTTGTGATAGTGATATTTGGAACCATAATGTACAGTAAAAATAAATCTAAAAAATATAAAAAAAGTATAGCTAATTGTCGGTTTTGCTGACCAGTTAAAGCTGACCAAGCTGATTGGGAATAAATAACTTGTAATGTCAGTATTACATTCATTGGGTAAATTTCTGTACTAAGTTTGAACGTTTTAAGGAACGTTTTTTTGGTAATGCAAAAAAGAGTTTACGATGCTATTACATATATATATATATATATATATATGTATATATATATATATATATATATATATATATATATATATATATATATATATATATAAATTTGAGATGAAAAAGGAAATACTCGTAAAAAATATTTTTAATCAAATTTAACGGTTACCAAATATTTTTCGGGTGTGAACAAAGACATGAACGTAAAAAACTGCTTGATAGACTGAAAAATCTGTAGGCTAACTCAAACATAGATGGTGCAACCATAATTAAATCCATAGTAATTTTTGGTAAGTACTGTAAGTACCGATCTTAAAATATATGTTTATAAATTTGATAGGCACAATTAGTTCGTGAGATATAAATTGCAATGTGAGTAAAGCAACGCTTATTATTGTAAAAATTGGATAAAACAGAGTTTAGTGTGTTTATGAAGCATTGATTTTTGGTAAAAAAAATACTGTTTAAGCCAAGGTTTAGGTTGATAAATTATTCGGATTGTGTACCAAAAGAATCAGTAATTTGCTAAATTTAAATGAAGCGAAATGGGTATCAAAACCGATGCATGCAGTAGAAGCCCAAAATAGGTACAGAAAAACATTAAAAAACTCCACAAAATAATTTTTGATGATCATAAAATAAAGTTTATCGAGATAACTGAGACTCTAAACATATTAAAGGAATGTGCTAGACATATGGATAAATATTTGAACATGCGAAATCTGTGTGTAAAGTGGGTGTTACCCGTGCTCACAACCGATGTAATATTTAGTGATATTCAGATGTAATAAAGTTGCATTTTTTCCGTGGGTATATTAGAATTGATGATACAAACCAAGAATCCATTCAACACTCAGCTGAGTGCACTCAATGTGAAGAATCGAATCTAAAACTTGAAAAAAACGCAACAAGCTGCTGCCAAATTTATGGTATCGATATTTTGAGATATGCAAGATATAATATGCATTAACTACCTAAAAAAGGACAAGACCATCAATAGCAATTATTACATATCGTTATTGGAGCATTTAAACGATGAAATCGCGAGAAAATGGTGCCATTTAAGGAAGAAGAAAGTGATTTTTTATCAAGACAATACACCGTGTCATAAATCAATGAAAATGCATAAATTAGACCACGAATTAACTCTACATCTAGCTTATTTTCCAGATCTGCTCCCCAATGATTTTTTCCTATAAGCAGACATCAAAAGAATGTTTGCTGGAAAGAATTTCAGCATTGATGAAGAGATAATCGCCGAAGCTGAGGCCTCTTTTAAGGCTAAAGAGAAATCGTTTTATAAAATTGTTATCCAAAAATTGTATGACCCCCATATACAGATTAATATTCTCCTTTGCAGACATCAAAAGAATGTTTGCTGGAAAGAATTTCAGCATTGATAAAGAGATAATCGCCGAAGTAGTGACCTATTTTAAGGCTATAGAGAAATCATTTTATATAAAGTATATAGAAAAATTGTATGACCCCCATATCCAGCTTATCCTCCAGATCTGTCCCCCAGTGATTTCTTGCTCATTGCAGACACCAAAAAAATGCTTGCTGGAAAGAATTTCAGCATTGATGAAGAGCTAATCATCAAAGCTAAGGCCTATTTTCCTGCTAAAGAAACTTCGTTTTATAAAAAGGCTATCTAAAAATTGTATAACACCCACATCCAGCTCATTCTCCGGATCTGTCTCCAGGGAATTTTTCTTGTTTGTAGAAACCAAAAGAATGCTTGCTGTAAAGAATTTCAGCATTGATGAAAAGCTAAACGTTGAAGCTAAGGCCTATTTCGAGGCTAAAAGAATTCGTTTTATAAAAAGGCTATCTAAAAATTTTATGACCCCCACATTTAGTTCATTCTCCAGATCTGCACCCAGGGATGTTTTCTTGTTTGCAGACACCAAAAGAATGCTTGCTGTAAAGAATTTCAGCATTGATGAAAAGCTAATCGTCGAAGCTAAGGCCTATTTCGAGGCTAAAGAGAATTCGTTTTATAAAAAGGCTATCCCAAAATTGTATAGGTAATCCGTCTATCGCCCGTCAAGGGAACTATATTGATTAATAAAATCGAATTTTACCCACAATGTGTGTTTTAGACTCAGTTTAAATATAAAGCAACCACTGTTTGGCACTAAGTTATCGTAACAAATACTTTTGACAATAACTGCATGACTTAAAAAGGGTTATCTTTTTTTACTCAAACTCAAACAACGGTTATCCATGATAAAAAACGCTAACTCCATAGAAACTATTGTTCTAGCACAATCAGAAAGTATTTTTGAACAATTTGAAATCATTATCAAATTTCTTTGGATTTTTGATTTGACTAGACAACCCTGTATAGTATGAACTTTTATTACTTAAACATAAATTATACAAAATAGAAACATAAGAATTTCTACATATTGCATTATCCATATAACCTTTGCATGTTTAACAATTTCATCCTTTTTCTTGTATGCAATATACTACGTGAAAAATTACTTGTCGATTTATAATAAGCGAGTAATTTTCCTTTTACAGTATATAATTTATAAAGGTGTTTCTAGAACATTAATCAATGCAGTCATGTCCGTCATAAAAATATATTGTTACAATTTTACAACAAAATGTATAAGTTGTAAGAATGCAGACCTTATTTGAATTATTTATTATAATAAAATATTTCCTGACCAAAACCCATACCTTATGTACAATATTAACAGATTTTTATTTATTTTAATATTATTGTTTATAATAATATAAAATTAACTAATTAATATTAAAATTGGTTTTGCTGTCAGCTGTTACAAATTGTTATTAATAACTTTTTAATGTAAAAAGTGTACTAAATATTATTTAAGTACTGTAATTTAATACTATTAAAAAAATGTGGATATAGTTAGTTGAGATTAATTTTAAACTGGATTTTCTTTGCATAATTATTTAAATATATTTAAATATAAATTATAATGAATGTAAACGAGAAATTGGAGTATTATTACAAATTTTCATTAATTTAGGTACATAAGCTTTAAGCCATGTCATATTCTACGAGGTCTGTCTCAAAATTAGAAATATCCGATACTAGTGGTGCCATCTGTTTGGGTCTAGCGTTCGATAGGAACATCTTTCATTGATGTTCTGTCAGAATTTCATGACATTCGAACCACTTCACTCCGAGTTATCGCGCTCAAAGTGACAGTACCTTTTTAACATCGGTCGAAAAATGAGCATCGAACAACTTGGTAAAATATTTACCAAAACGCATGAATTCTTGAAAAATGTTTATCGTGATGATTATTTATCCCGTAGCCATGAGTAGTTTACACGGTTCAGAGAGGGTTGTGAGTCGCAGGAAGATGATGAACATGTTGGCCAGCCGAAATTTGTGATTACGCTAGAAACTGTCAAAAAAGTGTTTCTGTTTATTAAAAATGAGCTAAAATCTTAATTGATTTACATGCAAATGGAATTTTGAAATTTTTGAAAATTATACAAACAAGAATATATTAAATGACATTAAGGGGAATTTGAAAAAATGTCGCATCCAGCGAGACTCGAACTCACAACCTTCAGTTCTACGCGCTGACGCTCTAACAACTAAGCTATGAATGCCTAGCCATTAAATCGCTTTTCGGTCGTTAAATTCTACTCCTGCCACATGTAACAGTCACTCACTTACCCTCTAAGCACATATAGCATAATATAATGAGAGAAAGAAATTATCAAATCGACAATTGAAACATCAACTCTAAGTCATCTTTTTTTTTGTGCCCTGTCTTATATTTTCATTCGGTTTGAAGACTGGAACCATGGATAATTTGGTAAACCACTATCTTTAAAATTGTAATCAATGAACAGTCATTCACTTTATCACTTTAATTCCGATATGATAATCTCTACAGGCCAAATAAGGAGAGATGATCATACGCGATCCGGTAAAGATGGGATTATTATACAGCTAAAGGCTGTTCGAAAGATTTCAGAAAGTATTGGGGACGAAGAAGAACCAGTATTCTGCGATTCAGATATTGATACCGAAAATGAACAAAGTCAACTGTGCTGGGTGTGTGAAAAATTATTACATAACCCAACTTATTGAGAACTGGTTACAATGTGCCATTTGTTCATTTTAGGTACATGAAAACTGTATCGAATTCGAAAACATGGAAGGAAATAGAAGAGAAGAGAATGGAAGAGAAGAGAAGAGAAGAGAAGAGAAGAGAAGAGAAGAGAAGAGAAGAGAAGAGAAGAGAAGAGAAGAGAAGAGAAGAGAAGAGAAGAGAAGAGAAGAGAAGAGAAGAGAAGAGAAGAGAAGAGAAGAGAAGAGAAGAGAAGAGAAGAGAAGAGAAGATAGATATTTTTTGGGTTGGCTGTTAGCCTATAGCACTGCGACCTTTGCAGATCTATTGTGAACACCCATTATCTGTGGAATAGGATTAGAGCACCTTGTCCAGCTCTGCCCTCTTAATGAGACTTAATAGCCTTGACAGTGGAGAGAAGAGAAGAGAATAGAAGAGAAGAGAATTAGAAAACTAAAAAAGTGTAGTGTAAACTACTTGCCTTTATCTCCTTACTAGCATAGTCATTTCTCCCGTACACCTCGGGAAAGATGGCCAATCGAGAGTATTGGTTATGTTATTTTTTGTTTTATTTGATTAAAATTTTTGAATTACGGAAATACTAAAATAAAAATTTCGAAAAAAATATCACTACGCCATCTCCCCCGGACTAACCTTATACGTTACTTCACAAATGTAGAATAATAGGACTAAAAAAATCGAGTTCTACAACGTTACCTCAGACTTATTAACTTAAATAAAACATTTAACTGGTATTTAATATTTAAATTAAAATATTTATCTCCCATAAATATTATTATAAATTATTTTATTATAATTGATATAAATAGTAGGCAAATGATACTACATATTTATAGTTAATTATAGAAAATAAACTTACAGAATTTAACGGTGATGTTTTTGTGTATTAAAAGAAAATTCCACAACTTATGCAATAATAATAATTAATTAACAAATATGACCTTTGTAGTTACTTTTATTTTTTTTTTTTCATAAAACAGTATAATGGTTAATAAACCGTTGTGCATATTTTAAATACATCGCATTAAATAAAGTGGCGCTCGATTTCTAATGAGAACATAAGCACTCAACTGTTATTTTATGTCATTAATTTCAACAAGCGAGGTACATAAGCATAAAAAAGCTTTGATTTATGTTGGTACGTTTAAAAAAAAATATACATATACGATATAGAAATTTAATAGTTAAAAGTAATAAAGATTGTATCAAACAAAGAACACCCATCAAGATAATGAACACTAACTGTACCAATCGGGGTAAAGAGAACTTAAAGTTATAATTGGAAATAGGAATTAATAACTAATAACTGAGAACTAGAAGATTGAAGAACTAAGTATTTATTTAAAAACTGATTTAGATTCTTTCAAGTGTTAGGAAACTACTGGAATTTTTTCAAATTATTAAAATAACTTTTTATGTCATAAAAAAAATATTTTATCTGATAAACCCCGTTTAGCGGTAACGCGCGCATGCCGTAAAAGCCGTGCGGAGCCCTATTTTCAACGTTAAATTAAAATAAATAATGGAGATAGACTTCCGAGAGCATGGACTTTTTTTTCGGAAATTTCCTCCTCTTCAACGAGCTTTTTTCAAAATTGCTTAAATATTAATATTTTTCGAGTTATTAACAAAAACATAAATTTTTTTTTTCATCTTATTTTGTTAATAACAATTGCAATTTTTTGCCTGCACACTTTTCCTTCAAAAACGTTTTTCTAGAGGTGATTCCGAATCCAATGAGCTATCGCTTATATTTTTAGGACCTTTTTTTAATTTTTCACGTTTTTGAAGATGTTGACTATAGTATTAATAATCTTAAAAAATTGCTGAAAATTATGAAAAATATCTGAAAATCCTGATGTAATGTTAAAAATCGAGAAAAATTATGAAAAAACATTGAAAAGTTTATAAAAATCGTAAAAAATTGTTGACATCTTAAAAAATTGAAAATGATAAAAAATGTCGAAAATCGTACAGAAATGTTAAAACACTTGAATAATGGTTAAAGAAATTCTTGATAATCTTAAAAAATTATTGAGAAATGTTAAAAAATGTTGAAAATCATAAAAAATTGTTGAAAAATTGTGAAAAAATGTCGAAAATCGTATAGACATGTTAAAAAACGTGAAAAAAGTTGAAAATTATAAGAAACTCTTGATAATCTTAAAAATTTGATGAAAATGGTTAAAAAACTGTAAAAAATTATAAAAAAAATTTTGAAAATTGGTGACAATTGTGGCAATAGTTGAAAATCCTAAGAAAACCGTAAAATAATATTGCATATCTTGAAAAATGTTAAAAATGATAAAAAAATTATTAAAAATGAAAACATTGTCGAAAATGTAAAAAAAGGTTGGTAAATTAAAGAATTACATATCAAAAAATGAGGAAAAAATTGAAAAACAAAAAAAAGTTGGAAAAAACCGAAAGACCAAAAAAAAACTAAAAAGAAATAGATAAAAATCTAAAATTGATTATAATTTAAAAAACGGAAAAAGAAAAACCAAAGAATATAACAAAAAATGCAAATAAAAGAAACATGTAAAAAAGTAAAAATATAATAAAATCGACAAAAATCATGGAAATCATTTTAAAAAACAAGAAAAAATCGTAAGCATTGGAAAAACGGATAATGAAAATAAATTAAATATTAGGTGATACGAAGTTCACCGGGTCAGCTGGTTGAATATAAAAAATTACAAGCAACAATAAAAACAAGTTTTTCAAATAGTTAAATGTAAGATATTCAAGATGTTAAAGTTGTCAAAGCTGATGTAGCAGGAAATGATAGAAGAAAAGCCAAGAAGCGTTGGCTTACTTCAAAGTGGGAAGCAACGAGGCTAGTTGAACTTCCGTTATTCAGTTTTATAACGATTTGTCTGTCGCAACCTTTCTTTCGAAAATAAGTTTAAAAAACTTTGCTTTAAAAATTCAACTTTGATTAAAATGAATGTCAGAAAACTATGCACGCAATTATTTACACTAAGTATATTAAAATAGTAGGTAAGAACTTTCTATATAGAACTGAGAGAATATAAGGAAAATTGGGAAAAAAATGACTTAAAAAAAATAAAACATGCTACTAAAGGAGGAAACTAAAGATGAAGAATCAGATTTAAAGTTAGACTAATATCGGAAATCCAAGGAAATGGTTGCCTTATAAAACTTATGGCTATCTATGCCCCAAATTTCCAACGTTAACATTTTTGTTAAATATTAATAAATCTAATCTAAAATAACCCTCCATCAGCATGAATTTAAAAACATGAAATAAATCCTTTAAAAAAAATTTAAAATTATCATGAACTGATTTCTGAATTGTTCTATAACTTACAAATAAAAAAGTAGCTGGTTTCTTCATTTCAAATAATCACAATATTAACCAAAATCTTATCTAGCCGGCTATCAAGCTAATCTGCGGAAATCAAAAACCACTATGAAATAATAGTAATCATTTCTTATATATAGGCGCACCCATTTCAATGTTGACCAGTAAGTATCGCAAGCACAAGAAAAACATTCCTGCATAGGTTAAAATCTACTAGCCAATATTTTGTTATACGTATATACGATTTCTGTTGATTTTAATTGATACATTTATTATATTTATGGCCTTAGTTGTACTATTAAAGTGTTAATGGAATTTGCTATATAGGACTTTTTTTATGAACATTTTTTAGTTGATGTATATTAATGGCAAAAATTTATTTTCCCTCAGGTTTAAATATTTAATTTGATAAAGTACCTACAGTTGCAAATTAATGTGAGCACGTATTTGATTGATATGTTTTTTTTTTTGCGTTTTCCTAACAAGTTTGTATATACATTAGAATCTCGTTAAGTTGAATCTCGAGAAGTTGATCACCTCCAAATCTCGAAAAAATGTTAATTTACTGCCCTTCAAAAACCACCATTACTCGAAATTTTAAGCCTCTATTTGTGAAAATCATCAGTGAGTGTCTATAAGCGATTTTGGTACATGTTTCCCCTCTATAATTCGAAAATTTAAATAATTGGCTCTCTATATCTCGAACATAGCAGTGTTTTATTTTAAAACTTTTACAACTCGATTATTTAAAATTTATTAAAAAATAAGTTACTGACTTTAACAATCTGCCGATCATATTTGTCCTGCAAAACACAACGAATTGCAGAATTTCTGGGCTTGGAGAAGTGCTTACTTCCGGATCTGGATATGGAAATTTGGAGAGGGGCGAGCTGGTGCTCTGCCAGCACTGAGGCCACGTATGGCCTACCATGTGTAGGGATATCCTCACCTCAGGCTGTCACCAAGCCTAGAGATTTAAAATAGGTGATGAGGCTACCGAGGGTGATCTCCCTGACATCGGCTGGTGTAAGCCAGTACGGATCTTTTAATTCCAGAAAAAACTGAGCAGTCATACAATATATGTTCTATTGTTACCTCTTCTTGTTCGCAGCCTCTGCTTCTGCTAATTTCATACTAAAGAGATGTTGTCGCAATTAGCAGTGACCTGTTAAGATTCCCACAACTGTTCGGAGATTTTGTCTGGTCAATGCCTTAATTTTTTTGCTGTTTCCTCGCCTGGATGAAGTAATAACTCTCTAGCCAGTCTACAGTTCGTTGTTTCATTCCAGCAGTGTATAAAGTTTTGGTGATAGTGCTGTTTGATAAGGTCCACGACAGCGGATAATGTTAACTTGGTAGAAGTGTTTACTTAAAAGATTTAATGGACTTCTGTTAGAGGGCGTCCATTAATTTCATAAGGCGTCCCCGGGGCAGATTTCGTAAGATTTGATTCAATCTCATCCCTCACCTCCGAATCTCACGTGAGATTTTTTAAAATGTAAGCTTCTAGCGTAATTTTATTTGCCACTAGTTAAGACTACTATTTAAAATTGCTGAGAAACTAGAATTTCAAGAAGAATTTAACAATAAAATACTTAAATCGTAATTACTGCATCACGTGCATTTACAGCTGGGAGTCACTCGTAAATAAACAAAGTGAGGAAGTCACAAAATCTGTATAACCATATTTGCCGAGACCTTCCCTCCTAAATTAAGATTAGATGAGATTCTCCAACCATTGCATGCTTCACTTAATTAATGGATGTCTTCTTACAAGAAATACACTCTAAACCATTGGGACCCGCTAATTTGAGGACCAGAAATGGACGATTAGAAAAGTCTAAGACATGAAAAGTTTGTGGGAAAAGTAGAAATGTCAACATTGAAATTGCAAGAATTGTTACATGGTTACGAACCTGACAATGATTGGTTAGGCGTATGTTCAAAGCTAAAATCTGTCGACAATTCCACAATGAAAACATTTCACGCAGAACCATTTATAGAACAATAGCGCAGAGCAAACATCTCCTAAAAAAGTTAAGATCACGTGCATTTACAGCATAGAGGTCATAGAGATTGGTGAGAAGAACAAAGAATCAGGCTGAAATGTCAACCAAGATACTGGCAGGTCAATAAAGATTTTCTAACAGTACTATATCATTGGAGTTGAAGAGGAATAATCTTAAATATCAAAAGAGACGTAAATGTCCCAAATACACTTAAGCGCAACTTCTTTGTATAACAAGATACGTGGTCAATTGAGGCGGGTACATTTTGCAAATGAAAAAATCGTTATCATAGATGACTAAAAGTATTTTACTTTGAATAATTCTGAAATGAAAGCAAACGATGGGTTTAATACGGTCAACGCAGAGGAATATTCTGGCAATGTTAGATATAAAGATAAAGCGATATTTGCACCTTACTAACAGGAGTGTAGCACAACCTTTCGTGTGAGAAGTGAGTGGTGAAGCTTTAAATAATCAGACAACTATCTTTCCAAATTGAACATCATGCTAATTACGATATCAGGTTTAGACCTGACCTTAGCATCAAGAGATATTCAAAACTGACTTCGATACACCACATACCTTTTGTCCCATAAAGCGAAATTCCTCCAAACTTACTGCAAGCTTGTCCAATAGAGGATTTTTACACTTTACTGTATTGACAGGTTTATCATGAAGTCTGGAAAGCCCAACTTGAGGAACAATTACGGCGGTTAATTTACAAAAAATTGAGAAAAATAAATCTAAATTCTGTCCAGGACCTCATGAATGACATTCTGGTAGAGCAGAAAGTGCCACACTAAGAATGCATATCTCGTCTCGATTTCGAAGATATCTTGTTGAAATACATACCCCTAGAGCGAAATTGAAATTCCTCCAAACTTGCAGCAAGCTCGTCCAATAAAGGATTTTTGGACTTTACTGCATTGACAGGTTTTTCATGAAGGCTGGAAAGTCCAACTTGAGGAACAATTACTGCGGTTAATTGATGAAAAATTGAGAAAAATAAATCTAAATTCTGTCCAGGACCTCTTAAAGACATTCTGGTAGAGCAGTAAGGGCAACACTAAGAATGCATATCTCGTCTCGATTTCGAAAAATTCTCGATGAAATTTTTACTATTGCTGATACTAAAATGAATTTTATGTTCCAATATCCAATAGATTGATCTAATCATTGATTTTAATAGCTTATTTGTACAAAAATTAATTATATTTAAGTAATGTGAGTAATTTTTAACTAATTTTTTTTAATTGACACTCTTTTATTTTCGAGACGAGACTTAAAGAGAATCTTGAAGGTTTTATATCATCTTGCCTCAAAAAAATTTAGGGTCGGATTATCTCGGTTCCGTGTCGATTTTGAAACGAGACGAGACAAAGCCGAGAAATTTCTGAAAATCTCTCGGCTTCTGCATTTTAGAATTTCTATGTGACACTTTTTTTATTGCATTAAAAATGTTCACAGTCTCCTGTGTCTGTGAAAATTTTATGCATTTTATTTTACACACCCTACATGTGCCCAAAAGGATTTTCTATCCTATTAAATTTACTTTCAAAAACAATTTACCATGCACAATAACAATTTAACTTGCAACACTATTGATACACCAGCAACAAGGACTTTTTCCCAGGCAAATAAAAATTATCAACTTATTTCAAACCACGACACTCGAGCATTTGGCACTTGAGTAAATCAGCTGTCCCCACGACTCCTGTAATAAGTACCATTACCCTTACATACAATTGACTATCAAAACTTTGATAATCTCGAAGGCACAGGATTGGAGTTTCAATATTTTAAAATAAATTTTTCAATTTTATTTTTTTGTATTTTGACGCTTGTTCTGTCTTCAAATGCTTTTTAATTCTTTATAAACTGTAATATTTTATTAAGACTGTTATTTGTCTTTTAATAATTATTCTATATCTTCTTTTTCTATTCGTTAAGCTATAGCTAGTAGCGCTTTAAGCCATTTATTTACGGAGGAACTTAGAGGCTAGTAGGCCTTTTCGATCATATCTTGATTCTACTCATGTGGTCTGAGACATTTAATTAATTCCCCCTTAAGCGCATATATGACGTTAATGAGAGAGACATAGAAAAATCAACGATTGAAACATCAAACTTTAAGTCACTTTTTTGTACCTTTTCTTATATATTTCTTCAATTAGGAGAGCGGTATGACATCTTTTATTGGATTTTGAAAATTTGGAAACGACACAAAAAAGCAATGGTAGTAAGGAGAAATTATAAAAATGTCACATCCGACACGATTCGAACCTACGATCTGTATCAATAGCCTCAACATCGCCTTAAACCGTTTGGTCACGGATGATGCTAGCTTCTACGATTTTTGGCTTTCTATCACTTATACTTTATTATTATAGTAGTATATACTTACTAATACTTTTTAATAATTGTTTAAATTTAACAGTGTTTAGCTAATTACAAATATATTTTTAAGTCCAATCCTGTATTCTTATTGAATTTTCCGTTCGCGAATTACGCGCTTTGTTACCTCTATACAAAAAGAAAGCCACAAAGGCTTATCCCCGTTTATAAAATAATCACTCGATGTTACAAAGTTGGATTGATACTTCAAACTTTTGTCTTAGTTTGTTGCCAATATACATGATTGTTAAAGAAAATAACACACTGCTATGGGGTTAGTTTGGTTAAACAAAGGGCTTTACGAATATGCCAATGAAAAAACCCGCTTAATATTTGTTTGTGCAATATAATTCATCAGTTCCTTTAGCGATTTTTGTTTTTGTGTTTTTTTTTCTTTTTATTTCGATTTTATTTTAAGGAGCCACCTGCTTATCTCTTAGTCTGCGTTTAAGTGTTTAAGTTCATCTTTCAATACTGTTTTATTATCAGGTATTTTCCAAAAACTTCTTTTTATGGATCTTTTTGTGTTAATCTTGCTTAGTGAAAAGCGTCTGATGTGCGTCTTCATTCGCTTTGCTTCTTTGTGTCTTTAGCACTTCTTAAGTTTTGTTATTTTCTTCTTTAGACATTATCAATATACAGTTCCTTTTATACATTTCTTTTTATGTCAATTTTTTTAACGGTGCTTTTTTTGTACTTTGGATTACCATTAATCTACATACTACAAGTGGTAAGGATTGTTCATTGTTCAATGTCAATTAATTTATACTTTTTTAGTTGATCGATGAAATCTGTTTAAAAGTCTTCTTCTTACTCACAATCTTGGACGGCTCCAAGACAGATAAAGGAACAGGAGCAGGGGTGTTTGGACCTAAAACCAAATACTCAGAAAGCTTGGGTAAGTACCCAAGCATCTTTCAAGCGGAAATTCGTGCCATTGAAAGATGTATAGAATTTAACATTGAAAGGAACTATCGTAGACAGAAGATTGTAATCATGTCAGATAGTCAAACAGCCATCAAAGCTCTGAACTCAGATACAATCAGTTCAAAGATGGTCTGGGAATGCATAGGCAAATTAAATGAACTAGGACAGAATAACACTGTTACCCTCCTATGGGTTCCAGGACACGTAGGAATAGAAGGAAATGAAACAGCAGACAAGCTGGCAAAAAAAGGAGCTGAAACCCCATACCTGCGACCAGAACCATCCTGTGGAATCAGCAGTAGTACCTACAATCTTAGAAAAACTAAGGAAAAAAATGGGTAGCGAAAAATCCAAGTACTGGAATGATCTAGAAGGACTAAGACAATCGAAGACGCTCCTGGGAAACTATAACCAGAAGAGATCTCACAGCTGTCTTAACCTGAGTAAGAAAAACCTCCGAATTATAACAAGAATACTAACCGGTCACTGTCGATTAAAAGGACACATGAAGAAACTAGGATTAGTAGATGAAGCAAACTGCAGATTCTGTGAGGTAGAGGATGAAACCCCAATACACATACTTTCATAATGCATGGCATTAAGTACTTCTAGGGTCAAATACCTAGGGTCATACGAAATGGAAAGGGAGGAACTACCTAATTTAAAACCCAATGATATCCTAAACTTTCTAAGGAAGGTAGGACTAGAAGAGCTGCTATAAGTCTGAGGAATCAGCAGAAATATAGCAAGAAAAGGGGGACACAATAGATCTTATAGGTCGCAGGTGTATCTGTTACCCCTAACACCATACATACATACTCACAATCTTCATGTGTTAATTTTTTTTTGGGTTAAGTTCTTTTACCCCTTCGGATTTGGAACTTTTTTCTTCAATTCATCAAGTGTAGGTTAGAATTGGTTTCAATGTCTACTGTTTATCTGCCACTAGACACAAGTCAGCTAATTTGTACCTCTTTAGTTCATTGTTACAAGTTCGTTTTATCCATTTTTCTTTTTGTATAGTTTTTAAGCACTTCTTGATATGATTTTTTAAATTCGAAAATTCGTCATAACATATTTGAGATATTTTTAAATTTTTAAAGTTTATCTAAAAACTAATTCTATGTATGTAATATTTTTCTTTGATGTCATGCACTTTTTTATGCACCGACAGTTTATCTAGAACTTAATTCAATGTATCTATTTCTTTCTTTGGAGTGACTTATTTTTTGATTTTTCATTCAACGAACACTCAGGTGGTACACCGATGTCGTACTCACCATCAACAAAATGAGAAGACGAGCGTCCCTCCTAGGTTATCTGGGTGATATACTCGGAAGATGACACTCCAAAACCCTAGTTCATACCTACAAAATGTTTATTCGACCTTTTGTTGATTATATGGCCGTACCATACTCTGCTCTTCCTCAGAGACCCATCCATTCGATTCTTACCACAGAGAAAGTCATTATCTACAAAGCTAAAAACCTACACCACCTTTATCCAAACCGCCTTGTCTTCCTTCTCGATGGGAATGAAACCAACATCACTGCCCAGAGGACCCTCCATACCCACTGGAAGGGAGGACTCCACAGAACTTCAAGGAGTCCGAAGATCAAGATTTCCCTTCCCTCCTTAAGACTTCTCCATACCATTGACAGTGACCTTCTTGCAGAACTTGATGACATTCTTGACGACTTCCCCCTCTCCCACAAGTAGATACAGAACGACGACAGGATACATAAAAAAACTGAGTCCTTGACGAAGGTTTCTGTGGTTCCCTTCGAACTTGCCAAATGGCCTCACGCCGGAGGAGACAAGCCATATCCTTGTATTGAGCTTCAAAATTTTTTGCTGTACTGTTTTCAGGATGATTTTAATGTATTTAAAGCAAACCAATATTATTTTTGTCTTCTTCCTGGATTCTTTTAGCACTTCTTGATTGGTTATTGTGCTTTTGATACTTCTCCTACTGATCTATTTACATTTATACAGCTTATCCAGAACATGTCACTTTACTTTTGTACTTAATTGTTATGGAGCTTTAGTATTTTCTGCTCTTTCGTTTTTAGGATATTTTTCAATGGTTAGTGTTGATAAGAAGACACTAAACAAACTAACTGGGTTTTAGGATGCTTCAAAGTCAATTAAATTGTACTTTTTTAATTCCTGGTTATTTGAATTTAAATTAATTTCTTATGCTTACTCAAAAGTTGATTATATGCATTTTTCTTTGTACTAAGTTTGTTTGGTTTTATAGGTTAGTCATGTAGGATTTATGATTTGTTTGAATTTCTAGTGATAATTTTCTGTTGTACTTTTGGTATTCTCTTATTGTATTTCTTTATGTATACTGTTTCTACTTTTGTTATCTGCTTGAATATCACCTAGTTATTAGGTACTTAAAATTCAAAAATCCAAATTTTCACTAGTTCAGTCTAATCCAACAAAATTTAAGAACTTTGTTAGATAAAAGCCTTTGCGGCAAGTGCTGAACAATACTTTTTCTCGCTTTGATGGTTTTTAAATAAAAAGTAAGCGGTTTGCGGTAAATTTCTTTTGCTTTGATTTTTAGGAACAAACCTTTTATAAATTGTAATTCTTTATAGTTGTGAACCGGGTAAGGTTTATTGTGTAATACTTTAAAAGTGCAGATTTTATATAACATAACAAGTTACTTCCTTCCTGTTATATGTAATATTAGTCTTTGTAAAGGGCTATTGAATTAAATTTTGTTATTATAACCAAGAAAAAGAAGAAAATAGAAGAACAGATGTAATTTATTATTACAGAAAAAGAGAACCGTATTTTACAGAAAAAAGTTTCTAAAAATTTCCATTATATATGGACAAAAAAACTTGGCCAAAAAAGTTGTGGGACAGACTAACAGAAGGTATGCTTCCACACTGCATAAAAAAATTATTAAGTTTAAGCTCTCTCTTAGATCATTTCCATTTGTAGACTTTTCCTAATATTTTAAAGATTTTTTAAATTTTTCAATATTTTTTCCAATTTTTTACGATTTTTCTAATTTTTACATCCAATTTTTTCGACATCTTAGAGAGGGGGTTCTCAAAATTCATATGTATCAATTACGTTTGAAACCCCCCTCTAAGATACTTTGAAACAGGTGACCAATTTTTCTGACCTAATGACCAATTAGTAAGCAATTAATATTACACTAGTGGAGCTCTGAAAATTACAGGAAAATTTATAAAAAAACTATAAAAGGTGCCAAGGAAGTATATTATAAAAATAAACTGACAAACTCCAATAATGTTGCCAAGGATACGTGGTCTATTGTCAATGATCTGAGGAATAAATCCCATTCTGCCATTTCAACCTCTGCTTCTCCGGACAGTCTGAATAATTATTTTGTGAATGTGGCAAAGAACTTAGTGAATACCATAGCCCCCTCTCGCGACCCACTCTTGTACCTTTCTGGTACCAGGTTGAATTCACACAGTTTCTTTCTTACACCCGTGGAAAAAACAGCTATGCAGTGCAATCGACGACATCAAAAATAAATCATCATCTGGGTCAGATGGTCTTACCCTGAAAATGTTCTCTAATGTTCCGGAATGTACACTGTACTCTCTCACTGCCTTAATAAACAAATCATTCCAACTTGGAACCTTCCCCAACTGCCTCAAGACGGCAATAATAATACCTTTGTACAAGGGAGGGGATAGGGACCAAGCTTCCAACTATCGTCCGATCGCTCTTCTTCCGACGTTATCCAAGATTATTGAAAGACTGTTCAAAAAAAGACTTTTATCATTTCTTTGTAAATATGACATATTGACAAGTCAACAGTTTGGATTCCTTAGTGGCCGTTGCACAAATGATGCTATGTTTTCTGTCTTCCACAATATTTATTCTAACTTAAATGACCAGCATCATACAGCTTCAATTTTCTGCGATTTCTCTAAAGCATTTGACTGTGTTAATCATAATATCCTGATCAAAAAGTTGCAATGGCTCAGGTCTTACCTAAACAATAGAAATTAGCTGGTCAGAGTTGATTCATCCACCTCTTCGTGCAAACAAATAGATTGTGGGGTGCCTCAGGGCTCTGTTTTAGGCCCCATTCTATTTCTGTTGTTCATCAACGACATTGCTTGTCTGGACATTAGCGGAAAAATCTGCCTATTTGCTGACGATACTAGTTTTACTTGGAGCTGCCCGGATGTGTCAACTCTGTATGTCTGTATGTCTAATGATTTGCTGACCATCAAGTCAGGGTGCGATTCGAACCTTCTGTGCTTTAACGTTGCGAAAACTAAAATTTTGTCATATAACAGTACGTTACAACCTCTTGTGCTTGATAACAATATTGTCGATGTCGTTGAGTCTGTAAAGTTCTTAGGTCTTATTGTGGACAATTCACTGAAGTGGCAAACGCACATTGATACCCTATCAAAAAAACTGAGTTCGGCATGCTTTGCATTACGATCGGTCTCCGGGGAACTCAACACATCAATAGCTAAAACGGTCTACTTTGCCCTGTTCGAATCACATCTGCGATATGCTCTTCCTTTATGGGGCACCTGCACTCGGACTCAATTCGATCGTATATTCAGACTTCAAAAAAGAGCTATCCGACATGTTTTGAGATTACACAGTAGTGCCCACTGCCAAGATATCTTCAAAAGACATAAAATATTAACACTTCCTTCTATGTTTATTTATGAATCGATTTGCTTAGTCCGCAAGAACCAAACAATTGTCTCGGAAAGGCCCCTCCATGGCTATGCAATTAGAAATGCGGATCATAATTTTCGTCTTCCTATCCCAACCTCCAAATTGGTCAAAAATTCGATTCTATACAACGCAAAAAAATTGCATAATCATCTGCCGTCTGCGATTAAGTCCATATCAGGCCCTGTTCTATTTCGTAAGACACTAAAATTATATTTGCTGGAAAGACCATTTTATACAGTAAGCGATTTTTTTAATAATACGAGCATTTCGCACACTGGTTAATAGGCTGATATTCATCTGTTTAATGTGTGATTCTTTTGTTTACAGTTTAAATTGGTTGGTGAAACAATTTTTGTTTGTTATGGATTGTTTTGTCAACTAACGATGTTTTTTCTAAATATTTATATTTTTATGTTTATGTGTATATGTATTATGTATATATGGTAGAACTAGTTTCTAGTTCTGTCTTATATTTATCTGTTGTTGGCTTTGTCTACACAAATTTTTTGTAAATTTCTTGACAATAAAGCTTATTTGATGATTGATTGATGATTGAATTATAATATTAAGGTGCTCAACATTCATATGTATCAATTACGTTTAAAACCCTCTCTTTAAGATCCTTTGAAAAAGGTGACCAATCCTTCTGACCTACTGACCAATTGTGACCAATTAATATAACACTAGAGGAGTTTTAAATTGCAATATTGGACCGCTAATTATTTTTTGTCTTAATTGATGACCTTGAAATTTATATTTTTTTTGTGTCCATGACCAAATGTTCAAAACTTTTGACCAATTTTTCAACTGTTCTTAGCTTTAGGAATCATTTTTTTAATCGAAAATTTTTGATTTTGTGTCGCTCACAAAATTTGCTTGTTCTTGAAAATCAATATTTAATTAATAACGCAGACCAATTATAATCATATACTGACCAATGTTGACCAGTTTGTGAACAATTAAATTTAATTTAATTAAGCTCTGTACGATCAAATAGAGCCGCTAAATTTTTTTGGATGACCTTGATATTTTAAACTAATTGCAAAAATTTCTGTATAAATGAGTTTAATATTAGTCGGACCTAGTGACCAATTATGACCAATTAGTGACCAATTCGCAGCACTGTTTTAAACCTCTAAACCTACTTGTAAGGCCGCTAATAAACCGATAGGACTGAAAATTTGCATAGTGTTTTTAATTTCAGACAAATTGTGGAAGTTTGCTGACTTGACATGGAATTACTCAATAGAAAACATTGTAATTAATATCAGATTATTTTCATTAATTAATCTTTTTATATTTTATTCAGCTTAAACTAAAATAGAACAGATAACAAATAATTCCTCCATTAAAGGCATTCCTGATGTGTTAAAAAACGCGTAATTATATTATAAACATTTTTTTCTAGGTTTGCGGGAATTTAAAATTACGTACGTTCTTCGTCTGTAGTTCTATTTACGCGATAATTTTAATTCGGTTGAAGCCAGTTTCCAGTGTGCTCTGTAATTATTAAAAATATTAAAATATAAATCAGCTGTCATATCGTGTGTAGAATTTTTGGTAAAATAAGTGAAAAAATCGTGATATAAAGTAGAAAAATTGATTATAAACTCGATTTTAGTGTTTTTACGACTGATTTATTAATATATCACGAGTAAGAAAGTTTTTTTTACTATTTAATTAATTCATTATTATCAACTACTATTTAGAGGTTAATTTGTTGATAGATAGAAAAGATTTTATTGTGGAATTGTTATTAGTGATATTATATATTAAATTTATATCAAATTGATTTATTCTATGTAGATTTCATTATGATTTTATCAAATTAACAATATTTTTAGATTTTTTACGTATCTGTCTATCCTATCCAATGTTTATCTATACCAGCGTATTAAGTATGGGGGGTAGGGAACCATCTGAATCTATTATCATCTACTAAGTACCTATTTAGAGGTTAATTTGTTGAAAGATAGAAAAGATTTGATTGTGGAATTGTTATTAATGGTATTATATGTTAAATTCATATCAAATTCTATTTAGATTTCATTATGATTTTATCAAATTAACAATATTGTTACGTATCTATCTATCCTATCCAATGTTTATCTATACCAGCGTTTTAAGTATGGAGGGTAGAGGACCATTTGAATCTATTTTAAAGTGTCCATCGAAAGGAAACAATTTAAGTTTGCGTCACTTTAGCACGAGGGTAATTTTTAAATGAAGCGATAAATATTAAAGAATAAGGAGAGGTGGATATATAGGTATACAGAATGAATCACTTCTGCTTTAAAATTGAATTGTTAATATTATCTCAGACTAACTTTTTATATTATTTTTACTTCATTATTCGACCAAGACAAGACAAGACAAGAGGTTGATTGGTGGATGAAAGAAAGTTTATAAGAATGTTGGATTTGAGGACCCTGTTGAAGGATTTATGTCCTTTTCAGGGAGTGGATAGAAGTGTTTGGATGGTGTTAGTATCGGTCGTCGGCCCCGCTCTCACAAACTTCTCCATTTGTAGCAGGTTGGATAGCTTCTTCTGTTGTTATTGCATCTTCTTGCCATCCCTGGAGCTTGAACGTACCTAAATAGTCTTTTCCTTTTGGTGTGAGTGTTGTGGGGTTGGCAGATTAACGCCGTGGCGTGCCTTCTCCGTCGTGGAGCCCTTCCATTTGGCAAGGACGAAGGGAACCACAGAAACCTTTGCCAAGGGCCCATTTTTTTATGCAGTCCTGTGGAGGCACCATCTACCAGAAACAAAGGGGGATTCATTCAGAAGGGTTACCAGGTCTTCAGAAAGGTCGCTATCTACTGTTTGGAAGAGTCTGAGGTTGGGAAGAGGAATCTTGTTTTTCGGTATTCGACCCTGCATACCTACTTTACATTCTCTATAATTCATAGACTCATTTAATAATTCGGTCAAATTTTGAAATGTAATCTTATGCTGTTTACTCGAGGACACTTTTTCTTCTCATAAGAGATACCTAGTGATTTAAAGGGTTTCGTTTTTAAAATAGGGGTAAATTTGTTAACTTCTTGAACTTAAACTCAAATTATATGCACTTTTTGTACATTTGTCATTTTCTAAAGTCTAAATCAATTCTTTTTATAACAAAAATATGTTTAAAAAAATACTTTTTTTGTCTCTGACTCATAATTTAGTTGTAGGTGTAGCTTACAAAAAAACAAGCTAATATTACGCTCTTTAAAAGGGTATTTGTTAAAGTCTCTACTATCTATAGTATGTAACTAAGATAGGTTTTTTTTATTTGTCAGCTCTTAGCATTTTTATTATATTTACTTTATTTTTATACTTTGTTTCCATATTCATTTAATAATAAAAAATGGTAATATTATAACTGGTAGAAATATGTATATTTATATATAATATACGGATTTTTCCTTGGGGACACATTCTTTTATTGGTTTCCGCGAGTGTGAGTGTTTCCTTAAAGAAATCGATTGCTAGTTTTAAGTTTGAGTTTGTGTTAGATACGTTTTTGTTAAGTTTTTGTTTGTATTGTCATAGATATTCATAAGATAGTGATGAAATTTTTTGACCGAATGTTAGGAACTAATTTGAATTAAAATAAAAAAAAGAATAAACAAGAAAAAGGTAAAATATTGATCATCAAGTAAAGGCATCGTCAATTCAATAAATTAAAAAGTAGTTTTTTGGGAAGTAATGCTTATGTCTAAACCCACCTGGGGAAAAAGTTATGGGACAAAAACATAAATGGTGCATTTTTTCGCTTTTTGAAGTTATACTTCTATTCGTACACCCTGTAGAAAAAGATTGTGTATAGTTAAATGAAAAAATCATTACATATGTAATGGTGTGAGTAAGAGAGAGACAGAAACACTTATAAGGTATATTGGTCGGTAAAAACAAAGATAAAATATATACCACATGTTATTAGTCATAACTATAAGTCCTTTGAATACCGATTATACATTCAGTACATTGAAAAGGGATAGATATACAAAAAACAGTCTGAACTAATGTATGAATATCATAGTGACGGACCACATGATTATTTGACAGATTATTTTATAACTCTGTCACGTAAGTATACATATAAAGTTTAGCATTTTATATTAATAATAATATTCAGTAATGAGTATTGTATTTTAGTCTAAAATGCCGTCACATGGTTGCAGTATATTTTGCTCCATGCTTTTAAGGTTGTTGGATACATAAACAGAGTTTTTACCAATAGTCGAGAGTAGTAAGGGACCCACTTCAGGACACTTTGACCTTTGAACCTGTGACGTCATCTGACAGTTCTAGCTATTTTTTCAAACATAACCTCACTTTTTTCGAACATAACCTCACTTTTTTCGAACATAACCTTACTTTTTTTCAAGAGGCAGAACACCTATCGTTAGCGCTGGAGCCCTGGCGCTCTGGCAGTTCTTCTTTTTTCGAGTGGCCTTTTTCGTTTGACACATGCAGCCAATTCTTCTTTTCGTTATATTTTTTGAATTTTTCGCGCTTTGCTGTCATCGTACCAACTTTACATGCTACCAACTTTACAGTGCTACCAACTTTCGCGTTAAAATCACCTGTACCTGTAATTTTTGTCACCGTACCTTGACTACCCCCTCATCACTACCCCAATGTCATTTTAGTCATCCTACCACCCCTCATCATCATCCCCAGTGCCCAAATAGAACTTAGAATAATTTTGTATGAAAATAAATGTAGAAAAAAAATTCTGTGTGATGCCGGTTGTAGGTTTTGAACCCACAAACTCATGTGTACAAACTTGACGCCTTAACCAACGGGGCTATCAAGTGACTTGTAAAATAAAGTTGAAATGTGTTAGACAAACAGCTCCGTATACGTCACATACGGTTGTAGATGATAATAAGTTAGCAAAGGCGTACTGTCGATGTGACGTCATCGTACCAACAGACTTTAGGTCGTTTTTAAAATAATAAAACGTTTAATAATATTTAAAAAAATATTTTCCTTGAACCGTAAAATTCATCATATTTATAAGTACAAACCAAATTATTATCAGAAGGTATATTTTCAACGTTTGTGCGTTATAGCACTAGTCAATAGAGTCGAAAAACATAAAACGCATTCGACGATAAGCGTTAAAACATTTTTTTGCTATTTCTTTTACCCATAAAATAAACTTCTTATGGATGATGCAATACTTTTAAGGTCACGTGACAAATTAAAAAAACAATATCAAGTCTGAACAAGTTAAAAGTGACGTCACCTTAATTAGATTTTCACGTAAACCGGAAACTCTTATCAACATCAACTAATTTTATTGAAAAACATGTATTTTTTTAAAACGTTATCATATCAAAAGTTATATAATTTTATCAGTGACATATAATAAATTATATTCACTATATTAAAAAATAAAAATAAAAAAACGAGTAATATTTATTTGAACTTGTTTAAAAAATTTCTTATACGAAGTAGCGAAGATATATTTTGAAGTAAATTATTGTAAAATCAGGTAAATTATCTAAAATTGCAATATTTAGATAAGCCTCTAAATTATGTTGAAAAGGAATTTGCGTTCTCATCAACTTTGTAGATATATACCGGTGGTATCAAAAGTAAGTGTCTCTGTAGATAATTGTTATAATTTTATCTTATTACTCTGGATCTGGATGATGCAATACTTTTTTAAAATTACGCAATATTACGTAATTAAGAATAAGAGATGCTGAACACATCACTTTTTTTTAGGTTTTCAAAAAGGTCACGTGACATGTAAAATTACGGTGAAAATTGAGAGAAATTATTGATTTAAAACTATTTATCAGTCGTTTGGTTATTTGCCAATTTAAGGCTACCTAATAAGACGGTTGTTATAGAGGGTCCATACTTTGCTCTATTGTGCACTGCTACGCTCTGCTATGCACTGCTATGATGCTCTGCTACGCTCTGCTACGCTCTGACGTTAAATGGTTGGGGTTTGATAGTTCACATAATAGCTGGATCGAAAAACTCCGTTGTTTCTTACTTTGAACATTTTTTACACGTATTCTTATGACAAACAAGATACGTTTTCACAGCTTCCGGGGGCCTTTTTGATTCATATCATCTATTGCTCAAACCGTTCAGTCTACGGTCCGAATAAAAAGTTTGACTTGGAAAAACATTTTTTTTAATTTAGTTTCAAACAAAATGTTGCAAGAGAGTGGTTATAGTAGTGAAGACTTGGTGGAGTATTCTGAGAGTAGTAGTGAAGATTCTATCTATATGGAAGAAGTAAATAGAATTTTAAATTTTTACGAAGACAAAGTAAAACGTGAAAATTATTTGCTGCTACAATCATCTTTCGCAATTAAGGGGTATGTTATAACAGTTGGTTTATCTCCCGCAAGAACATTTTCTCCAGCTATTATTTTATCAGAATACTGTAAGCCAAGTAAATTGTCGTTTGGAAAAATGGAATGGCTTGATCTTATTGAATTTTTAAGCAGAAGCACATTTTTTATTGAACCACTACCAAGCTACGCATATGAGTATGATCCAGTAACATTTTCATGTGGAGATTTCTGTACAATACGACAGTTGGTATACGATGACACCAAGTTCATAGAAGTTGCAAAACATTGTGTAGGATATCATCTAACGAAGAAGGATGTAGATGAACTTGTTAGAGTACATCATTTTATTGTAGCTTATCAGATTTCACTTATAGAAAATATTAACTTTAATTGTTATTATAATAATGTTATAGATATTATTAAAAGAAATTTTAATGATAACTGTTTTCAAGCATTAAATGTATTTTGTGAAATATGTACTGATCCTTTATTATGTAACGCTTTGCGTCAGTATATTTACTTTTATAAACAAAATGTAATAAGAGATTTAGAAAATATGTAATAAACTTTTATAAAAAAAAATAATGACTTTTATTTCAAAATCGATAATTATAGCGTCAAAAAATGTTATTTTACCGTTACAAAATTAATGAACGTCACAGTTCCAAAATGTGAAACGTCAAAACGTTAAAATAGCGCTTAAATTTGTCGCACTAACGCTTTAAAAAACTGATAAGAAAAAATTTACGATTTACATGTATTTCTTATGGAAAAACATATTTTCAAAGTGTCAAAAATGCTTCAGTTTTCGCTATTTTATCGCTACTAAATTCATGACCGTCAAACTATCGAATAATAGACGTTTAAACGATGAATTGGAACGTTTTTTTGATCGTTTCAACGAAAAATATTTAAAAAAATAATACACCATAGATTCAGTTTAAAAATTTATTGTATACATAAAAATTTTAGACGTACACTAGACAATAGAAAACTAAACAACTAACCTAATTAATTTACAACTGCTTTTTCTTTTGTAATTTTCGGTAACACATCTATCCACCTGTACATACCGTTTAAACCGGTGGTATCGAAAGTAAGTGTCTCTGTAGATTATTGTTATAAATTGAGAGAAATTATTGATTTAAAACTATTTATCAGTCGTTTGGTTATTTGCCAATTTAAGGCTACCTAATAAGACGGTTGTTATAGAGGGTCCATACTTTGCTCTATTGTGCACTGCTACGCTCTGCTACCCTCTGCTACGCTCTGCTACGCTCTGCTACCGTCTGCTACAAAGACGTCACCTTGAAAAATGTAGATCAATGTGGAAAACAGGGTAAGAAGAAACCTGTGTGAATACAGATGGAAAGTTAATTTTTTTATTATTTTAGTTGTATATAATAGTTTAAAGTAGGGTCTTAGGGATTTTAGATTAGTATGTCGGTACATTTCCCCACCACCTAAGAGGTATTACCGTGGCGCGTTAGTTTTTTTTAGTGGAAAACTTCGCCAATAGCCCTATTAAAACCACTTTGAGAGTCCGACTTTATTTAAATAGGCTACCTCAAAAAACTTTTTACATCAGAAAATAAATTTTTGGTCATTTAGCACATCTTTTTTTCTACATTTTTGGTGCATCAGACATTGTTTTATTAGGCAGCACGACTAACGATCCTCAAATTAATGAGAATGAGTCATTAATTAGCCATTATTTTTATAACTAAAAATTTGTCAAGGCTCCAACTTTATTCAAATTGGCTACCTCAAAAAACATTCTAGATAAATATAAAGTTTTTGGTCCTTTAGCACATCTTTTTTTCTATATTTCTGGTGCATCAGACATCTTTTTAGGAAGCAATCCTCAAATTAATGAGTCATTAATTAACCATTAAAACTAAAAAATCAAGGCTCCAATTCTCATTGGCTACCTCAAAATACTACATACTCTTAAAACTAAAAAATCGAGGCTCCAATTCTCATTGGCTACCTCAAAATACTACATACTCTTAAAACTAAAATTTCAAGGCTCTTATGTCTCCATAAGCTAACTCAAAAATCTCTTTTTGCTGTTTTTGTGATTAATGAGGCATTTTTAAGATTTGAATATCAAATTTCGTATCTTTAAGCTGCAAATAAGCATTGGAACTGGCCACGTTTTCAATTTGTTCTAGCAACTTTTCCATAGAGGTATCTGCAGTAGTGGGTGTCGAAATAGGGTGGTTAAAATTGTCATTTAATGCCACAATGCGTATTCTGTCACCCTTTTTGTAACCAATTTGCTTTTTTATATCGTTAAGAGCAGACTCTAATTTATTTTTTAAAGACTCCTGATTAAGACCCCCTCCTACATAGTTTTCGCAACATATTTGGAAAGTGCACTGGTGAGCATTAAATTTTTTAATTTTCCGCTGATTTATAATATTTACAGACCACATCTTGACACGTCTGTACTTCACGAGTGTTTAACTGTGAATGAAGAGTTTTTAGTTTGTAAACTAGGTATGTCTAAGACGCCTTGAAGCCTAGAGGTTGGGTATCCATAAACTCATCATTACACACAATCTTCCTTTTTTTGTAATCCATTTTAAATGTTTTAGTAGTTCTTTTTTTGGTAACGATATCTTTGGTATGAGTGTCTCGGCCGATTTGATCATACTGTAAAATAACTTTTTTTGTAGGGTCTTCAATAATATCCTTTATAATTTGGGCATTTAGTGCCTGACTGTTCTCGTAATTTAATGTGAAACCCTTGATTTTAGTAACCTCTTTACCCTTGGCTGTCAATCATCTCGTACAGTCTTAGACGAGCGTTACTAGTCGTAAACAATGCCACAAAAATATTTGTAGATGTAGGGTCTTCAACAAAAACATCTATATAGTCGTAACTCACTTGGGCTATATAATCATTAATAAATATGACATTTGTAATATTGATTTTATCATTCATCAAAATTTCGTACCATCTTTTGAGATCCGTAACATACTCTGTCTGTGTCATATTCATCCTTTGCCCAAACTTACCCCATAGGCTATTCAGGCATATTTTAGCCACTGCTCTTTTGCCGGGATTTGGGGAGATTTTTTCTAAATCTAACTCTATACCCATTTGCTCTTTTACAACCCGGGCGTATTCTTCATTAGATTCATACGTATGTGGGCTAGTTTCTAATTTTATCTTCATAAAATCTTCGACGTAACCCTTAAACAAATCCGTTGACGTCTTTTCGAAATGCCATACCTCATAAATGTCTGAAATTTTGTACCCCTTTTCTAGGGCTTTGTTTATTTCTAAGGTTGTCCACGTACCAGTCAACATTCTTTCAGATTCAGTATGTTTGCACTCTTTAGGCCTATCCATTACACACTGGTTGCATAAAGGAAACATTAATTTGTTAGTCTTGACAGGCAGGACGGGGTGATATAAATTAGTAGGAGGCAGTATTTGGCAATGTATCAGACCAAACCATGTGGGGTCGTATGATTCAGGTGCACGTATTTTAACAGGGTGGCCAACCGGGTAGCGGTCATAATATTGCACACTTGGATAAAGTGATACAATGTCTATGTACTTCAACTTCTTACCCGTAACTTTTAATTTTATGGCATTTGTTCGACCACCAAAGAATGCATCACGCGGTTTTAGAGGCTCCACGATCTGAGGTTCTGGCCTTTGTTTACATTCTTTTGATTTAACCCATTCACATTCCCATATTTCTAACAGCTGATAGCCGGCTTCTTTTATCTGAGCACTTCTTCGCAATGTTTTTTCATGCAAGTCACCCATTGTCTCATTGTTAACATGGTTAACTGTGTTCGCCTTAAAGCACTCTGGGTGACCGTGCCAGAAACAACCGTGGTACTGATACACAGTATTCGACTCTTTATCGAAACCGTCTACTTTAGCTCCACAGATTGTGACTTCACCTCCGTTAAGAGCGTGTTGAACGCCAGAAAATTGACTAAGCCACTTGATTGATCCTTTACTGTACGTATCTTTCAAATCCTCTTTCACAACGGCAACGGTGTTTGGCTGTAAATATTTTGATCGGTAAATAGCCATACATACACTAGCAATAGTCAGATATTGGAATGGATCAATATTCGCTATTTCCAAAAATTCTTTGCGAAATTCCAGACATCCCCTTCGCAAAATATCCACATCTGAATCACAGTAATCATGTAGATCCCTTTGTAAATCAAACTCGTTGTTTTTATGTGCCTCATACCATTTTAAAAATTCCTCTCTTTGCTTTGGTTTCATTGTGTTGGGCCCATAGTACTTGGCATCTGGTAAACAGCCTTTATAATCTTGGTTTTCAGGAGTATTGAAAAAGTGTGGAAAATACCCTTTTTTAGCCTCTTTTAGGCCAAACGTTTTGGGGAAATTTGCCAGAGGACCACTCACGAAATTAGAGCTGTCGATTATTTTCAATTTAATAGAAGGTATTTCCAGCAACATCAGTTTTGATCCATTGTATATTGTGTAGGGCTTTATCGTATTTGCCACACAGTGCTTCAAAATAAAATAGCTGTCATAACCTTTACTATTGTGAGCCACCGCTGTATAACCGCGATGTTTTTCAGATATTAGCCAACTGCAAAACTCTTTGTTATCTTTAAACGTAAATTTATTTCCATTAAAATCGTGGGCAATTATCAAATTTGGAATGTGTATACCGGTGTCTTGCATGGCCTCATAATCGAAGAATATGTAGTTTTCTGTGTAGGTACAACGTTGTATCGTTTCATCAGATAGCTTGTTACAAATGCACGGTTCTTTGCATATTATTGGCTGTTTATGCAGACTTTTACATCCCATATTTATAACATTAGAGCGCTGATTACAGTGACAAGGGACTTTACAAAAACCACCCTTGGCTGCTTTTTTCATCATATAACAATGGTGTGTGGATATTTGAACAAAATCATTACAGTTTTTACACATTGTGTAACCACACTGGTGTTTCTGACCCCTGTTACAAAGCTTGTTACAGACCTGGCATTTAAATACGTTTTTGCAAGCTTCTGTGTGATGAAGTAGGCAGTCATCGTTAAAGCAAAATCTATTACAACTCTCACAGAGAATTTTGTTTTTTGTCAATAAGGAGTGTTCAGGTTGTTTGCAGATAGTGCAAATTGGTGCTTTCTTGCATTTATGCACCCTTTGGTAAGGTGTATTGCATTTCTCACAGTAAAATTTTGTACCGTACAACCCCTTTAAGCTATTAATCACGTCGAAGTGGTTACCATTTTTATATAAATAAATTTTCGTAACATTTTCACCACCTTCGTATATTACACTATTGAAACTCTCGGCGCATATAATTTTAATTTGTATATCCAGCATCTTCTCAGCCTGCTTAAAATCATCCAACGTGAAGCCGTCGACATAGCATCCTCCCATCATACTGCAAAGCTTTTCGGCTAAAACAGTCTGCAATTGTCGACCCTTTCGTATAAAGGTTACATCATTATTTGTTAGTTTGTAACCCAAAATCTCTGTTGTGACGTATGTAAGAGCAGTTACAATTGCTCTTGCACCACAAAGCGTATCACTGTTTTTAATCAGGGTAATGCTTTTTTTGGTGCGCCGGTCCTCTGACAAATTTATCATTTTATGTCTACCGCTACCCCTAGGTATTTTAAAAATTTGTATATCAAAAATAGTGTCACTTACCATGACTTTTTCGTTAGATGTTACTATATTATTAATTTGGTCCAACAACTTTTCCATAGAGGTATCTGCAGTGGTGGGTGTCGAAATAGGGTGGTTAAAATTACGATTTCGAGCAATTATGCGAATTTTATCACCCTTTTCGTAGCCAACCTTCTTCTTTGCATCAGTCAATGCAGTTTCCAACAGATTTTTTAAATTCTCTTGGTCGTTGCTAAGAGAGCCCCCTGTATACTGATCACAAACGAGCTGAAAACTATGTAGGTACGCACAAAAAGTAGTTATGAACCTACGAGCTAAAACCTTTAATGACCAATTGTTCATTTTTATATTGTAGATTTGACTAATTCTATACAAATTATGTTTGTCAAAAAGAAAATAAAGAATTATTATTATTATTAATATTTTAAAAAGATTATCAACAAAAAATAAATGAGCACAAATTCAAAATTTTTAAAATTGCAATCTTACAGTAAAAGTTGATAAGAACACCACCAGTTAAAAAAGTAAAAACTCAAAAAATTTCGAAAAATTCAAAATTTTTAAAGTCCCAAAAAAAAAACGCTCACAAATTTCCTGCGACTGATAACAGCAGCAGTAACAGAAATGAACCAGACGCTTCTGCTGCTCTCTTTTATAGGTTTTTAAAGCGGTCACGTGGTACTCTCTGATAAGGAAAAGGTTGTAAGAAAATGCTGTTTGAGAAAAATCGGGGATGTTTATTTTTAATTTTTTGTGAAAACAGCTGATTTATTAGTATAAAACACAAGAATTAGTCATTTTACGAAATACCTGTTGTAAATTATCTATATTTTCGAGTTGAGGTTTTTATGCTGTGATAAAAATTTAAAAGGTTGTTTATTTAAAATAATAATATTTTATAATTTTATAATATAAATGACCCTCATTGAACTCTATAGAATATTTTACATTTGATACATCAGCATTTTTTCTATCTTACCTATTACCTATTAAATTGCTGACTGCAATAATCTTTGTAAAAGTATAAAAATTGTTATATGTTTGGCTATTAAAGGTTTTGAGATAAAAACAATTATTATTATCGGTTTAAAATTGTTTATTTAAATAATTACAACGGTAGTATAATATTAACAAACCATTGACGTAGATGTTCTGAATTTCTCTGAGTGCAGAGTCCATAAGTAAAATGGTTTAAACATGACTTTGAGTTAGAGTTGAATTTCCCAGTGGCGTGGGGTGTTCCATCAAATTTAACGACATCCACAATAACAACATTGAAAATTTCAAATTCTTCACACTTCTTTCGCAAAAAATCAGCTTTCGGTTCACCTCTTACATGTAAAGTAAATAGTTTTTCAAAATATCATTAAGTTTACAGTAATGAATATTTCCAGAAGCATATTTTATTCCATGCACATGGTTTTCTATATATCTCACAGTCTTTTTATCTGCATAGCTTAATGATTGATAAGTTGGTGGTTCAAATAGAAAATGTTGTTGTTTGAATCCAAATTCAATGCAAGTTCTTTAGGATAAAATATTTCATTAATTTAAAAACCCTGAATGTCCGCGAAAGCAATCCTCACAATGTCCCCGTTAAAGAATAAATATCACACATTAGCATGGGGTCATCGCGATATAATGCTCGACTAATGTTAATCATAATTAGGAGATAAAAAACAGTTGTAAATTAATTAGGTTAGTTTTTTAGTTTTCTATTGTCTAGTGTACGTCTAAAATTTTTATGTATACAATAAATTTTTAATCTGAATCTATGGTGTATTATTTCTTTTAATATGTTCCATTAAAACGATCAAAAAACGTTCCAATTCATCGTTTAAACGTCTATTATTCGATAGTTTGACGGTCATGAATTTAGTAGCGATAAAATAGCGAAAACTGAGGCATTTTTGACACTTTGAAATTATGTTTTTCCATAAGAAATACATGTAAATCGTAAATTTTTTCTTATCAGTTTTTTAAAGCGTTATTGCGACAAATTTTAGCGATATTTTAACGTTTGGACGTTTCACATTTTGGAACTGTGACGTTCATTAACTTTGTAACGGTAAAATAACATTTTTTGACGCTATAATTATCGATTTTGAAATAATAGTCATTATTTTTTATAAAAGTTTATTACATTATCTTTATAAAAGTAAATATACAAAGTATTAGTACATAATTCACAATGTATATAAGAAAACGTGTACAAAATAAAAAAAAAAACAAAGTTTATAAAATATTAGATTTTTCGATCCAGCTATTATGTGAACTATCAAACCCCAACCATTTAACGTCAGAGCGTAGCAGAGCGTAGCAGAGCATCATAGCAGTGCATAGCAGAGCGTAGCAGTGCACAATAGAGCAAAGTATGGACCCTCTATAACAACCGTCTTATTAGGTAGCCTTAAATTGGCAAATAACCAAACGACTGATAAATAGTTTTAAATCAATAATTTCTCTCAATTTATAACAATAATCTACAGAGACACTTACTTTCGATACCACCGGTTTAAACGGTATGTACAGGTGGATAGATGTGTTACCGAAAATTACAAAAGAAAAAGCAGTTGTAAATTAATTAGGTTAGTTGTTTAGTTTTCTATTGTCTAGTGTACGTCTAAAATTTTTATGTATACAATAAATTTTTAAACTGAATCTATGGTGTATTATTTTTTTAAATATTTTTCGTTGAAACGATCAAAAAAACGTTCTAATTCATCGTTTAAACGTCTATTATTCGATAGTTTGACGGTCATGAATTTAGTAGCGATAAAATAGCGAAAACTGAAGCATTTTTGACACTTTGAAAATATGTTTTTCCATAAGAAATACATGTAAATCGTAAATTTTTTCTTATCAGTTTTTTAAAGCGTTATTGCGACAAATTTAAGCGCTATTTTAACGTTTTGACGTTTCACATTTTGGAACTGTGACGTTCATTAATTTTGTAACGGTAAAATAACATTTTTTGACGCTATAATTATCGATTTTGAAATAATAGTCATTATTTTTTATAAAAGTTTATTACATTATCTTTATAAAAGTAAATATACAAAGTATTAGTACATAATTCACAATGTATATAAGAAAACGTGTACAAAATAAAAAAAAAAACAAAGTTTATAAAATATTAGATTTTTCGATCCAGCTATTATGTGAACTATCAAACCCCAACCATTTAACGTCAGAGCGTAGCAGAGCGTAGCAGAGCATCATAGCAGTGCATAGCAGAGCGTAGCAGTGCACAATAGAGCAAAGTATGGACCCTCTATAACAACCGTCTTATTAGGTAGCCTTAAATTGGCAAATAACCAAACGACTGATAAATAGTTTTAAATCAATAATTTCTCTCAATTTATAACAATAATCTACAGAGACACTTACTTTCGATACCACCGGTTTAAACGGTATGTACAGGTGGATAGATGTGTTACCGAAAATTACAAAAGAAAAAGCAGTTGTAAATTAATTAGGTTAGTTGTTTAGTTTTCTATTGTCTAGTGTACGTCTAAAATTTTTATGTATACAATAAATTTTTAAACTGAATCTATGGTGTATTATTTTTTTAAATATTTTTCGTTGAAACGATCAAAAAAACGTTCTAATTCATCGTTTAAACGTCTATTATTCGATAGTTTGACGGTCATGAATTTAGTAGCGATAAAATAGCGAAAACTGAAGCATTTTTGACACTTTGAAAATATGTTTTTCCATAAGAAATACATGTAAATCGTAAATTTTTTCTTATCAGTTTTTTAAAGCGTTATTGCGACAAATTTAAGCGCTATTTTAACGTTTTGACGTTTCACATTTTGGAACTGTGACGTTCATTAATTTTGTAACGGTAAAATAACATTTTTTGACGCTATAATTATCGATTTTGAAATAAAAGTCATTATTTTTTTTTATAAAAGTTTATTACATATTTTCTAAATCTCTTATTACATTTTGTTTATAAAAGTAAATATACTGACGCAAAGCGTTACATAATAAAGGATCAGTACATGTTTCACAAAATACATTTAATGCTTGAAAACAGTTATCATTAAAATTTCTTTTAATAATATCTATAACATTATTATAATAACAATTAAAGTTAATATTTTCTATAAGTGAAATCTGATAAGCTACAATAAAATGATGTACTCTAACAAGTTCATCTACATCCTTCTTCGTTAGATGATATCCTACACAATGTTTTGCAACTTCTATGAACTTGGTGTCATCGTATACCAACTGTCGTATTGTACAGAAATCTCCACATGAAAATGTTACTGGATCATACTCATATGCGTAGCTTGGTAGTGGTTCAATAAAAAATGTGCTTCTGCTTAAAAATTCAATAAGATCAAGATATTCCATTTTTCCAAACGACAATTTACTTGGCTTACAGTATTCTGATAAAATAATAGCTGGAGAAAATGTTCTTGCGGGAGATAAACCAACTGTTATAACATACCCCTTAATTGCGAAAGATGATTGTAGCAGCAAATAATTTTCACGTTTTACTTTGTCTTCGTAAAAATTTAAAATTCTATTTACTTCTTCCATATAGATAGAATCTTCACTACTACTCTCAGAATACTCCACCAAGTCTTCACTACTATAACCACTCTCTTGCAACATTTTGTTTGAAACTAAATTAAAAAAAATGTTTTTCCAAGTCAAACTTTTTATTCGGACCGTAGACTGAACGGTTTGAGCAATAGATGATATGAATCAAAAAAGGCCCCCGGAAGCTGTGAAAACTTATCTTGTTTGTCATAAGAATACGTGTAAAAAATGTTCAAAGTAAGAAACAACGGAGTTTTTCGATCCAGCTATTATGTGAACTATCAAACCCCAACCATTTAACGTCAGAGCGTAGCAGAGCGTAGCAGAGCATCATAGCAGTGCATAGCAGAGCGTAGCAGTGCACAATAGAGCAAAGTATGGACCCTCTATAACAACCGTCTTATTAGGTAGCCTTAAATTGGCAAATAACCAAACGACTGATAAATAGTTTTAAATCAATAATTTCTCTCAATTTTCACCGTAATTTTACATGTCACGTGACCTTTTTGAAAACCTAAAAAAAAGTGATGTGTTCAGCATCTCTTATTCTTAATTACGTAATATTGCGTAATTTTAAAAAAGTATTGCATCATCCAGATCCAGAGTAATAAGATAAAATTATAACAATTATCTACAGAGACACTTACTTTTGATACCACCGGTATATATCTACAAAGTTGATGAGAACGCAAATTCCTTTTCAACATAATTTAGAGGCTTATCTAAATATTGCAATTTTAGATAATTTACCTGATTTTACAATAATTTACTTCAAAATATATCTTCGCTACTTCGTATAAGAAATTTTTTAAACAAGTTCAAATAAATATTACTCGTTTTTTTATTTTTATTTTTTAATATAGTGAATATAATTTATTATATGTCACTGATAAAATTATATAACTTTTGATATGATAACGTTTTAAAAAAATACATGTTTTTCAATAAAATTAGTTGATGTTGATAAGAGTTTCCGGTTTACGTGAAAATCTAATTAAGGTGACGTCACTTTTAACTTGTTCAGACTTGATATTGTTTTTTTAATTTGTCACGTGACCTTAAAAGTATTGCATCATCCATAAGAAGTTTATTTTATGGGTAAAAGAAATAGCAAAAAAATGTTTTAACGCTTATCGTCGAATGCGTTTTATGTTTTTCGACTCTATTGACTAGTGCTATAACGCACAAACGTTGAAAATATACCTTCTGATAATAATTTGGTTTGTACTTATAAATATGATGAATTTTACGGTTCAAGGAAAATATTTTTTTAAATATTATTAAACGTTTTATTATTTTAAAAACGACCTAAAGTCTGTTGGTACGATGACGTCACATCGACAGTACGCCTTTGCTAACTTATTATCATCTACAACCGTATGTGACGTATACGGAGCTGTTTGTCTAACACATTTCAACTTTATTTTACAAGTCACTTGATAGCCCCGTTGGTTAAGGCGTCAAGTTTGTACACATGAGTTTGTGGGTTCAAAACCTACAACCGGCATCACACAGAATTTTTTTTCTACATTTATTTTCATACAAAATTATTCTAAGTTCTATTTGGGCACTGGGGATGATGATGAGGGGTGGTAGGATGACTAAAATGACATTGGGGTAGTGATGAGGGGGTAGTCAAGGTACGGTGACAAAAATTACAGGTACAGGTGATTTTAACGCGAAAGTTGGTAGCACTGTAAAGTTGGTAGCATGTAAAGTTGGTACGATGACAGCAAAGCGCGAAAAATTCAAAAAATATAACGAAAAGAAGAATTGGCTGCATGTGTCAAACGAAAAAGGCCACTCGAAAAAAGAAGAACTGCCAGAGCGCCAGGGCTCCAGCGCTAACGATAGGTGTTCTGCCTCTTGAAAAAAAGTAAGGTTATGTTCGAAAAAAGTGAGGTTATGTTCGAAAAAAGTGAGGTTATGTTTGAAAAAATAGCTAGAACTGTCAGATGACGTCACAGGTTCAAAGGTCAAAGTGTCCTGAAGTGGGTCCCTTACTACTGTCGAGGAAATAAAGCACCAAAACCTCCGAATTTTGTAACGTAAGATGGTTCGGAATGCGTTTTTTTTTGCATTGGATTCGTTAAAGTATCAGGAAATTTGTCGCTATATGTTATAATGTAAAAATGGAAATTGCATTTCTGCATTCGAAAAGTACATTCAGACAATAGAGAGAAAACTTACAACTCGGTAAGTATTGCTGAAAATGGGTTCAATTTATATATTCGGGGTTTTTGGAGTCGCTGAACACTAATATCAAGATTCCAAAAGTCTCCGCGGCACTTGGTATCTAGGGTATTTACCTCTTCTCCTGGGGTTTTATGTAAATTCTGTACGAAATCAGTGCACACTTGGTACTCGGTGGTTTTTTGAGTCGCTAAATACGATTATAATAATGGCGATGGTGTTCGAAACACCTGGTGCTTAGGACGTACCTGGAAAATGGACCAATTCACTCTATATCAAAAACGCACTTTTTTAAATGGTAGTACTCTGCAGTATTTTGATATTTTGTGTTCAACTGATGGTATGAAATAATAAAAACTATTTTATGTTGTATTTTCTTTATAACGTACATAGCCAAAAGTCAATTTCTTACACTATTGGTCGCGGTTTCAAATGTAGCTTATTTGCTGAGGAAAAAAATATGATAATAACTCGGAATTCTTTATAACTTCTAAAATTTTAAAATAAAGCTTATCTTACCCTCCACTTTAAAAGTTATATACCCTTTAGGTAAACACGACTTCATTCATTTTATGCATTTAAGTTCTGTTTAGTCCTGTAGGGCAAATATTGTAACGTATTATCCAAGATGGAATTAATTATTCACAATTTTCGACCCTACAAAACCCTTATTATGTATTAAAAAAATAACAAAAAAATTTAGCAGCTTCAAATAATTCAATTATATATTTAAATAAAAATATAACTTAACATTTTACTTATACAATAAATTTTTATTTGTTGAAACATTTCAACCCTTAAGCCACCCCTTTTTATATAGATAAATTCACAAATAATTTTAAAGTTATGAACCAATTTTGTGTGAACAAAAATTTATTTCTTACTTTTCAATAACTTTTTATTATAAATTTAACATTTTAACCCTTACAACCTACCCATTTAATTAAATTAAAGTGAAACGTCAACTTTTGACAGTAACAATCTGCGATAAATTTTACTAAAAACTACACAAAAATAAGATTCAGCTATTATAGACAAAGTATAGTATTCTAATCGTGGATAATGGCTATTAATCACTTAGATGAATTACTTCATCTTCGTGAATAACGGCTACCAATATAACACTCGTTGAATAATATATATTCTATTAACTAACTTTTTCGTTATAATTGCAACATTTCAACCCTTGAATTTTAAAAATCTGATTTTATATTCGCTCCCAAATATCCTCGTATATGAAATTATTGCGATGATCCAGTACGAAATATATGCCCTTAAAGGAAAACGAAAAAGTGTAAGGTATCCTTAGAACTGAATATGAAATATGAATCGGCTTGGACTACTTGAAACAATTCTCAATTCTTTAACTATTTTCCTGTATCATTTTTTTATGATTTTTATGTTTATATTTGTAGTTTCTTAACACATAATAATTTCATGTTTCTTTTATTTCAGGTTTGATGCCAATAGTAATTGTTTTAGTTCGTTTTGCGAATATAAAATTGCTACAAAAGTTGCAATCGGGCAAAGTACGCGATTATAAATTCTGTGCGTTTCTTAAGTATTTACGGGAGAGACAACATTCAGGAGATTAAGAGTGCAATTTGCAAACAGATGATTATGGAAATGGAGGAGCCAGTGTTAGGGATGGAGAAAATAGGTAAGATAATATATTGACGTATACAACTAGAAAACTTTTTTTTAATTTCCAAGAAATTTTACGCAATTAGATATTACAATCCCGTAAAAATTATAGCTTCAAAAACTATTATAACAAAATAAATGTAATTCTATATAACTACATAATAGCCTCTGCCAAAATTACTTGGGACGCTATAAATTACTGCATCTTTCGGTTTTAGAAAGAAATTCTTGCATCAACGCGTTTTTTACAGCAGTTTTTGATGTTATTAAATGCTCTTTTATTTTTCTCTTAAATACCTTACAAATGTACAATGGGATTCAGATCCGGGGACTGGGCAGGCCTTCGTAGTCGCTGATTTATGACTAGGAGCATTATCTTGTTGAAATTTAACACCATTTAAATTAGGGCCACAAAAACACACGAAAACGAAGATATGAGAGCAGTTTCTACTTTTCGTTGTTCAAACGACCTTCGCAAATAAACATTTTGCCGACTACATGCGGTGCCATGCTGCTCCAAATAATTTTATGGTTGGGCTAAGCAATCTGGGTGATCTTTTTTGCCTTTGCGTCGCCTCACGAAAGTCACACCTAGTAAGTATTCCAAATACCTGTTAATTCCAAAAAAAATGTACACGTTACAAACCTTTATCGTTTTTGAGTTTAAAGACTAGCACTACAATGATCGTTGTAATTGTGCTATAGACTTAATAATAAAACTAACCTCAAAGTTTGATTCATCTAACCACAGTAGATTGAACCATTCCTCCTCAGTGAAATGTTGGTGTCTCAGAGCAAAAAATATTTTTTATGGTTTAAAAGGGATATCCTTAGTTATTTATTAAAATACATAGTAAAAAAACGAAAATGAAAATATATACTACGATAATTAGACTTACTTTGATGTATGCTGCAGAAACCCTTAGTTCAACAAGAAAACAAGCAGAAGACGTTAGAATCCTAGAAAGGAAAGTACAAAGAACAATTTTGGTCCCACTAACGGTATATAAAACTGAATTGGGGTAAAGAATGATCCATGAGCTGGAAAATGAAATAAAAGAAGACATATTGATCAAAATAAAACCGCAAAGAGTTAAATGGCTAGGACACGTATGGAGAGCAGGACTCAATGTACTTAATCTTAGAATGGATGTTGGGGGGCAAAAGAAGGTGTGGTAGACCAAAATCCACATGGATGCAAGAAGTTGCTAAAGATCTACAATGTACCGGAGTAAAACAGTGGAAAAATAAAACCAGTGATAAAAAATTGTGAAGAAAAATTGCTGAGAAAATTAAGTAACAAGTATAAGGACTGATCTACCTTATGAATTAGATCTATAGAGCTTATTAGCGGCTTAACCCTAATGGGGTGTATAGCCACTCTATATACTTATATAGTTATTTATGCAAAAATAGAAAAAATAAATACCCTGGTTTTTGAAGGCCTATTTTTAAAGAGTACCAATAAGGGAATTATTTTAGTGTTGTATTAGTATTTCCTACTAATGTACTCAAATCACTTTTTGTATTTCCAGGTAGGTTCAGAAGGAGGTGGATAGCTTTTTGGTAAGTTTTTTTGCACACGACTTTTTGGGTTTTAAAATGAATCTGTTATTTTGAAAACGAATTATCTCAAATTTAAAATATTTCCAACAAAAAAACTGAAGTTTGTCCGAGAATTCTAAAACACAATATTATTGGTATTAACTCCTTTGTACAAACGTAACTACAGCGTCATACATAATCTAAAAAAATCTGTGTTTCTAGGAAAATTAAATATTTTGAACCCGATGATTATTTTTCAAAATAATGCATTCAATGGGATACCGTATCAATTTTCAGAATTTATGTGGGATTTTTAATACACAATCTGCTTTCGCGAGTGAGAGTGTTATATTAGGTGTACCATTGTGAATTAAACTGTTACCAACGTCATTCCGGTATATCTGACAAACCGATAATGGCAAACACGTCAAACTTGTTCTGATAAAAAGGCATTACATTGTTTATAAGACACCAAAATCATTTGCGTCAAAGATAAATAGAAAAAAAAATGGAATTTATATGTAAAGTCTGATTGCATTTAGGACAAAAAACTATTTTTCGTTAGTTAAAACATCTCAAAGTGTCTAAAATATTAGTGCATCGTACCATAATTCGCAACAATGGTACTAGTAGCATTGTGAAGAACTGACTTACTGGCCAACGAGCTAAAAATAGCTCAGTGAAGCATAAGACTAATACTACAAATTAATCTCCATATCAAGCCTTACAAGTACCTATAAAAAACGCCTGAGCTTATAGCAATGCAAAAAAAATCGACTCCACAGAGCAAAAGAGTTGTTTGAGCTTGGCCTATTTCCAAACATTCCGTTCTCTGATGAAAAAAAGGCCTATTAAGCAGTTCATAAACTTTGAACCAACTACGAGAATCTGAACCAACGATTGTCATCCAAAATAATCTCTAGTTATGAGTAGGGAAGCCATAACCACAGATGGGCGCTCTCCAATTGCTTCCTTCGAGCTTTATGTCAAAGTTAATGTGACTATCGTAAAAATGTCTTGAAAGCTATTTTAGAGCCGTGCAAACAAATCGGCCGTAGACCATGGACGTTTCAACAAAACTCGGTACAGTCACACAAAGCGAAAATTAATCAAGAATTGTAAAAAAATCATTTTCTACGCTTTATTTCGTTGATACAATTTCTTTCGAATTCGCCAGACGCAACTCCGTTGTACTTTTCAGAGAACAAGCTACGAACTAAAAAATATGCCGATATGGATACGCTGAAGAAAGCGATTGTACGAGGTATGTTCAGAAAAAAAAAAGAATTTTTGAAAAACTCATAAAATCTTTATTTATTCATCAATATCTATTTTGTCCCCTTCAAAATAATCTCCCTGAGATATAACACACTTCTGTACGCATTTCTTCCAATCTTCGAAGCAGTTCTGGAACTCGATTTTGAATATGGCCTTTATCTCATCAATTGTGGCAAAAAGTCTCCTTTCATCGGTCTTTTTAGTTTTGGAAAAAGTCTCAGGCGGCCAAGTCCGGAGAATACGGTGGTTCAGGAATAATAATGGTATTGTTTTTGGCCAAAAACTAACGAACAAGCAGTGATGAATGTGCCAGTTCATTATCATGGTGCAAAATCCATGACTGGTTTTCCCACAAATCCTTGCGTTTCAGTCGTATTGCTTCGCGTAAACGTCTCATAATTCCAGGTAATATTCCTTGTTGACCTTGTACGACTTGTGGCAAGAACTCATGATGGACTACGCCATTGTAATCGAAGAGATCAGTGAGAAAAACCTTCACATTCGACCGAATTTTACTGCTTTTTTCGGTCTTGGCTTCTCTGGCCGAAGGCTACACGAAAACACGTTAAAGAAATAAAATTATCGAGAATCGAATGTATTCGTGAAATAAATTCAAAATTCTCTTTTCTTTCTGAACAAACCTCGTACGTGAATGGGCCAAAATACGAAAAAATCACATTCGGGCTACGTGCAAATCGTCCGGAGGCTACAGCCAAACCAAATAGTAGCCATATCGAGCTAAAGTGAATGGATTCTAAAATTTTGATTATTTTCAACTATTTTTGTCGTGAATCAACAAATAGTATATTATGTTACTAGGAGTAGAAGGCCAACATTATTGTTGAGCCCAGATTCTTGCACTGCCGAGGCGCTAGCCGAGGCTGTGCAAACTGGGCGAAACATATAATGGGCCTTCTGCTCCGAGTAACATATACTATTTTTTCTTCAAGCGTAATAATAATATGCATTTTATAAAAAATATAGAAGGCTTTGTTTATATCTCAACTATTTAATTAATACAAACGAAAAATTACATAAAGTGTTACCTATTTATTAACAGTAATATTAAATGTGCAGTTTTGTATACTGCAGTTGTTTAAATTTAAGCCACTGCCACCGCTTTCAGCTTCGACATTTACAATTTTGTCATTGGTATACATCATATTATTAGTAAGTTGATTGTCGATTATTATGTCAGCGATTCCAGAACTATTACTTGGTTGTTCTTGCCAATTAAGTATTTTTTGTGCAGTTTGTGTTTTACTGGAAATGGAATCCTCTAAGTACCCTTCAGCAACACTGGTGGATTTCCATCCACCATGCCGCTTTAAAGCGGTAATATCACCTCCGTTGTCAACTAAAATAGTTGCGGAAGTCCTCCGAAGGCAATGTCCTGTATATTCATGAGGATTTGTTAATTTCAAAAACGTAGCAACGTCTTTTGGTACGTTTGATATTTTGTGGATACCCATTACCACACGGTGACATTTACCATTCTGGTATTTAATAAAAAATCGCTGCAGGCCAATATCATCCGGACGAAGAGCCGTATACTGTCTTACCAAATTCAAATAAAAATCGCCAATTATAGTAAACGACCGTTGTTTTTTGTTTTTTGTGTTTATGATTTTAACCAAAATTAAATTTCCCAAATCTTGGATTTCGCTAGACTTTAAATTAACAAGTTCATCGCATCTAAGGGCTCCTGTGACTCCAAATATTAATATAACCTAAAACAAACGTTGAAATAAAGCTGGTAGCACCGGGATTAGAACCGCTGACCTTTGCGACCGAAGACAAAAGCTCTGCCACTGAGCTACCGTCATTAAATGTTATAAGTAGGAAATGAGGTAATATTTGCTGTCAAGTTAAATATTGATCTGCTAGTAGATATCACTGTCAACGGTTTAATAAACGTAATAATGATTAAAAAGAAATAAGAAAGTACCTACCTTTGTTGCTAAATAAACATTATTTGGTGCATCCTTGAGAAATTTATCAAATTGATCTTGTGTTAATACTTTTGATTTTTTCGGTGTATAATTTTCCCCTTGGCGCTTTATAAATGCAATTAATTTGCTATATTTTTCTATTTTAACATTATGTTTAATGTTTAATTGACTTTTAATCATTGAATACTGTGCCCATAGAGTAGAACTTTTAAACTTTCTGGACAAATTCGTGAAGTATGCAAGCATAACGTTTTCCGTGTATTGCTGTACATTATATTCGTTGCACCATTTTAGAAATTTTTCGTATGCAAAATCATACAGTTTACGCGACTTCGTTGGAATTAGAGTTTCAATACTGGAATTAGCTATTTCAACTAATTCCGGAGGCGTACATTGCAATTCTTGAGACATTTTTCACAAAATTTTCAAAACAGACAAACGTCAAATTAAATAAGTTTAAAAATGACAGTTCCTACCTACTTGATTACAACGCCCCATTATTTTATTAGTACAATAATGAAAATTCATTTTTGTACTAGTAAAATAATGGGATATTTCTACGGTCTGTGTTGCAAAAAGTAATATAGTTATTATTATACGCTTGAAGAAAAATATATTTTATACAATAAAATTATGATCGTTTGAATAGGTAACACTTTAATCACCCAACCCTGTACATAAAAAGTTAAGTATAAAATTTATTTACTTTACAATAATTTTCAACTCAACGAACTCATCTTTAAAACGGTAATTTCTTGACATTATAATAATAAATAATCTTCTTATTAGCCACCCGTCAACAGAGGGAGTTCTGTTGTTGAAAATAATTATTAGATATGATTCTTTTCAATAGTTTAACAAGAATAAGTAACTTTTATAATAGTACAAAAGTCAAAAGTGAATTAGCACTTATACTTTGTACTGTATTAGACTATTGAATAGAGAAAACTGTTTTCTTATCAGATTTTTTCAAAAAGAAGGATTATAGCTAGTTTAGAGCTATTGTTATTTCTTTTAAAATAAAATTTAGTAGTTGGATGAACATCTTAATCTTTAAGTTTGAATTCATAGGATATTATTTTAAGTAAAAAAATACAAAAAACAAGTTATGTATTACAGAATAAGTACTTTCGCTAATGTTACAAATTAGGTTTAATTAACAAGATTTTATTAATAATAATTCAAGTTTGAAACTCTATTTTACGAATTTTTTATGCAAGAAATTGGTTAGTCTAAAACAGCTTTAACAATTATATTCTTCTTCTTTCCCCTTTTACTAGGATTACTCCTGTTTGTCTGCCTCTATTCCGTTTTTTTGGTTGTTGTCTGCCAGCTTTCTTTCCATCTTTTGGGTAGTCTTCCTTGAGGTCTTTTTCTATATGATTTGTTGTCCCTGGAAATTTTCGGTAGTCTATTCTGTTCCATTCTGTCCAAGTGTTGATCCCATTGCTTTCGTCTGTTTTTTGTTAAATCCAGTGATGCTTTGTATCCCACATTGTTCTCGTATAGTTTTATTTCTTTGTCTGTCCCTTAGTGAAACACCTTTTACTGATCTTAGCACTTTCATTTCAATGTTATTTATCTTTTGTTTTGTTCTTTTTGTGTCAGCTCTTATTTCGGCTGTAGGTATAGGTTAGAATAGGTCTCATCACTGTTTTGTATATCTTTACTTTACTTTCTGTGGTTATATGCTTGATTTTCCATACTGTTCCATAAAGACATCCGCTCACTTTTGCTGCTTTGTTGGCTTGTGCTATTACTTCTTTAATTCTTTCCTACTGTTTGTTACTTCAACCCCCAAGTAATTGAATGTCATAACCTGTTCTATTATTCTGTTGTCTAGTTCTAGTTTGCATCGTTTTGGTTCTTTGCTTATTACCATGCATTTCGTTTTTTCAAATCATCATGTTAAAACTTTTTGCTTCTAGATTAAAAGTATGGAGTTGCCTTTGTAGATCATCCTCGTTGTCTTCGATAATAACTGCGTCATCCGCGTAACATACGATTGTTATTTTGTGTTGTGCTTTTTTCCTTTTGACTTTTCGTATAATTTCTTTCAAGATGAGGTTCATGGAGTGAGTGATTATAGGTTCTGCTTTTCCTTCTGTTGTTATGACTTTTGTTACGTTGTTCTGGTTAATTTCTTTTATCAGTTGGATTATATTAGGGTGTATTTATTGGCCCTGTAATATTTTTAAGATGTCAGTTTTCCTTACTCTGTCGAAGGCGTTCTTCAAATCTACGAAGCACATATATGCCGCTTTATTGTATTCAATTGATTTCTCTATTAGTTGCTTATTATGAATGAAGCGTCTACTGTGCTTCTGTTTTTTCTAAAGCCTTGTTGTTCTTTGTTCAGGTTTATTTCTTTTTCAATCTTGTTCCTAAGAATTCTAGTCAGTAGTTTTAATGTCGTGTTCATTAGACTTATTCCTCTATAATTTTTGGATTGTTTTCTTTCTTCTCTTTTAAATATATGTAGCAGTAGGGACTCTTTCCAGTCGGTCGGTATCTTCTTTATTGTTATGATATTATTAAACAAGTTTTGCAACCATTTTCTCAGTATTGTTCCTCCTTATTTTATGAGCTCATTATAAATCTCGTCTGGACCCGGTGATATTCTGTTTTTTAGCCTTTTTATTGCCTCGTTAAAGTTTCTAATAATCACCCGTAAGCCAGATGAGTTCCAGAATGCAAAGCTATCATACAATAGTAAGGACATAGAACGAGTAAAAAAATTTAACTATCTGGGAACTTGGCTATGTGAAGACTGGTCTTCAGACTTAGAAATCAAGTGCCGGATAGAAAAAGCGAGGAACTCATTTATGAAATTCAAAAACGTCTTTACGAACTCGGACTTTGACCTCAACCTCAGAATAAGATTCACAAAATGTTACGTATGGTCCGTGCTATTGTACGGCATGGAAGGCTGGACACTGAAGATTAATATCATGAATAGGCCGGAAGTATTTGAGATGTGGATCTACAGAAGAATACTGAAAGTTTCTTGGATAGGAAGAAAAAACAACGAGGAAATTCTGAGGAGGATAGGAAGAGAACGTGAATTGCTGCTCACGTTAAAACGCATAAAAACAGCGTATCTGGGACATGTGATAGGCAACGAGAGGTACCATTTGCTCCAACTGAAAGATAGAGTTAAAAGGCGACTGGGCAGAAAGAGGATGTCGTGGGTCCGAAATATCAAACATTGGACATGGATAAGGACGACTGGAGAATTAATCCACAGCATTAGTTAAATAGTTAAAGTTAAATGGTCAGAAATGATCGCAAACATCCATTAATGGATAGCAATAGAAGAAGATTGCCTCGTTTATTTCGGTCTCTGATATCTCTACTGTTCCTAAATGTTCTCCCGTATCTCTATCGTCATTGTCTTCTTGATCGTTAATGGCATATAATCTTGTGAAATGTTCAACCCTTTGTTCATTCGTGACGGTTTCAATTCTTAGGAACTCGTTCATGTCTGTTCTTTGCCGAAGTATCATTTTCCAGATTCTGTTTTGTGCTCCGTATAAATCTTTCCCAGTGATCTCTTTTGATGTTATCTATTTTTTGATTTACTTTGTTCTTCGCTCTTATGTATTCTTCTCGAGTATTTTGAAACCTTTCTCTTTAGTATTTCAAGAATGCTTGTTTCTTTTCTTTTGCTAGGTCTTTCACTTTATCATTAAACCAATGGGTCTTATATTCCTGTTTGTTCTTTATTACCATTCCTTTTCCTAGAGCTTCTCTTGCTGCCTGGTGTATGAAACATTTTACTGTTTCCCACATAGTGTCTATGTTTGCTTCAGTGTCCATTTCGTATTGATTCAGGGTGTTTTGGTATATTGATTTATTAGTGATTTCTTAAAAACCATATTTTTTTTATAAATTTGTACTTTATTAAATATTTTGAAAGGATTCAAATGTATATATTTATTTGAAAACATAGAACTGTAATATTTACCTGATGCTTAAGCAAGTATTGTACCAATTTGTCAACAGGTTTCACGCTAAAATGGACACTAATACTTGAAGTTAATACAAGGATCAAGTGTTTTGTTCACAAACTTCAAAACTACCGACTTTTGTTTGTTAAAAACGGACAATGCTCATTAGTGCTGGCTTTTCTGCCTTTACTTACCTGACATTAGAAACTACAAAGAATCGATTCCATCTAGTTTTGAAAATCCCTTACTTTTTGAGGTTCCGATGTCAGATTAAATTTTTAACTGTACGAAGATTTGCTTCTGGTTCTTAGAATATATGTCCGTTTGTATCAGTTTTCAGAGATTCATATTTTTCGAAATTTCAAACTAGTTTAGTCAGATCTTTAGATAACAAAATCCGAAATTTGAGATAAAATTACAGAAGCTGTCATTTTAATATTTCCTTTTGTTTAAATTAAATTTTTTAGACATTTATTATTTCTATATTATCGTATAACTTTTTTGTGTGTCATGTTATTATAACAATTATTTCCCTCAATATTTATAAGATTAATTTTCACACGCGCATCCGTTTAAAACAGACAAAAGACTTGTCATAATCGAATGACAAGGGTGGCAGAAATAAAATTTAAATAATAATAACAATAATAATATTTTAAACCTTTGTATTGTGTCATATTAAACCCGCAATTGATGTGGTGGTGTGTGTGTGTCTGTGACAATACATAGTCTGTCTGCCAATGACAAATCGTTCAATTTAAGTGCAGGGATAATTTTTTATAAAAATAATAATGGGTCACAAAAGAGGATTACACAAATATAAAATACATGGCTATAAAAATTTAAATTTATTGCAATAAAACTTATATCAAAAATTGTAACATGGTTCTAGCATAGATTTAGAGAGTCAATGTATGAATTTATGCGAGGTATGTTTAGAAAAAAATGAGAATTTTTGAATAACTCATAAAATCTTTATTTATTCATCAATATCTATTTTGTCCCCTTTAAAGTAATCCCCCTTAGATATAACACACTTGTGCCAGCGCTTTTTCCAATCTTCAGAGCACTTCTGGAACTCGATTTTGGATATGGCCATCATCTGTTACTTCGAAGCGGCCTTTATCTCCTCCTGTTGCAAAACTTCGTCCTTTCATCAGTGTCTTTAGTTTTGGGAATAGGAAAAAGGCTCAGCTGGCCAAGTCTGGAGACTACGGTGGTTGAGACATGATAACTGTGTTGTTTTTGGCCAAAAACTCACGAACAAGCAGTGATGAATCATGGTGCAAAATCCATGATTGCTTTTCCCACAAATCCTTGCGTTTCAGTTGTATTGCTTCGCGCAAACCTCTCATAACTTCCAGGTAATATTCCTTGTTGGCCGAACGAACTTGTGGCAAGAACTCATGATGCACTACGCTATTGTTATCGAAGAAAACAGTGAACACAACCTTTACATTCGATCGAACTTGACGTGCTTTTTTCTGTCTTGGCTTCTCTTGCCGCTTCCATTGGGATTATTGGGCTTTGGCTTTGATGTCATAGCCATGTTTCGTCACCAGTTATGATCCTTTTGAGGAAATCTGGATCGTCGTTGGTAGTATTAAACAGCTCCTGAGCAATATTCATGCGACGTTGATTTTGGTCAAAATTGAGCAATTTTGGAACAATCTTCGTTGCCACACGTTTCATGCCTAAAACATCCGATAAAATCGCATGACATGACCCAGTTGATATGCCAACATCCTCAGCAACTTCCCTAATAGTCATTCGACGATTTTCCAGATTCATCAGTTGTTGACGTGCTCGGGCGTCAAGAGCATTCAACGTCATCAATGTCTTCTTGGCCTTGTTTAAAATTTTTATACCAATCATACACTCTTGGTTTACTCATAATAGATTCACCAAATGCCACAGTCAACATTTTGACATTGCATTGGCACACTTTATTTCATTTTTAATGCAAAATTTAATGCAGATACTTTGATCCTCTTTGTTTGATAGTAGAAAATCGAAGAGTGCGCCAAAACAGGTCTAACCTTTCTGTCTGTCAAACACAAACTAACAATGCAAAATGGCTTTTTTTGTCAACATATATTAGGGACATTCTCGTTTCTTTCTGTACAAACCTCGTACATATGCACAAACGGAACAAAATTTAAATTATATACACGAGTTTCAGAAATCCGTTAAAATATTAAAATGTATATTAAAAATTATAAATAACCAAACAAAATTAGTGATACAAGTGGAGATCATAAGCGCAAACAAAACTGAAATGTTAATTAGCTAATTTCATGGTGTCGGTTTTTCGTGATGGTATGCGGTCGGTTTTTCGTGACGATGTGCGCGCGCATCGTTCAAATTTTCGTATTAAGTATTACATAAAAAAAGAACTTTTAATTCTGGATAATTTTTTCAAATAAGCAAAAACATCTCTAATTACTGAAATGTAAAATTAAAAAAAAAAGCATTGTGTGGTTTTATGAAACCACGGTAAAAGTGAAACTTTTTTTACCCTATAGACATTTAACTAAAAATTTTTCGAATCATATTCCATTAAGGGTATAAAAATCGCTTTATCAAATCGAAATCGAAATCGAAATCGAAATTGAAATTGAAATTGAAATTGAAATTGAAATTGCAATTGAAATTGAAATTGAAATTGAAATTGAAATTGAAATTGAAATTGAAATTGAAATTGAAATTGAAATTGAAATTGAAATTGAAATTGAAATTGAAATTGAAATTGAAATTGAAATTGAAATTGAAATTGAAATTGAAATTGAAATTGAAATTGAAATTGAAATTGAAATTGAAATTGAAATTGAAATTGAAATTGAAATTGAAATCGAAATCGAAATCGAAATCGAAATCGAAATCGAAATCGAAATTGAAATCAAAATCAAAAGATGTGTGTTCGATTCACACACGATAGAAGTGAAAACTTCAGTAAATCGACAAAAGAATGAAATGAATATATATAACAGGGGTAGGATAATTACAAAGTTTATTTGTTTAAACATGAAAGTGTTTTGATTAATTTTAAAAGATTTTATTTAATATATGTTACATAATTTATTGCTCAAGTTCCATATTTTCAGTTTCAAAAATTATTATTTACGACTGTAATATTTTTAAAACGTTACATGTCGTAGATATTTACGCAGTCGAAGTTCGTATTAATACGAATAGGTAAAATATAACCGTTGACGTTACATGTCGTAGATACTTACGCAGTCGAAGTTCGTATTAATACGAATAGTAGGATTGTTTTCATTAGCAGATGTGCTCACTCCCGTACATTTTTGTATTAAACTATAAGCGCCGCCTACTTTATACTTTATACCTACTCGGCGTTCGACCGACATGCGACATGCACTTAAAACGATCTAATAAAAGTTTCACTTTAAAAATGTTGTTTGTACTAAAATCTCCATATATAGCATTTGTCGAGGCTGTGTTGTTTTTAATTAGGTCAAAAAACAGATAAAGAGTTACCTAAGGTCGTTTGAAAAAGAGGTAAACAAATATGGAATAGACATTAATCAATGTAAAATGTACCTAATGTATGATTGTGGAACAATGAAAAGAGGTAGTTTGATTGAGAGAGATTTTGAAGAGATTTTCAATGAATTTAGAAATAAACGAAACAATATTAATATTGAATGTGGAAATAAAATAGAAGGATTTTCAAAAAAAAAGTTCTATTATTGGGTTGAAAAATAAAAGCACTCAGGAAAAGTTCATGTATCAAATTTGAAATATTCAGAAATCAGAAGCCATAATTCTAAACTGCTCTAAGCTATTTTACTTCACTAACTTCTGTCTTAACCAAACAATATTTTTAATTAAAAATTTCTATTCCCACATGATATATTAATATTAAAAAAATTTTAACTGACGTCGGTTAGAGAAATCAAAATATCAAACCGCAACCGACTTGACCGATTAAAAAAGTTGCAACGCCCAAGGCGAGAATTAACCCAACTTGAATTCAATAGGAAAAAGTTTTTGGGGTAGACCTTTTTAGGGGGTTGACAGACAAATCCAAGAGCCATTCAATCGTCACTCATATTGTAGAGATAATCTCAAACTAAAACTGGCACTTACATTTTTATCCCCGGGTGCATAAATGATCCCGTACCGATGGTATAAGTGAAAGAGAGGGGTTAGTTAATAGTTGGGGTGGAATTAACATTATCTATCTACCTAGATTTTAATTTTGCAAATAAATGAAGTAGGTATTATGTATGTCATTATTAAATCAGCTTTGTAGTTACATATTCGGTGTTAAATTGGTGAAATTATTTTTTAAATACTGTATTGGTAACAAATTAAAGATAATAGGTAAATGATTTGTGGAAAATTTTGTATGACAAAAGAAAACTAGTCAGTCATTGTACTGAGCTATGTGTGTAAAAATTAGTTATAAGATCTTAATCATTTATCCAATTTTTCAAGATAGCATAGTTGAGAATTACACTATATATTGTAACGCCTTATAGTTTGTATTTTTAATATTTTAAACTATCACCAAAGCGTTTCATAAGAAGCATAGCTTCAAAGATCATTAACTGTATTCTATCTTCCGAACTGTGCATTTTTCTCTTATCGCTAGAGTGGGGTATATTTTATGTAACGGTTTTTTTCTTTCGCTCTTTCCACGTTCACTTCGTCCTTCAAAACGTCCCATTACATAAAAAATCTCGGGATTACTTTTTATTCTGTTTTCTGCTTAATTTATGGTTTCTTTCGTCTAACCTTTTTAATACTCTTATCGCTAGAGTGGCGAATATTTTATGTAACGCTTTTTTCTTTAGCTCTTTCTACGTTTACTTCGTCCTGCAATACGTCCCATAAGAAACATTATATAAAAATCTTTAGATTACTTAGTCTTAATACTCTTGTCGCTAGAGTGGGATGGGGTAGATTTTATGTAACGCTTTTTTTCTTTCGCTCTTTCTACGTTCACTTCGTCCTTCAAAACGTCCTATAAGAAGCATTGCATCAGAAATCTCGAAATTGCTCTTTATTCTATTTTCTGCTTAATTCTTAATGGTTTCTTTTATCTGATCGAAGATGTCTTGTGCTATCGTAATATTATCCATTTCATACTCTTATCGGCAGAGTGGGCTGGGGTAAATTTTATGTAACGCTTTTTTTCTTTCGCTCTTTCTACGTTTACTTTGTCCTTTAAAACGTCCCATAAGAAGCATTGCAGCAGAAATCTCGAAATTGCTTTTTATTCTACTTTCTACTTAATTTTTAATGGTTTCTGTTCGAAGATTTCTCAATGCATAAACAAATCTCGAGAATATTTTTTATTCTCTCTTCTGCTTAATTTTAAATGGTTTCTTTCATCTGATCGAAGATTTTTTGTGTTATCGTTCTATTATCCATTTAATGCTCTTATCGGCATAATGGAATGGGGTAAATTTTATGTAACGCTTTTTTTCTTTCGCTCTTTCTACGTTCACTTCGTTCTTTAAAACGTCCCATAAGAAGCATTGCATAAAAAATCTCGAAATTGCTTTTTATTCTATCTTCTGTTTGATTTTTAATGGTTTCTTTCATCTGATGGAAGATTTCTTGTGCTATCGTTCTATTATCCATTTAATACTCTTATCGCTAGAGTGGGATGGGTCATATTTTATGTAACGCTTTTTTTCTTTCGCTCTTTCTACGTTTACTTCGTCCTTCAAAACGTCCAAAAAGAAGTAAGTATTGTATAAACAAATCTCGGGACTACTTTTTTATTTTCTCTTCTGCTTAATTTTTAATGGTTTCTTTTGATTTCTTGTGCTATCGTAATATTATCCGTTTAATACTCTTATCGGTAGAGTGGGATGGGTTATATTTTATGTTACGCTTATTTTCTTTTGCTCTTTCTACGTTCACTTCGTCCACCAAAACATCCTATGTGTAACGGGATAACCGTAAAGGAAGGGACCTTAATTTAAAAGATTGTTATTGACAGTTGATTTTTAGAAACTTCTAAAACTCTAATGTTTCTAGAAAATTCTAGAAACTTCTAAACACACTGACTAGATTAAATAATGTTTCTAGAAAGTTCCAGAATGTTCTTCTTGTTGGCTCGTTATTCGTTGGGACAGCTGGGACATATCTTCGCGCTGGCTCTTCATCTGACTGGAAAGCTCCTCTTGTTGGCTCGTCATTCGTTGCGACAGCTGGGACATATCTTCGCGCTGGCTCTTCATCTGACTGGAAAGCTCCTCTTGTTGGCTCGTCATTCGTTGCGACAGCTGGGACATATCTTCGCGCTGGCTCTTCATCTGACTGGAAAGCTCCTCTTGCTGGCTCTTCATCTGACTGGATAATTGGGCCAGTTGTTGGGCTAGTTCAGAATTTGCTTTTTGATTTGCGTCTTCAAACTCCACAGCGTCAGGGTCTAAATTATTAGCTATACCTGGTTTCGTAGTTAGTTGGCAGTGTATAAGCAATGGGAATAAAGCTTAGTTGCCAGGTTTAACTTAGAAAGACTTACTATCTTTGTCTTATTAACGCGCAATAGAAAGAGATATGTTTAAGTTAAATGGAAACCGGTGCCAGCGTAGTTCGTTCTGTCATCCAGTGATCGTTCAGTGGCGTGTTTTTAGGCACCGGTTGCCATTTAACTTAAACATATCTCTTTCTATTGCGCGTTAATAAGACAAAGATAGTAAGTCTTTCTAAGTTAAATCTGGCAACTAAGCTTTATTCCCAGTGCTTATACACTGCCAACTAACTACGAAACCAGGTATAGGTAGTATTCACGGAGCCTATACTCAACAATACGGATTTAGTCCCAGTAGTTTCCAATTCCAATTGGCTCTTTTCTGAGCTCAGCCACCAATAGTTCATTTATTTTCTTTCCAGGCATTCTTGTATCTTCACCCCACACCTGACACCAATTTGAAACACTTATGGGGACTTTAACACAATTTTATTTACAAAATTGTTAAGATACACAGAACTCTGCTGGATAACGTCTAAACTGCTTTACAATACAATAAACTCTTGTGAATATTGGAACTTAAACTGCCGTTAACTGCCCATACATCCCCTTATATACTACAAATGAACATTCTGGAACTTTCTAGTAACATTATTTAATCTAGTCAGTGTGTTTAGAAGTTTCTAGAATTTTCTAGAAACATTAGATTTTTAGAAGTTTCTAAAAATCAACTGTCAATAACAATCTTTTAAATTAAGGTCCCTTCCTTTACGGTTATCCCGTTACACATAAGATGCATTGTATAAAAAATCTTGGAATCACTTTTTATTCTATGTATCTTCTGCTTAATTTTTAATAGATTCTTTCATCTGATCGATGATTTTTTGTGCTATCGTTTATCCATTTATTACTCTTATCGCTAGGGTAGGGTATATTTTATATAACTCTTTTTTTCGCTTTCTACGTTCACTTCGTCGTCCAAAACGTCCCATAAGAAGTATTGCATAAAAATCTAGGGATTACTTTTTATTCTATCTTCTGCTTAATTTTTAATGGATGCTTTCGTCTGATCAAAGATTTCTTGTACTATAGTAATATTTAATTTAATACTGCTTATGTATACTTTTTGTTGTTCCCATTTACTTTACAATTTTTATCTGACAAGTGCTTTTATCCTGTTATTCTATTATGTTACAGACAAATTTTAAAGAGTCGTTTTTTATCCCTAATTCTCTTAAATATACACAGTTACATAAAATAGATTTGTTAACATAACTTTTTAAAAAATATTCTCCCACAATAACAAAAAAGAGAAACATTTTTTAAAACCTTTAAAAATTCGATTTAAAAAGCACTATCCAAATAGTATTCAACAAAAGTCTAAAAGAAATTGCGAATACCAAGAAAAAGCCGTTCCAACTAAAAACCATACAAATTACATTTATTTACAAAATAAATAGCAACAAAACTCTGAACAATAGAGGCCCGGTACATCAGAGACTGACATATGCACATACAGACTCAATAGCAAGCTTAGGGGTGCACAGCTGCGTATCTGTCACCCCCTTAACACAATTAGATTTCCACAGATTCACTCTCTATGGTATAGTTAACTTACCTTCACTTTTACTGTAATTTTATTCTGAAAGAGATTCCGGTGATGGGATCAAATAAAATAATGAAGTTTGGTACAAAGTGACCTGCCTTTTCAACACTGTATTATCCAGCCATATATTATTCGGGATGTCACCAGAGTTGTAACTTAGAATTATCATTCCCCTTTTAGAAAAATTAACATAAAGTAACATTCTAAGGACTAGAATAGATTTTAAAAAGCCGCCATCTTAGTACTCATGACCGCAGTGACAAAATGTCTAAATTAAGTGGATGGCACAATGAAATCTAGCTTAATGTAATTCTAGGAGGGTTGACAACGTAGCTTTTGGGGTTAAGTTTTTTATTTATGTTGATTGATATATTTTATCGTTTAAGTAGTAAATGGGCAAGTTATTAGATATTTGTACAATCTTAAAAAATTATTATTGTTGGGCTAAATGTTTAAAATTGTAAAAAAAAGATAACCAAGCTGAAGCAAAGAAATAATCAACTTTCTACGAAACGATGGTTTGCAACCAGATTGATATTTGTCTTATATCTCTTAAGAAACATTCCACATTCAATTATCACTGTCGCAGAGATCCTACTCTGTTAGCTGTGAAACCACGAAACACACACATGCTCAAAATCTGCGGATATAAAGAAAAAATATTTTAATAAGGAATGTGGCCTCCTCGTGCATTTATGATGGCTCTACAGCGTCCTTCCACACTGAGGATCAAGTTATCCAGATCTTCTTGGGGAATCACCATCCACCACCGTTGAAGACCTGAAAACAGCTGATTGCGATTTTAATTTTTTTTAAAAACTCTTAACTGAAGCATATTCCACGCATGTTTAATAGGATTTAGATCGGGCGATTGAGCTGGCCATCAGAGCAAAACTGAAATATTCTGCTCTTCCAAGAAATTTCTTGTCACTCTGGCTGTATGTGGAGTAGCATTGTTATGCATCAAGATAAAATCAGGACCAATGTTTTGCGAGTATGGAACAACTACAGGTTCTAGAGGATTTGTAACGTAGCGCTCTGATGATAAAAAACGAACCAGCAGAATGAGCTCAGTTCTACTGCCAAGCAAAATTCCTGTCCATACTATAATTGTGCCTCCTCTGTAGCTGTGAACCTCTTGTGTATGTTGCATTCGATTTCTTGCGCCAGGTTCTCTCCATACGTGTATCCTTCAAGAATCTGGATACGAACCGAACCGATATTTATCGACAAAAAAACATTTTGCCATTGATTTTGTCATGTTCTTGTGCCCAACGAAGTCGACTGGCGCAATTCCCTCGATTTAAACATAGGCATCTCCAAGATCTTCGGCTAACTAAATTACCTTCTGTAGATGGTATATCTGGAAACGGTCACATTATGAGCTCCATGGAGATGGTTAATTACCTGCCGTGCTGTCACTGTGCGAATTCTTCACGCTTCTAACTGAACATATCGGCCCATATGAGGTGTTGTGATCCTTGATTGTACCAAATGCCTTTCCGGAAACCTTTCCCTTTTATACACATTGCTAGAATTGTGTTACACTGTCCAACATAGCTTAATGTGTAAAATAAATAAATAAATATTTCATATTTCTAGATTTTGAGCATGTGTGTATGTCTCTTTGGTCTTATTTTTGAAATCATAAAATTTGCCCTCTTAAATTAGTTATTGATTAAGTGAAATTAAACTTTTGAAATAATTAATTTTTTTAGTGTATTATCTTAAATCTATACATAAATAAAATAATTATCATAATAAAATTAAACGGAACAAACACCAAATCGATATTGCTAGCATTTGCCTGGATTCAGAGAACACCATTTTGGCCAAACTGTAGCAGTCTTAAATCCTCTTCTAATCAGTCGTTGTCTTTGGTCGGAGATTCGAGTTGATACATCATACAAATTCATTATTGGCAAATCACTCCACAATCTTTCGGCTAAAGCTGCAGTTCTAGGCCAAATTCGGGTTTCCAATGTATCCACACCGACTTGTTCTGACCACAAGCATGCTTCACCTCCTAATACTTGTTCTTTATATTTTCCGTAACTTTGCCAAGGGCGATAGTTGTAGAAGGTTTGCCATGAAGTATATGGATCACAAGAACCATGAGTACCACCAGGTTTCCATGAACCAAATCCACAATCTAAGTACCATTTTCCCACTGTTGAAAATATTATTTTATTGCCATTTTCAACTATGGTATCTAATCTTCCAAACCAGTATTGGATTACCAAGTTTTTTGAGTAGTGTATTGATTCAAGGAAGCTAAAAACATATTACTTGACATTAAGAAAAAACTTATTTATAAAATAATCGAGGTTTGAACTTTATTCAGTAGTCTTTAGTTGATAGTATTCTCATTAGTAATGATATGTTCTTGGGTAAGATCTAACCTCAGATATAAGATTCAGCTGACCGCATTTGGTAAATTGAGATAATACTAAGGTCTAGAAGAAAATTTCTAAAAATCCTAATATAAAATAGGAATCTCTTACAAATAAAACAATTAAAAAGCTCTAATCCACACAAAGCAAGAGAGAAAATTTTGCAAATGATGGAAAACATGTGTATTAAGAATATTAAAAGTAAAATGAAAGTGACGATTATACTTAGAAGGGTCATAATAATAATAATTGCCGGAACTCGATGCCGAGTTTAAAGTTATTCCATTATTGCATGTGCCAGTGGCTATAAAGTCCTATTCTTGATGAAATTACGACGCCACAGTCCGGACACTGAAAATTTCCAGCTGTGTAGTTAAATGCTCTACGACTACGACTACTATTTGTCTCCAATGGCTCATATTAGTTGCATAGCGTTCCCAGTTGCCTGCTAAGTTGACTGTTTTCAGTGTTTCGGGTAAAACGTCTTTATAGTGTTTTTCCTGCTCTCCTTGTTTACGGACACCCTCGCTTAGTTCTCCAATAGTACACATTTTTCTATCCAATCGATAGTCATGACCTGCCCAACGTAGACGAGCAAGGGAGATTGGAGTCTCTATAGGCAGACACTTAGCTTTTCTAAGAATCTCTGATAGGATATTCGGTGGTATCAGCGAACGCGCATCATTTGACGTAATTGTCTTTGTTGTGTGCGCCCAAGAGTTTTAATATGTCTTGTATGCGGAACCTAGGCCTCGCATGCGTATAGAAGGACAGATGCTTGGTATACTTCAATTTTTATTTCGAGTGTTAGATCGTGGTTATCAAAACTCTGCGGCGCAACCACCAGAAAGACTTTGATGCAGCACTGATTCTGTTATGTATTTCATTGTCTAGATTTGCTTTGGTATTTAGAATGCTGCCAAGATAATTAAATGAGTTCACATTTTCTAGTTGTTGCTTTTGCAAAAAGATTTGCATATCGCTGATGACTTGAGCCACTGACAGAATCTTAGTTTTAGATGATTTCAGTTCAAAACCAAGAGCTTGATAAGCTTCCGAGTAGACGTCAATTATTTTCTGGAATTAGTTTGGAGAACGGGTTATTAATGCACTGTCGTCTGCATACATTAGTTCTGTTATGTAGAAGTTTCTAGTTTTGCCTTCAAACGTGCCAAATTGAAGAGACCGCCGTCATGCCGGTATCTGATACCCAGTCCTATCTCATGCAACCTGCTATCGAAAATCATGGAAAGAGCAGCCATAATATAGCCATAATATATATATTAAAAATGAGAGGGACTATTGCCACAAACCTCCACAAAGAATCGAATGCCTTCTTAATATCGATGAAGGCAATGTGCATATTTTCCTGATGCTCCATTCTCTTGCAGTTGTAGTAGGATAAAAATCATATCAGATGGAGAAATTAAGAATATTAAAAGGAAAATGAAAGTGACGATTATACTTAGAAGGGTCATAGAACATAAGTGTCGATGAAATGGAAATCTTGTCAAATAAGGTCCGAACAGATGGGTTAAAATGGACTTAAGAGGATTTTGAGAATTTCCAAAGAAGATGGAGAGATGATGAAGTTACAGGAGAATTGCTTTGAAACAACAGTAAACACTGGTAAGAAAAAAAAAAACATATAACAAGAGAAAAATGAGAAGAGTAAAAAAAGTTTTATATTATATTTTTAGTTAAATATATATAATAAAACCTACCTATCGGTTAGATCGCTGGACCAAATAACAAGATTAGTTGGAGAATTATTTTTAAAAGCTTGAGTAACAGTTTTAATAATCTTATTTACATAATCTGCCCAAAATTCTCTCGTATCAGAAAATTTCCTAGCTGCGTTAGTTTGTCTTAAACATGCCAAATTCACCTCATCTCCACCTATATGAAAAGTTTCATCATCACTTCCCAAATCTATCAGATCTTCGTAGATGCTTTGAACCAATTTTAGCGTTTTATTATTATCCGGATTCAAATGCCCATTGAGTACATCATCTTCACCACATATTATTAACTTTTCGTTTTTGGTATTCCAATGATTCCAACCCTCGTTAACGTGACTGGGTGTGTCAATTTCTAGAATTACTCGTATTCCTCTAATTCGTGCGTATTCTATTAAATCTAAAATTATAAAATTGTCACAAACACCAGAAAAAATGTATAAAAAATAACGTTATTGTATGAAAATAAATGTGGAACAAACAAATTACCTTTATCAACATAGAAGGTCAAATTGTAGATAACTCGTGGTTTAGATTTGTCGTAAAAAATAAATAAAAGTAGTAGAATTAGTTATAATTTATAAATCAAAGAAAAATTAATAGGGAAAACTTATGAGGAAACTAAGGATAGGACAGTGAAAACTAACAGAGTATCAAAAACATTAAAGCATCTGATGTTTACATTTCCTATTTTAAACGTGTTCAAAAACAGCATCATTTGGGTAAATCGTATATGCTTTCATCGCTTCGAAATATTATTATTAATGCTAATTTCACTAACCGGATACTTGAAAATGTGGGCAAAATTTGTGAAAAAAATAAAAAAAAAATTTAATTCCTTTCTCCGTTTCGTTGGAGTATCTCGGCAGCTATGCATTTTAGAAAAAATTTATAAAGACCAAAAAGATTTGCAAGTATATTTTCTAAAAAATAAAATTGATTGCAAATTAAAAAATATTATTATTATTATTATTATTATTATTATTATTATTATTATTATTGCAAAATGAACACATTTTCAGGTATTTAAAAGCCACTTCAAAATTTACCCAGAAAATCTTTTTTATATAAAAAAATACTAGGTACAGAAAATTTCAGCACAATTGTAAAGTAGTTTTCGCAATCTAAATTTTTTAAAAAATGGTATTTATTTTCAAAAGTATGCAGAGCCAAAAAAATGTTTTAAAATAGTACCTATATTGTAATACAAATGTTACAATGACAGGTTTCGTAGTACGAGTGCAGTTTGTGAAACGAACCGCGAAGCGGTGAGTTTCGCAAAGAACGAGTACTACAAACTGTCATTGTAATTCGAGTGTTACATACTATTTTTTATAATGAACTTTTAAAAGTATAAAAAAATAAATAAAATGAGAGTTTTTCGAAATATTTATTTATGTTGGCAATCTTGACACTTTTGACGCTTGATAGTTTTAATGATTTTAAATTTGAATGTTTGTCAAATTTGTATAAAATATTCTGAATTTCGCAATATCGCTGATAATGTAGTTAATAATTTACTACAACATACTTCTTGATTTACTACCTGAACTCTTTCGTTGACAATCAGTGCAGTGCAACCAATTGTGTAAAACAAAAAGTTACCAAAAACAGTGTTACAATGAATCTATTTCGATACTGTTTTTAGTGTCGAAATAGAAACTTTGTGAACGTGAATTATAAAAACAATATTTTTTACATACATATAAGCCACCAAATAAAATTTAAATTATTGAAATCCGTTGAATATGAGAGTAAAATTTTTTTTAAACATGCATACCTGCCGAGATACGGTAACGAAAAGGAGAAAAAAATTATTCTTCTAATTTTTTTCACAAAATTTTGCCCACATTTCCAAATGTCTGCATAGTGAAATTATCTTTACCATAGGATCATACATGATTTACCCAACCCAAAACAAATACCAACTGATCTTTTTCGTATTCTACACAATTTTTCACTAAATAAATTTACCTACTCAATAATTAGTAGACTCAAAAATATTTTTATTATCGTCTCGTCATAAAATTATGATAAAGTTAGTAAATAAATAAGCTCGTAAATTTAATTCTTATCAGATGTCTAAAACTACATGTTGGATATTAAACACAAGGCTGCAAAAAAACGATAACTAAACCAACACTCAACACTGACCATATTTTCTTAGAAAAAAATGTTATTAATGAATGACAATATTTTATAAATGGATTGGATTAAAAAGGAGAAGGAACGTTAAAGATAAAAGTTTGCCTCACCTAAAGGTTAGTAGTATTAAAAAATGACTAAAAGTGCTAAAAGAAGCAGAAAGAGAAGAAATAAAAAGTGGATCCATACCTTTAATATCGCTTGGTTTGTAAATCATATCAGGTCCGTATGCTCCGTATTTAGCCAACCAAGGATTGCTTGGTAATTCTATAGGAAAACTAACGGCATCTGTTAAGTGCAAGTGGAATACATTCAATTTATTCATTGCCATTCCGTCTAGTACTCTTAAAAGTTGTTCGATTGGGAAGAAGTTTCGTGCCGTATCCACCATTAATCCTCTATGAGCAAAAGATGGTAAATCTCGAATCTCTATATCATGGTAAATTTGAAGTTTTCCTGAATTTTCGTCTAAAGAAATTAGTTGACTTAGAGTTTCTAAACTATGCCTTGCTCCAAAATAAGTCTTAGCTGCGATATTCACATCAACATGATTCGTTACCTTTTTAACAATCATACTATAATTTTCATCTGTGTTAACGTGCGGTTTCCTTTCAGAACTAGAAACGTTAATAGTGATAAAAATATTGGTTAAATCTACATCTTCCAACCAAAATAAATCTTCTGTTGGGAGATTTCTTATAAATAAATCCACAGCCTGTTGTAAATCATCATTAATTTGATTATTTGCATTAATTTTCGTTGAAACTAAATTCTTTCTAAAAGTTGACATACGCCTTTTGTTTACTACCACTGATTTCGGTTTCGGCCACAACGATGGTGTGCCACATACCATATTACATTTTTCAACAGGAATTGATATTTCTCCAATATTTACTAGCCTTCTAATACATTGATTTTCGATGCAGTCGTAAGTCCATGATGAATCTGAAATTCTACAGTAATTTTAACTTTAAATTATAATTTAAATATGTATTATTATAAAATTGATTAACAATGCGATTTTTCAACTGTAAACAAACTGAAATTCGTTTTTATTGGATGATCACACATTATGTTAGAAACATTTGACAGATTTTGCATTGTACGAAGATTGTCTTTTTAGTTTTGCATCAAGCCATAAAGACAAAAGATATATGTATATACGTTCAAAACAATTGGTAAAACAGTTATTTTTGTCTTCAGTTGACATCTGCAAAATCGGTGTTTTAAAGGCATTAATGGTTTCTTCTGGCGACTCGAATCGATGCCCATGCATTGAATTCTTGATCTTTGGGAACGTGAAAAAGTTGTTTGGGACGGTGGATGGTCTAACAAATCGATGTTTTGAAGCTCCGAAAACTCGATTGTCTTTTGAGCAGTGTGAGCACTTGCATTGTCCTGATGTAGGATGATTCGCCTTTGCGTGTTGCTTTGTCGCAGTTTCGCGATGACTTCTGGTTAACAATAGTTAGCAATCGTAAGTAAACGTTCTTCGATCTTCTAAAGCAATTGATGCCACATGACCAGCATTTGACACAAAATTTGCGACCATTTTCTTTGACACACTTCCCGAATGGATTACTTTTGTTGGTTTTTCCTTACATTGAAATACCCTCACAGCGGATTGGCGTTTATTTTCCGGTTTGTAGTAGTAAATCCAAGATTTATCGCCACTAACAATACTATAAACGTTTTTTGTTGAACCCTTCCAATGTTTTTTGACAACAAGTGCAAGTGACGCGAACCGCTTTTTGCTCTTCTGAATCGAGGTCTTTGAAATGCCCAAAGATGCCTCTATGTTAAATGGCTGGCATCCTTAATTAGCTGACTAACCGCATCAATGTTCTGCTGTGTGACTTGTTTTGGGTGGACCTAATATCAAAAATTCACTGTACCTACTTATTTTATTGTATTACAATGAAACTCTGGATTTATGTCAACAAAAGATTGAGGTTATATTTGTATCTAATGATTCTATTCGTGGCACCTTCTAAGCAGCTATATGCAAAACTAAAAAGACAACCCTCCTATCTCTGTTTATGTTCGAAATGGATGGCTTTGTGGTTTAAATAACTAAATATCTTAGTTTTGAATTTAAAACTTCTTATTGCGCACCTGATACAGACTGTGGTATAAACATACAAACATAGATTTTGTATGGAGAAAAAATGACAGATTGGAATATAAGAAATAATTTGTTGCTCGCTGCAGTGACTCGAGAAAAAGTGTCCGCGTAAGCGAGATAACCTAGTTACCTAGATAACCAATATACAATTTTTGGCTTACTGCTTTGTCAAAGAGAGCATCGGAAGCTTCAGTTTTATCGTAATTTTTTTATTTTCACGCGCCTTTTTTTCTGTAACACTAATAATTGAGGATATTTGACTACTTTTAATATTTTTCAGAAATGTGTCAAGTTAGGAGAAAAAAAATTGGTAGGTTTTAATATATATGGGGACTGGAATATTAAAACGATTTAATATTTCTCATTTAATTTTACATTATTCTATTTAACCCGCAAGAGAAAACAATATCTTTATTCAAACTCTCTGTCACGATTTACTTGAAAACTAATTTTTAAGATATATTTAAGTGATGGTCTTGTTTTTCTTTATCATCTGTCCCAAGCTTATCGTATTTTTATGACTAATACAAACAAACAGTTTTTCTCACTTAGAAACTTATTCTACAAAAGGGTTTTGCTTGTGGTCTAATCTCGTTGTATAAACAAAACATTAAATACTCTTAACAGGGCAATTTCTGAAAAAAATACTATTACTTAATAAAAAATTCATCTTTAAACCAGTTGGAACTATATCTAATTTTAATTAAAACAATTAAAAATATATTCTTTCCTCGTATTGTTTTTAACTACCATTACTATATGTCCAATGTGTATAACTACACTTTTTGCCAACTTAATGTCTGGATACCAACACAGCAAATTAACTATCGAATTCTTACTGTGAGTGAATCAAAATATAATGTTGTCAGACAACTGTGCTAGACATAAATCAATTTATAGATTGAATAATAAGACCCACTGAAGACAAGGCAAACAGACAGGAAATAAGAGAAGAGTGTTTAAGTTTACTATAAATTGCATTGGCCAATCGTGAATACGAGGATGAATTTAAATTTTTAAAGAAAATCGAATGTTGAAGTTATTTCAAACTTTGGTTTAATATCTCATATTACCGCTGTAGATTTAACTATTTTAACAACTAAATCTTGAAATTTTAATAATACATTAATATTTAATCTTTTCATCAGTAGCAGTGACTTTCTTAATTAATCTTCTTTATTTTAATTCGTGATAATTTTATCCCATCCATAACTTAAAATATTTTAATAGAAACGTACTGGTATACTTCAGTCTACCAGTTCTCCAGGTACTTTCCATACTATACCTATGCCTTCTATATACATATATAATAATATGAGAGAGAAACAGTCAGAGAGGGGATAGATAACAAGGTCATTTTCCGTACGCAGACACCTTTTCTCGATTCACATTCACTGCTCTCGTCAAAACTAACATAGAAAGCGTAGGTAATTAATATATTTTGTGTTGATTCTCACAACATAATTCGTTACTACACAACCCAAAAGGTGAAATTCGTTGCATCAAGAATCGCTATCAAATTGTTTGGAAGATCTACATGTTAAAACTTTTAATGTATACCGGTAAACAATACCTAACACTATTCTAATATTATCAACTACAGCAAAACTCATGAACCAAAGAAACCGCTTTTAAATCTTATAAAAATAAATTACTATAAAAATATAAATGAATTATTATTGGCACATGAGAAAAATAGAGTCGTTCTGTAAAATTAATAACAATATTAGTTAAAAAAATTTAATATTGATTAAAATGAAAATTTCTGTAAAAAAGGTCATATTAGAGACCCTGTAAAGAAAAATGATTCACGCTAATCATTTGGTAGAAAAATATATGAAAATGTACGAAGATCTCCAATGGTCACAAAATTTCTTTTTATGTTAAATTTTGACCTTGAACACAGAGTTTAACTAAATTCCGACTTTAAAATAAGATTTTACTAACTGTCGACTCAAAACACAATTAAACCAAATATAGACATTAAACATAGAATTTTTCGACTTTAATCACAAGATTTTTGTAACTTTTAGAAAGTCTACAAACAAGAATATATTAAATGACATTAAGGAGAAATTGAAAAAATGTCGCTTCCATCAGGACTCAAACTCGCAACCTTTGTCCATACGCGGCAACGCTCTAACCTCTAAGCTATGAATGCTTAGAAATTATTTATATTTTTTGGTCGTTAAATTTAATTGATGTCACATGTTACGTGTTACGCTTACTCACTTTCTCCTTAAGTAGTAGGACGTGTACGCTATTACTCAGGTACGTATGTATGTTAGGGGTAACAGATACTCCTGCGACCTATAAGATCCATTGTGTCCCCCTTTTCTTGCTATACTTCTGATGATTTCCTCAGACTTATAGCAGCTCTTCTAGTCCTATCTTTCTTAGAAAGTTTAGGATATCGTTGGGTTTCAAGTTAGGTAGATCTTCATCTTGGTATTTGACCCTAGAATTACGTAATGCAATGCATTCTGAGAGTAAGTGTCCTCTTAATCGGCATTGCTCGGTTAATATTCTTGTTATAATACGGAAGTTCTTCTTACTAAGGTTAAGACAGCTGAAAGATCTCTTTTTGTTGCAGTTTTCCTGGAGCGTCTTCGATTGTCTTATTCCTTCTAGATCGTTCCAGTACTTGGATTTTTCGCTATCCATTTTTTTCTTAGCTTTTCTAAGGCTGAACTACTGCTGATTCCACAAGATGATTCTGGTCCCAAGTAAGGGGTTTAAGCTCCTTCTTTTGCCAGTATATCTGTTGTTTTGTTTGTTTCTATTCCTATGTGTCCTGGAACCTACAGGAGGGTAACAATGTTATTTTGTTCTAGTTCATTTAGTTTGCATAGGTATTCCCAAACCATCTTTGGAACTGATTGTGTGTGAATTCAGAGCTTTGATGGCTGCTTGAATATCTGACATGATTACAATATTTTGTTTATTAAATTCTACACATCTTTCAATGGCACGGATTTTCGCTTGAAAAATGCTTGGGTATGCATCCAGGCTCTCTGAGTATTTGGCATTGGCATTAATGTGTAAAAGGAAGGAGCTAGAGCCGATAATTGGGAAACTCCAGCCTAAGCAATTATATGCGAAATTACATCTTGACTTACGAGAATTTGACTTAATCCGATAGCAATTAGTCCCACATCTCGCGTAAGTTCAGAGTATTACTAAATATCATTTCTTGTTTATCTAATTTTGATATTTCAAAAATATTTTGAAGTATATTACAAAATATTTAAATTGTTTACTATGGTTCCGATTTTTTGCAATATAGTTTTTGGATAGAACAAATATTACAGTTTTAAAGTGAATATTTTTTCATTAAATCCCAAAATAATCTAATCTTGCTAAAAAATATTATAAAGCTCATATTTATATGCATAGTGGATAGACTTATTAGCTTATCACCAAGTGCGACAATCTTGGGATATATAATATAGAAAAATATTGCTTCTGATCGAGATTTGCTTTAATTATTATAATCTAACTTAGGTTTAATACCAACTAAAAAATTACGTGTCAATTCGTTTGGTATTTTTTTATCTTATTGTTGCTAACAACATGTACATGTATAAATAAACACCTGTTATTCGTGTTAAACATAAAATGCGTCAATAAAGATATGGATTACTATTAACTTACTTGATTTATTATAATGGGTATACGTATACACTTTATCGGAATCTGAATATCTAACCCCGTACACAAAAGTCACTACCAGTGCAAAAGCAAGAATGTAAGGAAGCAGTTTAATCATCTTGACCGGTTCTCGTTTATGTCTGACATAGACTGTGTCTTCGATTTCGATTTCTGCTTTTTCGTTGCCATCTAATAAACTTTGCGTGGATTCATCGTCATGGTTCATTGCCGAATGATGGAATACACTATTTAGGTGATAAGATAACACTTGTTGTTTTCTATACATTTTTTTTAAATCTTTTAAACATTTTTAATATGTAACACTACCTACTTATATACCTGTTGTTTTATTAATTAAGATTTATTAAATGTTTTTTAAATCAAAATTTACTTTTTACAATGTTTTCAAACAGTTTTACGTTGGATGTTTAATCAAAAATTAGTGCATAGTTTGTTTTAACGTCTTTGTTTTGTAAACGTTTGACAATGCCTATAATTTATTTTCTAATGATTAGCAGAACAAATATTTTATTATGAAATATTTAGTTTTTTGATTAATTAATTAATAGACGACCTGGAAAAATTAATAATTTATGGTCTCAGTCTGGGAGATTACATAAAATTTTCCTATGAAATAACTTTTACTATAATAACCTACCTATATTTCTCATGAAGATTTTAATAGTATATTACATACCGATGTAGAAAGTACTTCATTTTCCTCAAGAGAAACAATTTCTCGAGAGAAAAATGGTACTTCCACCGAGGTATGTATACTATTATATTCACAATCGTTTTAAAATAATATGATGAAATTAATAAATAAAGAAATCAATTATGAGAAACATTTATTTCAGACATATCTTCCTGCCTAGTAATATATGAAAAATTTGACAGTTATCATTGACGTGAAATTTATTTCTATAATAATTCGTGGTTTATTCTTTTGTAATTGAGAGTATTGCAATGAAGAAGATTGTACACCCCCAGAAATACGTGAGGCTGCACAAGCGGTGACGTTAAATCTCTTACCTGTAAATAAAAAAAGTATGAGAAAATGTACGAAATGTACCACGAGTGGTGTATTGTCACGCCTGCGCCTGGGGGGTTTGGGGAGAATGTGCCATAGTGTTTTGGGATGAGGGGTAGCTAACTGAAGGCACTTCCCAACCAGGTCGTGGTTATCTACCCCCTGGTTAGGTTTCCTGCTGAAGGCAGAAAACTAACCAAGGGGAAGATGAGATAAACAACAGGAAACAAACAACAAATATATTAACAAGAAACAATAACAATGAATAATTAAATATAACTAACGAATAACTAAATAGAAATCTTAACTAATCTTACCAAATAAAACTACATGGTGGCATGTCACACTTACTCACGAAAAATATGTCAAGAGTCACAACGACCCAGACCCAAGGGTCTGTTTTAGGGATACCCCAAAGGGTGACCCTTATAGACAACCTCAGACTCCAAACTCCCCAAGTGCGACCTTAACGACGCTCTTTTATAGCCAATTCTTACGCTACGTGAGAATAAGAATTAAACTATATAAGGTCGCCTTGAAATCTAACGTACTGACTTTGGCCTGGATAATTACAATACAAAATAATAAAAAATAATACAATGAAATCTAAAACAATTAAACTACCCTATTATCGTATGTGACAGTATTGAAAGAGGAGTTCAAACCGGAAGTTCTGAAAACTGCTTATTGGCTAATTTTGCCAATTTGTTGGTCAAAAAAAGAAATCTTTCACTCTTTGGTCTATTTATTCAGTGCTAATGAGTACAATACGAATAAAACATGATATTGATATATCAAAATATGGAAAACTAATATCGTTTTTGAAAAAATTAACCAACCATGAGAACCTGATTTTTTTTCATGGGACCACATTCAAAAAATTTTCTTTCCAACAAAAAAAGAATCATCAAAATCGGTTCATAAACGACGAAGTTATTGCTGAACAAACATAAAGAAGCATGTACCTATACGGTCGAATTTTTATTTTATCCCTTTTAGTTGCTACTTGGCTTTGTCAGATGTGAACGCAAATTTATGATGACTATCTTCAAATCCTTCTAAATACCGTGTAAGAGGTTGTGGGTTCAATCCTTAACAATCCCGACATGTAGTACCAATGTGTCTTTTCGAAAAAAAAGTGTATTCTCTAAAACCTAGAGACACCACGCACGTACGGTGAGGAAAAAAACGTGATGAAACGTGGACTTAATTGCCTGTAATCACCAACCTGCAGTGAACAAACGTGGTGATTAAATGCTCATCCCTTCCCGTAGTGAGAAGAGGCATTTGCCCATATAGTAGATTTTTGAAGTGTTCCCTGGAATATATTGCACATTGTTGACCAGCCTTTAATAACCAAATTTCTATGGGGCCATACAGACACTCTTCTCTTTTGAATACAAAAAGAATCGGATCATGAATACCGGAGATATGCCGTAACATACATACAAAAAATACGTTTGAATTAAGAACCCCCTCCTTTTTTGAAGTCGGTTAAAAACATGGTTTCTTAAACCTGAAATGATCTATTGGTCATATCTAACGATCTAATCACCTATTTTGCACTTTTTTGGTGAAGGAAAACAATGCAACAAGAGACAATATCAGAGTTGCAATAGGTACAAAGACTCGCTTTTATAAAGGAAAAAGTTGAGCTCATATTCTGTGACTGATTCTTCTTTAATACAGAAATCCAAACTGATTTTAGGATTGATAACGATCTGAGGCGAGTAGTTTCTATCACTTCCAGGAGGTTTCATAATAAGTCAAATTTTTCTTTGTGCTGGGAGATCGTAGCTCATACCTGTTCTGATTTTTACAGATCCAGAAGCAAGCAGATTTTAAATATCGTATTTTTATTTTATTTCGTTAAAACCCGTCTGTTTCTCTATAATTTTTTGTTAGAAAATGCAAATCCGCACTTTATCAACTGAATTATATATGCAAAATAAATTTCTGTTTTTTACTTTAAGAAAATGCGAACGGAATTGTGTCTACATTTTCATTACTGTTTATAATTTAAATAATTGATAGATAATAATTTGGAACACTTTACTTATTTTAACGATTTATTGTTTTTGCATTAATTGTTTTTTTATATTAGTTTGTTGTATAGGTATGTCCTTTATTAAAGTTCGATTTTTTTCATTTCCACATTTTTCATTCATGCTTAATTCAATATAAGAATGTGCCGCCAAAACTTCAAGTTTGATTCTAGTGTCTTCCGAAATTTCGTCTTTCTAGCACAAGAGCTATCCCGGAAATTATAATATATTAGTTTACCACATTAACACTACAAGTATTCAGCAGTTATTTGAGTAGGTAATTCTCATATACCTACCTGCATGTCATTTTTAGTCGTGTTAATTTTGATACAAATACTTATAGACCTGAACATGGGAACCAATTTTCATGGGAATATTGGAATCCCCGGTGAAATTATCGATTCAATGCGGGTATATCCTGGTGGATCCGTATAAAATAAATCTCAAGAGTACGCGAAATTGTCGAGTACTCTAAAAATGTAACAACTACACTCGAACACCGTGTGAGGTGGGAGCTTCCAAACATGGGGAAAACGAGTTTGATGTTGGTTTTTTATAAATTTGAGTGGCACTTATATATTAGAAAAGAAAGTTGTATTTGTCCTTACCAAGATTTTTATGAGGTTTTAGTGTAGTGCATGTATAAAAAGGGTGTCCATAAATGATGCGTTAAAACTTTAAGGTGGTGATTTCTTATAAGAAACTGGGGCTACAATGATTAATACGATTTTTTCGAAAACTCCATATTAACAGAGATAAAGTGTGTTAAAGAAAAAAAAACTAGAAGTCGTGAAATTAACCGGTAGGTAAATGATGTTTTCACTCTACATATAAATCTAATTGTGCCTTCTTCGACTTTTCTTAACACAATGATTAACAATTTTTCAGGATTTTTTCAATTTTTTTACTACCTTTTTTAATTTTTTTACCCTTTTCCAATTTTTTTACCCTTTTCCAATTTTTCATAATTGTTTCTAGTTTTTTCTTAGGAATTTTTAAATTCTTTAGTTTTTTTTTATAAATTTTTGAAGGTTTTATCCAAATGTTCACACAAATCAGAATTGAAATAAAAATCGTAATACTTATTGGTCTCGTTATTTAATAGTTATTTATGAAACAGTTCGTGAAGTATGCTTTTTGCGCAAGCACGCGATGTTTAGAGCACAAGCGAAGCAAGCAAAAAGCACTTTACGCACAGTTTTATACAATATTTTTTCTACAACCGTGCGTAAAGTATTACCTTTACACGGTTTAAGGTTCGTAAAGTTTAACTTTTTTTCACTAGTGAAAGAAAGTAAAATAAGCACTGTTTTGTATAAGATTATGCAAATACTTTTATGTGTCTTAGTGGCCGAGTTTGTAAGGTATATAGCTTCTACCTTGATGACTCTGGTTCAATTCCGGGTAAGAAAACTTTTTTTTTTATTATTTAATTGTGTACATTTGTGTAAATATATTTAATTGTTAAATTATTGCAGTTTAATACATACAAAACTAGATATTATATTCAGTAATTTTTAATTTGATTTTTAATATGACAGAAATATCAGTTCATGAATAAGGGTAAGTATTTTTATTTAAATGACTGATTGACATTTCAATTAATTTATAATTCAAGCATTTCGCGTTTCTACGTACCGGTATTATAAGGTGAGATTAATTTAGAAAATAAATATTTTGTTATCTAAAATATGTTTTAAATATAATTTTTTTTTTCAGTAAAGCGTAAAAAAATATCAGGCCTATACTTGTATTTCTTGTAAAGAAATTCGGTTGTAGAAAAAATATTGTATGCAACTCGTGCGTAAATGTTCCTTTTTTGACTCATGTGATTGTCGCATTCGCCTGCGGCTCATGCGACAACATTCACATTCGTCAGAAAAGTTCACTTTACGCACTAGTTGCATAAATAACTATTATCTACGATAATCAAATCAAAACTAATGCTCTCATAGCAACACCATGGCAACGCGAATGCTAAGGATGTTTGATTATATGAAGGTGTGTCAAAAACAGTGCGAAAAAGTAAATCCCATTTAAAATACATTGTTACTTTACGCACACTTTCAATCCTTCACGCACTGCTGTCTATAATGACAGTTTTCACGAACTAAAAATTGATACATAATATGAGGTAGAGTAGATAAAAGTTATTTTTTTCTTATTATTTTTACTGTAAAAATCTTTATCGTTTCGATTGCCATACAAGAAATAAACGATAAATATATAATTCTTTAGTCCTTACCTCTATGAACCACTGTTTTGATTAGTTGAAACAGTCGGGCGTATTAAAATCGTAAAATATTTGTTAATGCCCATTTTCGTATCAACTAACTGACAATTTAAGCTGAGCGAAAAACAATTTTTTCTATGTAAAAGGAAACTGACGATAATCGTGATTACACGTCGTGGATTTTTGAAATTTTTGTGTATAAAAAATATATCCGGAACGCTATGTGGAAAATTCGTAAAATCCACATCGCGTTGTGGGTATAAATTTCGGGCGCTCCTGATTTTTTTGAAGTGAAGTAATTTAGATGGTTATTGTAGCAAATGTATAGACACGTGTGCATGAAAATTAATTCATTAATTACCAAAAAACATTCATTATTTAGCATATAGAACAAATAATTATTTTCTGAAATCGCTTGGAAATGTCTAGTTTCTCGGATCAAATTCAAGCCGCAAAATACACTATTCTTATATTTTAGTCCGTTACTGGGCAACCAACTTTTCCGTACTGTACGGGAATATTTTTTCTCCACGACCATTAATGAATGTAATAATTCCGATTTCATTTTTGATAATAGAAAGTGTTCATTCTCACTCTTGAGATAGAATATTCATTCTGAAACACTTGCTTCTTATGTGTTTTGCATGTATTTCCATTCTATAACTAGTGACGGAATAACATTCTGTAATTGCTCAACAAAAACATAGATTGCCCTGCGAATTTTAAAACTGTCACTCAGTTTGTCAGTGCGACGTTCTAATTGTTTTGCTACATATTTCAATTTAAATAAACAGAATTATTACATGGTCGTGGAGAAAATACAGTCTGTTACACGGTTAGAATGAAAATTCGATAACTCGTGGTTCCTCTCGCTCGCTACGCTCGCGTTCGGAATTCTCCACTCGTATCGAATTTTCATTCTAACCTTGTTACAGAATATACTATTCCGTACCTGTGTACGGGAATATTTTTTATTTCATCCTGTCCAGTAAATACACTTCCCCATAATCAATTTGGCGCCGGTAAGTAGAACATTACGGTATCAGGTACTGTAATGTGTTGCCTAGCAACGCTGCTCTGATTGCTTAAGGGAAGACAATTACTTTTAATTTTTGACATTTAAAAATACTATAATGACTATAAAATAAAAATAAAATAATTAATTACTTACTTTTACATCCATATTTAAAAAGAAGTCAATGTTATTCAATTTTATATTAACAATTAAATCTTAATAATAATAAAATTATTTGACAGTGACAGATGGCTTTCAAGCTAATTTGACCTAACTAATCAAGTTACGAACTATTTTTAGTCAAGTTACGAACTATTGTTAAAATTTTTATGAATTTATTAAGTTATAAAAACAGGATGAAATAAAATATAATACGATACATGGTCGTTAGGTGTTATTACAGTTCTCGTTTTTATTACCGGACTTGGCTCCTACGTCGCCTCGTCCGTAAACTAACTCGTGCTGTAATAAGTCACCTACCGACCTTGTAACGTATAATACCTACTATTCTGTACCTGTGTACGGGAACGATCCATAAAACGTATATAAGCAAATTCATATTTAGCGCCTTGATTTTATTTGGCAATAAATTTAAAACCACATTAGTAGTAGTGTTTTAGTAACTCTGGAGGCGTTTTGCACCTCTAGACATCATCGTCACTGTCCATTTCAAATATAATTTAATAGTTATTTGTGACACAAGGACGGAAAATGACATTTTGCAAGAGCGAGTAAAGTTGTGTAGCCGAGGTGCGTAGCACCGAGGCGAAACAATACGAGCACTTGCAAAATATTTTCCGGACGTGTAACACACACTATTTTTTGGTTCGACTAATTTTTAATATTTTCAAAAGTTCTGTTATGTTCAAGACTTGACTGCTTGTGCTAACTGAACTAAGACCACTGACTAGAAGATAGCCGACAAAATGTCAGTTGGTAATTAATTTTTATACATACAAATACTGTGCTAATAACATAGACAAATTAATTAATTAATTCTATTATCTCTGGCTAATAAGCAGCACAGAGAAAATTGTTATATTGAAAATATTAAAATCAATATCTAATAATTTTATATAAAAATAGCAGAGACAATGAACTATATCCATAATCGAATGATAAGTAGTTGTAAATTGACATAAATGTCAAATTTTATAATACAAGTTGTGAGAGAAATTAAATGTAAATTAGAATCCTGCTTACATTTAGAAAAATTTATAGGTAAGTTTAGTATATTGTACGTTGTTTTTAATTAAATTTAATTAAAAGTTATATTTATTATGTATTTTTGGTGACTTAAAATTTAAACTCATAGCGCCATCTCTTTAGATAATCTAAAAGCTACTTTGCCGGCCTAGGCCGGAAAATGCCATTTTCCGGACGATTTTGAAGTAATTAATAGTATTGTTTCTGGACGGAGGACCAAAAAATATTTTAAGCAATATGTAACTAACCGAAATGGCAGTTTTGTGACATTAATCAACAATGATAAACAAACAATGTCAACGAAACGGTTTCATAGAAAATAAGATATCAAAAACAGTTATGCATTCATAAAACTTTCTTAATTTACGATTATATTTAATGCGATTTCAGAAAAAATAGTATGTGTATCTCGTAGTAAAAGCACATTCCCGGACTCTCAATGTTTGTTAGCCTCGGCTAAACGGCTAGGCCAACAATTTACATTGTCGTCCGGGAATGTATCGCTTTTCCTACTAGATACACAATGTAGGTAGGTACTATTAAAAGGTATATAGGACTGTCACTGCCGAAAACATTGCATTTTCTCGTCAGACTCTAGTTATGCCCCAATGTATTTGTCAGACACTTTTCCACATAATAATTACAGATTTTCTACATCAACTTTTCATTATCTGAGGGTTATTAATAAATTTTCTGATACTCCTGAAATCGACTACTTTGTGGCGAAATTTTGGATAACATAAAAAGTTGTTTTTAATAATTTCAACGAAAGTATTCTTAAAAAATTAGGTTGTTATGTATAAATTTTGTCATTTTGTCATTTTTCCGTCGTTGTTTGAGGTGTTAGACGCTTAAAATGACCTACATATGACATCGTGTTTCACTGATTGTTCTATACGTCGTAAAAACGACATGTTTCTGAAAATGTTGCGGAAAAACGCCCCAATACCAAAAATAGTTATTATCCTAACAAGTGCGGAAAGTTATACTTTCCCGCACGCGAACTGCCGATGCCCGAACGACGCGAAGCGGAGTTCGGGCAAGCAGTTAAGTGCGGGAAAGTTAATTTCCGCAAGAGTTAGGATCAATATTTTTTCTACAAGCAAAATCATCTCGAAAATTATTTAGATACTTGAAAAGATGCGATTGTGACAATTAAATCTTTCATAGTGTCAATAAATACACGACTGTAGCTATAGCAACCCTACTTAAACAGGTGAGTTTGTTGTTGCTTTGAGTAAGGTTTACAGGGGTGATTTAATAAATTATGATTTTTTTAAAAAATTTTAAAAACAAACATTTTAAAAGTCCCTATTTTCATGTAAAATAATCTTAATTTTTTTTACTATTTGTATGTAGTCCAACAAGATAAAGATAATAATACAATAATTTGTCAAAAAGGTTATCGGAAAACATCTCTAATTAATAAAAAAAAAATGCGTGCGGGAAAAATTCTTTCCCGCACGCCGTGCGGGAAAGAGATATTTTCTGAATTAAAATGCGTGCGGGAAAGTGTTGTTTTACGCATGCTTGTAGAAAAAAGTCTTAGAGGAAAACGACGTAAGTTTCGGTCTAATAAAGACATACAAGAAGTTTGGAGTGAGTATCGATCACAACTTTTTTCCCGGCGGGCACTCTACTGACCTGTTCCATAAGGCCCAATTCACACAAAACGGACGTCTGGCAGAGACAGTCTTCGGAATGGCACGGACATGGCGGAAGCGTGGCGTTTGCAATGCACAAAGAGGTAGAGGACAGTAGCGAGAAACACGTCAGTAACCTGTTGCTTTTATGGACAACAATATGGCTTTTTAATCGGTGACGAAGATGATGAAGATATGTATTTGGCTAATATAAATAAAACAAAAAAGATATGTTGGGTTCATCTATTGTGGCTGCAGAAGGGAAAAACTGGTGGAACATACGATGTATTGCGAGATTTGAACTTGTGACTAAAGTAAATAAACAACTTTGAATCGTAAGTGTTTGGTAAATTGCTAAGGAAGTGATTTTTAAAAGAAAAAAAAAATACGAATTTTATTATTTACAGGTGGTGAAAAGTTTTGAAATCAAAAATGTATGAATGTATTTTTTAATGACATTGTTTTTGTTATTTTAAATAATCTCCCTCAGCTTAAATACACTTATTCCAATCATCCTCCAGTAATTTTATACCATCTCTATAATGATTGTTTCAAGTTTTAAGTTTCTGAAGAGGTAATAGTCGGAGGGAGCCAAATTTGTATTTTAATTTGTTCAATTTAACCATCGTCAACAAACTTATCTGAACACGTGCCTTGTCTTGATGAAAAACCGGGTCTTTTTTTACGAATTTTTTTACACCATCTTCTTCGCAGAATTGTATGTTGAAGTGAATATCATCCCGTATTTTTAAAGATAAACCCAGAAACACTTGGTGAGGAACTGGCGTGTCCCTTCTTTGTACGCCACGAGAGACGACAAAGAGACGTGGTTGAGGGTGGGATGGCGACCGCCCGCACCACGTATCTTCTGTAAAATATGTGCTATTTGTTTACATAGAACTATACCTCGAGGCCCAATTGTCTGTTAGTGACGTCTTTGTGACGTAGGTAAATGCAAGTGGGACCAATGCGAAGTTCGAATGAATGGTAACTTAGAAAGACTTACTATCTTTGTCTTTTTAACGCGCAATAGAAAGAGATACTTTTAAGAAAAATGTCAAGCGGCACTAGCGTACTTAATAATGTTGTCTAGTGTTGACATTTGTCCCAAAAGTATCTCTTTCTATTGCGTAATAAGACGAATATAGTTAGTTTTTCTAAGTTAAACATGACAACTAGAATTCATTCGAACCTCGCATTAGTTCCACTTGTATTTACGTCACAATGACGTCACTGACAGACAATTGGACCTCGAGGTATTGGAGAGACGCGGAAGAGACAAAGATCCGCAACTCGTCTCTGTCCGGCGTCCGTTCTGTGTGAATTGGGCCTAATATACTATTTTAAATTGATCTCTTGCTGTATATGGAGTAGGTTTGAGATTTTTTTAATAAGTTTGTATTAAATTCCTAAATAACAGTTGTTATTTTCAACAAAAACACAAAAGGTATAATGTAAATTTTATTTGTAGTAAACACAATTCGTAAATCATTTTAAAACAAAATGATCTCTAGAAACGTATAAAACAAATTCTCAGAATTTATGTAAATCGATTTATAAATATAAAAATAATCTCTATATTATATTATTATTACAATAAAGCTTTAAATTCAGCCCTAAAGGACTCCCTACTTCTATATAATTATAGATACATCACAGAATTAAAAGTAATGTGCATATGTATGCATTACCCATTTTTCTACTTTTAATTTATTACATATGTATGTAATAAATTAAAAAATATATATGAATTACCAGCATTCATATTTGTATATGGCGCATTAAAACCGGCATATGTATGCCTTACCGATATTTTTATTATTTTTAATTTGTCACATATATTATGTATGTGACAAATTAATTTCCAGCATTCATATTTGTATATAGCGCATTGAAAATAACCGGGTTGTTTTACATAAAAGTAACTATAAACATTGGATGGATTATACCTAAATTTTTACAAAATTTAGATTGCACTAATTAACATACTAGTTAAATATATACAATGTTTTTATGCAATCATAAACTTGATTGCGATTTATACATATCAGATATAATCTTAACTATCGGAATGTTTCCTATGGTTTTTCTAAAAAACAAGTCCTCTATGGTCTGACCTGGTACTTTTCTAAGTGTAGGAAGTAATAGTAGTAATTTCCCAAATCTTAAAGGTTGTCCTGGATATGCTGAACTTATATATTTATTCAGAGTTAATTGAGTTTCATCCTGAATGGCAGCTATTTTCATTGGTTCACTTAAAACCCTTTCTGTGGTTGATTTATCGAGAGTAGTTTTAAATAAAACTGTCGCCTTTAGACAGGTATACTCATGCATATCAATCTGAAATTGCCGTATATTCATCAAAACCTCTTGAAACTCCTGCACACTGTGTAAAAATCCATTATTACTGTCGAAATTGATACAGTTCGTTACTAAATGTGGTAAGTAAGTCATCGGCAAAAATTGCGCTGCTCCTAGAACGAATAATTCCCTCCAACTCTCTTCTAACAATAGAAGTTGGTCACACAATGATAATGAAGTAAAGCATGGTAGTGATTTTGTCCATTGAACGTTCATAAATAAAAGTCTAGCAGCAGCTTCACAAATTACAGCCGGGTTCGGTAGTGTGGCTGGTACTGGTGGTTGTAATGGAACTGGAAACTGCAACAAACAAAAAATCTATTAAAATAAAGCTATTACCACTTAATTATATAGTTATAAAAGAGTCGGTTCCGCCCTTGTATTACAATATTCGGATAGCTTTATCTGTGTTGATTGTTCCCCAACTTTGTTGAAGGGGTGAAGGAAGAAATTTTTATACACCAGAGGTTAAGTTTAAGTTAAGACAAATGCATCTGTGGAAACCGCATTCGAATCGGATTAGTAGTTTTAATGTGATGCGAGCACAAACATACAGTACAGACATACAGACAAAAAAATCTAATCACATTTTGGGTCCAATATGGATGTAGTAACACCTTCCGCTAATAATTTTTTAAATATCTTTAATGTACAGAATTTTCATTTCTGCATTATTGTATAATATAGATTATTTTTCACGCCCCCACAACCCCCCTTGTGGGTGGAATTTCCTAAAATCCGTTCACAATTGAATTCAAAATTATTAAAATAACTATTTTACATCAATGTGTCAAACCTGTAGGACTTATATTTTAATTTTTTTATTATTTTTCACTTTCCCGCAACCCCTGGAATTTCGTAAAATCGTTCTTAGCTGACCTCTACCTCCCGTAAGGAATATTACTAGCAAGTTTCAAGTCGATCGGCCTTATATACTTCCAGAGATATCGTGACTATATACACAGAAACTCTCTTTTATATATGTATATAGATACCTATTTGACAATAGTTATTATCCTAACAAGTGCGGAAAGAAATACTTTCCCGCACGCGAACTGCCGATGCCCGAACGACGCGAAGCGGAGTTCGGGCAAGCAGTTTAAGTGCGGGAAAGTTAATTTCCGCAAGTGTTAGGATCAATACGTTATACAACTACTGCTCTGGAAGTAGTAGAATTTGAGAGGAATATAACAAATAATTTTTTCTTTTGACACATCTGGCAATAAATTTGTTGTTGCATTTTTAGCTGATTCAACTAGTTCAGGTGGAGTTAAACCTCTTGTTAAATCGACCATTATTTTAAATAGTACACTTAATCACCTACACTTTCTTTTTGCGTTTAATACACTTGCGTTGTGACAGTTGTGACATAAATTAAAAAGGGTTAGGACTGATCGAGTAGTCTCTCTAGTCAAATAAAAACGACAGATAGTTTAGGAGGAATCCGTGTAGTTATGTGGTCATAACCAAACATGTGCGTTTATGAAATACATATAGTCAAGTATGCGACTATTGTGTACTTCGGAGATGACATACTGCGCTCGAAAAGTCAACTTCCAGAGCAGGCATTGTATAAATCAGATTTTATTTGATAGTTGCCTTTTTGTGTCTTAACATGTTTAGGCACTGTTTTTTGCATGTAGTTTCTATCAACTATTTTCGAAACATAATCAGTTTTAAAAGGTGCAGTCACCGTATATAGACAAGAATAGTAGGATCAGTCTGCGTGACGCCTTTGATGTTCTTTGGTCCATATTTCGCTTCGGTTGGCCGACGTTTTTTGTGGAGCTTTCTGAGAACTCTACCGATTAAGGAAGTAATTTACCGATATACCGTTCAAATTTTCGGTCAAAATCCTTTAACTTTTTTGAACCTTAATTTAAATTTCCCTTTTTTCTTCTTTAAATTTGCCACCATTTTTTTCTACTTATTTTTTGTTGTATCAATCTACTGGTCTTAGAAATTTTAGGTTGGCAACGCTGCTGGTGAGCGACAATGATAAAGACCGAAATGCAGACCGAGAGCATCGTCGGAATAGAACCAGTTGTACTATTCTTGTATACGGTGGTGCAGTCATTAAGAGGATAAAAAAATAAATGAAAATTGTTGAATGCTGTGTGATAGCTGTAAAATAGTTTGGTTGTAGATTCTCAGACAGACAGACGGACACACAGTTAGATAGGTCAAACTTATAAAACTCCCTTTTTTGCGTGTGGTGTAAAAAAATAAAATTTTTCGTTTTAAAATAGTAGAAATATCTATGAAACATGCAAAATTTCCAGAGGTTGAGACGTTTCCAATATCAAATAGCAAAAAAGAAAAAATGATTAATAAGATATGAGATTTTTATAAAAATTATTTAAATTAACTTACTCTGGGAAAATTTATAATCGAATTGCATAAAAATCCGGTTGATCCAGTTAATCCAAAAGGATTTTCCAAAAGCGGTGGCGTTGTAGATTTTGTGATAGCCAAATTCAATGGTACTGGTGGCGATACCATCATATGCTCACGAGCCTCATTGAAAAAATTTGACATTTGCTGCCTTCTCAAAGTCGAATTACGGGGACCTCTCTCGTGTTGAACGGCTGTAACAACAAAATTTTGTTTAGTCAAAGGACTACTAAAAGGTGCTTCAAGGATAATAGTAAAGAAAATAAAGTTGAGTATGACATCTGGTAGCAAATATTTAAGTTGGTTTGTTTATGTAATCTTTTTGAATAGATATATTTTAAAATTCGGATACAATAGGTAATCGGACAGGTAATAACGAAAAATACAAACAGTAGAGAGCTATTTTACCATATTCTTGGATTTCCTCAATTGAAAGGCAAACTAAAGGAAGCTGATAAATTATATTTGGCAAACAAAAATGCAAAAGGATCGAATAATTATTAAGATAAGTGGAATAAACATGACAGCCAAAAACAGAAAAGTAGATTTAGTAAACAATAAACTATCAATTTGGTGAAGGAAATGAAAATGCATAAACTGGTCTGGAGAGCTGATAAAATGCGATAAATAATAATTTACGTTTAATCAAATAATTATGTTAGAGATGAATTGTACCAAGTCTAATATAAAAAAATGCTACTAACTGCCACTATTAAGAAGCTGATGGCGTTGTGATATAAAGGGTTAAAAAACCATTGTTTTAACAAGAGAAATATTGCTTAGTATTAAGAATATTAAAGAGGCACTTAATTCTGGAGTCATTTGGAACTAACAAGTGAAAAATCGTTAAAATAAACAAGGAATTTGAATTGCACTTGTATACATAAGAGTAATTTAAATTGTCTGCTTATACCGAGTTAATTATATTGTATTCAAATAGAAGGGTTAATCGTAAATGATTTTTTTATTGATTTCTACTCTATAAAAAGATTTTTAAATATTCGTTAACTTACCATCTTTGTTCATGCCTGCTTCTTGACACTTTTGTAGTCTACAAGCTCGACATTGATTTCTATGGGTTTTGTCTATTATACAAAGTCCCTCCTCTTTAGCCTTGCAAACGTACTGTCTATTTCTACGGATTGAACGTTTAAAAAATCCAGCACAACCATCACAAGCAAAAATATTGTAATGCTTTCCTGATGAAAAATCACCACAAACCTTACAAGGTATATCTAGGATTCTACCTGTAAAAAAAATTGTTGTTGTTAAATGGTACATATTAAAAATAACAGCGGACTCAAAATAGAGCCTTCAGTTACTTCGAAGCAGATCCACAAGCTGTAGATTTTGTTTGTATTAAAAATAATAGGATGTCCAAATAGAGCCATGAAATATTGTCTGGCTTGGATTAAATACAATTTTGTCTCAATATTAGAAATAAAAAAAAGTAGGTAGGTACCTACGTAGGTATTAAGTTGGATCGATACCAATAGAAATTTGTACTTAAGTTGTATTTAACTCAAAGTTGCTCATGTGCAACTTAAATGTACTCATGTGCTTTGAGATTTTATGCATTTGTACTAAAGAAACGCCCGCTTTTTAACAACAAAAAATATATCAACAATAGTATATTGTGTGGCAAGGGGTAAAACAAGACGATTTCTGACTAGGGCGAGAGTTGACTGTCCGAGCGAAGCGAGGGCTGTCTTTGCCCGGTCAGAAATCTTCTTTGTTTCATCCCGTGCCACACACTATATTTCTCATATCACATGCATTGAAACAGCGAGTTTTGATCTCTGTAGCCAGTTGAAGTAAGACTATTTCATACAAATAGCGTAGTAATATCTTGACAACGATTTGACGACAGCTGTCAGACAATTATGATTTTATTCGGTTTTGTTTATTACAAATGCGATTCTGATAGACTTGAAATAAATACATATTTCATAAATAAATGAATGTGCCGGGCAGAAATAACGTTGTTTCTCCCCTAGGGCAGAAAAAACTGTCAGTTTCTGACTGACAGTTGCATTGGTCTGAAATTGTCTTGTTTCGACTGACAAAACAGGGATCAAAACAAGCTGGTTCAATGCGTGTGATATGAAAAAGTATTTTTGCTCAATATCCAAGATTTCAAAGAGAACCCACCTATCATTTTTTAGAGCGAAAGTATTTTTTAAATATAGGCATGTTTAAAGGCTAAAATAATAGTATTGTATGCTTCAGGAAATTGCTCTTTTGGATAATGATTTATGAACAAGGTGAAAGAGGCAGTTCCGTCTTTTATTCACCACTTCCGTTTGGCTTTAAATGCCACACGTCTTATTAACGTAACGCCCCAAGTAAAGAATACAGGGAAATAGGTAGATACGTAATAAAAATATTTTAAAGATAACAATCCACTTGTAATAATTTCAAGAATTTATTTATATATAAAGAATATATGGAAAAATCATAAAAAGCAAACTGCATAGCAGGGTAGGTCAAAAAAATCGATTTTTATCGATTACTTGGTACCTACTCTGAAAAATAGGTTGTTACATACCTCTAAAAAAGGCTCTGCAAATATGAGCTCTTAATTTGAATGGGAAGGCCTTTCTTTTTCAGTATTAGAAAGAAAAATCATATCTTTTTAACAACTGCGCGTTTTCTCTATAATCAATTTGGCGCCGGTAAGTAAAACATTACGGTATCAGGTACTGTAATGTGTTGCCTAGCAACGCTGCTCTGATTGTTAAGGGAAGACAATTACTTTTAATTTTAATTTTTGACATTTAAAAATACTATAATGACTATAAAATAAAAATAAAATAATTAATTACTTACTTTTACATCCGTATTTAAAAAGAAGTCAATGTTATTCAATATTAACAATTTAATCTTAATAATAAAAAAATTATTTGACAGTGACAGATGGCTTTCAAGGTAATTTGACCTAACTAATCAAGTTACTAACTATTTTTAGTCAAGTTACGAACTACTGTTAAAATTTTTATGAATTTATTAATTTTTAAAAACAGAATAAAATAAAATATAATGCGATACCTACATGGTCGTTAGGTGTTATTACAGTACTTGTTTTTATTTCCGGACTTGGCTCCTACGTCGCCTCGTCCGTAAACTAACTCGTACTGTAATAAGTCACCTACCGACCTTGTAACGTATAATATTATGAAATTGGCAAGTAGGAAATTAACTGCTCTACAAAAAGTTTTTTTCGATAATATTCGGTGTTTAAAATATAGTCATCGTCAAACTTCAGTTCACACTGACTTATGTTAAAAATTTTTATTAATAATTCCAAAAATAAAAACATTGGAAGCGTTAATTTCGCAAGAAAAGCAGAAAAAGTTATGGAAATCAAAACAAATTCCGTAGTACCAAACTTTGTTAAAAAAGTTTTTAAATACGCTCTGATTACACGTTTTCAAATAAATTCATGGCACTATTGGAACTTTAAATTCTATAAGACTATAAGAGATAAAATATTAAAAATTATCAGAATAAACAAGCTTTGAATAAATTTTTATAACGAGAACTTTAATATTTGCTTTAACGATAGAAAATCTAATTTGTATTTTCGTGAGACTCATCAATTAAATTGTAAATTTTCAAATTATTAATTAAAACTTGTTAAAATTGTTGTGACGATGAGTTTCCTATAGCCGAGGCAATCAAGCACTGAACCTCTGAATTTTAAACGGCAAGACGGATTTTAATGATTCTTTTTGCATTCGATTCGTGAGAACATCAGGAAAGTTTAAGACTTTATGCGATCATGCAATATTGGAAAACTGTATTTTTCCATATAAAAATGCATTTTTAAAGTGCTTCTTCAACAGAACTCGTTATGTATAGGCTGAAATGAATTCTACTTTGCTACTCAGAGGTTTCTGTGGTCGCTAAAAATAAATATGTCATTCAAAGTCATCACAGAGCACCTGGTGCTCAGGATACCTTCTATTTATATCAACTCTTGGAATTTTCGGTAATATCGTTATAAAATTAGTCAAAACTCAATACTTGGTTATTTTTGGGCTTGTTGAAAACGAATATGACATTGGAAATACCTGGTGGCCAGGTACTGTTTACCTCGTCTCCTGGAGTTTTCGGTAATATCGTTAAACAATTAGTCAAAACTTAATACCTGAGAGTTTTGGCCTGGCCATTTAAAGTGTTCTCCGGAGTACCTGGTGCACAGGATACATATTATTAACCTCTCCTCCAGGAGTTTTCGTTAAATTCATGAAACAATTACTCAAAACTCAATAATACTAGGGTGCTTTTGGTATATATAATATCCAAAGCGATCTACGGAGTATCTAGGACTCAGCCGAACAACCTTTTCCTCATCTCCTAGAGATTCATTGAATATATTAAAAACAAAACCTTTTTTTTTTTAAATTTAGTGCAAAAGCTCTCAAATTATGAGTTTTGATTAATGATATTATCGAAAACTCCAGGTGATGACGTAAACAGTAGGTAGCAAACTTAAAGACTTCTGAATAACAAAATTGGACTTATTTTTGCCAATAAATAACAAATTATTTACGAAATGCAGTTTAAAAATATGTTTTTTGTATGTACAAATACATGATCGTATATGGTCACAAAGTTTCCTGATCCTCTCACGAATCGAATGCAAAAAGAATCCTTTAAATCCATCTTGCCGTTTAACTTTTGGATGTATTAAGGCCGATTTTACTGCTTTATGTTATAGACTATTAATCGAAAACTACAGGTGTGTAATAACGTATTTTTCAGAGTACCAAGTAAAAAAATAATAATCAATTTTTGTGACCCACTCTACTGCGTAATGTACTTAATTGGTAGGAAAATCTAATAGCTACAATTAATAGTGATCGTAAAAATTGTACTTTGTACATTAATACTTAAATAATATAAATCAAAATTGTTATAAACAAGTTTTGGGATCAATCTAGAACATCAGAAAACTCATTGTAAAAAATTGTTCAACTTTTCAATTACCTAACAAAATTAGGGTCCGTCGTAGCAGATTTTAGAAATTAAAAATTGGTTTTCGAGTTTCATTTTTATTAATAAAAAACCTTTTACGTGCAACAGAGACGAATGGAAAACAATTTTAAAGTCGAAATAAAAGACAGAACAAGTACGATTAGAAAAAGAAAATAAACCAAGATAAATTACCGTCGGACAAAATAAGTTTTAAAAATTCGATAAATACATATTTGTCTATAAGAACTGACTTTGATTTTTCTTCATAATTTAAAAATATGAATTCGCGTTTAACTAGATATTCATTAACCCACAATTTTTTTTAAACTACAAATCTACTTACTAGATGAACTAGGCGACTGCGGTTTCATATGAAGACTTTGATCAATATTCATTAACTCAACACTTTGCATACTCGAACTAATCATTGTCTCTATATAATAAACCAAACTTTTCAACAACTAACACTTTTACACTAAGTAAAAAAAATAGGGTCTAACTTCCCAAGTCACTATCCGAAAACTATATGAACTTTAGTCTAATCTTTTTCCGACTTTAAACTTTTAGGGATCATTCAAAGTGACGGGATGAATGAAACCCTTTTGACTTAGCCAAAATTTGTTCTCTGATTGGTTCACAGTTAGGAAGGGTCCATCAAACCACGCCTATATACGATGTGTAGTATTTTCGAACCCTATAGGGAGGGGTTTTCACAACCCAAAGTCTGTCAGTTTTTCGTAATGTTTATATAGAATTAAGTAAGGGTATCATTTATTACCTGGGTTATTTTTAGATAAAGGCAAGGAATTAAATAAGATCTAAATATTGCAAAAATTTAATAAAAATAAAAATAATAAAACGATTTTTAATCATTTTTACGACCTTTTTCATTTTTGCTGTATTTTATGTTTTTTCTTTTATTTTTTTAACATTTTTCCAGTTTTTGGGGCATTTAAAATTTTTCTTTTTGATAATTTTTATGATTTTTTTTAAGTTTTTTTTTCCAAGATATTTCATATAATAATTATTAAAATAAATAGTCTGGATCTGGATCTGGAAATTTGGGAGGGGTGAGCTAGTCCTCAGCCAGCACTGAGGCCACATATGACCCATTGTGCATCCTCCCGTATGTAGGGATATCCTCACCTCAGGCTGTCACCAGGCCTATTGATTTAAAATAGGTGATGAGGCTCCCGAGGGGGATCTCCCTGACATCGGCTAGTGTAAGCCAATACTCGCCCAACACGGATCTTCTGATTTCAGAAAAAGCAGAGCAGTCATACATAATGTGTTCTACTGTTTCCTCTTCTTGTTCGCAGCCTCTGCATAGCGGCGATTCTGTTAGTTTCATCCTAAAGAGATGTTGTCGCAATTGGCAGTGACCTGTCAGGATTCCCACAGCTGTTCGGAGACTTTGTCTGGTCAATGCCTTAAATTTTTTTGTTGTTTCCTCGCAGGGATGAGGTAATAACTCTCTGGCCAGTCTACAGTTCGTAGTTTCATCCAAGCACTGTATAAATTTTTGGTGAGAGTGCTGTTTAATAAGGTCCACGACTGCGGACAATGTTAGCTTGGTAGATGGGCGAGGGCTAACATATTTGTAGCCGGCAGCCATCCTTGCTAAATTGTTCGCAATGCGGTTGCTTTTAGAGTTCCCATGTCCTTTGATCCAGCTGAGAGTGACCACGTTATTCTGGCTGGCCTCAGTTAGAGATTGGTGACATTCTAGTACTAAACTTGAAGTGAAACGTGGTCTATTCAAGGTCAGTAGTGCTTGTCGGCAGTCTGTGTATATATTTATATTCCTGCCTGTGATCTTCCTATTGATTAATTCCTTTGCAGCTATGTTTATGCCTGTGAGTTCTGACTGAACCACACTTGACAAAAAATAAATAGTATAATCCTATTCTAATTTGTATTTTAACGACCGTGACAATGTCCTAAAAGACGCAGCTTCAACTAGGTTTAAGAGAAGGAATGCTGAATAAAAGGATATATTAGAGATGTTGAATTGCCTTGTGAAATTTGTACCTATAAACTTGCAAATCAATTTTCTATATGAGGCATTTTATATTAAGCGGACAGGAAAAAAAGTACCTAATGTTCTGAAATTTGTTCATATTTGGCTTTATTTTACCTCTAAAGGGAATGGGTAATATTCTTGTTCAACTTTCAAGCTAAAAGCTAATAAATGAAAGTCCGACAAACAAATATAAAAGAAGTTTTTTTATAAAAAAATCAGTTTTCAAAAACAAGCAAACAAACGGATATTAAATGTTTTAACTAGTTTTTTAAAGACATTGATCCTTTTTTATATTGCAAAATAAGTATCTTAAGTTATCCCGTCAAAATCAGTCCAGCTGGTCCAGAGATTAGCCGAAACAAACAGACATACATACCTACAGACAGACAGACAGAAAGACAGAAAGACAGAAAGACAGAAAGACAGAAAGACAGAAAGACAGAAAGACAGAAAGACAGAAAGACAGAAAGACAGAAAGACAGAAAGACAGAAAGACAGAAAGACAGAAAGACAGAAAGACAGAAAGACAGAAAGACAGAAAGACAGAAAGACAGAAAGACAGAAAGACAGAACGACAGAAAGACAGAAAGACAGAAAGACAGAAAGACAGAAAGACAGAAAGACAGATAGACAGATAGACAGATAGACAGATAGACAGATAGACGGAAAGACGGAAAGACAGAAAGACAGACAGACAGAAAGACAGAAAGGCAGAACAGAAAGACAGAACAGAAAGACAGAAAAACAAAAAGACAGAACAGAAAGACAGAAAGACAGAAAGACCGAAAGACAGAAAGACAGAAAGACAGGAAGACAGAAAGACAGAAAGACAGAAAGACAGAAAGACAGAAAGACAGACAGACAGAAAAACTGTAAAATATGTTATACTGGTATACGTAAATACGTACCTATTTAGTAAAACGCGGTTATTTTAATATTACCTACAAAAGTTATTTATTGGTAAAGATACATAAACGAGGCTGTGAGGAAACTGTGAAAGTCTATAATATCAAAGTGGTAAAAAAGTTTTTATATCATTAAATTTATCCGGCAAAAAAATGATTTTATTACATATTACAAGATCTGCGTTCATAATTTATAAATTAGAGAAAATCAGTACTTACGTCTTGATTCAAAATTAACTCCCATATCTAACACCACAGAATTTATAAATTGTTATAAATTTAACTTAAAGAACTAAATAAAACGATTGTTCACTTATTTGTACGCCATACAAGCATCAGGTGAAATTTGATACGAACAGAAAAGTTAAAAATTAAATTGAAATTGTTATATATCAAATGTCGTGTTTATAAGTTAAGTATCTACTTATATATGTTTATTATCAGTATAGATTCATCTAAGAATATTGAATGAAAATATTTATCAATCATTCGATTGTTGTCAAACATCAAAAGTCATCTATTTCAAGGGGCTACGGTAATTCCCCATAAGATGAGAAGTACCTACTGATTTCCGTAACCAAATTAAAAATTTTGAATTTTGCTGTATCATCTACTCGTATTTATATAAACTTTATCATGTAGGTAAGTTTGATCTTGTAGACAGATTTTTAATTTTTTTCGTTAGTATTTTTGTAGGGTCGAAAAAGTACATTTACACCCTTTCAAAAATGTTAAAACAGGGCAACAAAGATCCTCAAGATAGTTTTAAGTATCGATGTACCATTTTGTTAAGTTTACTTTAATAGTGTTTAATATTTTATAAAAAATAAACCAACCTTTACTCCTTTTTTTTCCTACATATATTTAATAGTTTTTTTTGACAAATTTATACAAACTAGGTTTACCCTTTTTTAAGTCGATGTAAAATGTTCGTTTGAGATGTTTGAGGAATGATACAAGAATAGTTTTTTGACGGAGAGCGAGTCGAGGGTATAAACGAGTTTGAATTTGACTAACTTGGGAACAAAGAATCTAATAAAAAATGTTAAAAGGTTAAGATTTAAGGGCACTACTTAACTTTTTTATCTGAAAAAATGCAAAGTTAAGATAACAGATAACTAGATATCTAACATATATTAGTTTTATCTTTAAAAAGTTTTAAACAAAAGATTTGGCTTAAGGGTTGATTTTTTCACAGAATATTAAATAAAAAATTGGTAAAAGAGTAGATTATCACTTTTGTGTCAAAATAGTTACGTGATATTAAAAAGTAAATTTTATAAGAGATTTTTAAAGATAAAAATCCACCAATTTTAAAGGATGTAAGTACTTGGCTTTTTGATTAAAAATAAAATAATACTCGTTTTTAAACAGGCAATCTACAGAGGTTTGAGATAAATAATGAAACAGTACAGAAATTATTAAGTTTATAATTAAAATTAATATTAAGCACTGGCAAAATTTGTGATTTAAAGTTTATGAGATTTTGTCAAAACTCATCTAAAAATGGTATTAGTTCTCGTTTTCCCAACTAAAAAAATTAAAAAAAAAAACTAGTGTGGCAGTCAGTGGGACTGCTGGCAGAAGTTATACTTCTATGCACGCGCATGGATTCATAAATTTGTATGCGAATGATTTAGCAAACTCATTATATGATATTCGTGGTAAGCGACCCCAAAAACCTCCTAGTACCGTGTGCACACTCTTTTTGTATCGAATTTGCATAAAATTCCTGGAGACGAGGTCCGTCTTATGCACCAGGTGTTTCAAAGACCATCGCCATTATTATAATCGTATTTAGCGACTCAAAAAACCACCGAGTACCAAGCGTGCATTGATTTCGTACAGAATTTACATAAAACCCCAGGAGAAGAGGTCATTACCCTAGACACCAAGTGCCGCGGAGACTTTCGGAATCGTGATATTCGTGTTCAGCGACTCCAAAAACCCCGAGTATATAAATTGAACCAATTTTCAGCAATACTTACGGAGTTCTAAGTTTTCTCTCTATTGTCTGTTCGGAATGTAATTTTCGAATGCAGAAATGCAATTTCCATTTTTACATTATAAAATATTGCGACAAATTTCCTGATACTTTAACGAATCCAATGCAAAAAAACGCATTCCGATCCATCTTACGTTACAAAATTCGGAGGTTTTGGTGCTTTATTTCCTCGACTATTCGTAAAAACTCTGTTTATGTAGCCAACAACCTCAAAAGCATAGTGCAGGATATACTACAACCATGTGACGGTATTTTAGACTACAATACAATACTCATTACTGAATATTATTATTAATATAAAATACTAAACTTAATATGTTAACTTACGTGACAGAATTATAAAATAATCTGTCAAATAATCATGTGATCCGTCACTATGATATTCATACATTACTTCAGACTGTTTTTTGTATATCTATCCCTTTTGAATATACTGAATGTTGAAACGGTATTTAAAGGAATTATAGTTATGTCTAATAACATGTGATAAATATTTCATCTTTGTTTTTACCAACCAATATACCTTATAAGTATTATAGTATGAGTAAAAGAGTTCTAAAAAGTCACTTATTTTTTACAACATCAATGCATTTAAAAAACCTGTGTTAAAACCTAGGCTAAAATCTTTCTTGGTAAATTATGATATATCTACTATACACAAAAGTTTATTACACCGACAAGATTGCGGTTTTTCATGATATTAGTTAAAATTTAAAATTGACTTCAAAGGCACACCCGCGGATAACAATGTTTTCTAATAAAAAAATATTGATAAAAATCACTGTACGTCAAGGATATGAGATGATTAATCAGCTTAATAAATATGTTTATTTCGAAATTATTACTGAAGTTTTTGCTTCTCAGTTAAAAGTACCTATAAAGAAAAAATACAAGAATTTAATTTAATAACAAATGGTATTCGAAATATGCATACATTTCAATTTTCATCCACAAATATGCTGTTATGTCCCGTGTATATGAACAGTAAGCGTGTTCCCCTGTAGTATACGAGGTGCATAAAGGCTAATTCCAAAATATTTTTTAATAAAGAGCATCATCATACTAAGATATAAAGGGAAAAGGGAGCATATATTGACTGTGAGAGTATATTATGAAATATTAATAACAACATTCCATAACGATGTTTTATATATCAACCCCTGTTATAAATGTATTTAATACAAGATTGGAGTTATGATTATATTTAGAACACAATGCACATTTTTTGATCATATTAAAGATTTTATTTATTTGACTTTAAAAATTAATTTTTATTTTTAGGAAGCCCAATGGTAATGAGATGTTTGTAATTTAATAAATTTTATTGGTTTATACAACTTTTTCCGTATACCTGTGTTATCAATATTTAATTTTGAATGATTTAATTTACCTTTAATTTTAGTTGTAGTACTCCCTGCTGTTCAAAAATTTAAACTTAGTATAAAGGTCGACGATAGTAAATAGTTCTATGAATGAATGGTTTTTCCAGATCCCCAAATTATGAATGAAGTTAAAATTAAATCTCTTAATAGAGGATATTGTTAACCATAAATTTAATTTTATTTATCAGATTAAATCTGCACCTAAACAAGTAATTTGAGTTTTTCAGGTAGATTCTTGTCAGTTTTACAAATTACCTGTGTTTCTGTTAATTTTTAATTTTATTTATTATATTTTAAATACAGTCAAATTTTATTCTTTTATATATTTAAAATAAAATATGTTTTAAATGAAAACTTAAAAAAAATGAGTTCCTTTTTTATACAAGGTTAAACTTGAAAGTTGAAGAAAATCGTAAATCAACAAAAAAAAACAGTCAGTCTCTCCCTTAAATTTTCGACATTTTTCTTTTAACAATTTTAATAAAAATTTGACCATTTATAAAAAAATCTTTACTTTTTTCATAAATAATCTTAAGTTTGTGATACCTTTGCAAGTTTTTAAGATATACAGGGTTAAACTTAAAAGTTGAAGAAAATCGTAAATCAACAAAAAAAAACAGTCAGTCTCTCCCTTAAATTTTCGACAGTTTTCTTTTATCAATTTTAATAAAAAAATTACCATTTATAAAAAAATTTTTACTTTTTTTATAAATAATCTCAATGTTGTGATACCTTTGACAGTTTTTAAGATATACAGGGTTAAACTAGAAAGTTGAAGAAAATCTTAAACTAACAAAAAAATAGTCAGTCTCTCCCTTAAATTTTCGATATTTTTCTTTTATTAATTTTAATAAAAATTTGTTCATTTATAGAAAAATCTTCACTTTTTCCATAAATAATCTCAATTTTGTAATAACTTTGACAGTTTTAAAGATATATAAGGTTAAACTTGAAAGTTGAAGAAAATCGTAAATCAACAAAAAAAAAACACAGTCAGTCTCTCCCTTAAATTTTCGACACTTTTCTTATATCAATTTTATTAAAAATTTGACCATTTATAAAAAAATCTTTACTTTTTCCATAAATAATCTCAATTTTGTAATAACTTTGACAGTTTTTAAAATATACAAGGTTAAACTTGAAGGTTGAAGAAAATCGTAAATCAACAAAAAAAACACAATCAGTCTCTCCCTTAAACTTTCGACACTTTTCTTTTATCAATTTTATTAAAAATTTGACCATTTATAAAAAAATCTTCGCTTTTTCCATAAATAATCTCAATTTTGTGATACCTGTGACAGTTTTTAAGATATACAGGGTTAAACTAGAAAGTTGAAGAAAATCGTAAATTAACAAAAAAATAGTCAGTCTCTCCCTTGAACTTTCGATATTTTTCTTTTATCAATTTTAATAAAAATTTGCTCGTTTATGGAAAAATTTTCACTTTTTCCATAAATAATCTCAATTTTGTAATAACTTTGACAGTTTTTAAAATATACAAGGTTACACTTGAAAGTTGAAGAAAATCGTAAATCAACAAAAAAAAACACAATCAGTCTCTCCCTTAAATTTTCGACACTTTTCTTTTATCAATTTTATTAAAAATTTGACCATTTATAAAAAAATCTTCGCTTTTCCCATAAATAATCTCAATTTTGTGATACCTGTGACAGTTTTTAAGATATACAGGGTTAAACTAGAAAGTTGAAGAAAATCGTAAATTAACAAAAAAATAGTCAGTCTCTCCCTTGAACTTTCGATATTTTTCTTTTATCAATTTTAATAAAAATTTGCTCGTTTATGGAAAAATTTTCACTTTTTCCATAAATAATCTCAATTTTGTAATAACTTTGACAGTTTTTAAAATATACAAGGTTACACTTGAAAGTTGAAGAAAATCGTAAATCAACAAAAAAAAACACAATCAGTCTCTCCCTTAAATTTTCGACACTTTTCTTTTATCAATTTTATTAAAAATTTGACCATTTATAAAAAAATCTTCGCTTTTCCCATAAATAATCTCAATTTTGTGATACCTGTGACAGTTTTTAAGATATACAGGGTTAAACTAGACAGTTGAAGAAAATCGTAAATTAACAAAAAAAAAACAAACAACAATAATAACGCTTCTTTACCAGATAAAGAATATGCTGGTTTTTATATCTAACAGTCGCTGTACTTCGTAAAATATCTGCTCTACATTGAAAGGTGAAGTCAAGCCAAAATTTTAGAATCTACAATTTAGATCTTCACTATCGATGCCAGATAAATTTTCGTGGCTCCACAAATTGTGAACCCCCATTTTTTGCTTTCGCTAACCTAGACCCCTGTCTGGTCTCCCGTGGACCCCTGGGGGACCACTTAGGGAACCTCTGAACTAGATAATGTGCGAAGAGAAAGAAAAAATTCCTTGTGCAATTAATACATTCAGCACTGCTTATTTTAAAAATATTTGCAATATTTTTTTTTAGGTATGTTACTAATATATTTCGCTGTATAGATAATACCTATACAATTTCTCAAAATACCTTTTACGTTTAAAATTTAAAACGATAGCAAATTCTCACGTACTTATCTTCTTAGTTATTATTGGTGTTAGAATCATTCTTTACAAAACAATGAATTTATTTTTATATGACATAAGTCTAGACGAAAGTACCTCTGAAGTGCACTGATCGTCTCAAAAGTTATTTATTATTTATGATTTTATATTCAGAGTTATCCAACTTTTATGATATTTTCGACAAAGAGAGTTAGAATTGCTTCCGAACTGTAGAGAACAGGTGCTAACAATTTTGTAGTTTAAGTAATAAACTAAAATTTTTAAAACTAGTAAAGACTTGCTTATTTGTTCAAATCTAAAGAAAGAAATTTAAACAAAGGAAGAAGTAACACCATATTACCAAAAACAAATTAGTAATCCAAACTTAGAACCTTTTTATTATGCTTTTAATTTAACGAAATAAATTAAGAACATAACAATTTTATTCAGTGAAGGTATCAATTGAATCATTATGACACCATATTCCTAGTTAAACTCCCCCTTGGGTACCTGTTCCCTTATAATATATTTCCTCCGTCATCAGGTCAACATCAGTAACACAGTAAAATTAAAATCTATCTCACGCAATAAATCATCATTCATTTGGAATATCATCCCTTTCAATGAAAAATTCCCACGTAGTCCACTCTCATCAACAGATTGTTAACTAATTATTATATAAGTAGCATCATGATATGGTGCTACTCGGGAACTAATCGACTGTCCACAAAATATCGATATTCACATCATGGCAGCACGCCCTTTAAATGACAATTTGATACAACAAAAGGCGTAGAGAGAATTATTTTTAATACAGGTAAAAATGTAGTGGTACTACAGTCTAGATAGGCTTTTTTTAAAAATAAATTGAGTAATAGTACAAAAATTTCATATCAGTTCCGATATAAAGAAATGGTGTCAAAAACAAAGAGTGTTATATATTGATATAGAATTCTTCCTCTGGGATTCCTTTCAATCAATAAAAATCTCCGGGTTGTGAATCTGCACTTAAAAAAATCGTTTAATTTTACATAAATTAAAAAAAAACATTTTTCTTCTCTTCTTTCCTAGTTTTTTTCTTTCTAATTACTATTTTCTACTTACAGTTCCTCTACCTCCTAGCTCGTGTTTCCTCTGTTCTATAAGAATCTAAACAGAAGAAAGCAAAAATTTAACACAAACTCAAAATTAAAACTAGCAACCGATTTCATCAGGGCTTTTTACACTCCCGAAAACCATTGAAAGAATGTGTTCCAGAGGAAAAATCCATATCAATTTATATACAGGGTGTCCCAGAATTTACTACGGAAACTTCGTATACGTATTCCTTGATGACAAATAAGTAGGGTCTTTCCTATAAAAAAATTTTTTTTAGAGACTCCTGTCAGAGTTGTAACCTACTTTGCAAATGTGCGCTACTTGATCGCGACACACGATACTCAATTGACATGGTCCTAGTTTTTATTTTTTTACTCCAAACCGAAACGATTTCGCAAAAAACGACAAGGAACAAAAAAGTTTCTAAATAATCAAAACTTCCTAAAATATTTTTTTGTTATTGCAAATATTAATTGCTAAGAAAGTTACAAAAAAAATATTAACAGGGGTTCCTTGATTTGCACCCTTAGAATGGGGTAGGGCAGGTGAAAAGTAGCAGGCGAAATGCGTCTTTATAAAAATGATGTTCACCCAAATTTTTAATTTTTTATCTTGGACCAATCAGAAGATATTAAATTAAAACCGTATTTTACCACCCCTCTTTAAAGGGTTATAACTCTGACAGGAGTCTCTAAAAAATTTTTTTTTATAGGAAAGACCCTACTTATTTGTCATCAAGGAATACGTATATTTAGCTATATATTATGTGCATATTCAACTTGATTATAGATTTTTAATAGTCTACTGACAACAAAATATTAGATATTGGATAAGGCGATATAAAACGCAAGTACTTCTTTTCTGTCCTCAGCCTGATATTTTTCTTATTAAAATTTAAAAAGCATAGGATGCAACAATGTTAGAACCAACGAATAATAGTTTGTAAAAAAGTATTAAATAATATTAACACTTGTAAATTGTAAATTTAATAAACTAAATATTTTGAGTTGCACGCACAAGAAAATGACGTTAAGGAGAAATTAAAAAATTATCCCATCTGACAGAACCCGAACCTGTAGCCGATAACGTCTTTAATTACTTTGGACACAGATGCATTAGTTGTTAGTCAGCTAGTAGGTAAAGGTTGCAGGTTCGAAAACTGCCAGATGCAACATTTTTTCAATTTCTCTTTAATGTTACTTTCTTGTTTGTGTGAATTTTAAAATTCCAATGAGATATAGGTATCTCAAAACATTTAGTTTACTAAAACTCCATGGTTCCTAAACGAATAAAAATATAACACAAGGCACAAAAAAAGGGACTTAGAGTTTGATGTTTCAATTTTCAATTTGACCAATAATCTATTTCTCATTAACCTCAAGCATTCATGTGTCACATGTGACGTAAGTTGAACCAAGACGATCAAAAAGCCCACTCTAATGCATCTGTGGCTCATTATATTATAGCCGTCATCAGCTATAGGTAAGGTTCGAGTCCTGCCAAATACGACGTTTTTTTTTTTCAATTTTTCTTTAATTTCATTTTCTTGTTCGTGCAATTTCTAGACTGTTAACTTTAACCTAACAAGTGTAGAAAATTTTTTGCATAGCAGTTCAAATGTTATTGAATGATGAACGGCAATGTCAATACTTGTTTTCCGATTTGATGTAAAGCTTTGCTTATTATGAAACCCACTGTATAATCCAAGATTTTTATGGGACCTTCTGGCGATCGTGCTGGACTTAAAAAAACGAATACAAAATAGCGTTGCACTGTTTGTATATTTGTTTTATTAGGTACTGAATTGTGTAAAAAAAATTTATAAAATCGTGAAAAGTTGTAGGGGAAATCCTTGAAAAATTGTTATGAAAAATGGAGAGCTCTTTTTTAAATGTCGGTCATATCCACATATTTTTTATGTTTAATGCTATACAAAACAATATTAAGATGACTTCTTTTTTTGTGCGTCTATAAAAATTGATCTTTGAAGATTAATTGTTAATTAAATATATTGATCAATCATTTTTAAAAGTTAAAAATAATGACGTGGTTTATATTTAAAACCTCTTGTGATTAAAATGTTGTTTAAATAGTAACGACTATTACATTTATTTGTTTGCTTATTATTAAGTCTACTTAAAAAATGATACAATACTTGAATAAATTAAATTAGATATTTATAATATTTTAGCAAGTTATCTGAAGATGATAGATAAGGATTAGCGCATATATTTAAGTATCCAATTCTTTTTTTGATAATCGTAGGTATATATACAATTATTGTAAATTAGATCAGATAGGTATCAATTTTATCCATCCGGCATGAAAAACGATGTTTAATAATTTTTGATATAAAAAAAAAGTGAGATGTGTCAAGGGACACCCGGATGGAACGAAGTTCCTTTCGATTAATTAGTGAAGGAATTGTAATTTGTAAACACAACAGAGAGTTTGTACATACATAAGCATATATCATCGTCTGTATAAAATCTCTACTTACCTAACTCTATCAGCAATATCCGGAACTTGTGCAGAAACACTGTCAGGATACATTATTGTTTTTATTTTCTATTATTTTAATATTTATTATCTACAAAAAACCTGTATAAACTTAACAAAGTCGCGACACTACTCCACTGTTCAAAGCAAAATAGAAAAAAAAAAGTAAATCCATTATTTTCAACAGTTCGTTTCTTTTAACAAAAGTGTCCATTTATACAATACCAGAGGTATTGTATATTCTACCTAGAATTACTTTTTATTTCAATTTAATTTAAAACAGGAATTAACAATTTAATACAAAATTTTAAAGTTAAAATATTTGACAGTCATCTCTGAGTCATCTATGAGTCATCTATGAGTCATCTATAAGTCATCTAGGAGTCATCTATGAGTCATCTATGAGTCATCTATGAGTCATCCATGAGTCATCTATGAGTCATCTATGAGTCATCTATGAGTCATCTATTAGTCATCTATGAGTCATCTATGAGTCATCTATGAGTCATCTATGAGTCATCTATGAGTCATCTATGAGTCATCTATGAGTCATCTATGAGTCATCTATGAGTCATCTATGAGTCATCATGAGTCATCTATGAGTCATCTATGAGTCATCTATGAGTCATCTATGAGTCATCTATGAGTCATCTATGAGTCATCTATGAGTCATCTATGAGTCATCTATGAGTCATCTATGAGTCATCTATGAGTCATCTATGAGTCATCTATGAGTCATCTATGAGTCATCTATAAGTCATCTATGAGTCATCTATGAGTCATCTATGAGTCATCTATGAGTCATCTATGAGTCATCTATGAGTGAGAGAGAGAGAGAGAGAGAGACCGCTGGACGGTGACTTGAAACACTCTTTAATATTGATAATTTAGATATAATCCACAATTATCTCAATTTTATAATTTTTATACTTATACGTAAATCGCTCCAAAATTTTAAAATTAAAATATTTGACAGTCATCTCTGAGTCATCTCTGAGTCATCTCTGTGTCATCTATGAGTCATCTATGAGTCACCTATGAGTCACCTATGAGCCATCTATGAGTCATCTATGAGTCATCTATGAGTCATCTATGAGTCATCTATGAGTCATCTATTAGTCATCTATGAGTCATCTATGAGTCATCTATGAGTCATCTATGAGTCATATGAGTCATCTATGAGTCATCTATGAGTCATCTATGAGTCATCTATGAGTCATCTATGAGTCATCTATGAGTCATCTATGAGTCATCTATTAGTCATCTATGAGTCATCTATGAGTCATCTATGAGTCATCTATGAGTCATCTATGAGTCATCTATGAGTCATCTATGAGTCATCTGTGAGTCATCTATGAGTCATCTATGAGTCATCTATGAGTCATCTATGAGTCATCTATGAGTCATCTATGAGTCATCTATGAGTCATCTATGAGTCATCTATGAGTCATCTATGAGTCATCTATGAGTCATCTATGAGTCATCTATAAGTCATCTATGAGTCATCTATGAGTCATCTATGAGTCATCTATGAGTGAGAGAGAGAGAGAGAGAGAGACCGCTGGACGGTGACTTGAAACACTCTTTAATATTGATAATTTAGATATAATCCACAATTATCTCAATTTTATAATTTTTATACTTATACGTAAATCGCTCCAAAAACTTGTTGCCCAGTCATTAGAGTAAATTACAAATTCAAAAAAGATTTTATAATTCCCTCGTATATTAAAAACTATAAAAGATATAAAAAAAGTGAGAGGTGTCAAAGGACACCCGGATGGAACGAAGTTCCTTTCGATTAATTAGTGAAGGAATTGTAATTTGTAAACACAACAGAGAGTTTGTATATACATAAGCATTTATTATCGTCGGTATAAAATCTCTACTTACCTAACTCTATCAACAATATCCGGAACTTGTGCAGAAACATTGTCAGGATACATTATTGTTTTTATTTTCTATTATTTTAACATTTATTATCTACAAAAAACCTGTATTAACAAAGTCGCGACACTACTACACTGTTCAAAGCAAAATAGAAAAAAAAAGTAAAAAAATTGCAGTTTTTCTGCTCGCTAATGTTTGCAATTGGGGACGAAACACATCACCATTTTTACTGCAACAGAATACTATTTAATAGTTAAAGAATACATAATTAATTACGAGATTACCATAATAAAATTTATAAACTTTGAAACAAAACATAACCTCAATTCCACTAAAATGCATATAAAATTTAAACACTTACACTAACTTTCAATGTTTATTCACTATCACAAATTGGATACAATAGGTCGTATGAAAAGTGTCCGGAAAACGTTAAGATTTTTGATTAGAAACCACTACAAGTAATAGAAAAATCTTTTATGGCATTTTCAATGCAAATATGTTTTGTAGTTTTGTGTTTTGTTTAGAAAGATTTGGAAGCTCCTCCCATAGCTGACGTCACACTTTTCTATGCATTGTAATATATCTATCTATGAGAGAGAGGAAGAGAGAGTTATTTATTTTTTGGTCTGTGAGAGAGAGAAACATGCGTTGTCAGTGCATTGTGTCGGTGCATAGTGTCGTGACAAATTTTGGTATGAATTTTTTTAGGCTAGCTCCTAGCGTCAGCGTAACTGTTCGTAACGCGCGAAAGGGAACTTCGTTCCAAAAATTATGCAAGAAGTTTATAAAAGTAACAAAATCTGTTTTCTCATTCCGGAAAGTATAGAATTGAATATCTGTTAACAGTGTTTAATAATGGTGAACTTTTTTTAATAACAATTGTCTGCATTGTCAAAATTTAAAATTCATATTTTTAACAATTCTCATATACAGGGGACCGATAACAGAACACTGCGGTACACCATTAGTAACTGTGAATGTTATTGAGAACAAATATTACAAATATTCTCTATTAAGTACATTTATATATAAAAATATTCTTGAATAATGTTCATAAAAGATTCCGAAACATACCGATACTATGATTTAATATTTAACACATATTTTTAGAAAGACAATTTCTCATAATCTTTTCGTAACTTTCAAACATTTAACACAAATGTTTATTCTTTTTATAAGAGATTTATAAATTAAATAATTAGCTTAAAATTTTTATTTATATAAATATAACTAAAACCCCTTTCTAGTAGCGCCTATGGGTATAGAGTATGTTGTACCATATGGTCTCAATAAATGTAAGTTCCGATGCATCTAAAGAGGGATCCATATAAAGGGATGTTTTATGGAATTTGTATCTAATCAATATAAACACCATTTGTTTATACCAATTTACAAATCTATCGTGGGAAAAATTACCTACATAAAGGTGAGATGAATCATTCTTTTCATGTTGTATCATATGTTTCATATATTTTTTTATTTCTGAAATATTGAAAAATTAAGTTTAGTTCGCATATCTATATATATAAAAGGAGAAGTTCTCACTGACTGAGTTATAAACGTACGCACAGCCGTAACCGCTGATGGTAGAAACGTGAAAATTGGTCAGATATTTATTTTCATTACGTGAATACCCACTAAGAAGAGATTTTAAATCTGAAGGGTTTAAATAGGGGTTGAAGTTTTGTATGAAAACATCTTTAAATCAGCTCCGATTTTTACAAAAATTGAAATTCAGACTTAAAAATATTTCATTGAACACATTTTTCATGGTTTATTAGAATTCACCTTTTAAGGGTACAAATAAGGGTGTATTGATAATATTTAATAATTACTTCGTTTTCTATAAAAATTATTATGCGGACTACTAAAATGTGATAAAATTAATAAAAACAGAAAAAACACAAAAAAAGCTCGCAAGAATTAAAAAAAAAATAGAAAAAAAAACTGGAATAATTGAAAAATGGGTAAAACTGGAAACAAGTAAAAAAATTAAATGAAATCGAAAAAACAGGAGAAAGAAAAGCAAAAAAAAGAGAAAAAAATAAAACCGAAAAAACACGATAAACACGAATAATAAATCAGAAATAATGGTATTGTATTTCGATTGCTAAATAAAAGAGTTAAAAAGCTTTTTTGGATTTGCCTTCGTCCAGAAAATCGGGAAACAAAATGAAAAAAAAAAAACAGGAAAAACTAGCAGAATTGGGAAAAACCGATGAAAATGGAAGAAAACAAAAATGAAATTTGAAGATTTAGAAAAAAAATTAGACGGAATAATAAAAAGAAAAACAAAAAATCGGAAAATATGGGAAATAAAACGAAAAATCAGTAAATCATGGAAGAATCGAAAAAAAAAACAAGAATTGAAAAAATAAATTAAAAATTGGTAACAAACAAGAAACTAGTGTAAAATTAAAAATAAACTAAAGAACTGAAAGAAGAAAATAGCACGAAAATTAGAAGAAAAGATGTGGAAAATCGAAAAAACCGACAAAAATTGCAGAATTCAAGAAAAAAAAATTAAAAAACTTGGATACAAACGAGAAAATATGATAAAATTAACAAAAACATAAAAAATAATTGAAAACTCGGAAAAAAAATCGTAAAATTTAAAAAAATAAATAAACAAAAAATGGGAAAGGCTACAAAGTTCACTGGTTCAGCTAGTTTAAAATAAGAAAAACATTGCTTTATATACCTGTATCGTATATTTCAAAAATTGAGTAGTATCTTTTAAATATTTAAATATTAAATCCTTATCTTGACTATTAACCTTACTACGTAATCTTTCCAATAAATAGTAAAAACGGATTAAAAGTATCCATTCATAAAATTTGTTTTACCTGAATTTCGGTACCTGAATTGTTTTGAATTAGTATTTGTTCTATTAAAATCTGTGAATACCCCTATAGGGAATCAGGAAATATTGTAGGATATATAATTAATGTTTTCGTTTAACAAAAGACTTGTATACCTACAGGTATAAGAATAAAGAGAATTAAAGCTTAAGCGTTTTACTGGAATTTAATATTATATATTTATTTATAGGCTAAAAAATTTTTATATCTAAATATAATTTTAACTAACCCTACATACAGATTTTGAAGGCCGAATTTAAATAAAATACGTTTTTATTTTAACTAACAGTGTACACTTTAAAGTTAAAAAGCCAACGAAATTAAAGTTCTTGTAGTTCGTTGTAACTTTGATCGATGTTTTAAAGAAAACTACTTACTAGATTTCGGTCAAACCAATTTTTGGTGGAAGTTTACATGATAATCTACATCATATTTTTTTTAATTTTGTAATTAACAGAAGTTACAGGGAGGGACACACATTTTCAGGGCCGGACCTACCAATTTTTCTAGGGTGGCCAGCTTTACATTTGGCGCCCCCCTGGCCTACTGTCCCGACCGATTTACAAAAAAGCGAAGGCTTATTACATTACTACACGAGTCGTATACGAGGTTGAAATAAAACTTAGGTTGAATTATAAGGCATATTTAAACAAGTTGGGCCATTGTACTTTACATACATAATTGAAAACAATGCGAACAATTTAAAGCCCCAACTCAAAGATTAGATCCACAAGACCCTGGTTTACATAATTATTATTTTACGGACTTTCTTTGCTAAAAAAGTGTTGATTATTTCATCAAAAGAAAGCAAAGAAGCCCTTTCTTGTTCAATATTTATAATGCTTAAATTTGTTAATCTTTGCTGTGTCATAGCATTTCATAAGTAGGTTTTCTCTCTCCAGATACAACAGAAACTGGAAGCGTTACAAATATTTTTAGAGCAACACATAAGTTAGGATAACCCTCTTCCAACTTGCTCTTATGCAATATTCTGAACATAGATGCTGCTGTTGCGTCTTCCAGTCCATCTTCTAAAGTTAAGGCATGAAACTTAAAACTTTCTATTTCATTTACAAGTTCTTCTTCGTTCAAATCACTTGCATAGGTTTTAGCCAATTCTTTAGCCTTATTTTTCAAAGTCGTAACGTTCTTTAATTTGAGCCTCACAGAAAAAACTGAACTTGTCGTTATAGATGAGTGGTCTGATTATGTAGGACTCTTATTATTCTCCTAGTTACCTCGGAATATTTGATTTAAACTAGCGGCTTTATAAAAATTAATTTACACCGACCAAATATTTGATTAGTGCAAAGGGTAAGGAATGTTCTTAACGAAACAATTAATATTAAAAAAAAAATTTGATGAATCAAAAAAGATGAAATGGGATGTACCTAAAATATAGATATACCTTTTATCAGTGGTCCAAAAATATCTAAAGGAATTGATAGATATCTCTTTTATATGAATTATAGTATAAAAAGAAGGGTGAAGCTAAAGAGTATGTGTACATCAAAAGTTTGCTATACAACAAGGAGCCGAGCTACAAAGCAAATAATGTATAGATAAGGGTGTGGGTAGATATGATGATATATTTTTAAAACAACCCTTATTTTGAAATGGATAATGCTCTATGAAAACCTATCCCAGATATTTATGTCGTTCTGCAGTTATAGATAATATGTTCAGTTGTTTCATCTGCACACTCACTGTCCACTTTACCCATTTTACAGAGATGGTACCTCATTGTCCTTTGAGATTCCCCGCGATTAGTCTGAGGTCAGGTTTCTGAAGCACTAAGAGTAATTTAGGATTGCGCAGTGAAACCCGTATTAACCTTTTTCTTGTATTTGACCTGAAATTTTTTCCAGTAGGCTGCATTGAGTTTCTGGGCGTGCATGAATTGCACAGTAAGTAAATCTTAACGAAAGGGATGCCTCCGGTACCTTCGAAATATTTCACGAATTGTACAGTGTACTAGGGATTATACCTTTTAAGGCTATAATCGGCTTATTTGTTTTATGCCAAATATAGGGAAAACACTATGGCTAAATTATATATTTGGCTTGCCCTTTTTAGACCTGTCCCAAGTAGAGGATTGATATGTTTATCATTTTATGGAAATTGTTCCCAATGATTCTCGACCTATCAAATTTTGCAATTACATTGTAGAAAAACTACATTGAAATCGATTCTACTTTTCCTCCAACACTATGGGCAGAATTCAGGGCAAGTATGGACAGAACGACAAACGCTTGCGAGTCATTTCATTCTTGATTTAACGCCAATTTTTATAAAACTTATCCATCCTATTCATTTTTATGCAAAAACTAATCGATTTTCAGACCGATACATATATAAAATTACAAAGTTTAAATGAGAAAGTAAGAATAAGAGATCCAGATACAAGGTATGTAAATATATTGGAATTGGAACACTATAAATTATATTATCTTGATGTAAATAGATAATTATTACCTTAGCTATCAATGGGAAATTGTATATTGTAGTTCCTTTTCTTCTTTTATATTTACTGAGAACAGAAATTTACCTCGTTAAATTCATGTAAATTATTCTTTTCTTAATTTGACTAATCACCCCCCTATTTTAAACGCAGTGCACATCACATTCATTTTAACCCTAAAATGGAACTAAAAGCCTTATCTAGCGATGCAAACAATCGTTTTTAAAAAGGGATTCGGCTTAAATACATGATTATTGGGGACCTTCTTTTCGGTTAGCTGCGTGCTAGGAATGGGGTTCGATGAAACTAATCCTGTATTTAGTCAGAAAGGCATAAAGGCAGAATGTGAAAACTTATATACCTACACTATTTAACGCGTCTGGAAATATTGGTTTGTACATACAAAATTTAGTTTGTCATATACCAAGAAAATACTTATTTAAAAAAAATGTTGGGTGCTATATTTTAATTTTTTAACGTTTTAACGTTCTTAGGTTGTTTTATTAATTACGTTATTCCAAATTCATTGTAATTTCTTTTAGATTTAATATTTTTCTGTCCTTCTGCCACTTATAATTTTTATTGTGGATTTTTATTTCAAGTTTTAGTTTATGCATTCTTTTATGCTGTTTTCCTCCAATAATTTTGTTATTCATTGAGAAAATCTTAAATATTTACTATTTGTGATTTGTTTTTAAAGTTACAAACTTGATCCCTGTATTTTCCTTTGATTTTATTACAATCAAAAATTGCTAATTTTTTATCTAAAATTTATAAATAATACTTCGTCCGCGTCTTGTAATCGCAACACCTTTGCCCCTTTGCTGATAATTTTAATTTAACTTATTTTATTAAGTACATATTTTTCTTCAGATCTGAATCTGTGTGTATAAATAAACTATTTTAATTGCTCTGGTCCTATATACTTTCAAAAATCTTTGTCTATTTACTAATCTTACTAAAACTCTAGATTGGCAGTCTCTCCCGAGGTGTAGGTAGAAATGGCGATGGTAGTAAGGAGATCAGGCCAGTAGTTTACTCCACTGTTTTTTTAGTTTTCTATGTCTCTTTTTTTGGCCACAATTCGAGCACATGATTTTGAATTCGGTACAGTTGTCATGTACCCAAAATGACACATTGTTACGAGTGCTCAATAAGCTTTGTGTTGTGTAATAATTTTCCTCACACCCAGCACAGCTGTCTTGTTCGTTTTTTGTATCAATATCTGAATCGCAAAGTATTGTTTCTTCTTCGTCCTCAGTGCTTTCTGAAATCTTTCGAGCAGCCTTTAGCTACTATAATCTTCTTAGTCTTATTTTCTTTCTTTACTATAAATTTTTCTTTATCAATTTTTATGTTCTCTTGTTTTGTATTTTTTTCTGTTCTTTGGGTTTTCTTAACTCTATATGACATTCATATGGTTATAAGAATGCCCACTTGCTTTGTCTGTTTTCTAGCTTCAACAACTTTCTCTGGTATATGGGTGAAATTTCTTTTAGCATTTGAGAGAGTGTAAAATCTTCTTTAAGAAGCACTAAAAGTTGTTTCATTTGGTTTTTGGCCTATGGTAAGTCTTTGTTTTTTTTTTTGAAGTATTGATTGATTAGTGCAGGTGATTTTCTGAGCAGCAGGTGGTATTTTAGATGTACTTGGTATTGCTCAAACATAGACGTTTCATTGTTGCACAGGGTATTGGATTTATAACAGGCGATGTATTGGATGAACTTGAAGCTGTTAATAAGCTTTGACCTGCAGTTGGAATAGGTGTTATACACACTAAGCTGCTAAGAAATTCGTACTCCAGTGTTGCAATTGGTTTAAAAAGGTACACTCCCGTAGCTTTTAAGCTTGCTATATCACTTTCAGCAGAGGCAAATTTTACCCAAGCTATACTCAGCAACCGCCCAAAACATAGTCTGATTCACCTACTAGGATTTCGTTTCATCCAAAGTCTGCATTGTTCGTAAAAATGCTATCTTAAAGATTGCAAATCATTCGACGTGTGACCTGGAATAGATAACAATGACATCATTCGCAACTGCATATTCTAACATTTCTACTGAATGACAGTGGGTAGAATAGCCATCTAACAGCAGTAAAACTTTGCCTAGTGGCTTCCTTGGCACGAAGTAAGTTTAAAGCCATTCTAAGAAGAGTGCAAATGAAATGTAAGCTGACTTTTCTGACAAGAAAATGTAAATTGGTAAATATCTAGAGAATAACATATGTATAGTAAACATTGAAACTAATAACAACTGATCAACTGATTTCAAGTGAACGAAAGTAATCACACGACATTGCATGTGATTGCTATTGACTTCAACGAATTGCTTATTCGGTTAAATAATACCTATTTCAGAGCGTTAACAAATCTCTGCTTTCCTTCCTCGATCAAATTTCCATATTTCTGAAAACTCTATTTAAGTTATGACACAAATCTGCTTCACTTATATTTTGAAGTAAAAAGGTTAATATCTATGACCATTACACAAAATTTAATATTAATAGAGTCGTAAGAAATAACAGGAAACACAACTTGAATACTCTGTTATTGAGTGTGTGGGCAGGTAATACAATCTTTTTTATAAAGGTCGCTGAATAGTGGACAATTTGTTTGACATAAAAATGACAAATCTGTGAAATAAAGATCCATTATTGAACCGACCTGAACTAACTTGACGATTTTTGTGAATGGAAATATTTACTCGGTCGTTTAGTATACGATGAATGAAACTCTATTCAATGGTTGTGAGTTGGAAATAATTGAAAACGATTTGTCATCGTGGTATTTCGTTCACAGATGGATTTTATTTATTTTCTACATTCTTGTGCCAAATTTTGATGTATATAAATGCTTTTAACTTATATAGAGGCTTTTAACTTTATGAAAGCTTAATTTTGTATTTGTAAGAAAATGTACATAACTAGGTACACATTTTTTTTAGTAAACAATTATTTGAGATATCTCTCATGGGATTTTTGAAATGATAAAAAAATGACTTAGAGTTTGATGTTGTAATTGTCGATTTGACAAAATCTCTCTCTCATTAACGTCATACAATATGTGAGTAAGTGTCACATGACTCACATGTGACTTGAGTGGAATTTAACGACCAATAAGCAAATTAATTAATAAGCAATCATAGCTTAGTTGTTGGAGCTTTGCCACGTAGAGGCAAAAGCTGCGAGTTCGTGTCCTGATGGATGCCATGTGTGAACGCTTTTAATGATCTGTGAAACACTTCTTAAACTTGATCTTTGAGATAGCCCTTAGTTCTTTCAGCGATGAGATTTAAATATCATCTTTGCTTGTGAAATGACAGCAATTTAAGATTTTCTTTATTTTTGGAAAACTTACACAGAGCCATGTTTGGTGAATATGAAGGCTGAATCATCATTGTAGTACTGTTTCCCGCCAAAATATACGAACAAGCTGAAGTGTGAGGAGGTGCATTATCCTGATGCAAAAGCTATGAGTTTTTCCAAGATCCCGGTCTTTTTTCGGATAAATTCATGCAAATGGCGTTGGACTTGTAGGTAAAAGCGAAGAACATAGTGATCAAAACACTCACGTTTGACCTCACTTGTAAAGCATTTTCGGCTTTAGCGAACTAAAATGCCTCCACTAGGACGATTGAGCCTTAGTTTCTATGTCATCATCTTTCGTCATTGTTGACGCCATTTAATGACTCCTGAGCAACTTTTACCGCTTTTTTGTTCAAAATTCAACAATTTTGGAATAAATTTTGCGGACAGGCGTTACATGTGCCAATAAATATGCCAACTTCATAAGCGACTTCTCTAATTGTGATTCCGTGGTCGTTCATAACTATTTCTGTCACTTTTTTCAGATCTTCATCAGTACTTGATGTGCAGCGGCGTCCAGGGCGTTCGTCATCTTCAATGTCTTCACGGCCATTTGGAGACGTTTATACTTTATACAACTCGTAAACTCTTGGTTTTTTTTTATAGCAGACTTACCATAGACTTTTGTTAACATTTTACACACTTTGTTACAGTTTACTTCAATATAATAAAAAAATTGTAACGATTGGACTCTCTAAAACAGCGAAATTAAAAAAGTCCCCGTATTTTTTGAACACACCTCGTACATACATAAATACGTTTTGTATGAGGTGAAAAAAGTTTAAAAGATTGGATTAAAAGAAATAAGGAATTTCAAACTTATGAGCCATGCTGATGTACCTATATATAATACATTTTTATAAAATCTTATACACAATTTCACAAAAAATAAACAAATAATGTTAAAATAGATCAAACCCTACTATAATACTACAGAAATTTATATTACACGATAATAATAATAAATACGAACCAAAAATCTGATGTGCTATATAGTTAAAGTCCTTATGATTATAAATGTGAAGTTGTTTATAACAGTTAATAGATGGTTGCATTTCTATTCAAATATTAGCAGTCGCTTAGTTATTAGAATAATTTGTTGCTATCACAATGTGTAAAGTAAATCGCGATGGCTTCGTCAAAAGCAAAAAAATAGTGCCAGTGTAAGTTTTAACTTCTGTTCGCGCTACCTGAGTGCTAAATATTTTTTTTTTGTTTTTTTTTTTTAATTTGACTTGTCTGTTTCTGTGAATATCTATCAGATTCAAATATTTGATCAAAAATCTAATTAACTTATCTTAAAACCGATTTCTAAGTACATAGTACTCTTTTATTACTATTGTTGGTTTAAACAATCGGTATATTTTATAAAAATCTTTGAGTACATCTCTCAACCGCCCTAACAACAAACATATCTACCTAAAACCAAACCGAAATCATACACCCTTCTCATCCCCTCGGATCCCTTTATCATTTGACAATAATCCAGTTGAAGTCGGCCATGATTTCACTTTGTGTCTGTCCGTCCAACCAACAAATGAGGATAACAGGAGTTAGGTCAATCCCTTTGAAATTGGCGCATCCAGGTGTGCTCCGGGATGCAGCCCTTAGTTCTTGTTTCTGTGCCTTTTGCTGACTTTACCTGACCTACCATGGATTAATTGACGAGAACTGAGAAGTTAAACTACTTCGAAGGTCTTGTTCGATGTTAATGATTTCGTAATAGAGGGAATGCTTCGGTGCCTCAATATAAAAACAGAGACGTGAATGGTTCACAAAACATTTTTTTTCTAAAGGGAAAATATAGATACATATTTGATAAAATCAGTATGTTATTAGTATTCTGTGTTTAAATGTCAAAATAGGAAAAGTAAACGGTATACAGATGCTAGAGTTTTTACGAAAATTGCTATTTATACACAATTTCTTTAAATTTTAAATATTCTATTTTCCTGCAAGAAAACCTTAAACTTTTTTTCTCATAGTAATCATAAACATGCTAATTAAAAAAATATGTTTACTAAATCAGCAAAAACTTCATTCCCATTATCATGCATACGATAGTTTATTGTGATACATCTCATTTGTAGAAATCTTCATAACATCTTGGAAAATTTGTGAAATTTTTAAGTACTTTTAAATGACAAACTGATGCGATCAGACAACAGAGAAAAGTAAATACGAGGCTTGTTCAGTTGAAACCCATCTTTGGTCCAAAAAAAATTTATTAGCAAATATATTTACAAATAATTACCACTACAATTAAGGCACATATCCCATTGTTTTACCAACCGATGTATACCCTGTTTAAAGAATTCTTGTGGCTGCTGCTTGAAGAATTCTTTCACGGCATTTTTTACTTCTTCGTCCGACTGAAAACGATTCCCTTTTAACGCTTTTTTCAGTGGACCAAATATGTGAAAATCGCATGGCGATAAATCGGGACTATAGGGTGGATGCTCTAATACCTACCCTCCATTTCTTTCGTTGTAGATTTTCTTTTACTACTTCGGCAACATGAGGCCGAGCATTGTCGTGCAGCGGAATGACACCGCGTGAGAGCTTCCCTGGCCGTTTTCGTCTTATTGCTTGGTGGAGCTTGTTCAAAGTTTCATTATACAGGTTTGCGTGGATATGCACTCTAGGTTCTGTAAACTCTATGAGCAAAGGTCCTTCATGGTCAAAGAAAAATGTTAACATGACCTTGCCTGATTATATTTGGACGGATTGTTAACAACAAACGCCATTTTAAAGTCGCAATACTTAAAATAGCTCTGACATACAAATGCTAGGCAGTGATCAGAGTGACATTTACAAATACAACTAACATTATAAAATGTCACTTGAATGATTACAATTGTTTCCAAGGCTAACCTGACCAAAGATGGGTTTCAATTGAACAATCCTCGTACATAAATCTAAGTAGAAGTCTTAAATTGCGTAATTATTTGTGATGAAACAGTTTTACAATACGTACAATAGGTTTCTTCACCATCTCGTGGTATCCTCCATCACAGACATTTTTGAGTTGGAGACATGGAATAATGTTCCAAAATAGAAGAATGTGAATAAATCTCATGTCAAGGTTTAGATTTAGATGGCAAATTTTACTTCTACAATTCTGGTAAACCTACACTACACATAAATCCTTCAGCAAATTATGAGATTGTTAAGAACATACTTTTAACTAGTTTTGAAAGATCAATTAAAGTTATCAATAACAGAGACAATTGGGTAAATCTACATACATCAGATACCTACAAGCGGTATCAAAGTTTCTTCAGCATCTTGCGATATCCTCCAGTAAAGACTGAGTGAATTCTGAAGATAAACTGATGACATGAAATAAACGAGAATAGTGCAGATAAATCTATGGTGAAGGTTTACATCAGACAATAAATTATTATGACACATTTCACTTTACATTTCTACAAAAAATCCAAACCACATGATTGGTTGTGACGAAACAGTTCTGCACAACTGGTAGGTACTATCCAAAGATCCTTTAGTACCTTTTAGGTTTGTTTAGCACATACCATTACACTTTTGGAAGATGGTTAAAGATAAAAAGAAAGCAGATAAAATTAAGGAGGCGGTTTTATCCGACGACACATTATAACATACCTCATTTGTACAATTCTGTACAAGGTGCACAATTTAGTTATCTGTCAGCATGTTAGCTTTCTTAAGCATATACTTTTAGTTCGTTTTGGAGGAAGTGTTGGTATCATCAAACAACAGAAAAAATTAGATAGACCAGATTGTGATAAAACAGTTCTGCACTACGTGTGCTATCCAAATATCCTTCAGCACCTTCTGAGAACTTTCAGCACTTTGCGAAATCCTCCAGCACAGATTCTTGGTGTGGTTTAAATGATATCAGACTAAAAAAAAATAGATGAATACGAGAACCATGCTGTTTACTTTTATTTAATATCAAGATTTTGGTCTTTCTGGCTAGGTCATTGCTTATATTACATATTTATGTCTCAATAGACTGCAATATGAAAGAAATAGGAGTCTATATATTTTATATAATATTGAAACACTTATGGGGACTTTTACACAATTTATTTACAAAATTGTTAAGATACACAGAACTCTGCTGGATAACGTCTAACTACTTGACAATAAAATGAACTCTTGTGAATATTTGAACTTGAACTGACGTTAACTGCCCATACATTCCCTTATATACAACTTTATTTAATCTAGTCAGTGTGTTTAGATCTTTCTAGAATTTTCTAGAAACATTATTTAATGTAGTCAGTGTGTTTAGAAGTTTCTAGAATTTTCTAGAAACATTATTTAATCTAGTCAGTGTTTTTAGATGTTTCTAAAAATCAACTGTCAATAACAATCTTTCAAATTAAGGTCCCTTTCTTTACGGTTATCCCGTTACAATATATACTATATATTGATATAGATTTTTCCTCGGGGACACATTCTTTCAGTGGTTTTCGGTAGTGTATGTCGCCCTTAAAGAAATCGGTTGCTAGTTTTAGTTTTCAGTTTATATTAGACAGGTTTTTGTTACCTTTTGTTTAAATTGCCATAGAGATATGATGACCAGATTGTCATTAAAAAAAATTTGCATAGAATATCAGATGATTAAAAGATATTAAAGAAGTTGAATTGATCAGATGTGATTTGATTTTGAATTAAAATAAATAAGCAAGAGCAAATAGTCGTGGAAGAAACCAAGACCAGTAGGTAGAGGATATATTTTACTTTACTTATTTACTAATATACTTTACTTTTTTATTTACTTATTTGTGTATTTCAACGGTTAAGTGACAAGTGACAATACTTCCTAAATAACATTTATTGTTTAGTTCTGCAAATTCCTAATAGATAGCAGTTTAAGTTAATTGATGTAACTTTATAAAGCTTTGACATGTAAGTTATATAGACGTCCAGTAGAGTGCCCTGTGTTTTGATTTATAGATTAATCAACATCTAGGTTGTGGAAAAACATAGTAGATATTATTGTATTTCAATGTATAAATAAATAGATAAACGAGAAACTAAAATAAAATGGAAAATACTAAAAAAAAACAAACAAAAAACGGAAAAGAGAAAGCTAAGAAAATACCTATCTAAATTAAGTACCTAATATAACGCCACCGTAAGGTTTTACAGTTAATATCTTATATATTAAACGAGCAATTCCTACTTAAATAAGTACTATAACGCCAACTTAAAGTGGCGCCGTTAATATTACATATATTTAAACGAGCATTTCTTACTTAAGTACTATGACTCCACTGGAAGGTGGCGCAGTTAATATCTCATATATGTAAAGGAATTCTTACTAAATTAAGATACTGTAAGGTGGGTTAGTTGATAGCTAATATTTTAAATCGATAAATTACAAAATACAAAGACTTTTCTTTAATTTTTTTAAAACAGACGAATATACCTACATGAAATACCCTAAAAAATTGACAGTAAGGCCCTTTATTTGAATGGTCTACGTTTAGATATTCAGTTGGCTGAATTCTCTTTAATCCAGGCAGACATTATCGTTAGAAACGAGCTCATCCTATACCATCTAATTTTTTTTCATGAACTTGTACCGCCCCGGAAACATCGTCAAAAGCCTTAAAGAAATTTTAACCTGCAAATCCACTAAACAACTTTCTATTCAAATCGAACAGCCAAAAGTTCAAAACTTTTGTTCTTGAGTCGATTCAAGAGTTCTTAGGGGCGTTCTACACCTGATCGGCTTTTTTCATTTCATGTGAACGCCTATTCCGTCGGTTCGCGATGTAATACGATACGGATTTTTTGCTTAGTGATGAGAATCAGAACTTTGTTATCTATGAAATGAAAAGTGAAGTCGTTAAATTCCGTTTTGGGATCATATAGCTTGGTTTCCGGCTGATTTCTTTCTCTAATCTTTTTCTCACTTTTACCACATCGAATTTTTTTCACTTAAAAAATTTATTTGAATTATTTTTCTGTTTGACAGTGCTTCTTCAAAATTTAGTTAATAAAGAAACAAAAATCAATTTAAATTCAAGGATTTTGGACTACAGTGGAAAAAATTTTTTCACCTTTCTCGTGTTTTCTTATTTTTAATTACCGAAAAGGTAAACTAAAAACGCATAATAATTTCGTCAGAGTAAAATCAGTTTTCTGAGCTAGTTCTTAAGTGATGATTTGTGACATATTCACACACAATAGATTCGAAATATGACATCAACACAACAGGTATACCTACCTAAGTGCTGTTAACAAAAATTTCATAAAGCTCGATAAAATCTTGACTACCAGCATATTATCTATCTATCTTTATTTGAAGTAGATTACGGCTAACACAGTAGAAATTGTCCCACGATGGGTAAGGCACCTCTTTTTCTTCTAGACACACTGGCAGCTCTCATTGACTGTTTTTGCTCTGTCAACGCCCCTATCCGCGTCTTTTTGTTGCTTCACAGGAAGGGCTTTTGTACCCATTGCCAATGCCCTTTTTTTCAATTCAGCTTTTGTACACTTGTATTTAAGATAAGTGTATATGAATAATTAATGTAAATAATAAATTTGAGAGACCACATTTTAATAAGTCTATAAGGTAAAAAAGTCGTTAGGTACCTACATAAAGTTGTACATAAAAGGTATCAATTAAAAATTACAAAGTAGATAAAAAATATATAAAAAGCCGCCAAGTGCGAGTCGTACTCGTCCATAAAGGGTCCGTAGCACCAAGTAACAATATAAAAGTTCTTGTAGTTCCTGGTAACTTTGATCGATGTTTAAAAAACTACTTACTAGATCTCGGTCAAACCAATTTTTGGTAGAAGTTTACATGTTAATCTACATCATATATATTTTTTTAGTTTTATAATTAACTTATTCCAGAAGTTAAAGGGGGACACACATTTTACCACGTAGAAAGAAAATGATATTAGAAACCTAAATATCATTTTTAAAGACCTATCCATAGATACCCCACACGAATGGGTTTGATAAAAAACATTTTTTGAGTATAAGTTTTAAGTATGGGAAACCCCCAATTTTTTTTCTATTTTTGTGTAAAATCTTAAGACCGTTCACAGAATACTTCTACTTACCAAGTTTCAACAGTATAGTTCTTAAAGATTCGGAAAAAAGTGGCTGTGACATACGGACAGACAGACATGTCGAATCTATAAGGATTTGCCATTTGGCTACGGAACCCTAAAAAGGATCCTCTCAGGACGGTCCTTATTTTGCATAATTAAAATTCTCATAGAACTAAAATATAACTTTGATAGACACAATTAAGAACAATTTTTAATTTTTATTGGAGTAATGAGTTAATATATAGTGGTTAACAATGAATATCTCTTTTGGAAATACTCAACTTACCTAACCTAACCTGTTGCGTGTCCCTTCACAAATTCAAGTATGACTTATTATCCTTACGATTCCTTCAAGAAGTCTCACGTAGTCATGTCATATTATTTCACATCCTGTCTTAAGATTTTATTTACCCTCTTCTATAATAAGCGAGGTGTGTCCAGTGGCAGCGTATTAAACATTTTATTTTTTTGTTATTTTTGTTTTTATATGAACATATGCAAGTTTTTGTACTTCTCACGCTGGTATTACATAATCAATTTTTTGGTCAATAAGTTCATGAATTTATTTATATACTATTGTTGTTTTCGTCAACCTTTTATCCATTTGATCATGTTCTAATTATCTTCAAATATTATCGTGAATTCAGTGATATATAAGGGTTTAGTAAACAATTATTTGAGATATCTCTCTTGGGAGAAAGTGAGTAAATGTCACATGTGACATAAATTGAATTTAACAACCTATAAACCATTTGGTGGCTAAGCATTCATAGCTTAGTTGTTAGAGCGTAAGCGCGTAGAGCTAAAGGTTGTGGGTTCTAGTGTACTGGATGTGACATTTTTTCAATTTCCCTTTAATGTCTTTAATATGTTCTTGTTTGTATACTTTCTAAAAAATATTCAAAAAATATATTCAGGATTTCTATGGCTGATGCTGCCTCCCATTTTCAACCAGGATCTCCATTGATTCCTATGTATTTGTCATTAAATCTTCTCCTCTTCTTCTTTGCATAGACTCATCTACTTTATCTCCTCAGGATCTACGTGGTCTTCCTCTCTTCCGTTTACCGATCTGACTCCGTTTTATTATGTTATCTATGTATTTACTTTTTGCTTTTCTGACGTGCCAATACTATACAAGTCTATTTTCTTCAATGTAACTAATAATGCTATTTTCTACTTGTGCATTCTTCTGCTTATTTCCTAGTTTCGTTACACTCTTTCCATTTTTTTGGAGACCGCAGCATGTCCTTCAGTATTCCATTCATTTTGCTAGAATTTTCCCTTTATTTCTTCTTGTTTATTACCCATTATTGTTGAGCTATAGGGCTATAAAATTGAATGCAATTTATTTTTTATGCCTATATTCTTTTCTAAAATCATTCAATATAATTGTCTGCAAGCTATTCTAGCTTGCCCTATTCTACTGTTGATAGTCATCTTCTGTGGTGGTATTTTTGGAAATGATAAATTTGTTGGTTCCCTCAATTTCTATATTATCTTTGACTTCCAGGATATTTACGTCCTCTTCTTTGGTAGTTGCAAATTCTGTTTTTTTTTTGTAGTTGATTTTAATACCGGCTTTTTGGTATTCTTTCTGTAGTTGCTTATCGTGTATCTCTTCATCTTATGCTATTATTAGCTGGTCATTCGCAAAACATAAGGTATAAAGATATTAATTTACATTCCTTGGCTCTTTTCTTTCATGCTGTCGTGGTATTTTCTATAAATATTTTAAAAATCCTTAGATCAGTCCCTTATCGAAAATGGATCTATTGCTTCTAAAAATTAATTATGTTAATATAAGAATTTTTTATGTATGTATATTTGTTGGTAAGTTTAAGCATTTATTAATGAAACTCGTTATTTACTGTAAATTTAATCTTTGTCCTGGAAATTCTCTACACTATTCCTGTCAGTAACAGTTTTGTAGAATTTTCTAATTCTGTTTTCCTATGGCAGGTACTGTTTACTTTTTTTTGAAATGCATGATCTTAATCTTGTTAAATAGTATTATACGTTACAAGGTCGGTAGGTGACTTATTACAGTACGAGTTAGTTTACGGACGAGGCGACGTAGGAGCCAAGTCCGGAAATAAAAACGAGTACTGTAATAACACCTAACGACCATGTATCGTATTATATTTTATTTCATCCTGTTTTTATAAATTAATAAATTCATAAAAATTTTAACAGTAGTTCTTAACTTGACTAAAAATACTTCGTAACTTGATTAGTTGGGTCAAATTACCTTGAAAGCCATCTGTCACTGTCAAATAATTTTTTTATTATTAAGATTTAATTGTTAATATATAATTGAATAACATTGACTTCTTTTTAAATATGGCAGTAAAAGTAAGTAGTTAATTATTTTATTTTAATTTTATAGTCATTATAGTATTTTTAAATGTCAAAAATTAAAAGTAATTGTCTCTTCCCTTAAGCAATCAGAGCAGCGTTGCTAAGCAACACATTACAGTACCTGATACCGTAATGTTTTACATACCGGCGCCAAATTGATTATAGGGAAGTGTATTTACTGGACAGGATGAAATAAAGGTCTTTTTTATATGAACATTGTGTTTTAAACTCCAATTGATTCCTCTGGGCGTTTGGTAATGAAAAAAGATGGGAAATAAGGCCTACTATTTTCTCTATTGTTTATTCTGAAATAACCAATTCACTTCAGTGTCCATTACCGGTAGGTGAGTAAAGAGACATATTTATCAATATCAATTTTAATTCTTATTTCTGTGGGTTTCGGATATTGAGAAATAAAATAAAAGTATAATAATATTATGTTTACCAGCATTAAGAATTGGAAATATATTTTGACTCGGTTTTTCGGCATTTTTTTTTTATAAATAATTATTCGCTATCTACTTATGTTTACATTTATATTTAAATTCTGTTTATTTCAATAATTAAACATGGAAATTTCCTCGTTTTTGTTATCAAAAGTATGTCATCTGTAACTAATCTTATTGATAACCTTCATTTATTATTCTGACACACTTTGTTTTTGTTGCATAAATTTTTGGTAAACTAGTTATTATTTGATTTTCCTTTATCAGCTATTTCTTCTGAATTTGTTCGTGTTCTGGTTGGGAGGTCAGATTCAATTTGAAAAATCCTTTTTGTACCATGAATTACTTTATTGAAAACTTTTTTTTAACATATAAGAAATTGATTTATATTTTTCTAAAATCAAGTTCTAATTTTCTAATTTTATTTAATGATTTTTATAATAAACAAAACGTTTTATTTCTTGAGGATCTCCGCCTATGTAAGAAAGGCGATCTACATCTCGGTGTAGTCTTACATCGCAATTCAAAGAAGGTCCTTTGTACTTGCCTTCATGGCAAACAGTGATTTTCTACTCTATTAACAAATATTCACAAAGACCTATGGGACCATTTAAAAGCCTTTTTTTAAAAAGCCTTTTTATTATGGATGAGGGTGTAGTTGAGTTGATGTCATGATAAATTTTTGTTACGAGAACAAATCAACTTGACCAATTTGGTACATTTTATTGAGTACCTTCATTTCAGATTTAGAATATATTTGATACAAATTAAGGATTTATATTAATTATTATTATCACATCTGTTATTTACATGTAGGTACGTGAGACAATTCAATAGTTTTTCTATAGATTAAAATCTTACATTTATATCTTCGATCTGAAATTGTTTGCCTTTTTGTAATTCTTTATTCTATTCGTTCAACTGTCAACCAGGATTCCAATACACAAATCTGATAAAAATCATTTACCTACCTGGTATTTTTGTTATTATTATTATTATTTATATCTTGATGCCCGCAGTTTATTGTAGTAAAAATAATGTTGTAGTGTTGACAAATATCTGATGTGTTGTATTTGATTCTAACGTTGATTTTTAACTTGTCATTGATTTTTTATCTAGATACTTTAGGTTTTTTACCTTAATAAATGTTGTGAATTAACTTGTAGTGTAACATCTGTAGGTTTTTGTATGCTCAATCCTTTATATCTTTGGTATTCCTGTGATACTTAGTTCACCATATAAGTATATGCATTTACTATTTGTTCTTGTCTCATAAACTCTATCTACTTTCTTTCCTCTATATTTCTGTCATTCTTTCGTCAGCCTTTCTTAGTATCCATATCTCACTTCCGAAGAGGCTGAAGGCTGAAGAATATATAGTTAGGAAGATAAGTATGATAATTTTTAGGAATTTGGTATGTAAGGGGTCTCTGTTGTAGGACTTACGTCCTTTTCAGGGGATGGATGGAATGTTTGAAAGGAGTTAGTATCTGTCGTCGGCCCCGCTCTCACAAATTTTCCAATTTGCATTTTCCAGTGCAGTTGGATCTTCTATTTTCTCTTCTTCCCTTAATGGTGCTTGAACGTGCCTAAAAAGTCATTTTTATTTGGTGTAAGTGTAGTGTGTAAGTGTGACCCACGTGGTGCAATGTGGGGTTGGGAGATTGACGCTGTGGCGTGTCTCCTCCGTCGTGGAGCCCTTCCATTTGGCAAGGACGAAGGGTCACTTTCGAAAAGAAATCTCGTTCTTATTACAGTTTTGTACAATTGAATTTTCAGGTTTCTAGATAGTAATTTACTATTTAAAGTTTTTTAACGCATAAACACATTTTTCCCAGCTGTTACTCTTTTCTGTATATTTCCTTCCGTTCCTTATCTACTTATTAGATCTTGTGTATCTTGTTTTTATATGTATCTTAATGTCTCTATTCGGTTCAAAGTTTTGATTATCCCATGCTATATATTTTGTTTTCAACTCATTTATCTGTAGAGCCATTTGTTACGCAGCTATTGATAATTGCCGTACTATTTTCTTAAGTTTTTTTCTTCACTTAACCATAGGTATGTTGTCTGCAAAAGCTAGACATACTGCCTTTACTTATATTATATAGCTCTTCTTGCTACAATTTGTAACGCTATATTAAATAATATTGCTGAATGTGTATCCCTTAACGTAATCCCGCTCTGACTATAATGGATATTATTCCTAGTGCCTTAACATTATTTTTTACATTATCCAGTGTCATTTGTACCAAAACTATCGTTTTTTCACTAGCCCCTCATTCCTTCAACACTTTATACAGTTCTCTTTCTTTTACTGCATCATATGCCTCTTTGAAATCGATGTATATTACGTATTTATACGGAAGTTGGTTTTCTTAGAGTGAAGTTTGAATCTTATATACACTTCTTTCTTCCGGAAACCATGCAGTTTTCTATATATTTGACTATTCTTTTTTTGATAAATTAATTGCCTCTGTTCATTCGTTTGGCATATTTTCTTCTGCCCAAAGTTTTCTACCATCATATATAAACATCTCTGCTTTTAGTTGCTAAATTGTCAATTTTAGAACTTATGTTGTTTTTCAGGATTTTATAAATTTCTTGTATTTCTTTTATGCTAGTGGACAGTTCTGTTGTTTGTTCGTGTTCGTGAGCTTAGTTTTTTTCTTCTTCCATATCTTCTTTTCCACGGTCATGCTGTTTGTTAAACATTTCAAAGAAATATATACTTTTTCCCCTTCAATGTTTTTTCGTCATCGAGTGTTAATTGCCCCTCTTTCTTTATAATATCCTTTTTTTGTTAATTTTTGTTTCTTTGTATCGACTTCTAGAATTGATTGTTCTTATAAGCTTCTACCATTTTCTTTAACATGCTTTCATGATATTTTTTTCTTTTTTCTCTTAGAATTCTTTTACACTCTTTTCTTTGCTTTCTGTATTTAGTTTTTGTGTGTCTACTTTTTTAACAATTTTAAACGCAATACATATATTTCTCTTCTCTAGCTCCAGCTCAGCTTCTCTATCACACCACTTTTCCTTTTTTCTTTTGTGCTTGTTTGCATTTCTCCGTACATTCTTTTTTTTATGTTTTTAGACATTTCTTCTACTGATTGATTTGTGTTAATTCTTTTTATTTCTTTTTATTTCTTTATATAGCCTGGAGAATTTTCCAGATCTTCTTATACTTTTTTGACTGTTTTTAGGGTAAGCTGAGGGTTTTTCTAAATCTACACTTTGGTACTTTTTTCCCTGTTTGTATAGATTTCTTATTCATTTTCACATTTTCTACTTTCTATTTAACGTACTGTTATAAATCTAAATTAGGTAGAATAAAACTTTCAAAATCTGAGTTACGTGTAAAAAATGTTGCCTATCTGTTAGGTATAGATCACTTTGTTATATTCTAAGATACTAATAAAGTAAATTAAATTTGTTACATATGTAATATATACAGGTATATGTATTGATATTTTTCTGTATATATTAAAATTTATGTAATTATATAATAAATAATAAATAAAGTATATTAACAGTGTGATTATATGCATATATTGTCAAATTAGTCTTCAACCTTCGATAGCTCAGTTGGTAGAGCGGTGGACTGTAGTGGTTTAAGCTTTGTAGATATCCATAGGTCGCTGGTTCAAATCCGGCTCGAAGGAGTTTTTTTTTTATTTTATTTTTCATATTATTAATTTTTACAAACAAAAAATATAAGTTTGGTTTATTTTTTTTATTATTTGTATCAGAAAACATGTTATAGACAAAAAAGTGTAAAATTTCTTGCTCATATATTTCCAACACATTAATAAAGAATCTGCAACCCTTTCTTGGTAATTATACTAGACAGGTCCTCATTTTGGATTTTGGCGCTATAGGCTATCTCAGCGCTTGGCGTCGCCTCTCTGTCTCTCTTAGGTTAGGAGTACAACTTTGTCGTTTTTTATTTTGAAAAAAAGACACCAGGGGTCACAGATTTCCAAGCAAGTAGAATCAGTTTCTAGCCAAATCTGATTTTTTTATTTGATTGAGAATAAATTAATTCTTAAAGCACGTTTAAAAACCCACCCTGACTTTGATGATAATAAAAAACTGATGTTTGGCTAAAGTGAAACTACTTGATTTTGGTTAGTATTAATTAAATATCACCCCTTTTTTAGACACACTCACTAAATAAAATAATAATTATTAAAATTGACTTACATTTATTTGGAAGAGTATTTACACCCAGCCTAGATTGTTTGACGTACTAACTTGAAATAAGCCAAGAATTACTAATCACAACCAGAAAGAGTCAATAATTTTATTGCAACACCGCTCACGGCATATTTTTGAAGTACAACTATTAAACTAAATAATTCTCACTGATATAGACACGGTAACAATAGTCTGGTGAAATTATTCTTTATACAAAACGATCGTGTAGATCGTAACACGTCATATGCAAATTATTTTAAATTTTAATTTTTACAAATATCTGATTAGTAAAATATAGTATATTCTGTAACGTCTGTGAAATTCTCTATATTCCACATATTACCGTGGGTTGTCGGTAAGGCCCTGTACTGTTGATTTAAAGCTAAAGCTCCAGGTTCAATCTCTGTCTGGTACGACTTTTTTAAACTAATCAACTTTTTTTAATTATCTGGTCATAAATTACTAACAGCCTCTTTAGCACAAGGTTAGTACGAGCGGTATTATCAAATTTTAGTCCAGTAGTTTCAAAACTTTATTGATAAATGTTTTATTTAAACGTATTCAAGGTTTTAATCAATGGTCTTATTCCCGCACGTTGTGAGAATAAGTATAATGTGGGAATGACATCAATTCTATTCTTAAAAATCAGTTTAAAAATGACAGTATTCTATTGTAGTAGTAGAAAAAAAATATTACATAACTAAACCCATTTATTAAATCTTATAATATTAAGTGAGTAATTGTCTGCATGTATTGCCATAGGTTCTCGATTTTGTTGAAATTTGAAATATGGGTGCACACGGGGGCAAAAATCGATATAGCTGGAAAAATTCGTTTTTTCCATTTTCCTACATAAGATGCTTGTTAGATACGATAATATGAAGCCGAGCTCGGTGCTCGGTCGCTCAGGTACTACTTATAGGTATATTATACAAGAGACTGATAATAAAATATATTGATATACTTAATCAGCTTTGGTATTTTTTTCATTCTGATTTTAGTGATAAACTAAAAAAATAACACATAACCTGCTACTGGGACTCACGTAGGCATATAAAAATACCTGCACACATTCCAGACTTAGTGGAATCTATTTATGGGACATTTACCTGAAATAATCAATTGGGTTGACATTTGGAAATAAATATTAAATTATTTTACTGTTTTTCCGTAAAATAAAAATGCAGAAGCTATAAAAGCGGGGCATTAAGGTATTTGAAAAAATACTAAACATACCTACTATATATATGATAATAAAACTAACGATATCTTCTAGAGTGGTCGTATAAACTTATCTTTTTTATTGTCAGATTTGCAGAAATTTAAAAATGAATCGGTTGGATTAGCTTTACAACAGAATCGGTTTTAGATTATCGCTCAGATTTCCATTCCAATTTTAATTATTTTTTGTTCTTTTATTTATTTTTGTTTTTTAATTCATTTTTAAACTATTTTTGTTAATTGGGAATAAGAAAAATAATAAAAAAACGTTAGTTTTTTATATAAAACTTTCACTTTAAATGTATTTTAAAAAATGACATATGTTTCGCATTTAAGCATCGTCAGATTGACATATAAAGTTATATTTTGTTTATAGCTAACTATCTGATGTTGAATAGGTAATATTAAGGCTAGATTAAGTATGGAAGTAATAAGATATAACAATATTAAAGCCTAGATGTTATTAGCCCTAAGGGATTAATAACTTAATATATTTGTATTACAATTATATCTTATTTATGTATAAAATGAAGACTCAATCAAAGTAAACAGTTTAATAGTGGAGAATTTCTAAGATTTATTTGTTCATTAACAACTTTAAATTGTGGATCTGCTAGATGTCTTTTTATTTCAAGTTCTTCAAGAAAATCTAAATTTTGTTTTTTATTACAAATGTGTAGAATTTGGATGTCATTGTTGTGTAAGAGTGAGGTTGGATGTTCAAGTAGGTGTTTTGCATATGGAGGGTAGAGGTAAGGAGAACTGTCTCCGTGTATTGAATGTGTCCGTCAAAATGTGGTAAATAAGGGTGGCGCTACGATCGTAGTAGGGTAAATTTTAAAAAAAGCGCCATAATTTCTTAGAGTAGGATAGATAAATAAACAAGGAAAGACACATTTTCGCTTTATTATGACACCATTTTTAAAATAATCATAAGATACATAAGATAATCATAAAGTATAAAACGAATTTAAAATACACTAAACTGAATTCGCTGACCATGTTTTTTATAACACTTATATAATTTGTGACTTATATTACGAAATCATTCGACATTTCAATCAATTTGTCAAAAACTGCTACATTCATTCTGTACCCTACATCTACTTTAGCGCCATTGTAGTGGCAAGTTTGAGAAGTGTTATGTTTCTCTAAAAAGTGGACACATTTTTAATCATTTCCCATTTAAGATCGTTCTCCTTACCTCTACCCTCCATAGTTTTGCATAATTTGAGTTATCTGGTTGTTTTAATCTATATGCTCTTAAGTGTTCATTAAATCTTATTTCCAATTTTCTTTGTGTTTGACCTATATATATCGCATTAGCTATAAACAAAATATAACTTTATATGTCAATCTGACGATGCTTAAATGCGAAACATATGTCATTTTTTAAAATACATTTAAAGTGAAAGTTTTATATAAAAAACTAACGTTTTTTTATTATTTTTATTATTCCCAATAAAAATGAACTTTCAAGTAGTAAGGGTCGATACAATTAATTTATTTTTGTTAACATATACAATAAATAATGTTTAAATTTCATTAACACGAGATATATTTTCTGCTTATATACCTATTGAAATCATTATCTATCATTCTTCATTATTTTTCTTTGTTTGATTGATTCAATTTTTCTTTACAAATTAGAAAATTTTGGTAAATGTGAGTTGCGCCAATTTTGTGTTGCTAAAATCCGTCACTAGAATAAGGTCAGCTGTGGTTTATAGCAGTAGCAAGTAACAAGTAATACCCAAATATAGGGGGAGTACAATAATTTCTATAAACTCGCTATTAACAGCAGATTAAAAAGTTTAAGGATTTGAAAGAAATATTTTTATTAATATTTAATTCCAAATACTAGTATATAGGAAGTGTTTGCGCCTATCTCCCCCATTTTATGTTTTAAAAAATATCCGCGAGGGTCGCGCGTAGTACGCACCCCGATCGGGAAGGGACGAGAGTTAGTAAGAAGTTTTCGTTCAGTAAGGTTAATTACATGTATTCATTTTTTCATCTGAATATACAGTTTAATGTTCAGTGTTTTATTCATATTACAATCCACAACACTTCAGGGGTAAACCCCAACAAATTTGGTCCTTCGATACGAATGCAATTCAGCGATTATTACAGTAAAAGTGTCAAGAAACTGCATTTTTAATTTCAATTTACAAGCAGAGTTCAGCCATTTTCGACGGTTAATCAAGCGGCAGCAGATCCAGTACCGTAAGATCCTTCAGCATAAGGGTGAGAATTCCATGTCTATGTTCCCAATACGAACTTAAAATCGTTTTGATCTGGACAACAGGTATTTATCGTTAGATTTATTTATTTATTTCAACAAACTTTTTTCAATTCAATTTATTTTGGCTTAAATATGCCTAATACACAAGATTTTCGTAAACTATCAGTTAAACGAGGTAGTTACAAGGCTCGTTTAACAGCTTTTAAAAATTTTCTTGAAAAATCGATTCAAAATGCAGACAATGCCGATTTAAAGGAAGTCAAAAACAGATTATCCGCAATTAAAGGTGTGCTAAATGAATTTCTGGCCATTCAGTTGGAAATAGAATACTTAGTAGACGAAGATGTAATTGAAAATGAGTATACAAATAGGGAAGATTTTGAAAATAATTTTCATGCATTAATAGCGCGCGCAGAAAGTTTCTTAGAGCAAAATGATCCATCTTGTAGTGCAATAACTCCAAATAATTCAAATATTTCTAATGATACTCTTAATCAGCATGTAGTGGATCATTTAGCCCGCATTAATGTTGTAGATGATAATTTTGCAGGAATTAAGCTTCCCACTATTAATTTACCATCTTTTTCCGGTGAACCAACCGACTGGTTACAATTTAAAGATTCATTTGATTCCTTAATTATTCAAAATAATAAAATATCCAATATACAAAAATTTCATTACCTCAAACGTGCTCTAGAAGGGGAAGCCTTTGAAATCATAGCAAATATAACAGTATGTAATGATAATTTCGTTATAGCTTGGGATTTATTATGCGAACAATTTACAGATAAAAGAGCATTATTACATGTACACACTAAAGCTTTATACAATATTGAAGCAATCAGGAAAGAATCATCAAAAACCTTAAACCACTTGGTGGACCATGTAAGAATGCACTTGAGATCTTTACAGGCACTCGGTGAGCCTACTTCTTCTTGGGATACTTTAATTATTTATCTAGTTACATCCAAACTAGACCCTGTTACTATTAGGAAATGGGAATCAAAGGATACACTTAATGATATTCCTAAATTGGAAGATTTACTTTCATTTTTAAAACAAAAAGCCAAAATGTTAAAAAAGATGGAGGATAAAATTACAGAGACACCTTCAGCAAATAATTCAAAGTCCAATCCAAAAAAGAATCCAAATTCAATGAATAAATACATCCCACATAATCAGCGTAGTTTTCATACCTCCTTACGCATATGTCCAGCTTGCAAAAGTTCCAAGCACCGAATATATTCATGTAGTCAATTTTCAAATCTACCTATAACCGAAAGAATTAACTTAGTAAAATCGTCCAATTTATGTCCAAATTGTTTGAATTTTGGTCACGAGTTAAAAAATTGCAATTTTGGTCACTGTAGAAAATGCACGGAGAGACATCACTCTCTGATTCACACAGATTCGGAAATGTTGCAACCTAATCCGAACTTACCCTCGACATCCATACATCAATCTTTGTACAGTTTCAATTTAAGTTCAAAACAAGTACTTCTGGCAACTGTCTTAATAGAAGTTGTTGATTCAGAAGGTGTACATCATGATTGCCGAGCCTTATTAGATCCAGGAAGCCAGTCAAATTTCATAACTTCAAGCTTCTGTCACCGCTTAGGTTTAAAAACCGATCGAGTCAACATCACCATTTCAGGTGCATTCAAGGTAGAATCCAAAGTTCATTTCAGCTGCAATATTAATTTGTTTTCAAAGCACACTCCATTTGCAAAACCTTTGTTCTGTTTGGTAACTCCAGATGTTTGTGATATTATGCCCGAATCCTCTATCAATTTAGCGCAATTGTCCATACCCACCTGTCATAAGTTAGCAGATCCTGAATTTCATGTTCCAAAACCAATTGATCTCCTAATTGGTGCTGACTTATTCTGGGAATCATTATGCATAGGACAAGTAAAGCTACAACCTTCAGGTCCATTTCTACACAAAACTAAATTTGGATGGATCGTAGCGGGTCCACTTATAACAAACACAACATTCTCTTCTTCTCGCATGCAATGTAATCTATCGCAGAACGTAGAGGTTCAAAATCAGTTAGCTCGTTTTTGGGAAATAGAAGAATGTGCTAACAGAATTTATTCACCTGAGGAAAAGGCTTGTGAAAACAATTTTTTGTCAACACATTGCAGAGATACAGATGGTAGGTTCATTGTTTCTATCCCACTAAAGGAACCGGTAGAACTTTTAGGTGATTCAAGGGCAACTGCTTTGAAAAGATTCTTTAATCTTGAAAGAAGGCTACAACAGAATTCAGAATTACGGTCGTTCTACATACAGTTTATGAGAGAATATGAGAATCTCGGTCACATGTCTAAACTCAATGCTCCAAATGATAAAATTCAGTTCTTTCTTCCACACCATGGCGTTCTAAAGGCAGACTCTTTGTCCACCAAACTTCGTGTGGTATTCGACGGGTCTTGTTCCTCTACTTCCGGTGTTTCACTAAATGATTTACAAATGGTTGGTCCGTCTATTCAAAATGATCTGTTTACTATACTTCTTCGTTTCAGAATGCATTCATATGTTGTATCGGCAGATATATGCAAGATGTACCGACAGGTTTTAATTAATCCATTACAAAGGAATCTTCAACAGATTTTTTGGAGAGAACAGCCTTCAGATCCACTATCCATTTTTCAATTAAATACTGTCACTTATGGCACGTCATCTGCCTCTTTTTTGGCCATACGATCTGTCATGCAGCTGGCAGCCGAAAATGAATCATTGCACCCCATTCCTTCAGAAATTATTAAAAATGATTTCTATGTCGACGATTTGCTTACAGGTTCCGATTCATGTGACGAACTAGCCTTTATTTGTAAGGAAATATCATCCATTTTATTGCAAGGCTGTTTCAATCTTCGAAAGTGGATTTCTAATGAGCCGAAAATTTTACAACATGTGTGTGATTCCACTTCCGAATTAAACGTATTAAATTTAGGTGAAAATGAAAACACCAAAACTTTGGGCGTTATTTGGTATTCCTCTTCAGATCATCTAGCTTACAGAATTGATGATTCCAAAATTCATTGTCGTATTACAAAACGCACAATTCTTTCAAGTATATCTCAGATCTTCGATCCCTTGGGATTACTAAGTCCATGCATTATAATCGCAAAAATTTTACTTCAAAAATTGTGGTTGCAGCGATTATCCTGGGATGAGTCCGTTCCAGTGGAAATTCATACACAATGGATAAGATTTCGTGATGATCTTAATCATCTCAACAACTTCAAGATTCCTAGGCATGTTAGGTGTCAAAATCCAATTCAAGTAGAACTTCATACATTTTCTGATGCGAGCGAAAGCGCCTACGGAGCTTGCGCTTACATAAGATCCTTGCACCAAGACGGAACAATTACAGTTCATCTTCTTTGTGCCAAATCCAAGGTGGCACCCTTAAAGTCAATCACAGTTCCACGTTTAGAGCTATGTGGTGCCCTCATAGCTGCAAGATTATCATTCAAAATCCTAAAAAATACTAGAGTTTGTTACAACAAGGTTTTTCATTGGACTGATTCCACTATAGTATTAGGTTGGATCAATACATCATCTTCTTCCTTAAAGACTTTCGTCTCCAATAGAATTTCTGAGATTCAGGAAAAAACCTCTTCTGAAAATTGGTTTCATGTCAATTCCGCGTCAAACCCAGCCGACCTGCTTTCCAGAGGTACCAACCCATTTTCATTAATGTCCTCAAAATTATGGTGGCACGGAGCAGATTGGTTGTCTCGTTCTTCATCGAATTGGCCTGAATCTTTGGATCAATATAATACAGAGCTGCCTGATGTAAAGGTTTCTCAGGTTCTTCAGATATCAGTAAAACCTTCCTTTCTTAATTTTCAAAATTTTTCGATTTTCCTTAGACTTGTTCGAAGTACTGCTTACGTTTTTAGAGCTTGCAATAATTTCAAAATTCGCAGCACAAAATTGCAAGGTCCATTGCAGGCGGATGAATTATCACATGCTCTCCATGAAATTGTCAAGATAGTCCAAGCAGAGCACTTCAGCTCTGAAATCGCACAGCTCAAAAAACATCAGCAAGTTGTAAAAAAGAGTAAGATTCAATCGTTATCCCCTTTCCTAGATGATAATGGTGTAATTAGAGTTGGGGGCCGTTTTGAGCAATCAAATTTGTCCTTTGATAGGCGTCATCCCATCCTATTACCTTCAAAGGCCCTATTCGCAAAGTTGCTGTTTCGCCATGAGCATCTAAAACTCTTTCATGCCGGTCCAAACCATTTGTTAGCATCCATACGGGAGTCATATTGGCCGATCTCTGGTCGAAGTATTGCCAGAAAAACAGTTCACTCTTGCACAATTTGTTTCAGAGCAAAACCTCTATCCAAAGTCCCTCTCATGGGAAACTTACCAAAGGAACGGCTTTCTCCAGCCCCTCCATTTTATTCAACTGGTTTAGATTATGCTGGTCCTTTTAGCATAAAGGAGCGCAAAATTCGCGGTGCAAAAATTTATAAGGGATGGGTTTGCTTATTCATTTGCATGGTTACAAAGGCTATCCATCTGGAAATTGCTGCCGATCTCACCTCAGATTCATTCCTTTCCTGCTTTCGTCGTTTCATCTCCAGACGCGGGAAACCTGCTCACATTTTTTCAGACAATGCGACAAATTTTACCGGAGCGAAAGGTGAGCTGGACGCTATGTCAAAATTCTTCGACGAAAACAAGGATGAGCTAATAACTTTCTGTTCGAATGAAGGAATGGTTTGGAAATTCATTCCAGCACAATCACCACATTTCGGCGGTCTGTGGGAGGCAGGGGTGAAGTCAATGAAATCACATTTAAAACGGGTTACAAAAAATTCAATTTTTACATATGACGATTTTCAAACTCTGATTGTTCAGATCGAGGCGATTTTGAATTCCCGTCCTCTGTCACCTTTAAGTTCCACCCCATCCGATTTAAATCCAATCACACCTTCTCACTTCCTTATTGGCAGACCATTGACAGCATTACCAGAACCTGACCTAGATGGTATTCCTGAAAACAGGTTAAGTTGCTATCAGAAAATTCAAAAAATGCAACAAAATATATGGAATCGTTGGTCCAAGGAATACATCAGCGAGCTTCAGCAGCGCCAGAAGTGGTTGAAGAGTTCTCCAAATGTTCAACCTGGCCAGTTGGTTTTAATCAAGTGTATAAACTCTCCACCATTGTGCTGGCCCTTGGGCCGAATTGTGTCTATCTTTCCGGGACCTGATGGAGTGGTTCGAGTCGTGAGTGTCAAAACAGCTCGAGGCGAATACAAACGAGCAGTTAAGAATATTTGTCCTTTACCTGACAATTAAGTGCTTATAACTGACTGTGTTGGAAGTTATTTAATGACTATGCTAAATATTTTGTTTGTTTTACATACATTGCAATTCTTGAAATGTTATTTCAACGCCGGGGGCATGTTTGCGCCTATCTCCCCCATTTTATGTTTTAAAAAATATCCGCGAGGGTCGCGCGTAGTACGCACCCCGATCGGGAAGGGACGAGAGTTAGTAAGAAGTTTTCGTTCAGTAAGCTTAATTACATGTATTCATTTTTTCATCTGAATATACAGTTTAATGTTCAGTGTTTTATTCATATTACAATCCACAACACTTCAGGGGTAAACCCCAACAGGAAGTATGCAACTAAATAAAGAATTATTGTCTCACAGAAAATTGCAACAGTCCAACCATTGATAAAATTTCATCTATAAAATACCTGGGCGTTATTATTGATCAGCATTTGCGATGGTCAGATCACATTACTCATGTCAGCCAGCGATTAAGAGCCTTAATGAACAAATTTTATACACTAAGAAATATCCTCCCAGAGACAAAATTAAAAATTGTTTATTACTCACTTGCAGAATCGGTTTTAAGATATTGCATAGTTGTCTGGGGTGGGACTTTTAATTCTACCATTAAGATTCTAGAGACAGCACAAAACACTCTACTTCGAATTATTTTCAATAAAGTTAAATTGTATTCAAGAAAAAAACTCTATGAAGAAACTAGTCTATTTAATATTAAAACACTTTATATCTATAGCTGCATTTTAAACATATACAACAACTCCAGCAAATTTGATTATAAAAATAACAGATTAACGCGATCTTTAACAAATATGGATTTGAACATCAGACACTTCCAAAAATCTGTAACTCAAAGATCTCTATTTTTCTTTGGTCCAAAATTTTATAATTTGATCCCCATAAATATTAAACAAGAACCAAAACTTTATAAATTTAGGAATAATGTAAGAAACTATCTAAATACTCATATAGAGCTATTTATGGAACTACTATCATGAAATAATTTAGAATTTAGAATAAGAATTTTAAAACTTTGATAAGAATTATATAATAAGTACTATCTCGCTATCGGTCCCTTAATTCGCCTCTCCCTTGGTTGCTGTTATTCTCTGCTTCGTCCTTTTTGCCCATCATCAACTTTAATTTCAATGTACACTGTGTGAAATATCCTCAAGCTTAGCAAATTGCAATACAGACAAGGTTTTGTCTAGGCATGGACTAAGTTATTGGGGATATTAAATTTAAATTAAATAAAATAAAAAAAGTGTAAAATTGTACTCAAATGTTGAATTAAATAAATTTAAATTGAAAATTGAAAAATTGTACCTGATTAAATTAGGATATAACTTCTTTATTGATTTTCAAGCGAAATTTTTAATGTTAAGTTAGAAGAGGTTTTGGCATAGAATACTGGTCACAAAAATGCATAACAGATCTTTTCCTAGTCTCTCTATATTTTACTTTTTACCTTTTTAAGTAGGTAAGCCAACACCTTTTAGTCTCTCCTTACCTCCTTCATTATCTGCTCCTCCCAATTTCGAGGATTCTAAGCTTATTTTTTTATTGTCATTAACTTTAGTTTTAATTTGACAGCATAAAGCTCGTTTACCATTAAAATTTAGTGGTTCGATGTTATTTTTATGGTCTATTAATGTTTAAAAGTTAATGCTAATAAGTATGTAAGAACATGAATACATTTTTATTTAAATAATCTCTATAACTTCTTTGTGGCATAAAAACATCTATTTATTTCTTTATTTGGCGATCTTTTCAAAAACAAAAAATGGTAAAAACAAAATTATTCTAAATTTTTTCCTTTATACATTTCTATATATACGAGGTCTGTCGCAAAGTAAACATTACAAAAAAAATTAACAAAATTAGCTTTTCGGCTTATTTAAAATAGTCCCCTCCAGAATTAATAGCGATTTGCACAGGCCACAGTTTTTCGAATGAAGATTTCAGCTCATTGGCCGTGATGATTTTCAAAATGGTCCTCGACGCCTTTTGTATTGCCTCTACTTAGCATACCACTATAACTTCATGGGAAAATGTAGTCTAACGAACAGAAAAAAGTCGCACGGTTCCATATCTAAAGAATATGGGTTGATGGTTGAAATGTCATTTTTGTCAAAACACATATATTTGTTAAATTTAAACAATAGATTGTAAAATCGTGAGTGCATACAACCACATACTGTTAGGGTCGGGGAAAAGGTCTCTTTTATTGGACTCCCACTATTGTACTACCTCTGTGTGTGCCTATATCGATAAGAACAAATTAGAATAAATTGTGATTTAAAATTAGTATGTCTAAGAACGAAAATTTAATTTTACTTTTTTACGGACCCTGGTACATTGTAAAAATGAAATTTACATAATTTATGGTTTCGCGCAATTTAAATATTTCGATGCCTCGTTGCGTATTGGCGTAACTCACATACACTCAACAATTCAACTGAAACAAAAATAAAACACAAATAAATTTATGTAGGTTATATTACTTAAAAGTAAAATTACAAAAATATCCGTTTCTCCAAATTAACTACAGACATTGACATGAGCAAATATTTTTTTTAAAAGTAGTAATCTACAAGTAGCACCAAAAGTTTATTAAGGCACCGACCACTCTCTAGAATAATTTAAAGCGAAAATATTAAATTAAACTGAGGTTGGCACAAAGAGTTTTCTGAAAACAAGGCAAGAATTCATCGAAATGTCGTTAACAGAAAACTTTTACAAATATATAAAAAATTAAAAGGAACTAGATTAGTTTCAGTACAGCCGGTATCTTTAGCACCAGTATCAATAATCACAGAGATAAGAATTTCATTAGAGCCTCGGATATCAACCGTGGATTGATGGTACCATCGGCTGTGTATCTAACACCTCTTAAACTACCGTCGTTGTGGCTAACAACTCCGTATTCGCCTACAATAAATCCATCAGGAGTTCTTTCTTCTACACGGTATTTTCGGTAATTTTTTCCTTCGACTACGTATCCAAACTTTTGATTGTCATCAGGTTTCTTCTCAGGTTTTGTAGGTTGAATTCCGTGAGCTCTACCGTTGGTTACAAGGCTCAGTGACTCATCGACTTCGTAATTTTGTTCTGGTTGACCATATACTTTTGGTAGTACTACTGGTAGTGGTGTAGTCGGAGTGTAAACTGTTGTTTTTACTCCAACCGGCTCTGTTTTTTGCCATCTAGTATCGTTCTTAGTCCTCTTTTCTTGATTGGCATCAAAAGAATTGATGTAAGGACTTTTTGCATCAATGTAATTCCGTTCATGTCTTTCACGGGGTTCTGATTTTTCTGCTTCTATAGGAACCTGAGGTATAGACTGTATTATAGAACTATAAGATACGGATCTAGCACTATTGTTATCTCCAGAATTATCGTGATAAATAACCGTTGGTTGATATGGCTTATTATTCTGAGGTAAAAACTGTGGTAAAATCCTTACTCTGGCTGAATATCCTCTACTAAAATCAGAAGCTGCTACATCGCTATCTTTCGTTATCGGTTCACTTTCTTCTACATTTAACTCACTTTTACTAGCTTTAGCTACTATACTTGGTTGTTGCTCTATAGAAAAATAAGTTTGAGAAGGTGGCGACGTGGTGCTTTGTCGAAAAATATTATTCGCAGATTTACCAACAGAAGACGAAACGCGCACAGCTACCACCATACCGTCCTTATTAACACTACGATCACTAACACTAAACTGTTCGGTGCTTTGAGCAAAAGGTGCATTTAAATATGGACTTGGAGTATTTGTAAACGAATCAATTTCAAGGAAAGGATTGTTGGAATTTCTTTTATCACGATTGGTGGTGAAATCGTCTTCTTCTAGTTCTACCATGATGGTTGTTGGTGGTGGCGATGGAGTAGTTTCAGCAAAGGCTCTCCGAAGGGAGGACTCCATGAATACAGAGAGGAAATCGGCTCCTGCTAGGATGTCTTGATTGCTATCGGGCTCCTGTCTGTGCATTGGCAGGCCCTCGATTGCCATCTTAGTGCCAAAGAAAATCTGAAAACAAAAATTATCTATTTATTTGTTATGTTAGTGATTTTTTTTTTTTTGTAGAAAGGTTTTTAATACAAGAAGTTAAACTTAAAACATTTAAAGCAGCGGTGCTGTACGAGCGTTTGTGTCTGAAAGAAAAAATTGCTGAACTTAGAACCTAGAGCATATTATGTTATGCCACATTTGCATTCACCTACAGTCTATTTTATAATGTCTGATAGCACGGTAACTGCATTATATATTAAACAGACCAATTGTGTATTTCAGGGTAATACTAAAACTCTAATTCCGAAACAAGCAGATGTCGGTATTTTCTGTATATTTTCCTGTTTTAACAATAAAGTTATAAAGTTGTCTGATATAGCTGATAAGAATTGATATTCCGAAAATGAAGCATATTAAAATAATGTATCAATAATTGCTTATTTTATTCATCCATTTCAATTTTGGTCTTCCTCTATTCCTCTTACTCCCAATCTCACATTCAGCTACTCCTCATCCCTCCTCTCAAAATTAACAAAATATCTCAACCTATTTTCCTAGATTTTGGTGCTCTGCCGTGCCACTTTCAATATTCCTCTTACTCACTCATTATTTATTCTTTCTCTCCCATTAATCTACAATCTACACATCCAATACAACATCTTTATCTACTTCGCTTCTAACTTTTACTCTTGCTCTTTTGTTTTTGACCAGGATTCTGATCAACCTTTCATTTTTTCTCTCATACTCCTTTTCCACTCTTTCTCCTTCTAAATATCCTCAAAATTTGTGTGTTTTAGTAACTAAATGGTTCGGTATATATATTACAAGTTCGTGTATATTGTAAAGTGGAGGAGTGGAGAACTATTACAATTCATTGACTGAGATTAATTCTGTGAATAATCAAACAAACCAAATTTTCTCTAGTTTTTAAGAGACGCAAAACATAGAATCACAAACATAAAGTGAAGTTCAACAAACTACATAAACTTTACCTATTTAAGGAAACTACGAACAGTTTAAAATTTATTGTTCAGTCAGTGGCGCCAATTTGGGTGGGTTCAAGGTCTCGTAATTCACATAAACATAACCTCGCCCAACTGGACATTTATACAACACAACTATAACGTCTTCCCACGTGAAACGGGTCTAAACTGAAGCACGTTATCTTTTAATAACTACTAGAATTTAATTAATGTTGACTCACACGCAACGGATTTTGGTCAGGATTTGTATTTGTGTGCATAATAACATTAAACTGCAATTTATGATTATAATTGCCAAGGTTTGGGATATTTCACTTTTAGATATTCTTTTAGACTTGGAGAACGTTTAAAATCTGTGATTTTAATGGGTTTGTATTGTATCAAAATTAGATTTAAAAACCACTTTGAAAGTGTGTATCTGTTTCTTGTGTCCCTGACTTATACTAATCTAGAGAATCTAAGATTTAATTGTCTATAAAGTATATATCATAACTCAACTAATTACATAAACTAATTAGACACAGAATGCTTCTGATATCACCGCCTATGAATAAAATTAATTATTCGAGGCGATTGTATTCGCAAAATGAACTCTCGTATAGGTAAATTTTCTTCTTGCAATAGCAGCAAGGACGTCTTCTGTATCTATTTTATCTTTATCTTTAAAAATAATAAAAACATGTCTGTGTGTCTATTTGATATACAGTGAAACGCCCTTTTCAAATTTTTTATTAATAAACAAATTGAGAAAGTGTTATTGTTTATTGTTAATTTATATTTTGCAATGACATAACTGTATGTAAAAAATTATTCGAACAATACTACCTTTATTGCAGTTAGTATAAACAAGAGAATCATGAAATCAGATTTAAATTATTGTTCTTAATCTGACAAAAACGGAAAAATAAACCCGTAGTTTAGATTATGTAAGTGCTAACCTTGGTATTTATATATTATCTTATGTATTTATTCAATTCCAAGTAAGTAATAAAAAGAAAAACCAATACCATTAAGTAACCTTTCAATAACATCTTTATATTTATAGAAGTTCTCAATACAAATGTTTTAAAAGGAAAAAAATAATACGATCTATAAAAATTATTTATTTTAAAATGTTCTTTAAACGTTTAAAGCGAGAGTTAATACAATATTTGAAGAGTAAAAAAATTTTTAATTTATCTATCTTTACCCTTCAGTAGGGCCGACGGTCCTTTTCTGGGTAGTGATACAATTTAATGTTTTCCTGCTTTGTTTATCGGACATATCATAACAGTACTTGCTTTTCAACAATTATAAACTCAAAGTATGGAATTTTGACTACTTGTATAACTTTCTTACCGAATACTCCAGAAGACGACACCAGGTACTTCGGAGATCACTTTTAATGTTAATTCGTTTTCAGCAACCCCAAAAATCTCTGAATAACCAAATTGAACTCATTTCCGCCAATAAATAACAAATTATGTTTGAAATGCTCTTTAAAAATTGCGTTTTTGTATGCTCAAATGCAGTTTTCCTATATTACATGATCGCATGGAGTCACAAAGTTTCCTGACGCTCTTGCACGAATCGAATGCAAAAAGGAATCATTAAAATCTGTCTTGCGCCGTGTAAATATTCGAGGTAAGGCCAATTTTAGTGCTTTATTACCTCGACTAAGATATAAATAATACTAAAAATTTAAATAATATCAAAAACAGAATATTATATATACTTAAAATCTTTTCAACAAGAGTATTTTAATTTAGTATGAACTGTATTTTTTTACCAGGAGAAGGAATGTAAAAAGCGAAGGTCCTTCAAGCTTTAATGGTACAAATTAATAGCGGTGGCAGAGGTTAAGTTTCTTGAGGGTATATTAGACTCAACACTTGGAACCACTATCTTAAACACATAAGGAAAAAGGGCGATAACCACCTTAATAATGGCTAAACGTACATACAACAGCAAAACGTGTTGTTTAAAACGGGTTATACTGGATTCATAATATGGTGGTTAAACCATCAGTCACGTATGTGTATTTGGTATGGTAGCCAAAGACACAACAAAAAATGCCATCATCAAGCTAAGCAAGGTTCCAAGACTTGCTTGCCTTAGGATAACTGGAGAGACACTTCAACAACATTATTGGAAGTCCTGTTAGACCTTCCTTCTACTCAAATATTCTTGAAGGGGAAAGCAACTACTACAGGCTGCAACAAAAACGAGCAACAAGATCAGGACAAAAAAAGGAAGAAATTGGGGAAGATACCTGGGAGATGAAATCAAACCTCATGGTTCCCAAATATCACCTAAGAAAACATTACTGGTAGAAATAAATCAATGTAAGGAATGGCAAAAGGCGTGACCTCAACCTTAGGTTCAGGACCCAACTTGCTACATAGACGGGTCTAAAACAAAAGAGGTTTCAGGAGCAGGAATTTACACCAGTGACGGGAACAATTTTTTTTTATCTCTCTGGGAATATATATATTTGTATTTCAAGCACAAGTATATGCAATCTTTGGATGTGAACGTGAAAATATTTTGATAGCTTGCATATGCTTGATATGCACAGATAGTCAAGCGGGTATTGGGGCTTTAAAGACCCTTTAAGTGGTCAGACTAGTACACAAATGCAGAGTAGAAGTCGATATCCTGGCGAAACATAACAGTGTCAAACTAGTTTGGGTTCCAGGACATGAAGGCTGATAAACTTGCAAGAAAAGAATTAGCCACAATATACTGCGGTTCATATCCAGCTCTAGGGGTACCAAATAGTACCTGGAGCCGAATAGAGGTACTGAATCGCAGGAGACAGAAAAATTTGAAAGACTTTAAAATGTCTCCACAAACATATGACACCCATCCTTTAGACCTGTACAAACTAGTAGGTATTAAGGTCCTAGAGTAAGTGACATGAACCAATAGAAAAAGTAGAATAAACCTAATAGCTGTATTAGTACTGCCGGTGACTATCAGAAAGCTTCCATCTTAAAAAAATGTACTGTATTTATAAGTAAAAACTATTTTAAGGTACTGTGTTAATGTGTAAAAAATATAATTTTCTGTTTTATTATTTTCAATTTATAGTCATGTCCGTAGATAAAGTATAGTATATAACTCGTGATGTAATGCGTTTTACACATTATTGTAATTAATTTTTCCCCTTATTTGTAAACCGCTACTTAACCACCCTTGTTTTAGGTAATTGGCCATTATATTTATATTGAATATTCATTTCTAAATACGTAAAGTTGTCATTCCTTTTTAGTCTCACTTCATTTCTGTTTGGACTTCGATGTTTTAGTCGGCAATTAGGTACCAAAAACTTCCTATTTTATAAAAAGAAATCCTTACTGCAACAGTTAGTGTAAAAAACAACTGAAGCCTTTAGAACTGAATATCTAAAGTATAAGATTAGGACAAGAAAAATCCATGAATATTACAAGTTCTTTCATGTAGGTAACTACACATTATAAGGACGAATCTTTTTTTATAGTGTTTAATGCAAACCAACTGCCAACAGAGTTTGACTGTAACAAGACTTTAGACATGTTTATTTTGAAAAAGTATGAAGCACAATGAGACCATAAATATTGGATAAGTTGTGTACTGGATAACGCAATAAAATACCAAGTGCCTTTTGGGTCGATGTGCCTTCAACAGGTTTGTGCTTCTTCTTATTCTTTCGTATAGCGTTCCGGAATATTATATACGTTTAATGCGTATTTTCGATATACATAAATCAGCATGCCAGAGACGTATCATTATAAAATTTTAATAAAGAAATAAATTTTGATATTTCAGCCAACCTATTTAAAATAAGAAACAATAGGGCCGTTTAAATCCGGATATGTTTCAATATTAGTTCTGTACTAAAACTCATGTAGGTGAATAAAACAATAATCAGTTTAGATTTTCCGGTTTATTTATTTATTTTTTTTGATACTTCAAGGACCAATCCATTCTTTGTTCGATTCCGTAAGGAAAGTCAAATCTCACACCCATTTGATTTTATACTTATGCAAAAGGTTTCTATGAACATATCGACGAGTTATAATAAATATTTCTTACTGTTACTATATATAAATAATTAAAATTAATTTATAGCTGTGATAATCGTGCCTATAATTTTATAGATTATGCAACTGTAATATAAAGAAATATTTTTATATATGCACCCAGAAGATTTTCATTATTTATATCTTTATTTTGTATGGTACCTACATATTGTTACCTAGTTTACCGATAACTTCTAATCTGCTTATACCGACTCAAATAACATCAGATATTAGGAAAAAAATGAGTTCAATTAAAGAATAGGAATATTATAATAACATCTCCTCTAATTTCTCTTAGTTAAGGATTGGTCTAAGATGGATTGCATTAAAAGTCCAGACATTAATAAGAACCAGCAGAGATAGCTAAAAAATCTAGACCAAATGATTATAAATTTCGCCCTAATGACACTAAGTATAGGCGTAACAGAATTTATTTGATACCTTACTATCAATAAGTCGGAGTGGGACCAAATACATTCAGGAAAAACGATTGTTTATCTAGCCGATATTTTATTGGATATACAAGGGGCGTGTTACATATGTTACCTATTTGTTGTGGAACGTAGCAACAGCCAAGTAGATTTTTTTATGTTGCTTAAATCCTTTTTCAACCTGTTTATACTGAAAACAATCGTATGTAGGCCCTACGAAAGTGAAAGAGGATCTATTTAAACCCATTTCAGCCTAGTAGATCCTGCTTACGTTCGTTTTTAGATTAATCAGGTTCCCATGTAAGAAGCCCCAGAGTTGAACAACAGGGCCAATCTTGGGCCAAGACTGGGATGCCGGACCTCGGTGTACCAAGACTAGGGAACCAAGACTCGGCCATTCCTGCAGTTCCCCAACCTCGGGCCAAGACTGGTGAACCGAGACTCGGCCATTCCTGCGGTTACCCAAGCTTGGACCAAGACTGGGGAACCCAGCCTCGGCCATTCCTGTCATTGCCCAATCTTGGGCCACGATTGGGGACCCCAGTCTTGGCCATTCAATGGTGCGCCAAACTTGGGCCGAGACTGGGAAGCCCAGCCTCGACCATTCCCCAATTGGGAAGCTGAAAAGTCAAGTGGTATTAAGGAACTATAGATATAGGTATCATCATCAGCCATTTTCTGTCCAATGTCACTAACTTCACGTGTTAGGTCATAGACAAATTTAAGAGACGCGCAATCGTATTCTGTAGTGGTGAAAATGGGAACTAAACCAACTAAATATCACCAGCTAGATCGATTTTTTGCCTCTGTGTACATCGATAGTTCAAATTTCAACCAGCCGTTTTCGAGAACCTAAGGCAATAAATGCAGACAGTTGCTCGCTTAATATTATAAGATAAATATGACAATTTTTGTTTATATACATATATATACTTGTTCGGAGTGCCGCGCCGATAGATCTAAAAATATTTAAAAAAATTAATTCAAAAATTATGAAATTATAATTTTTAATACAGTTTTAAGTTCTCACCTTTTGTCGACCGAATGCTGTACATACTATTTATAAAATATGTTCACATGTTCTAAAAAATTCAAATCGACGCTACTGTACATATATTTTGTTCTATATAGGAATCATGTAACACTTATCGCGATATCCTCGAAAGAATTTTAACTTACAGTTATTATGAAATTCAGTTGCAAAATTTGGATACCCGTTTCAAATCTACCTATATGAATATCACAAATATTTCAATAAGACAACATACTAGTATCACTATCTCTCCAAAAATAATATTGCGTCACTATCCGGCCTTTTTAAAAAATGCTATCTTCCCTAATTCGTTCGTTCACACATTCTAAAATAACCCTATTAATGTGGATTATATAAATTTTCTATTTTGGTATATTCCGTTATAGTTGTAATTAAATTTAAATTTTTCGATTAATTATTTATTTTTTATTTGAATATGAATAAACACGCCTCTGCGTATACATATTTTCAATAAAAAATTGTAAATTGTGCTGGTGGGCAGAAGATACTTTCATGTCAACATGTTATTACTTATATTGCCTACCGAAGTAAATTTTCTAGATACTCCGAAGTTATAAATTGGATATGATTTATGTACAATGTATTATACAATAATGTCACATGTAAAAAATATAGGTACTATTAGTAAGACATGATGCGACGAGATTGTATATATGTGTAGAAAACGAAAATACTATATCGCATTCTCTGTATATCATTTCTTTAAAACCTGCAAATAACATAAGCTCCAAATTTTCATTAATATTAATAGATATACAATAACCATTCGTCAAAGTCTATAAGAAATGACGTTCTTTCGTTGCGGACTAATTAATTGGTACCTTTTGATTCTCAAATTAACTTAAGACAAGTTTATTTGAAGAGTTTATACACGATTTTCAATAAAATATACAAATTTGGTTACTAACATATAAAGTGTGCACTACCGTATCAAAGAAAAAAATATGTATGTATATGTAAGAACGAAATTAGGGGTGACAGATACACCTGCGACCTATAAGATCTATTGTGTCCCCATTTTCTTGCTATAATTCTGATGTTTCCTCGGATTTATAGCAGCTCTTCTAGTCCTATCTTTCTTGGAATGTTAAGAATATCGTTGAGCTTCAAGTTAGGTAGATCTTTCTCTTCTGTTTCGTATGAACCTAGGTATCTGACCCTAGAAATACGTAATGCAATGCATTCTGAGAGTATGTGTATTGAGGTTTTATCCTCTACCTCACAGAATATGCATTTTGCTTCATCTACCAATCCTAATTTCTTCATGTGTCCTCTTAATCGGCAGTGCCCGGTTAATATTTCTGTTATAATACGGAGGTGTTTCTTACTAAGGCTAAGACTGCTCAGAGATCTCTTCTGGTTATAGTTTCTCATGAGCGTCTTAGTCCTTCTAAATCGTTCCAGTACTTGGATTTTTCTCAATCCATTCTTTGCTTAGGTTTTCTAAGACTGTACTAGTGCTGATTCTACAAGATGATTCTGGTCTCAAGTATGGGGTGTTAGCTCCTTTTTGTCAACTTTTCTGCTGTTTCGTTTCCTTCTATTTATATGTTTCCTGGAACCCATAAGAGGGTAACAATGTTATTTTGTCATAGTTCATCTAGTTTGCGTAGTCATTCCAGACCATCTTTGAACTGATTGTGTATGAGTTCAGATCTTTGATGGCTGCTTGACTATCTGACATGATTACAATCTTTTGTCAACGATAGTTCGTTTCTATATTAAATTCTACACATCCTTCAAAGGCATGGATTTCCGCTGGAAAAATGCTTGGGTATGCACCTAGACTTTCTGAGTATTTGGCTCTAGTTCCAAAAACCCCTGCTCCTGTTCCTTTATCTGTCTTGGAGCCTTCCGTATACCATTTTATGGCATTTTGGCTTGGTCCCAATATGGTGTCTTTATACCATTCAGATTTACTACCAAGTTTTCTGGTGAATTTTCTAACAAGGTTAAATTTATTTAGGATGTCAACTTGGGGCATTTGAAGTGATCAAGGTGTTTCCTTGATTGTTTCTTCTTTGTCGATTCTATTGTTTTCTGTCTTACACTTTCTACTTAAATGTGTAGTCCGTGCGATTGAGGATTACTTCCATTGCAGCAGTGGGGCCCCCATTTCTCCAATTAAGGTGGATGGATAAAGTAAATGAGGATATGTAAGAGAAAAATTAGAGAAGGGATGATGCATTGAATAGAGACAGGTGGAAACGAATTATACGAAAAGCTATCGCCGACCCCAACTAGACTTGGTCTAAGGCTAAGAGAAAAAGAAGAACAAGAAGAAAAGTCTAATGGGAACCATTTTTAAAAAAGAAGGTTATTTTTACACTCCACTTCCTATTATTTTCATATAGATAAGGATTACCAGGAAATAACTATGCGGTTATGCCACACTAAGGATTCTTGAGGCAAAATTTAATATGGTATATTTCACAAGTTATATATACATTCTATTATTATTATTATTAACATTCTATGTTATATACAGATATCAATCTGTATAATACAAGGCCAATTGCCCATTTCTACGTCACTGAATGTTTACATAGGCGGATTTAAAAAAATGTTTATTAATTTAGATCAATTGTATTACGTAGGTTCCAAATAGTTTAAACAGGAACTTCTGAATCTGTACTGTAAATGTCACTATTTGATTGCAGCTTATAAAATATCCGTAGAAGAATATAGAATGTGTTCATTTTTATAGAAATATTCCTGAATTATACTTATTGGATCTAAATATTCATAGTCAGTTGTAGATTGTAGATTTTAAGTGGGGTCGATTGGTCCAGATGATCTTTTGTGTATACCAGATATCTATTTGTGAGTCTATAAGATCTAGACTTTTAAGATATGTTCAGCTGTTTCATCTGCATTCCTACAGAATCTGTATTTGTCACTTTCCTCTTTGCCCATTTGACAAAGATGGTAGGTACCTCATTGAACACTCTCCTATTTTAATTCCTGCGATTACTCTGAGTTCAGGTATAATTAATCTAAACATAATTTTCATACGAGCTGATTAACTAGGTATAGTTAAACGATTCTACACACATTAGTTATCATTAGAATCTACTATTTTCCTTAGAGTACTTATTGACTTAAACTGAATAAGGAATCTTGTATCTCTGTTTCTTTATTAATAGACATTTAATGCGGTATTTTATTGGTAGGTTTAGTTCCTATAGAAAAACTTAACAACAATTAGTCATTAAACATTTAAAATACTATTAATCTTATTAAAATGAAATATGCACCAATACCCACTTGTCAAAATTCTCTATTAGGCTTTTTTAAAAACATCATTTATCATTGTTCTTGACGTAACCGTTACACTGGCGTTGTATGTATTAACAAATGATTTCGGATCCAATAAAACGAAATTCCTGCACGACCTCTTACTGATTACACATGCAATCGCATCATCAAAATATCTGTGTGATCATGAGTCTGAACAGCGGCGCCACACAAATGTGCAAGTCAACGAAGATCTTCAATTCAAATAATAAATAAACAAAAACACAAAAGTAAATTATAAAGTTAAAAAATAAGACTAAAACATAGTATTGATTATTAAAATGATTCGTAATGCTTGCAAACATATTTTGCAGCTTAAAAATATCGAGTGGTCCATCAATTCAGTTTTTTTTTTTTAGTTAAATATTTTTTTTAATCTTGAAACATAATCAAAGAAGAGAAGTTTGAGGATTTGATTATTAAATTGGTTTTTACGCTATTTTTAGTATTAATAATGGTCTTTATTTAGAAGTTTTAAATAAGTAAGGTGACCCTTCAGTAACCTGAAGAAGACGCTATGGGTCGAAACATATTGTGTTAGTTTACTATAATGGCGTGGGTAAAGGCAACATTACTGACACCGATAGAAGATCATTAAGAATAATTATTGAAAAAAATTTGAGCTAAGTGTTCTGTAAAGTGATGTTGTGGAAAGACAAATTTACAGTTCCACATGTCATAGAAAGGTTCATATGTTGAAATTTAGAGTGCATACAAAGTAAGTTCTAATCTAATCTAAACAACCCGGCATGGTCTCTCCTGTGGAGCCCCATGTTTGAGCACTGCTTCCTATGGGAATATTGTGACCACGTTCGGCACCAAGAGTCCTTACATGCACCCGATGCGTGCAGGACTCTAGCTTGTTTAGCTGAAAATTAACGTCACGCTGATCTTCAGGTAGGCTAGAATCCAGGTGTCCGAAATTCCTTGAGTTACTGTTGCCACAGAGCAGTTCCCTTGATAAGAGACTTGAGTCCTGTGACTAGCTTCTCAAGGTGGTGATAGGATTAAGGATTCGTGTCACCGAAGATGAGTACAAAGTAAGTTAGTTGGTTAAAAAAAAAGCCGCTTAGATTTCACTATTTTCTAAAAGGTTAAAAAATCACTTTCGATGACCTAACGAATCAAAAGTTGGGTAAAATGGACGAAAAAAAAAACATAAGGACCGGACTTTTCAGCAATGGGATGCAATACAATGGAGCGATGACTTTAAATTTGAAGTGTGTGTAGAAGACACTCGAAGTCAACTTCCTGCATTGGTTATCGCCAGTATGTCATCGAAAGGTGTAGAAAAACTTAATTATATCAAGGGAATTGTGGCTGCAAACAAATATTTGGACATTATAGAAGCTCCTTTACATTTAACTTCAGAGCAAGATTTTGTATTCCAATGGGACGGTGCAATATGTCATTAGTCGAAAAGGACTTTAAAATGGATAGTATACGACAAGATACCAGTTTTAAATTGATTTTCTAATAATCCAGACGTGTTTCCCTTCGTAAGTTTCCTGTTAGATTAATCCCTTAATTCAAACTAAGACATTAAGTAATATGGCATTCTTTTACAACAGAATTTTGCCCAGATTTGCTTAAAACTATGCCTTAAAGAAGAATTTTGGATTTCATACAGAAAAGAGGTGATGTTACCGATAAACGCTACGATTAATTCTTCGTTGATGTTGCTCACTTTTTTTTAATTTCTTTAGTTTGTCTTTAAGTGTTTTAGTTATTTTTTTTTCTAGTTTAAATAGTCCCAAAATGGTGATACATAAATAAGAATAAATAAAGTGCACCCAGTAGGTACTCGTATTTTAGCACTAACAAATTTTAAAAAATCTGATGTTGTGTATATTTTAGGTAATTTTAGTATTTAAAATAGTTTTTTAATTTCTAAAATATAGACAAACAAGAAAAGTATCAAGCAGAAATTGAAAAAATGTTTTAATAGTAGATTCGGCAAATATCTCTCACATTAAAGTCATAAATATCCTTTTAAGTAGGAATTAAATTAGAGTTCTAAACGACATAAGTTAAATAAAGATATGATCAAAACGTCAACTAACGATCATGTTTGTTTAATTTTTAAAATTTAAAAAAACCCATGAGGAGCGAAGCGAGGGCTGTCATCGCCCGGGCAGTCAACTCTCGCCCTAGTCAGAAATCTTCTTGTTTCACCCCTTGCCACACACTATATTTTTTATATCACATGCATTGAAACAGCTAGTTTTGATCTCTGTAGCTAGTCGAAGTAAGACTATTTTAGACCAATGCAATTATCATTTAGAAACATTCTGCCGGACTTGAAATAATGACATTTGTTTCTGCCCTAGAGGAGAAACAACGTTGTTTCTCCCCTAGGGCAGAAACGACTGTCAGTTTCTGAATGACAGTTGCATTGGTCTGAAATTGTCTTGTTTCGACTGGCAAAATAGGGATCAAACTAGCTGTTTCAATGCATGTGATATGAAAAAATATTTAAATTACTAAACATTTAGGAAATAGTATATTGTGTGGCAAGGGGTGAAACAAGACCGGGCGAAGACAGCCCTCGCTTCGCTCGGGCAATCAACTCTCGCCCAAGTCAAAAATCGTCTTTGTTTCATCACGTGCCACACACTATGTTTTTCATATCACATGCATTGAAACAGCGAGTTTTGATCTCTGTAGCCAGTCGAAGTAAGACTATTTCAGACCAATAGCGTAGTAATATCTTCACAACGATTTGACGGCAGCTGTCAGAGAATTATGATTTTATTCGCTTTTGTTTATTACAAATGCGATTCTGGCAGACTTGAAATAAAGACATAAATAATAAATAAATGAATGTGCCGGGCAGAAATAACGTTGTTTCTCCCCTAGGGCAGAAAAAACTGTCAATTTCTGACTGACTTTTGTATTGGTCTGAAATTGTCTTGTTTCGACTGACAAAACATGTGATATAAAAAATATTTTTTTTATATACCCAATTTTTTTTATACTAATTATTAAACTATTCCCCGCCCATGTATGAAAATCTATAATCACGAATCTGAGAAGAAGCGGATAGTATTCAACCTTGCCAAGGCCATATAAGATTGTTATTAAGTCCTATAAAAAAGAGTGCGGTTAGAAAATTAGTTTTTAACCAAATTCAGGTGTTGTGGCGTCTAAATTGAAACTGTATTACATATTAATAAAAAAACTAAAGGTGCGGTTATGGCTTCAGGTCATGCATGTTTATTTGTTGTACTCAAATAAATAAATGCTGTTATATATTGATTTAAATTATTGTTTCTTCTTTTTGTATGTTCACATACTTCAAAACACTTTTTATTATTATTATTATTATTTTTTTATTTATTACGAAGAAAATAAACCAATTATTTATTAATCTCATTAGCAAAATGATATATCTTTCTACAAAGGTAATTTATAACTTAACAAGCAACTACTGATGACCTTATATCGCGATTTAAATGATTTAATTATATGCAGTGACAATTTTGCCGCCGCGCCGTTTTAAAAACCAAGAAACTTAAAAAATTTCCTGGATAATAATATGGTATAATCTTGTTTAATATATGCAAGTGAACACCTTCTGAATCAGTAGGTAGACTACGCCCGAATAATTTTTAAAAACATTCTTAAACAAGTTTACAACCACGTATCAATATTTATGAGGTGATTATTAACATTATAATAACTTAATCTGGTATAGAATATAATTTATTATCACATTTATATCAATGTGACAAAAAATGGATTAATTACATAAAATAGATTAAAGCAAACTAAAATAGAAATCAGATTAGTGAAAAAATTATAATATGTAGCTACACTTTTCAAAACTTGTTTGTCCAAATATATTCGTCGTTAAAACGTTTTTTTTTGTTAAAAAATAATATAATCAAGATTTAAGTTACGTTGAAAAGGGTAAATTATATTGTATGTAAAGGAACAGGTCTGTTTATTTTGTTATACTGTTTAAATATTCTTACGATAAAACAGAAATATAACAAAACTTTACAGAACAATTTTTTGTTACGCGTCGAAGATACGGTGTCTGATTATTATTACTGACCGCATGCAAAGTGCATCAAACCTCATAACTTTTGAGTGTTCGAAGAAAAAACTTTAAGTCAATCCTAACAAAACGACATCAACAGAAGGAAGTCAACCTTCTGTTATGAATGGAGTGACATTTTTATTGTTAGAAGGGGTATTCTTAATAGAAAACTTACTTGGAATCCACACCTTACACACCTTACACACCAAAGCTACAATGGCTATATAATTAATAGTCACACAATCGGGAAAATTATTTTCTCCACGACCATTAATGAATGTAATAATTCCGACTTCATTTTTAATAATAGAAAGTGTTCATTCTCACTCTTGAGATAGAATATTCATTCTGAAACACTTGCTTCTTATGTGTTTTGCATGTATTTCCATTCTATAACTAGTGACGGAATAACATTCTGTAATTGCTTAACAAAAAACATAGATTGCCCTGCGAATTTTAAAACTGTCACTCAGTTTGTTAGTGCGACGTTCTAATTGTTTTGCTACATATTTCAATTTAAATAAACAGAATTATTACATGGTTGTGGAGAAAATACAGTCTGTTACACGGTTAGAATGAAAATTCGATAACTCGTGGTTCCTCTCGCTCGCTACGCTCGCGTTCGGAATTCTCCACTCGTATCGAATTTTCATTCTAACCTTGTTACAGAATATACTATTCAGTTCACACGGAAAAAGCTTAGCAATTGAGTATGGATTAAATTCCAGACACACGAAAGTGGCCCCAAAAATTTAAATCCAAAGGCGCTGGCTGATTACTCTGCAGAGTAGGTAATGCCAAATTAAACAAGAACAATAAGAAGAAGCGCTATGTGAAACTGTCGTAAGCTTTTTGGGAACACTTAGTGCCTTAAACCTAATGTGTTCTATTGGTCATGTTTGCCGGTTGTCAGATCTATGGTTCGATTGAATAAAACAACGAAACAAAAGGCAATACTAGAGTTGCAAAAGAAACAAAGGAATCACTTGGACAATGGGATCACGTCCTAGTGCGGCTTTGGAGATAATTCTAGACTTTCGCCCCTTGCATTTACATGTCAAAAAGAGTATTCTGGAAATTGCCTGTTGGTTAATAAGGACTAAGCCTCTAAAACCCAGTGATCTTACAAAACAACTAATGGTCGGAGCAACCCAATTTATATCTCCAAAACGAGATATCGAACACCAAATGTTAGTATTAATGAGTGTAAGTTAACACAAAACAAAATCGCTCAACAAAAGGTGGCCTCACATTTCATACTGATTTGTTTAAATCACCAGATATAGGAATTATAGGTCCCAAAGTTAGACTCTCAGTGGCACTGGGAATACTCCTACTCTTCCAAAAGAAGATTTTAGCAATTTCTGTGCTCAAGAGAACTCCTTAACTCAGCCAGAATATTTATTGTCTCCAATAGCCAGGTTGCTTTGAAGACTTTAGAATGTACAATTTTCGAGTCCAAAACAACCTGGAACTGCAAATAGTTTCTTAAGCAACTGGCTAAACACAACAAAGTATCTTCACTGAGGCTACCAGCGGGATTGTCGGAAACGAGATTACTCATAGTCTTGCAAAAGAAGAAAGTATTCCTTTTATTGGATCTAAACCAGTTTGTAGCATCTGAAAAAGTCGCATTATGAATGAAGTTCCTAATTGGGAATCGGACGCCATCCATACTTTTTACGCAAGGGCGTTACAATACGATTTTTGTTGCATATCACCACACTCTTTTATACTATAATGAAGCGCAAAAATAAAAGTTACTTTGCTGCTTCCTCCATATTTTATTTTATAAAACACAGTTTTGCCATTGCTAATAACACTGTTTCATATGTGACTAATTTATTTTTTTAATAGCCATAAATACAAAGTAAAGAGCTAATAATAAAAAGAACGCATTAGAAGAATAATACAAATTTAGATTAAAAATCCATGATCAAGCAAAATCGGCTCAATCTTTTTTTTACGAAACTAGTCGAATGAATTTAATTGCTCAATATGTTGCAGTTAAATAGTTAAAATTACTTATTAATATCTTTATTACTGTCATAATTTAGACTTTATGGGAGTTCGGATTTAATAAATAATAAATTGGGCGGTTTATATTTGAAGATCGTGTTTGCCTCAAACTATCAATTATATTCCGATAGGAATATTAACAAACCTATCGATTTTATGTAATAACATTATAATTTTTTTTAATAAAGACATTATTTATTATTAAAAAGCCATAGGAATAGAACAGTTATATAATTTTATTTACACTTTTAATGTACAGACAAGCAAGAATTTGAAGTACAAAAAATTAGTTTAGGCTTGTGGTAAACTGCGAAAAATACGATTGTGAACTCCGCACACGTCTTTGGTATTAATACGACACCCTTGCTTATGACATTTTAAAATAAATTTACTGCACACACTACCCTTAAATTACCTGAACACCGTCAAATAAAAAAAAAACAATCGTTCTGTTCTAAAGCAATTTTCAGACAAAAAAAATTGTTTGTTATCCTAAAGTTTATTTTAAAATTTTCCGGTTAAATAAGTTCAAAAACCATAAATAAATACTTTTTTCTATAGAAAATTTACTTTTGTGAGAGCTGTAGTGATAAGAGAGATTTTAATTGTTTCCTATGGATTTAACAATGCCACGACATATGAGTAGGAGTTTTTTCTTAATGAAGGGCGTTTATTTAGTGTTAAAATCCCGATAAAATCTGTAAAGTATCACGAATATCAGTGGCAACTGATTGGAGGTTTTAAAATGGTAGGATTTTGAACGGGGTTACAGTGTAGATGTACAAATATCGGTGTTATCTGCCTCTACGGGGCAGCAGACAGATATTTGACGATCATAATCTATAAAAACAGAAGGGAATTAAAAAGTTAAATTTTACTTGATTTTTGAAGCTAAAAAGTTGTCAGAAGCCAGAATAAAAAATTAACTATAACTACATATGTGCGCAGTTTGATTTATCTTCAAACCCCATAATTTTATCAGTGTGTGGAGTTTACATTTTTTAATTCTTATACCTGGTAAATGTTGTGCAGTTGATTGCTAGATCCAAAATGAAAGTTTTCACAACCATTTGTATTGCTTTCTGTAAAATCATTGACACGGGCTTATAAGAAAGTAAAAATTTCGATTCCCCAGATATGTAGTTTTATACGAAATAGTCTGCTACACCAGTTATATCTTTGGAATAAGGTTAATATTCTGCATTCTAACAGTTCATTAGGATTTAAGTAGGGGGCAGACTTAATAAATGTTGTAGGTAACCACTTCTGTACTTCATTATTTGGATCACTGTATTAATTGTTAAAACCAAGATTTTGGATTTTTCATAAACAAGCTTTGCCGAAGTGAAACCTGGATTCTGTTGTTTGTTAACTATGGAAAACATTACGTATTGGATTAGAAATATCCTGGTCAAAATTTTGGACGGTTATTCTAAAGTATTACTAGATGCTTTTCGTTTGGCGTGATTGCTAATTTTTTTCTGCTCTTTGTTTTATCACTGTAAATTTCGGAGACAACCTCAAAAAGTTTCACCAGAGCTTTTTTTGATAGAGTATATCCAGAATAAGGTATAAAGGTGTTGCCACGTATGAGACAGGTCTTCTTAGAGCCTGATCAGGTTACAAACTTCCTTCCTAAGCAGATAATAGACTTCTTTTAAAGACCTTAAATAGATGTAGGGTATACACAAAAGATCTATTAGGTCGCAGGACTTCTGACATCTGGGACAATTGACCCTACTTCTAACCTACAATCAACACGGAATTGCCACGTTCACTTGTAATACATTTAGAATTATTAAAATTGCACATTTGATGCAATAAAACCATAGTATATTACACTACAAGGGCAGAAAGTTTGAGATTCCTGCACTGCGCGACATAATGCCCGAGGCGAAGCCGTGGGCATCATGGCGCGCAGTGCAGGGCTCTCAAACTTTCTGCCCATGTAGTGTATACTATTTTTCTTTGTACTATGCCGAAAGTACGAAGGAAATTGCCTTCTGTGTTAAAGAATATTAATGCCTGCCCTGACATTTGCAGTGACAGTGTCAGTGACAGTGACATCAGTGCAGGAATAATTTCTTTCGGCCCGCTGTCTGCGCGACATTATCGCGGCATAAAAGTTAGGCTTTCTGCCGTAATATTGAAGCTGCAACGACATACTTTCGGCATAGTACAAAGAAAAAAAATTTTATTCACCACCGTATCATTCAAAACTCATCAAGAAAATTTAAATAGGCCTACTATATCTTACCATTTCATAGAAGTACACCCTCTTTGTACTTGGATTAATTTGCATACCATGATTAAAATCCTTAATTTCGACTCTCCCGAATCAACAGGATTAAGTCCAGAATTTACTTTTTTTCGATATTTTACAAAATAATCATTAAATAAGCATAAATTTGTTTTGTTTATTTTATATTTATTTTATTCTATTATCTAAGATAATCTATTGTCGGAAACTGTAAAAAATAGCAATCAATATGATTTATAATGCGATTATAAAAGTTTATGGCTAAAAGGTGTTGGCCGTTAACTTCTGACACATTTTATTTGATTTACACAGTGAAATTGATTTTATTCACGGTCATTGAGAAACTTAAGTACCAATGAAATCATACATAAATTTTATGCTCTGATTTTGATTATCTATTATGTTATGTCTAAGAATAAGTCTGCCATTTGAATAATACATAAACACAATAATTGTAGAACCACGTAAGTTAGAAAATAAAGTCAAAAAGTCGTTTGGTTTGAAAAGAATGGAGACATTCCGAGTAAAATCGGAGTGCCTCCGCGCAAGTGATTTTACAAAGTAACGACCTTTTAGTCACTGTTTTATTTATAAACATGGTTTAAAGCATTTTGCAGACATATTCTCTTAAAAATGAAGAAAAATTTACCATTCCGACTACTTTTGTGAGCAGTTTATTTAAATTTTTTGGGAAATTCCAAATTGTGTAACGGTTTAAAGATCATTTTCTTTGCTTTATGTTAAAGTTGTCTATAAAATTACCGCTAAGGTTATTTATATGTCAATATCTTTCCGGTCGGTTTTATTTACGAAATTCCAATTTTAAACGTTCATAATTAACGTATTGGACATGGATATTACTTTCAACAAAGGAAGCAATTTAATGTAGTAAAAAGTGGCTCGAATTGTTAATTTGGCTTTTGATAGAGGAAGTTATAGGTTGCAAGTTTCAAAAAAAGTTGATAAAGATTTGAAATTTAACATTTCAATATAAAATTCCTATGTGATTGTTTTTTAATCTTTCTTCACACATTATGTTGGCCACGTGTTTCTTATAAAGTATTATACTATCGACTTCTTTGTTGGTGATTGGTTATTGATTATAAAACTACACGGAAATTGTCTCTAGCAGTCAATTTTGCTGATTTTTTTCTGTATTTCAAAGGGAATCTGTTTAGGAAACTCATTAGATCCAATTAGTTCTCTTAGATTACCTTTAATCATGTGAAAAGGCTGTTTAATAAAGCCAAAATCGTTCATAACTGGAAGAATATAGACAAAAGTACAAAGTCAAAAGAGACTCCTGTAAGGAAGTCCAAACGACCTCTATATGCTCAAGAATCTACAAGGTCTTGGCTAAGGTTAGTACAGCAAGAGAGGTCGACCTCCTTAAAAAGGAGGACGGATCATACACCAAAACGATGGAGGAAAGTCGAAGAATGCTAACACTAGCACACTTTTCAGGCTCGCAGATTATGGTAGCGAGGTCGGTAAAAAGCTGGCCTCAAGGGATGACTGGAAGCTAGCTACCGAAATAAATAGATCCGCAAAAATCAGATGGGCTATTAGGACATTTCATCTATTCAAAACATCAGGAACAGACTGAATATACCTAGCTCTACTTCAGAAAAGGCAGGATGTAATCATACCACGTCTGTGTAAAATCTTTAAGGCTTTTTTGGTCTATAGATTTATATCATCTGATGGCAGAAGGTGGAAGTCATATATCTCCCTAAAGTGGGGAGATTGATGGACCAAACTACTAAGTCATATAGACGAATAAGTCTATCGTTATTTGTAGTGAAAACGCTGGAGAAACTAGTTAATAAATATATAAGGAACGAAATCTTAACAATGAACCCATTAAGTTATCCTCAATATGTATATCAGAGGAGCAAGTAAAGGTTGTAGTGATACAGGCTAACAGTTAACCCAATGAATACCTATCTATCTATGTGTGTAGTGTTACTCCAATTTTGGATTCATTTCATGGTATACCCTCCAAACATCGGGTTCAATCAGAAAAGCATCAGAAAATCAAACCGGATTGGGCCAATTCTGTTTGGTATTCACCGGCCGTTGTCGTTTGGATTTATTTAGGACAAACCTTCGTCGTTCCCGGCGAAAATGCAAATAGTAGTAAAGATCAGCGATTATTGAGATATAACCATTTAGGTAACTATGCGAGTTTCCAAACTAAAATCTTGACGTTTTTAGTTGCTTCCAGTTTAGTTTTTGATTTGTGAAGTTTGTACTTGGCGCCCTAATTATGACAAATTAAAATTTGAAGCACGAAGCGTAGTTACTTATGTCTTTATTTAAAATAATTTAGTTTTCGCTTTGTTATAAATAATATCACAAGTATCTTTGAGGTTACGACTAAATAACTTTTCGTATCTATAACAAATTTGACATTTAAGTTTTCAACAACCACGATTTTACACAATTGTTTCTCCATTTATCAAGTTAAGTGTAAAATATTTTAATTTTTAAGTATTATTTAAAAATCATTATCAACAAATAATTAATGTCTTTATTCTTTGCGGTCTAAAACAATGAAATTACCATCTAAACTGGTAGATCGGTATGCATGCACCTACACCTATGTAGGGCAAGCCAAGTCTGTTCATTCATTTATAAGGTTATTGAATTGAATATGAAAGTAATTATTATTTAATATTATTATCTCCATGTATCTCGTAACTTTGTGTCTCTTTGTGTGCACGTTTCAATTGCCAAGATGATAGAGGAGAAGTTATTTGTACAGTTAAGGTATTGTTCAACGTCATGTTATTGCGATATTGAAAATCCGCATTGTTCAATAAATAATTCTATAGAAATATATGCAATTAAAAATTTTTGATTCGTCTCTTTTCGAGTACCACTTATTCAATAATAACATTTTATTTTTTATAGAACGCTTATATTAGAATTAATTTTTATATATCTATAACGATAAATGTCTTAACTGGTTCGAGTTTTTTTTTAATTATATATTTGAAACACTGTAAAACTCTTTTCTGGTATAGATAGACTGCGTAGTTCAGATGACGCCATATATAATATAATAAAAAACTGTGATTTGCAAAAGTGCGACAATAAATTTTATGGTATAATTAATATTCTTTAATGATTATAACCTTCTACATAAAATGTGAAATTATGAAAAAACAAGAATCTCTTTTTTTGGTGATTTGTATATTAACTCAATAGAGTTAATTAAACAAGTAGGTTGTTGGAATTTTGATTATCCTGATCTTATTTCATTTTTACGATGCTATATATATTTTTGATTAAACTAAATTAAAATGCTTCAGTTATATAAGGGAGTGCATGGGATGATGAAATATACAAATTTTTATAAAATGGACAGAGAAAAATTGTTACTCAAAAATTAACGGTATAATAATTTACCCACGACTCATAAGTAAATTGCCTATTTTTTAACCTATATCTGTGTCAGTAAGTGTCAAATTATTGAGGAGTTGTGTTATAGTTTCATTTACTTCACTAGTGGAGTAAGTAAATAGAAACCTGTATTATTATGTTGGTCGCCTACAGTATACATTAAATTAAACTAACATTTGACATTTCTCAGACAGAACTATCTGCGAAATCGAATATATTTGACAACTTATGCCAAAATTTAAATTATTTTTTTGTTTTATTCAAAACCATTTGGTAAGTCGTGGGTAAAGCATAGTACTTCACTCGAGGAACAAATTGCATATTTAGCTCGTCTCTTTAGCCCCTTCGCTCGCAAGCTCGCTCATGGGCCAAACACACTCGCTGTAATATGCAATTTACTCCACTCGTAAAGTAATATAGATACTATTAACTAACTGTAAATATAAATAGCAATAAAAACAATTGTTTGTAATTATTTAAATTCACGGTACAGCAGTAAATTATAAGGCACTGATTTTTTGCTTGTCACTTTAAAAGTAATAAATTTTCAATCACATTTATAAAAAGTAGGAAATAATATTTCATAATCACAGTTAAAACAACTAATTCAATTAATACAACTGTATTATTGGTTATTGTGTTAAAAACCATTATATTTAGTATAATTATACTCTTATTTATATTATAGTGTATAATAGCATATAGCAATTGTCTTGGTATGTATGTCCAACCTTGAAACTAAATATTTTTATATTGAGAAACAACAAACCGCTATTAGTAGGTTTATATGAATATTAGAAAATATGAAAGAATGTTACTTTATACTGGAAATTAGTTAAAAATCTTAACCAACCTTATAACAGAAATTGTAAAAATAATTTAACGCACTTGCTTTTAAAATGTACACAAAATTATAATTTTAATTGTTTTTTTACTTTTACGAACTAGCTTGTATAATAAAAAATAAAATTATGGCACTACACATAGGGGGATACTACAATTTCGGAAAGATTGGTAGACTTGGCGACTAAGAGACGCATAATTTGTAATAAGATGAAGATATTGTAATCGTAACAGCGCAACACAGAGACCAGAAGACTCAGCATGTTAGTAGCGCAGTTTCTTTGTTTTTTAGCAATGAGTGAACAATTGTTTGAAAATCAACTACAAACTGTACAAAATGACATTTTATAAACATTCAAGTCTTTTCAAGTATTTCCACTGTCATGGAAGGGAGGCCCGAGGACCCCGAGGTGTTAGAAAGTAGTTAGCTAAATAATGTTATAAGCAGTAAACCCAAAATGCAGAGATATCGCATATCGCCCCTTTTAAAAGAACAATGGAACAATTTTGCAGTTTCTTTGCGTTACGTAATTGTTATATTGAATGCATGCACATTGGCGGATAAAGTTATGCAAAATACAAACTGATTTTATGAAATCAACCACTCTCTGCGTAGTTGGGCGCGAATGAGATTGCTTAAGACTAGAAATTTTTTTGGCATCATTCTAAAAGCACACTCCAGATTTTTTTCCTCTACTACAACAACAATAAAAAAGGCCACATTAAGTCTCTTGACAAAGGGAAGGGTTCATCTCCAACAAAATAATAAGGGATGTTACACTTATTTTCATCATCTGGTAATCTTAATGGCAGGTGGTAGGTGGTAGTTGGAACTTTCCATAGCCCGAGAAGGTACCACCCTGCAACTCGTTAAGATGGGGTAAAATGATCTAAACATATTTCCCCATTTGACTTGTAAGTCGGTTCTTTCCCTTCTCTTCTCACCTTTTCGTTTTCCTATAATCCCCTTCTTTTTCTTAAACCCTTTTCTAGAAAATACCATGATGGGTTCTCCAGAGGTTAAATGTTCCGGAAGTAAATTGTTCCCCATTTGGATCTCCGGGAGGGCAACCTCGGGGAAGTCATGATGGAAATACCATAGCCATCGATCAGTCTACTAGTAGACCAACCTCTAGTTCAGCCAGTTTTACCCAGAAGCCAAAGTGAAAAACATATTAACATTCACTAACATCTGCGGGTTAAATACCAACATTAACGCAACACATCACTATATACAGTCATAAAACCTCACTTTCTTGTTCTTACCGAAACACAAGTTTCTGGGAAAAATAGCCTGAAGCACCTTAAATTTCCAGGTTAGGAACTTTACCATGGAGTATGTGTTTACGTAAGAAGCATACTTTCCTGCTATAGATTACCTGCACTAGAAAACAACAGAGACAACATCCTTTGGCTAAAATTAACACTAAAAGCCTCTAGCAAATTTATATGTTGTATTTATCGGCCATCAGACTGTAATTGCGACGAACTACTAGAATATTTATCACAAAAGATGACTATCTTAATAGTGAGTACCCTTCTGCTGAGACATTCCATCTTTTGATTCAATAAAAACGGGTATAAGTTGGTGTTTTCAAAACAATTATTTTTTTTATTTAATCTAACAAATTTTAATTTTAAAGCTTTTGTAATCATTTAAATGGTAAAATTAATTACATAACTTTTTAAATTTTGCCCTTAAAGGTTTAAAAAAGAAACACGCCAAAATCTTTGCAGAAACATGAAGGTTTTCTTGCTACAATTTATATTAAGAAAAAACTTGTGAGTTATCTGAGTGCTAATATTGTGGTAAATGTAGCCTTTAGTTGTTAATTTTATATGAACATTATTTTTTGTAAATTTTTCTTTTATCAAATGGAAAAATACGTTTTCACATAATTCTTTCACTTTTGAAATTACTATAGACAACAACTACAATGCAGAAATCAATTATCAGGAACTTGTTCATATTTAAGCCTAGTAATGTAATACAAATTCATTATAAGTTTTTAAGTGTGTTTTCTATTCCATATGTTGTTCTTGTTCACCATATGTAAAAGTCTGGTCACTAAAAATAATGATCATCAACAACATTTTGCTTATCTTATAACCGCCGGCGACATTGGCTCCTGCTCTGGTCAGTGTCTGCAAGGCGACAAATTACAGGCGCCATCAAATTAAAAAAATAATTTATAAATTTAAAGTTGGTATCAAATTTACCTTACGCCAGTGGCTTGTTATTTTTTTAATGTGTTTTTGGTACTGAAAATAGATTCTTTAACAAAACAACTCCAAAAATGAGCATAAAAAAATGTTAAGCACTTTTGAAGTTAAAACTTGCTCTGACCTTTTTTTTTCTATTGATAGTACCTGCTAATATTTGCTACTTCCTGAGATTTAAAATAGAAATAAAAACTAGCTTTTTGTACTTTTTTAAACAGTTGACATGTACAACTTCACTTTATATAGGACATTTTACTATATAGCACATAAGATATAACATAAATATTTGCATTGTCAAATAGGAAGGTTTAATCCTTTTTTAAAACTACATAGAAGTAACGATTTTTCTGTTATAAAATTATAAAAGTCGTTGGCGGAAGAATTCTAACATAAAAGTATCCTAAGTCACTACATTAGTGTAGTCCTCCATACCCACTGGAATGGAGGACTCCAAAGAAGATACAGAGTCCCGAAAAACAATTCCCCCCTTTCTAACCTGAGACTCCTTCAATCCGTAGACATTGACCTTCCTGAAGACCTGGAAACCCTGCTTGACGAATCCCCTCTTTCCTACCGCTAGATGGTGCCACCACTGAATAAAAAAATGTTTTTTGTGGTTCCCTTCGCCCTCGCCAAATGGAGGGGCACCACGACGGAGGAGACACGCCACAGCGTCAATCTCCCAACCCCACATTGCACCACGTGGGTTACACTCCAACACAAACACTACACATACACACCAAAGGAAGAAGACTCTTTAGGCACGTTCAAGTACCATGGATGGCAAGAAGCAGGAGAAACAACAGCAGCAATCCAACCTGCCACAAGTGAGGGGGTTTGTGAGAGCTGGGCCGACGACCGATGCTAACAATCCCAAACCTTCCAAACCATTCCCTGAAAAGTCCTACAACAGAGTCCTTAAATCTAATACCACTCCTTAAAGTTTCATTGCCCCCCTTCTACCTTATCTTATTTCTCTCTCTTTCTTATCTCGCGGCAGTTTCCAAGTTGTGATGTTCGACCGATGAATCGGTTTTATAAAGGATAATATAAAGTAGATATGTATTTATGAAAAAACGGACTTAGCAATTCGCATTTCCTTTTTTAGATAAAAACACAATTGGAAGTAATATATAAACGATCAGATTTTAAAACAGTATCCAGAGCAGTTCATTTGCTTACATTTTTAATTGAAAATAATTTACAAACAATTTTCTCAGAGTCCTACGATGCCCATGACAAAAGTACAATTTGCTGGGATAGTATAACTGCTCTAGCAATGTTATCTATGATACAAGAAATTCCAAATTTGACACCAGTGACCTAATTTTTTCACATTTTTTTTATTATGCCTACACCCACTGACTGATAATTATAACCGAATCGATTTCCTGTTACAAAAACATACAAGAGGAAAATATTTTTAGACGTATATAAACTTTTTATCACAAATCTGATGACATTTACTGGACCACACAAATATTATAAAAGTTCAGTTACATACTTTACCATAACTGGATTTGTATTAAATTGAAATAATAATATTATGCTTCAAATTTGTCAGTTATAGAATTCACACAAAGAGAATGGTCCATATTTACATTTTTTCTTCGCCACTGTCTGCATTCGACATTGAACGGCCTTGGTAACGATATTACCACAAACAGCTGAAAGCTCATCATAATTACTGTCCACTATACCAACAACATAAAATTCAAAGCGGTTTGCTATTTACGTCAAACCGAATGGTAAAAAGGAGTGAACAAATTTGGGATTGTAGCAATTTACCTTCATTCAATTTTTTTGCCTGTCAGCGTTATCGTTATGGACTTTGTTTGTGGTATTTTGTAGCGCACAATTTTTTATTAGAGGTGGTAGAATACAGAATTTTTATTGACTTTAGCTTCAAGCAAAATGGCAAATTGGATACAAAGTGGAAGGTAATAATATGTAAGATAGTGCATACTTGTTTTATAGAGATCGTCATTTATTATCTGCATAGAAGCTAATTAAATTAAATAATTGGGTAAAATAATAATAAATCATAAAATACTACTATACAAATTATTCCTTTATTCCTTTTTTAGTACTTTTTGGGAAGTGGGGACTGTAGGGATAGGGAACAGAATCCGTGACGACAGTAACAGATACACAAGGAGAAAGATAATAAGGAAAGTTTCTCAACGAAAATATCCAAAACCCGGCAATATAAATTTATGAGACATAAAAAAATTTATCATGAGAGAGAGAGAGAGAGACTGTTTAAACCCAATAATCCTTTAGTTATGAAAATAAACAGAACTTACTCTATAAATAGACCATTTCGGTAGAAATTTTGCAATAAAAATTAAACTAACTTTTCTACTAGCTATTATACTAGAAATTTTAAACACACCTTATGACTGGATGAAAGTGTAATAATATTGGACTCTAAATTCGGGATTTTCTCTTCTGGATGAGCTGAAGATTTTGAAACATAGATCATAGTTTGGTAATATGCAATTCTATTGATTTACTTATATAACGCTTTAAGCTGTCGTATATCTTGTCTTTTTACTGTTTAGAAAAGGACATGCATATGTCGCATTCAATAATATCAGGTAATTGGATGGATTAAAAATAGAAGATCTTGATTCCACAAAGCTCTCTGGCAAGATACTATCCATTGAGCAAACAATAATCTGTCTCTGACAATATCAAGAGAACCGAGAAGGTACAAGTTAGCGATCTACAATAAAAACATAAAACAGATCATATCCTTTAAACACCTAGGTGTTAATATCACAAGTAATAGAAGAAGTTCAAACACAAACAATGGCGGCAGCTAGGGTATCAGGATACCTTAGGGTTGTAATATGGAGCAATAAATTTATGAGTATCGGAAGCAAGACGCGAATTTACAAAACATGTGTACGACCTATTATGACCTACTCTACAGAAACACGAGCAGAAACAGCTGCTCAGAACAACTGAAATGAAGACGCTAAAATAAATTGTGGGAAAAACCCTCAGAGACGGAGTGAAAAGCAGAGACATCAGATTCCAATGTGACATACAAGATGTTGTAAGATGGTCCAAAACAAGAAGAAGAGCATGGAGAGATCATGTCAACAGAATGCCTGACAATAGACTAGCTAAAATCGCAAAAGAAGAGAAACCAACCAACTGCTGACCACCAGGGAGACTACGAAACGATGGTACGAAAGCTGGACATCGGAGTCACAACTTAGGCATCAATTTTGAAAAACAAGACATTGTCTTAAAATAAGAAAAAGAAGAAGAAGTCATAAACAATAATTTAAAATCATTCATAATCACATACAGATTGCCTTAAACTTTTGGCAGTTTTAATAAAGACGTGTGGACTGTGGAATAGATTGGTAATTGATGCATAAATCAAAACAACTTAATAAGAATTGGTATATAAATTGTAACGATAACTAATCTGTTCTTAAGGATGTTTCTCTTAGGCGAACTTCTAGGTCCGCCACTGCATGACGGCAACAAATTTTGATATATATATATCAATATTCAGTAATATAAAATATAGGCTTCAGAATAACAAATAACCTCATTCATCATTATGTCAACTGTTATTGTATATTATTCAATCAAACGTATAATAATTTTCACTTACAACTTGATTATTGATCTACATAAATCATAAATCAACCATCATTTACAGACAATAAATAATATCTAAATCTACTCAGAGATTGGTGACGGCATCCTGGAGGTTGAACCGTTTATACATGTTAACGTTAGCAACAAAACCGGTAGGTGTCCCCCGCTTTTTGAAAAATCTTTAATGCAAGTAATTAAGTGACAAGTTGCCGATTATTGACAACAATAGGTGTGTCTTCAAGCACCGCATTAATGTTGATCCTGTTCGGTGGGAAAATAATGTGTGTTCAATCTACGCCACTCAATTACTTATTGTGAAAGATATGAGTAACAATACAAATAAATAAGATATAATATAAATATACTTATTAATAATAGTAGATGGTAAAAAGGGATGTATTAAAACGTATTAAAATTATAGAAATAACAGAAATCAGCATTAATAAAAGTACAAATCTCAAACTTAAGACGGTTTACTCTATCTAGCTGCAAGAGATTCGAGAAGCTACGAAGCTGTAATTTTTTGTTGAATGGTTGATTTCATTTATAGCAGCTACAACAGTCATTCTTACTTGTGTAAATTTATTTTAGACAAATAAGTATCACTGACTGACTAACTCACAAATACCATAGTCACTCATTTCCACAGAAGTCACTGGTTGACTGACTCATTATTAAATCTCTGTAACTGCAAGTATTGCAGTGTTAAAATTTGTCCATTTGGTTACCAAAAAATCGCCAAAAAACTGGATCTCTTAGTTTTTAACCGTCGACGTTATAATACGTATAAATCACTTAAAGTCTTCGAGCATATACTAAATACAACTGCCCATCAGTGCTCTAAATACGAGCCAATGAAACTACATGCTTTCTCTGTCATATCTCTTTTCTAGTTAGTTGGAACTTGGTGCATGCGCAACTCTTTACTCTTTATAGCGATCAAAACAGTAAAAGAGAGAGTAAAAGCTACCTCTTGATAATACTCATATCGCCAAAATTCTTGGACACACCTCGTATATGTTAAAACAAAAGTTATATCAGGACTGTTTTTTTTTCTAATTTTTTTTTATTTCACCAATGCTAGGCATTTAAAAAAACAATTTTCCACAAAAACAATTATTTTAGATACCAATGTTTAAAAAATGGTTTATATCGATTTTCCTTGTTCAAGTGATTGTTGAGTTTTTCTTTGCAATTATGCCTGGTAATAGAATTTCAGTGTCAATACACCAAGAATTGTAGCTTTGCATGAAAAAGCCCTGTTGAATCATCGAATCACGGATAGATTAGATAGATCGAACTATAACAGTGTCAGAACTTATTTAAGAGCAACGTATAGTTGAATAATTTTTAGGAGACTTCATAGAAAGAACTTTCGATCCTCAATACCATTAAGATTACCAAGGATACTTCCCAGACACATAGTCGCTCGTCTCAAATGAGCATAGGTACACAGATACTCGATTTTAGCTCAGTGGGGACATGTTCTTTTTTTGGACAAAAACAAAGAGTTTGGAGAAGGTCAGGGTAACAAAAGAAGTCGCTTCATATGAAAAGGAAGATCACTAATGTTCCGGAAAGCATAATACATGGTAGTCGTGCGCAGCTTATTTCAATTTCAGGTAGTATGGCCGGCGATGGATATATTCTAAACATTGAATCTATAATTTATTCTTTCTGAAATAAACTTTTATTTTCATGGATATCAATGCTGGGCCCTATCGCTTTAGGATAGTAGAAAAAGTTTAGGGATTGAATTCAAAGATTATTGTGGACACCAAACTCGTCGGACGGTATTGAGCACATGTAAGATTTTGTTGGGCAAGAAATCTTAAACAGAATTAATCCTCCTAGAATCCTCCAGGCGTTCACGCTCGCTGCCCAAGAAGAATGAAACAACATTCCAATAGACAGCCTCATTCCTTTTTGTTTCCATGTTCAAGCTAGTTAACACCCTACTACTGGACAGGGGAAGACATACGGAATTTTCCTGTTTAGTTTGCATTGCATGCATGCATGCATGATCAAATTAAATGTACTTTGTACTAGACTTTTTGACTTATAATCAAAAAGGAGTCCAAGAATTTGAACGATGTGTATTATATAGGTATGCTCAAAGGTTAAAGTATTTTCTTTTAAAATTTTAATCAATTTAAAAATATATATAAAATAGTATTATACGTTACAAGGTCGGTAGGTGACTTAGTTACGAGTTAGTTTACGGACGAAGCGACGTAGGAGCCGAGTCTGGAAATAAAAACGAGTACTGTAATAACACCTAACGACCATATATCGTATTATATTTTATTTCATCCTGTTTTATATTAACTATCAGTTACTGTCAAATATTTTAAAATTTTTGTATTAATTGTTAATTCGTGTTTTAAATTAAAATAAAATAGAAAGTAAGTAAGTCATTATTTTATTTTAATTTTAAAGTCATTATGGTGTTTTTAAATGTCAAAAATTAAAAGTAATTGTCTCAATTGCAATCAAAGCAGAGTTGCCTTGCAACACATTAGAGTACATGATACCGCAATGTTTTACTTACAAATTGATTATAGGGAAGTTTATTTATTTCATCCTGTCCAGTAAATACACTTCCCTATAACCAATTTGGCGCCGGTAAGTACAACATTACGGTATCAGGTACTGTAATGTGTTGCCTAGCAACTCTGTTCTGATTGCTTAAGGGAAGACAATTACTTTTAATTTTTGACATTTAAAAACACTATAATGACTATAAAATAAAAATAAAATAATTAATTACTTACTTTTACATCCATATTTAAAAGGAAGTCAATGTTATTCAATTTTATATTAACAATTAAACCTTAATAATAAAAAAATTATTTGACAGTGACAGATGGCTTTCAAGGTAATTTGACATAACTAATCAAGTTACGAACTATTTTTAGTCAAGTTACGAACTACTGTTAACATTTTTATGAATTTATTAATTTATAAAAACAGGATGAAATAAAATATAATACGATACATGGTCGTTAGGTGTTATTACAGTCCTCGTTTTCATTTCCAAACTCGGCTCCTACGTCGCCTCGTTCGTAAACTAACTCGTACTGTAATAAGTCACCTACCGACCTTGTAACGTATAATACTATTACTGGACAGGATGAAATAAAAATCTTTACTATACAACTAATTCAATGTGACTGGGATAATAATAAAAAATAGCGTAATAGTACCTCTAGGAAAACAAACAAAATACTAGTCTTAAGATCCACAATAAATAATTAATCACTTTGTTTCCAAGAACGAAGACCTGTACTTGTACTTTGTTTTAAATTCATTACCGTTGAATTCATGGTTCGGATCATATTACTTGTTGATTAATGTTGTTAGCTGCTATGTAATTTATTAATTTTTAATTGTCTTCTGGATATAAATTGCAATCTGTTGTAAATGTAACCAGCAGTGCGTCATGTTTTGCAAAAAAAAATGTAAAAAGATAACTAGATATAATGAATACTTGATAAATTATGTTTAAGTAAAGAATGCATTTTAATTAGTGAAGATTGATGGTATCTTGAATCAAGTTTTTTTTTGTAAAATATAAATAATACTTGTTTTGCTGCAAATACTTTTTTTTTGTATTGATACCAACTTTTATTATCAACAGTGTATCTATAAAATTACTAAAATTATAATTAATTATAGACCAAAATAGTAACAGCTTTTAAAAATTTTGGACGTGGTGAGGATAACTTTTTTTTTATAATTCACGTACACAAAGTTTCTATTTCGACACTAAAAACAGTATCGAAATAGATTCATTGTAACACTGTTTTTGGTAACTTTTTGTTTTACACAATTGGTTGCACTGCACTGATTGTCAACGAAAGATAAAAGGTAGTAAATCAAGAAGTATGTCGTAGTAAATTATTAACTACATTATCAGCGATATTGCGAAATTCAGAATATTTTATACAAATTTGACAAACATTCAAATTTAAAATCATTAAAACTGTCAAGTGTCAAAAGTGTCAAGATTGCCAACATAAATAAATATTTCGAAAAACTCTCATTTTATTTATTTTTTTATACTTTTAAAAGTTCATTATAAAAATTAGTATGTAACACTCGAATTGCAATGACGGTTTGTAGTACTCGTTCTTTGCGAAACTCACCGCTTCGCGGTTCGTTTCACAAACTGCACTCGTAGATACTACGAAACCTGTCATTGTAACACTTGTATTACAATATACTATTTTTTTAGTAAAAAGTTTAAATAGAAGTTCAAAACGGTGCATGTTTAAAAATTTTTAATATCTTGGCTTCTAGACATCGTAGAACCTTCTTTTTTTTTAAATGGAGTAGCTCGTCGGGAAAATAATGTCCGGCTAGTTCACAACCCCTCAAAACCATCCCCAACCCCATTAAAAAAATTATCTAGCATTTCCAACAATAAAATAGCGCCCAGTATTTTTTCGATTTTAAAAAGTTTATTTTCCTGGTCTAAAAGAAATTAAAGACATTGTTGATAATGAGTATACACAGTACCTACGTACACTGAACAAAAGTGAAAATAGAAGTTTAAAACGGCGCATGTTAAAAAATTTGTGATATCTCGGCTTCTAGACATCGTAGAACCTTCTTTTTTTTAATCTGGGGTAGCTCGTCGGGAAAATAATATCTGGCTAGTTTACAACTCCTCAAAACCACCCCTAACTCCATTAAAAAAATTATCTAGCATTTCCAACAATAAAATAGCGCCCAGTATTTTTTCGATTGTAAAAAGTTTATTTTCCTGGTCTAAAATAAATTAAAGAAATTGTTGATAATGAGTATACAGAGTACGTACACTGAATAAAATTGAAAATAGAAGTTCAAAACGACGCATGTTAAAAAAATTGTGATTTCTCGGCTTCTAGACATCGTAGAACCTTCTTTTTTTTAATCTGGGGTAGCTCGTCGGAAAAATAATGTCTGGCTAGTTTAAAACCACCCCCAACCCCATTAAAAAAATTACCTAGCTTTTCCAACATTAAAATAGCGCACAGCATTTTTTCGCTTTGTTGATAAAGAGTATACAGAGTACGTACACTGAAAAAGTAAAATTTTTCGTTAAATTTTTATCTATTATTTTGTACTAAGTAGTCCTTAGTTAATATTTTTTGTATATTTAAAAAATATCCGTCTACTTCTACCACTTTAAAATTATCTTTAATTCAAAGTACCTATAAAGTATAATTTCTTACAGTTTATTCGTTTATAAACTGGAGCGCACCGACGACCTTGCCGAACAAATAAAAGCAGCACGAGTACGAATGATACAGCTTCCGGTGTAGAATGGTACCATACAAGCAGTAGCGAAGGAGTACCGTGCCCATGACATGTACTACTATCGTGATCGAAATTCAATAGAATAATTGACGCTAACCTGCGATCTTCAATCAAATAAGACTTAAGAAGTACTTGCTTATAAATTTAAATTAATTTGTCATTGTCTTTCAAAACAGATTTTATGACAAATTTTAGCGAAAAATTTATAATAGGTTCCTGCTTGTATTGTAGTTGTAAGACTGGAATAATTTATACAATTGCATTATAATTCTTTTTAATTGGTTTACATAAATTGTTCTTTAGAGGATCCGTGTTAATTGCTGATTATTATTTTTTTATATAATCTATACATCTTCTATATACATATAATAAAACTGTAGAAATGTACATGTTTGTGCGCGCATCACATGAAAACTACTGATCCTATTCGAATGCGGTTTTCAAAGACGTATCTGTCTTCTTACAACTTAACATCTGGTGTATAAAACTTTCTCCCCCCACCCCTTTAACGGGGTGAGGAAAGAAATTTGTATACAAAAATCAACACGCCACGCGAACGACGTCGCGGGTACATCGAAATAGAACCCAAAAATGTGGTTAGATTTTTTTTTCTGTGTGTCTATGTTTGTGCGCGCATCACATGAAAACTACTGATCCGATTCGAATGCGGTTTTCACAGATGTATTTGTCTTCTTTCAACTTAACATCTGGTGTATAAAAATTTCTCTCCCATTCCTTAAATGGGGTGGGGTAAGAAATTTTTATACAACAATCACACGCCACGCGAACGACGTTGCGAGTACAACTATAAGTTTTATATAAATGATTGATTTTTCTCTTCCAACTTTTTCTTTGTTCTTATCTCATACTTTTCGCTGTTTTTAACTTCCCGCTAAAAAAAAAATTAAATTTTTTTTTTAAATCGGGAAGTTATTGGTTTCATCCCGTTTTTCGAAAATCGAGTTTTCATCGGATCTCAACGTTTTGAGTTCTTAGGAACCTCCCCTGACTATTTTTACGAGTGTGTCTGTATGTCTGTATGTACGTGTGGATGTGTGTGTGTGTGTGTGGATGGATGTATGTAAACCTCTTATAACTTTTGAACGGCTTGACCGATCGGGATGAAATAAAAAGCATTCTAAAGAGTTCCATCTAACTTAGATTCCCTGTAAGTTTGAACCGATTCGAGCCGGTAGATTTCGAGAAATTTCAAAATAACCGAAAAAAACAATTGGTAAAAATGATGTTTTTTGGGCATATCTTTTTGGCTATTGCATCGATCAATTTCATAACCTAATCAGCTCTCAAGCTGAAAAAGCCACGTCGAATGCCGTTTTGCAAATTAAAATCGGTTGATTCGTTCGTGAGATATCGTTGTCGAAAAATTTCAAAAAAAGTGTTTTTTTTCAATAGCTTAGAGATTTTTTGACTAACCGATTTTGCACTCCCGGTAGCGTTTTTAGGTCTCAAAAAACTGCGTCGAATGCCATCTTGATTATCAAAATCGAATAAGGCGTTAAAAAGCTATGGCTTTTTAAACATTTCAAAAAAAGTCAAAAACGTCAAAATACGTCACGTTACTATAGCTTTGCGGTTAAAACTAGCGGGAAGTTGCAAGGATGGCCTTTAAGGTCAACCTCTTTTCGAATTTTTTTTTAACAAAAATATACTTCAAGAGATCTCGTTCTCATCAGTCCCAATCTTTTATAACAAACTCACAAGCTGAATTTTATTTGATTACACGTATTTGATTGTAATTTTTCAATTCATAATCACAGCTTCCGGGTTTGAGTCATTATTTTTTTTTATTTATTTTAGCTTTATTTTAGACATTGTTAATAGTGTTAAATTATAAATATAAACAATTTTTTTCTTGTTGATTTTTTAGTAACGTCTTTGTTTGTTTCTTTGTGTCTAATGTTTTTTCTATATAATTTACCAAATATATAATCATCTATAAACCTATTTTTATAATGGAATATAACGTACGCATTTATCTAACGCTTTTCTATATTGTAACTTTTATATAATTAACAATGGGCGGGTAACTGTAGCAATAGATAGGTAAAGGTCACACCGCACCTGTTAACAATGAGGTAGATATTCTTATGTATATGTTTTTAATTAATTAACTTTGATTTTACTAATAAGAAGTGATTTTATTTATATAGAAATAGTAAGAAACAGTAAATTATTACCTTCGCAAGAAATGATAGTTATCTACAAATTTACAAATGGAATAAAGTATCATTCATTAAGAAATTAGAAATCACATAAAAGATTAAGCCCTTTAAATTGAGAGTCGCAGAAGTTGGGCTTTTACTAGAAATGGGTTATACGAGGGTTGTGTTTTAAGTTTTGCTTATTGGCTATGCGCACGACACTAGAGGCTTCTTGCGGCCAAATCACAAAGCTCAACTGCAGGACCGCTAACGCCGGGTTTAAATAGAAAAAAAAATGAAATACAATTTAATTCAATTTTTAAAATATTTCATAGTGTTTTTAAATATTTTTCTGACCATCTTCGTATCTTATTTCATTACGGGGTAAAAAAGTAAGTATATACAATGTATTAAGATTAGTTAATCCCATAAAATTATTAGAATGTAAGGTTATACACAGTATAAAAAAATCTTTTAAATTCTAAAAAGTGTATATAAGTTACTAAAAATCAGTAACAAAGATTACAATTTAACTAATAATTAATACAAATTAATAAATGTTTAAAAAATTTATATTTATGTAAATGCTTTTTATGTCTGTTTCAACAGATATATCTCTAAAAGTTTTTTCAATTGTAACATACTTTTCATTTATAAACCTATTTCAAGTTTTTGTAACACTTTTTATTGAACCACTATTTTAGTTCGGATCTGGAGATCACACTTTTCACTTTCAAGAGATTTATAAATACAGCAAAAAAGATTCTCTAAAAAACGTCTGATTTTCGTTGTTTTCATCGATTATGTAAGCTTGAGAAGCTTTTTCTAAACAAGAACTTCTTTCATAATATTCTTCGTTGTCATTGAATTCATCGTTAGTTACTTCGCAATAAGGGTCACCTTAGTATTAGTAGATTGTTCAGTAGAAGAAACCTAAGTACTTGTTGACTGGGATGAATCTATGCAACGCTTCAAATAACAATATTATACCAGCAATAAAATATTTTTTATATTACTAATTTTATAATTAAAAGCATTACCATCAATATGTAGAAACTTTGTACCTGTTGAAAACTTGAATAGCATTTGTTTTGAAAAAATTCTTGGCAAAGCTGGACTATTTGGTAGACAGATTTTTTGCATCCAATAAAATGATCGCTACAAATTATATAGCTGGGTGTTGATGACCAAGAAGATTTCTCACCACTAAAAAAATATTTTAGCATTTATTTTTACTACATTTATCCACATGTTTGTTGTATATATCACCTGTATAAAAATATACATATTTAGGTATATATAAAGGTTAGGTATTCTTACTTTTGTATTTTTACTTCAGATATCTATTTTTGACGTTCTTCTGGTTCTTTTATTTTCGTAGGGAATGTAAAAAAATGTGCTTTTAGTATTTTTACCGTTATTTGGCAAAAAGGAATGCAACAAACACTATGACCCATATTTTTTTAATAAAAACACATACAATCATATGTAAATTGGTCCTGCAGTTGAACTTCGCGTTAGATCCACCGCGAGCGCTAAGATCAGGCGACGTGGGTCACGTGGTTACGTGCACATAGCGAATAGCCATAAAGACAAAAACTACTTTTTTGCTTTTCAAAATATATCTCACTAAGATCGATACACTTTTGCATATGTTCAAACCAATTGCTAAAACAGTTGTTCCAGTCTTTAGTTTACACCTGCAAAATCGCTGTTTTAAAGGCATGGATGGCTTCTTCTTGCGACTGGAATCGCTTTCCACGCATTGAATTCTTGATCTTTAGGAACGTAAAGAAGTCGTTGGGAAATATACAGTGAATAGTCTTACAACTCCATGTTTTAAAGCTCCAAAAACTCGATTGTCTCTTAGGCAGTATGAGAACTTGCATTTTCCTGATGTAGGACTTTTTTTGAGCTTCCTTTTTTGAACCTGTCCAAAGTTTTTCCACACCAATAGACGCGAACCGCTTTTTCCTCTTCTTTGGGCAAATGACAGATCCAAATGGAAACCAACTTTGTGACACCAGTTCTTTATGTAGGAATCTTTTGGATTAAGGTCTTTGAATTGCCCAAAGATGCCTCTATCTCCCGGTATGTTTCACAGTGGTGATCCTTAATTAGCTGCCGAACCGCATCAATATTTTTCTGTGTAATTGCTTTTTTTATGGATATAGCCTGGATTCGTCATCGAGAATGGAGCGACTACGCAATACCAGCGGGAAAAAGTTGACTGGTGTTTTGCTTCATTCCCAAACACAGAAACCATTTCAGCGAGACATTGTCGTTGGAACAAATTTCTCCGAAAATTGTAAAAAAATATTGCTCGAAAAGGTTCTCGGCTAAAATACATTTTTCGACTGACTTGCCAATTTCAAAAATGGACTGTACCTACCAAAACGCCTTGTTGTATCGCAATGAAACTCTGGATTTATGTCAACAAAAGATTGAGGTTAGATTTGCATCTGAAGGTTTTATTGGTGAGGTCTTCTAAGGGGCTGTATGTGAAACTAAAAGAAAACTCTCGTTTGAACTCTCGTTGATAATTGTTTCTGCAGTTTTTAAGGACTTTTTTCCATTTTTCACGATTTTTACAAATTTTTCATAATTCTTTCAAGTTTGTCAACATTTTTCTAATTTTTGACTCATTTTTATAATATTTAAAGAAATTTCTGATATCTTAAGGAATTTTTTTAAGTTTCCAATTATCGCTAAAATATTCCATAAGATACACAGCTTCAAAAATAAATTAAATAAAATAATTTGTCCACGACTGTTCTACAAAACGTTCATTATACTAGTGCTTCATAAAGAATAATAGTACCTATTATTCACTAGTGAATAATGGTTCATTATTCACTGCATGACGTCACAACAGAACGTATGTCCAAACTTTATAAGAGAATAACTCATATTAGACAAATTTTATATTTTCCTTTGACATTTCAATCCGTATTTATATGTCAATGGTGTAAACAAACAAAACACATGTATAAAGAATCGACCTACCTTTTAACACTACATCAAAGCTACACACTTTAATCTTTAAATTTAGATCGTAGTTAGTGTAAGTCATATACATTTGAAACTTCAATTACATTAATTAGAGCGTAAATTTAGAATTTTAAGGTTGTGATTATAGCAATTGTGTCGTGGACAAAGTATAGTATTCTATTCGTGTATAATGGCTATTATTCACTCAGATGATTTACAACACTCGCCTGTGGCTCGTGTTGTAAACTTCATCTTCGTGAATAATAGCTACCATTCTACGCTCGTTGAATAATATACTATTTCATTGTTATACGTATACGTGCATGTATCTGTTAGTATGTAACATATTACAAACCACATATCGTTTTCTTTTACCACGGGTGTGGGTTGCACTGTGTTTGCCGAAATGTCCCATAAACACCATAATTTAAATAGCTTGAAAAACAAAAATCTTTGTCTTATTAATCCGTGAATCCAATTTCAATTTTCAGAACCACATTTATTAATATAAATTTGTCCGCATAGTGGAGATATATAGGGGATAAAATATCCAAAAATGATTTAACGTCTTCGAAATTTCCAAAATTCCTATAGGATTTCGTATTTAAGTTTAACCTATTAATCATATCTACAATGTAAACCCGCTGTTTTAATAGCTATCATTTAAAAAAATTTGCAAATTTAAAAACCATAACACTACTTTAGATGACAGATAATAATACAGTTTAGTATTTTAAAACCAGTTTTAAAAAATTAATTATCATAAATAAAATTTATTACAGACGACTTACTGGCGCTTTTTATTACGAATTTTTAGTTATAAAAAGGTAACAAAGCCATTATGCAAGGTCGTTGGTTGAAATTACCTGTGAAAAGGAAAGTGTAGATTAAAAAACTGTATAGTTTTTATTACTTTCAAAAAAGGAATATGATCAATATCAACGATTCTAATTGAAATTTCCGTGATTAACGCAATCGGAAATTAATTGGTCAAACAAATGAAAGAGTTTATATTCAGTTCATTAAATTAGACATATAAAACCAATTAACCGAAATAAAAATAACGAGTATATTAAAATGAGTGGCTTTTCGAAAATTTTATTACCTAAAAATTACCCAAACAAATTCTAATTTTAATCCTTATTTCGAATAACAAATATGGATCGAAAATCGAAATTCGAAAATCACATTAAATGACAAGAAAATAAATTAAAATAAAAAAGAAAGGGTGTGGCAGTCAGTGGGACTGCCGGCAGAAGTTATACTTCTATGCACGCGCCTGGATTCATAAATTTTTATGCGATTTTTAGCAAAATCATTATATGATATTCGTGTTCAGCGACCTCAAAAACCTCCTAGTACCGAGTACATACTCATTTTGTATCAAATTTGCATAACATTTCCTGGAGACGAGGTCCGTCTTAAGTACCAGGTGTTTCGGACACCATCGCCATTATCATATTCGTATTCAGCGACCCAAAAAACAGCCGAGTTCCAAGTGTAATTTTGTACAGAATTTGCATAAAACACCAGGAGAAGAGGTAAATACTCTAAGCACCAAGTGCCGCGAAGACTTTCGACATCATGATATTCGTGTTCAGCGACCCCAAAAAAAACTATGTTTATGTAGCCAACAACCTCAAAAGCATAGTGCAGGATATAATGCAACCATGTGACGGTAGTATGGACTACAATACAATACTCATTACTGAATATTATTATTAATATTATTAATATAAAATACTAAACTTTATATGTTTACTTACGTGACAGAATTATAAAATAATCTGTCAAACACAATGTAATACGTCATTATGATATTCCAAAACATTAGCTCAGACTGTTTTTTGTATATCTATCTCTTTTCAATGTACTGAATGTTTAAACGGTATTTAAAGGACTTATAGTTATGACTAAACATGTGGTAAATATTTCATCTTTGTTTTTACCGATCAGTATACCTTATATGTGTTTCTGTCTCTCTCTTACTCACACCATTACATATGTAATGATTTTTCCCATTTAACCCCACACAAATCGAGTGCATGAATAGAAGTATAACTTCAAAAATATAGAACTGAATTTATCACACAACAATGAAACTGTAAAAAATAAATTTTAAAAATCTTAGATTTGCTAGAGGATATTCTTAGACAAGAATGTAAATTTATGTAAGTATATATCCGATGTCCTCTTGATCTGATTACGTTCGAAGGGTACTAAGTTTAATAAAAAGACATAATAAACAATATCCAAACCATCAAGATTTACTAACATATTAAACCATGGTAAAAATATAATAAAACAACAATAAACAGATATCAGAGAACCAGGAGTCACTTACAAAATATCAAATATACACTAGAAAAGATTATAACAAAGTAAAAGAAATCAAAATAGGAAATTACACTTTTGAAAAGTAAATGGTAAAAATGACAGAAGTGACGAAATAACAGAACGAATAATAGAGGCAATAGAAAGCTGAAAGTATACAAATCAAACGTGTAAATTCATACGCAGGTGAGACAATGTACTCATAAGTAAAGACGAAGAAAGACTAAGAATATTTGAGAGGAAGATCATAAGGAGTATCGTGGGTCTAATAAAAATGAAAACCGGAGAAATGAGAAGTAAAATGAATCATGTAATTAGAGATACAATAATAGAGGAAGATATTGTTAGATTTCTTATAGCGCAAAGATTGAGATGGAGAGGATATATAGCGAGAATAAAAAACGACTTCCTGATCCAAAAAGTTATTAGATGGAAAGGAGAGAAAGAAAAACCGAGAGGAATGCTGAAAGAAAGATGGGAGGACCAGATCGATAGAGATGTTAAAGACAAGAAAATGAGAAACTAGAAGGAAATATGCACAAATAGAAAAGAGAAAGCCAAGCCGCATAATAACTTGTGAGAAGAACCATGAAAAATGCGGACTGATCCACCGCGTTGAAGAGCGACAAACATTCCACTAGGGAATGAGACGTCTTGATGATGATGATATTTCTCAGTTAATCATAAAAGCCAAGCTAGGGAGAACGAGATTTAGGGTTATAGAAACTCTCATGGTTATGAAACATTAGTAATTGGAAAGATTTGGGATTTGAAGAACTAATTAGATCATCTAAAGACAGATAAATTCAGTATTGAGGTCGATAAGTTATACTACTGGAAGAAGAAAAAGAATGTGTCTGTAATGCCAAGCATTTTATATTAAGAGACAAAAAGGATTACATTTATATCTGAAATCTCAAAAACCACAAACAAGCACAATAAAATATGTAAACTTTACAAATAACATCAGAATACTTGTAGAGCAGAACTAAATCTGTAACTTTAAGATGGATATACTCTGTAGAATTTTTTTTGTAACATTCTTGAATTCTATTTTTAATCTGTTGACACTGGGAAATAATAAAAACAAAATCCTTCTGCTACTGAATATCCAGTAATAAATTATTCAAAAAGCAAAAAATAATGGTGTTTCACATTTTTTACAGACATACATTGAGATATCAAGACCAGATCCACTTTATTTATATAAGGAACGCCCCTTAACCAATTAATATAAAATAATACAATCAAGATATTATCAAGGCCATTAGTTTGGAATTTGAGACAATCTTATTATTTACAGTCACACATATACAGGGTGTGCAATTTGCGTGGGCGGAAATTGCAATGTTTTGTCTAAAAGAATTCGGAAGTCTTCTTTTGGGTTCCTTAATAATTATCTCCATTGCTTTATATACCTATGTTTTTTTAATAATGTTAGATATCTAAACATCCACTGACATAATGACATAACTAAATAAATGTTATTATTTATATTCTACTAAGTCATGATTCCCTTTTTCCATAAACGGTTAAAACACATGTAATGAATAACAATCATGCCTTAATATGAATTATAGTTGATTCTAAACAGGAGTGGCTTCTTCTTCTTTTCTCTTCAAAATTGCAGAGAGCGTTTATAACCAACCGAAGCCGGAAAAAATTGTAAACTAGACGATTACTATTCCTTATTAAACCGTTTTATTTACGGCCTCTCTTCGTATAATTATCCATGGTTCATTGCTGGCCTCCACTCATGCAGCTATTTCGACATTTTGTTTAAACAGATTTACGCAATCATATCAGATCAGAATTATAAATACCTATTTATACATGTATATAAAAGAAACTGCGTATTGGTTGCAATTAGGACACGAACCATTGCAAAGGATATTGATTTTTTACTTAAAAAAATTGAATAGATCGTTTTAAAGTAAAACAATGAGCCAAGTTGACTCAATCTTATTTACTGTTGTCATTGTTACTAGAATTGTATTGGCTATTGAATAAAACAAAGGGTTTGAGAAAAGTTTTAATGATTTACAAAAGTTGTAAGAAATGGTTATTAATTTGAAACAATGTAGTTACTAATAATACTTCTGTTCCCTACTTAGATTAACTAATAACCTGTTATTCTATTTTATCAATCAAAATGGACAGATATTTCTGGGTGTACCCGGTATATAGAAAGTAAAGTATATTAAAGTAAAGAATCTGGGACAATGTCTAGGAAATAAAATATGTCCAAAAACGCTTTTATTATTTCTCAATTTGAAGGTCGTAGATGATCTTATGCAAGAGAAAGCAATTGCATTCTTGAAATTATCGTTTTTGTTATTATTTTTTCTTCGTTTCATTACATAACTATACACCTACCGATAGTTGCTACTTAATATTCTTACAGTTTGTTGTAAATAAAAATTACTAACTGCGGAATGTAAACCTGATTTAATATATAAGAGTATCATTTCCTACAAAAAAAAGGCTGATCATATACAATTTGATAAATTATATTTACCTACAGAAATGTATTTGAAACCGAAAATATTGATGGATTTAGTTTTACTTTAAATTTATCATCAATCCTCAAATTATTTAAAATTTAAATTTAAGATTGAAATATATATGTATTGCCTATCTTACTACCAACTTTAGTTACTTAATAAGCAATCTTTGTAAATGTTAATAAAACCAGTAATGGTTGGTTAAATTATTGATAAATAAAAATATAACAATAAATCAAGTTGAAAAATAATAAAAATTCATATGTAGATGTGTGAAACGAAGAAAACAATATATAGAATGGTCAAAGAAGGAACAATAAAAAAAACGTTGGTCACTTCAATTTAATCAAACTTGGGAAATGCTCCAAGATGACATGCCAAAGAAATTTAACTTTGTGAGAAAATTCACCATAAGACTGGGTAGTAAATCTAAATGGGACAAAGACACCATATTGGGGCTAAGCCAAAATGCTATAAAATGCTATACGGATGGCTCCAAGACAGATAAAGAAACAGGAGCAAGGATTTTTGGACCTAGAGCCAAATATTTAGAAAGTCTGGGTGCCTACCCAAGCATTTTTCAAGGAGAAATCTGTGCCATGTAGAATTTAATATAGAAAGAAACTAGACAAAAAATTGTAATCTCGTCAGATAGTCAAGCAGCCATCAAAGCTCTAAACTCACACACAATGAGTTCAAAGATTGTCTGGGATTGCCTAGGCAAACCAGATGAACTAAGACAAAATAGCACTGTTCCAGGGGACCAGAACCATCTTGTGGCATCAGCAGTGGTACAGTCTTAGAAAAACTAAGGAAAGAATCCAAGTACTTAAACGATCTAGAAGGACTAAGACAATCGAAGACGTTCCCGGGAAAATATAACCAGAAGAGATCTTTCAGATGTCTATACCTTAGTAAGAAGAACCTCCGTATTATAACGGGAATATTAACCGGACACTGCCAATTAAGAGGACACATGAAGAAAGTGGGATTGGTAGATGAAGCAAAGTGCATGTTCTGTGAGGTAGAAGATGAAACCTCAATACACACACTCTCTGAATAAATTGCATTACGTATTTCTAGGGTCAGATACCTAGGGTCATACGAAAGACCTACCTAACTTAAAGCCCAACGATATCATAAACTTTCTAGAAAGAGTGGACAAAAGAGCTGCTATAAGTCTGAGGAAAAATCAGAATTATAGCAAGAAAAGAGGGACACAATAGATCTTATAGGTCGCAGGTGTATCTGTCACCCATAATTTTGCTCATATATACAATTTAACCTTTTTGAGAATTTGTGCATTAATATTTACAGTATTAAGTTAAGATTTATTAAGCCACTAAGGAAATAACGATCTTGTATATCAATATATGTCTATTAGAGTTACCTAAATTTAATTAAATCAATTAGGAATATGTGTTTCAAAAAAATGCGTAGTTAATTAAAGGTTTAAAAATTTAATTGACTTTGCTGTTAGTATTAGTACACTTCAAGATTAAACAAAATGTTATATTAGTGCTAATTACACGACAAAATAAATAATTTCTAATTAAATTTTATTGTTGTTATTACACAGTTTTGTCGACAAACCAATGTTTTGAAATCACTGGTTATAACTTGTTAAACATTTTATAAAGCTTGTTATCTCAGACCAGTGGAGCGACTTGCATGAATTATTAAATAATAACCACCATGAAATATCTTCTTTCTTTATGAAATCGAAATTTTGTAAATAAAAATTAATTACAACGAATTCTTGCTTTAAAACTTTTTCATGCTATAATAATACCGTAATACAGTTTAGTTTAAAAAAACAACAATATTTAGTAATCAAATAAAAATATTTCACATATGTAAATTTTAATTCCCGTTATACAGTAAGGAATAATTTAGTCCTCGCTAAAAGTAGATTTTAAGAAATTGTGTGGCCGTCTTCAAAGAAGTAACACCTACGTGAACGAAAATAATCCGCAATGTAAGAACAACAAAAATAGCTGTTAGTTTATCTATTTCGTGTGTGAACTTGACGTTGTAGATAAAACTACTTTACAACCAAGTAATAGATACCAACCACTTCTTCAGTTTAACACACAGAGAAGGTTTTAGGATTTACTTGCGTGGGAAATTTATCATGGTTCAATATAAATTGTTTTTTCGTTATATTTAACGTTAGATTTAGTTTTCATGATAGTCTCTTTGTGTGGTTAAGAGTTCTATTCAAATAATATTACTTAGAAGTAAAACTTGGACCTCCTAGACCTTTAAAATCGTTTTCTTGGAGGTAGGTATTGGTCTCGCTTGAAATCTTTATAAAAGTTATGCGTTGTGTTTAGTATACGAAAGATCAAAATATTAAAATAGTAGTTTATGTAACAAGTCCCGAAAGTGGTCTTTTACTGGACGAGTGGGCAATTACAGGGCGAGCCGCAGGCGAGTCCTGCAAGCCTGCGAGTCCAATAAAAGCACTTTTGGGACGTATTACGTACAATATTTTTTTTAAACTGGCCAGAATTTAGTAATTTTCAGTTTATTTTTGGGTCAGAAAATCTCATTTTGTCGGACCGGGCCAGAAAATTATTTTGATAGTCCGGTAAAAGCTTTTATCGGACTCATTTTTATTTTCTGACAAAATGAGATTTTCTGACCTAAAAATTAACCGGAAAGTACTAATTTCTTGCTGGTTTTAAAAAAAGGTATTTTACCATGTGGGTGTTCTTATGGGAAGTGTAAACTGGTCTATTTAGAAACAGATTTTTTAAGTGGTAGTTTCTGGTATGCTTAAATAACTGATGGTCTCTTTAATCAGTATATTCAAATGTTATTAAAAAGCGATTGCTAAGTAACTTAAAAAACTATTTGGTACATTCTACTTCGTAACGTCTTTCTGCTTGCTATTAGCAATAAAATTAAATAAACATCGTTGATTGAATTTGCATTTCAAAACATTGGAATGAATAATAGTGATGAAATTTATTAGAATTAACTGTCATTCGTGTCATAAGATATTATAAATAAACTAATGTAATTGAATTAGTTTATAGTGATTAAAAAAAAGAAGAATTTATGCATAAATGCGTAGGTTCATTCTGGAATGTAAAACTAATTTATTAAATAATTGAATGCGTTAATACGGTATTCTAAATCGATATTAATTTCAACAAATGGTATTTTTCTTCTAACAAATTAAAGAGTGAAATATAGGTGATCATAGAAATATTGGTACGCATCTTCCAGCATATACTAACTAGAGGTAACCGTCAATGCTCTGAGCGCCAGACAAGTAACCATATTCAAAGAGAATAAATGAAACTACATGTTATCTCTGTTTTTTTGATTGGTGGTGCGATTGGGCTTACTTCTGTCCAATTACAACAGATGTGCGAGAGAATTGCATGTGATTTTATTTTCTTTCCCAGTTTTTAATCGCTTTGTACTTATTGCATTGAAAGCTGCCTCTAGTTGGTATATGCTCGAAGGTACGTATAAAGAACAGTAAAAAAGTTCATTGTATCTGGATAATTTTAGAGGGGCGAGCAAGTGCTCTGCTGGTAGTGAGACCACATATTGTGCATCCTGCCGTGTATAGGGATATCCACACCAGGCCTAAAGATTTAAAATTGGTGATGACACTCCCGAGAGTACTCTACCTAACATCGGCTGGTGTAATCCAGTAGTACCCCACTGATCTTCTGATTTCAGAAAAAGCAGGGCAGTCATATATTATATACTCTACTTTTCCTCTTCTTGTTCTCAACCTCTACATAGGTGAGATTCTGTTAATTTCATCCTAAAGAGATGTTGTCACAGGTAACCTGTTAAGATTCCCACAGCTGTTCAGAGATTTTATCTGGCCAATGTCTTAAATTTTCTTGTTGTGTCCTCGCTAGTATGAGGTAATAACTCTCTGACCACAGTCTACAGTTAGTTGTTTTATCCCAGCACTGTATAAAGTTATGGTCAGAGTGCTGTTTGATAAGTGCCACGAAAATGGACATTCTTAACTTGCTACACTGTTCGCAATGTGGTTGCTTTTAGAGTTCCCATATCCTTTGATCCAGCTCAGAGTGACTACGTTATTCTGATTGGCCGCAGTTAGAGGTTGGTGATAATCTAGTACTTAACTTGAAGTCATACGTAGTCTATTCAAGGTCAGTAATGCTAGTCGGCAGTCAGTCTAAATATTTACATTCCTGCCTGTGATGTTCCTATTGATTAATTATTTTGCAGCTATGGTTATGCCTGGGAGTTCTGACTGAACCACAAGTGATAAATCATTCATAGCTCATTTTATTTTTAGACTCAGGGATCTAGAGTAATTTCCACATAACACACCTTGCTGCGTTTTTGATTCATTCGTATAGGTGGTCAGAGCGTTCACTACGTTGGGGTCTGCTGTCTGGTCTCTTTATATGTTGAAGGATTTGTTAAATGTTTTAGTGGTATAGCAGTTTTCAAGTTGCACTCTGTATGACGTAATTTTAAAATCTTTACATATGCGCTAATATACGTTATTACATCAAAGTTTTTGGTTTACGCGGATCACACGAAGCTGTTCAAAAATGCTAAAATAAACTCTCAATCCCTGCAAAATGATCTGGATAACATTTATCGCTTAATATAGAAAAGTGTGTCGTTCTTCATGTCGGCAAAAATAACTCTCGGTTGTATTACTTTATTAATGGTACCGTTAAGAAAAATTGTGTTAATAGACTCCCAATTTTCTTGCACTTCTTAAACATTACAACAGTCCAATGAAGTTAGTCGCATGGCATACCTAATTAATATAGTGTTTTCGTCCTGTGACAGTCAAACCTTGACAAAACGGCATAAGGCGTATTTGAGACCTATGTTAAAATTTTGTTGGTGCCTGGTTCTTCTGTGTAATCTAAATATAAAAGAAAATGTACATAGTCAGATAACCCTGATCTTCTGTATGAGGACCGTTTAAGGATTATGGATTTAAATCCGTTATCCGCCTGCAGGCTTAGAGGCGACTTAATTACAATCTTCAATTACATTATATAACTTCTTTACTAAGAAATTTATTTACAATTAATACAGATGAACGGTAAGAGACTATCCCAGTAAGCTAAAAAAAACAACCAATCAAATTAAACTAAACTAAATAGGGTTTTTAATACTTGGAACTCATTAACGGGTTATGGCGTTGTGGCTTTCAGTATAAATAATTTAAAAAAATTGAAACTGCCAAGAACCAACATTTGTTCATTTTTCGACTATAATGAGATTTTCAGCCTCTCTACTCTGATTAAGTATATCTTAATAATAATAATAATAAACAATAATAAAACACAAAATAAAAGTATTTTAATATCTTGTTGAAAGTTAAAAGTTCGATTCCTTAACTAGTTTGTGATGAATAAGGAATGAATAAGGGATGAATAGTAATATTTCAAGTTAAAAAGTCAGGATTGAGATTTATACCATTTAAAGTATGCATGTGAATAATAAAATGTATAACAAATAAAAGAAGTTAATTGGAGGTCATTTTAGGGGTAAAACAGCAAATATGTCATTTTAAAATAATCTTTTGTTTGTTGAAATTAAATCAAAGCGGAAAAAGACAGTAAAACAAGATTTATTACAACCATTATTCTATATGTAATAAAATAATGATGATGGACAAAAAACCGCTCATAAAAGAATTATAGTGATTTTGTTCCATTAAATGTTTTACTAGATGCTTATCAAAATAATTTCGATCTCTTTCACTTCAGCATTCCTGTTTATCTGTTATCCTTGACAGTTACCTTGATTCGTTGTAAATGTTAAATTATTCCAGGAATGGTACAAAGAAGTACATTAGTGCTAATTGCAATACAAAACAAAATACCAAATTAAATGTTTTGTCGAGATAAATCATGAGATTTAACGAAATTCAAGTTTTTGGAAAGGAATTTAAATTGCATACAATTTGTTGGACAGGTTCTATTACAATCTGCTTCCTTATTGGAGGAGATTTATGGTTTTAAACCACGACTAAAACTATTTAAACATATGGGTACTCGTATAATTATACCAAATAAAAAAGTTATAAGATTAAGAAATAAGAAAAAAGGTATTAAAACTGGTTTTAATTAACAATATTTATAGTTATTGTTGAAAATTAAATTTTACGATTAAATATTTTTGAAATTAAATTTACTCTTCTTCTGGAAAGTTTATAAGAACTGACAATAATAACAAAACTTCAATTAGGAAACATTAAGAAAATTATTGTGAAAAATTTTATAATTTCCATTACTAAAAACTTATTTCAAACTAGCTGACCCGGCGAACTTCGTTTCACCTAACAATTAATGTTTTTTGAAGTAAAACTTCTTTAGCGACACTAGGAGTAAAAAAGTTATTCTAACGGACGTGACGTCATTCTAATAACAGAAACCGGAAACAAAACCTAATACTGACACGATTTTGCATGGGCGCCGGCAGCAGGGTGCAAGAGGGTGCGCTTGCACCCCCTGCTATGAAAGAAAATACCTGAATTTACCAGAAAATTATATATTTTTTTAATTTTTTTATTAAATTATTGTTTGAATAAAAACTAAAGGCGTCGCGGTTGCTGTCCAAATCATTCTACATTCTATATATATATATATATATTAGATCATAATAGTGTGTAGATGCAGATGCACCCCCTGAAAATAATCCTAGCGGCGCTCATGCGATTTTGCCTCCTATATGAAATAAAATTAAATCTGTAATTGTATGAATTGACAGCTGATCATCTTGTCAATCGAAATACATTGTATAAATAGTTTTTTGTGTATAAAGTGTTTGTATTAAATATGAATAAACAATGTGGATTTATTAATGAAGAAAGTGATGAAAAAATATTGATTGAAAATGAGTGAATAGGTAGGTACTCTATATGCATAAATTTTATTTTTGGTGTGTAATTACACTATTTATACCTAATTATTTATACCTATTATTTATACCTAGCTATTTTCGTTTTATAGACTTAAAGAGCTAAAAAGAAAAATAAATTGTGAACGTCAAAGGGGATATTATAAGCGCCAGAAAGATTTGAAGAAAAATGACAAAAATGAAAAAATGACGAGACAGCCACCATTATGATTTGATTAAGTAAGTTTATATACATACATACATATTATGATAGTAAATAATTGTTTATACGGAATCTTTACGTTGAGTAAAGAAGCATGTTGCACGTTTTTGTTCATAAAATAATAATATTCAAAATATTTTAACACTTTCTTATACTTATTTTAGGTTTGGTTAGGTAGCCATAAAGGCCATAAAACCACTAGTCAAGATGGCTGACCTTTGACCACCAATAACAGATCCTTCGTAGACGTGAAGGAAACAAACTTAACTCAGGATTTTAAATTTTATGGAATATGCTATAAAATGCTACAAAATGAAATGGTTATCTAACTATCGAAGGCTCTTGTGTTGTGATGTATTACAATAAGGTAGATACAGCTACAAAATCACACATTCTAAACGTAATGTGTGTATATTTTTAATATTGTTTACCTATTATTGAAGCAAAACTTCTTTAGGCACGACTAGGGGTAGATTCTAACGGAAGATTCTGATGGAAGTAACTGTATAATTTCAGCTATGGAAGGAGTTTAAATTTCCGAAATTTATTTATGAAATTTTCAAACGGTTTCAAATACATTAATGGTATTTATAGACTGAAATCTATGTTTCACATTTTAGTTATCATAAACCTATTATTTCATATATAAAAAAAATAATGATAACTTTCAAATTCCTATTTCTAATGAATAATATAAATATAACATCTCATTTTTTTTGTAAAGTATATAGGCAATAAATATGATTGAATTGTAATTAAATATTTATTTTCCGATACGTACGTCAACAAGTTTTACTTCAATCGCGCGTAAAGGTTACACGCACACTCTTTTTTTCCAATTTTTACGATTTTTGAAGTTATACTTCTTATCATGGACTTGATTTGTGTGGGGTCAAATGGCAAAAATCATTACATATGTAATGGTGTAAGTAAGAGAAAGACAGAAACACATATAAGGTATCAGTACATTAAAAAGAGATAGATATACAAAAAACAATCTGAGCTAATGTTTTGGTATATCATAGTGACGTATTACATTGTGTTTGACAGATTACTTTATAATTCTGTCACGTAAGTAAACATATAAAGTTTAGTATTATATATTAATAATATTAATCATAATATTCAGTAATGAGTATTGTATTGTAGTCCATACTACCGTCACATGGTTGCATTATATTTTGCACTATATGGGGTTTTGTAATAGTATATTACTTTACGAGTGAAGTAAATTGCATATTACAGCGAGTGTGTTTGGCCCATGAGCGAGCTTGCGAGCGAAGGGGTTAAAGAAAAGAGCTAAATACCTATGCAATTTGTTCCTCGAGTGAAGTACTATGCTTTACCCACGACTTACCAAATGGTTTTGTATAAAACTAAAAATAACAAATATAAAATTTAAATTTTGGCATAAGTTGTCAAAAATATTCGATTTTGCAGACAGTTCTGTCTGAGAAATGTCAAATGTTAGTTTAATTTAATGAAAACTGTAGACAACCAACATAATAATACAGGTTTCTATTTACTTACTCCACTAGTTTAGTAAATGAAACTATAACACAACTCCTCAATAATTTGACACTTACTGACAGAGTTATAGGTTAAAAAATACGCAATTTACTTATGAAACGTGGGTAAACACTTTTTTTGTACATTGATCGTTTCTGTTTAGTTTTCGTGTTTGAAGTAAGGACACACATCAACTGGTCTTATTTTTCTAAGTATTTATTTAATTGAATACAGTTAATTTAAAAAAAAATATTTCTACCTGCCTGTGTTTGTAGTTATTAAGTTTTATTAGTTAACAGTGCATAGAAGTATAACTTCTGCCGGTAGTCCCACTGACTGCCACACCTTTTTTTTTCTAATTTTTTCGATTGATTTCCATAATTTTTGTAATAACGGTTTTGTCGATTTTATCATAGTATTTGTCTTACCAGATATTACTTTTTTTGTTCTTTTTTTTTGTTGTTTTTTTGTAATTTGTAATTGTTTTTTTTTCGATTTTAACACTTTATTGTTCGTTTTCTCTTTTTTTTTTTCGTTTTTTTTTTCAATGTTGCTAGATTTTCATTTTTTACTGTTTTTCCATTTTTTTTCATTTTTTTACACTTTTAATTTACCCACTTTTTTAATTTATTTTTATATTTTCGAAAATTTTAAAAATTTCTGTATGACTTGACATTTTTTAACCATTTTCACCATTTATTTACGGTCATTAAGAATTTCTTATAACTTTCAACCATTTTTCACGTCTTTTAACAGTCCCGTACGATTTTCAATAATTTTTCAAGATACCTACAATTTCTTACACATTTCATTATCTTTTCACAATTTTCATCATTTTTTTAGAGATTTTCAACATATTCAGGATTTTCAAATATTTTTCGTAATTTTAGCCATTTTTTTAAAATTAGTAAAGACTCAAAATTTTCACCGTTTTTTCAAGATTTCCAACAATTTTTTTTTAATTTTTTTTTTGAGGATTTTTTTCAATTTTTTACAATTGTAAATTTTTTTCTTTATTATTTTTAATATTTTTTTAAAACTGATTACGAACTTCTAACAATTTTTACATTTTTCAAGATTTCTTCATATTCTTCCACATTTTTTGCCCATTTCCAAATTTTTTTAACAATTTTTAACATCATTTTACGATTTTCAACAACTTTTTACGATACTCAATGTTTTTTCAAGATTTTCAACAATTTTTGTTACAATTTTTAACATTTTATCAGTAGGAGTCCGCATAATATTTTTTATAGAAAACGGAGTATCATTTAAATATGATTCATACAAAGTTTCAACACCGCACAACCGTCCCATACCTCTAGATATTCTGGAAGAGGACAGAAGAGCCACAACGGCTTCTCTCAATCAAGATCTGAGAATTGTAGACGAGTGGGGAAGAAAGAATCTTGTTAGTTTCAACGCTTCCAAGACAAAGACATGTTGCCTATCCAACAAGAGGCAAACATGCGACTCATCCATTACAATCAACGATCAGACACTGGTAGCGGGCGACTCCATTACGCTGGTTGGTATAACGATCTCCCATGACTTACTCTGGAACGAACATATTGCATCCATACCAACTGCAGCAGGAAAGAAATTAGGCTTTCTGTCTAGAGCACGGAAATATTTTTCTCCATCCAACTTGGCTACTCTTTACAAAGCCCAAATACGGCCTAATCTTGAATACTTCTCGCATGTATGAGGTTCGGCGGCTCCGTCAAGGCTCGCAGTTCTGGATGCAATACAGAGAAGGGCAGTTCGACTAATAAACGACACCAGTATCACCAAAAACCTAGCCCCTTTATCCCACCGAAGAGCAGTGGCTGATCTTTCCTTGTTTTACCGATACATAAACGGATTTTGCTCAGAAGAACTCCGCTCTGTAATGCCTCCACTTGCCAGACCAGCCAGAGCAACGCGACGTGCCAACTCCATGCACTCTTATACTGTTCAGTGCCCGACATCGAGAACGGATCGATTCGATCGTTCCTTCATCCCCAGGGTCTCCAGATTGTGGAACTCCTTACCTCCTCACGTCTTCCCCACTTGTCCTAACTTGCAGGCCTTTAAACCCCAAATTAATAAATTACCTCTTCTGCCTCGGTACCTACGAGGACATCCTTAATAATAAAAAAAAAACTTTATTTCCACCCTAAGGGGCGAATTCTAATAATCAATAAAACAGTGTAAATTTCAAATTTTATACAAATCGGTGCCGATTTAAAATCTCTTCCATACAAACTTTCAACCCCTATTTCACCCCTTCAGGGTTTAAATTTGTTAAAATCCTTTCTTAGTGGGTGTTCACGTTATGAAAATAAAAATCTGTCCAAATTTTACTGTTCTACCATCAGCAGTTACTTCGTCTATATCCTAGTCAGTCTATAAATATTAACTGCGCCACCTTTCGGTTGCGTCATGATGTTTAAGTAAGAATTGTTTGTTTAAATTTATGTGATATTAACTGCGCCACCTTACGGTTGCCTTATTTTACTAAATTTAAAAAGGTTTTTTTCTTGGCTCTTTTTCTTAATATTTTCTGATATTATTTACTATTTTCCATTTTATTTTATTCTCTCGTTTATTTATTTATTCCAGAAGCGATAAAAGTATCTATTTTCATGTAAAATTCAGCTTAGTGCTGCCAAATGTGCATTTGAAATAAATTATCATTTTTATTGCAGTTATGGTGCATTATTTTGGCTATAATGGCTTACACATAAGATATAGATATATACAGAGGATTTGTAGGACTATTTAAGATAAATATTTCTATCATACATTAAATATGTAACTCTAGCAGTTTTGGCAGCGCACGCCAGAATAGCTCGCAGATGGTACATTTTTTCCTACTTAGTTGATATTTATTACAATTTGCACAATATCTTAATAAATTGTAGCCTATGTGTTATTATAATGGGTAGGCTATATTATTGTAAAGTTCCATTTAAATCCATTCAGTGGTTTTTACGTGAAAGAGTAACAAACCATTAATACTTTTTTTTAAGCTATATATTTAGTGGTTTCTTTATTTCTTTTAAAATACTTAAAAAAAATTATACAGAATAAATTAAAATTCCTTTTAAATCTAATTTAATTCAATTGTAATTCAGTGCAATTTACTTATACCCCTAATAGTTCGGTCGCCAATGAACATTTTACTTAGAAATTATATAATATTAATAATTTGGAGGCTTAAGAATATATTTTTTATACTATCAAGTTCAGGGTTATAGAAAGTTTATGGTAATGAAATTTCGATTTAAAATTTTGCAGTTTACGTAATAAATTGGGGATTTTATAAAAAAGTACCTGGATGACCGAGCTTTGCTCGTGTAATGTCAGTCAAATTATGCTAGCATCTTACTTTAGCAGCACGTGTGGGACGAGCAGAAACCTGATTATTTTTATGACGGTATCCTTGAAATGAGTCTTCACTGTGAGAAGTTTGAGAATCCTGATCAGTTTGATGACGATGCTCTTCTAGGTGTTCTTGAGACGAGTTGCGGCTTCGTGAAGTTACATTGTTTATAAGCGTTTTTTTTTTCAAGATCGTTTAGGCATTTTTAAGTGAACACGTGCATTAAGAAGACACAAATAATATAAATAAACAATTGATTTTCTTAGTCTAACCTCAAAGCAAACACTCATTGACTTCGTGTTACTTAACAACGCCATCTGCTGAAATAGCTTTAGCTGTTGTTGTGTCGTTAAAGCAATTAGTTGCTCACAATTTAAAAAAAATAGTATTATTATTCGCCATAGATGTCAGGAAGAGTCATATTTTTCAGTTTAAATTGGGACTACTCAAACGCCAACTTTTTGTTATTTTTCTTCCAATAAAAAAAAAGTACGTTTATGATTAAGTTGATTATCGATAACACACGATAACACACGAATAAAATGACATTTTCTAAAAATGATTCCTAGCTAGATCGAGTTATCGCCCATGAAACCCCCCATATACTAAATTTCATGAAAATCGTTGGAGTCGATTCCGAGATTCCAAATATATATATATATATATATATATATATATATATATATATATATATATATATATATATATATATATATATATATATATATATATATATACAAGAATAGCTCATTTAAATATATTAGATATGTCACAAATATTATTTAGTGCTAAGTTAAATTCTTGTTTTCAGATTTTTTTTAATTTCCATAATTGGACCTTCAACCCCAAGACAAAAATTATCTTAACTGAAGAAATATATCCCCCAAAACACAATTACAAGAAAATAGATTCATGAATTATTTCTTGTATTGTTTTTTAAATCGCTAGCCAAAAAATTGCTTATTTTACAAATAACTAGTAAAATAAATTTATATTGCAAAAATTTTCAAGTTCGCTGTTGTAACAATACCCAAATTTCAATTAAACCCAGCTTGCGCTTAACAAAAGATAAATTCAAATAATAAATCTTTCGTTCTATAAACTAGGTACTTAATAAATATAGCCAGTGATTATAAGTTCTTGTTTAAATATAAATGAAATTTTTTACATTAGGTAATCAGCAACGTTAAACCTTGATTAACTGTTTTCATAATTCAACAACCCCGACATAGATTCTTATAAAATAAAAAATTGCGAGAATTAAAAACTTACGGAAATGGTGAAGGTGCCGTAAAGAAAATAGAGTAGCAATAGCTTAAAGCACATTGAGGCGCGCATCGCTGCTATCAATTTTCACGACATCTCACAAGTGGATCCTAACTTCGCACAATCTCACTATGGACGCGCCGATGCGCGTTCTATACAGTCTCACGACACACTGGTATAAGATATCGTCGCCATTGCATGAGCCAGTCCATTTCTTCGACGCCTTCACGTTGGCTCCGGGCGATTTTCGTACCCGGAGTCATATTATACCGCTAAATAGTAGATTTACTTGTAATCGAAATAAGATCCTTTGTATTGTAGGATTTTCCTAAAATTTTATAAATCATCGATGGAATTTGATGATCAGTAGAAAGGTTATTCACTATCTTGTTTTTATATTGACGTTTTGTTGGAAATATCTTTTTCTACAAGCATGCGTAAAACAACACTTTCCCGCACGCATTTCAATTCAGAAAATATCTCTCGGGAAAGAATTTTTCCCGCACGCATTTTTTTTTATTAATTAGAGATGTTTTCCGATAACCTTTTTGACAAATTATTGTATTATTATCTTTATCTTGTTGGACTACATACAAATAGTAAAAAAAATTAAGATTATTTTACATGAAAATAGGGATTTTTAAAATGTTTGTTTTTAAATTTTTTTAAAAAAATCATAATTTATTAAATCACCCCTGTAAACCTTACTCAAAGCAACAACAAACTCACCTGTTTAAGTAGGGTTGCTATAGCTACAGTCGTGTATTTATTGACACTATGAAAGATTTAATTGTCACAATCGCATCTTTTTAAGTATCTAAATAATTTTCAAGGTGATTTTGCTTGTAGAAAAAATATTGATCCTAACTCTTGCGGAAATTAACTTTCCCGCACTTAACTGCTTGCCCGAACTCCGCTTCGCGTCGTTCGGCATCGGCAGTTCGCGTGCGGGAAAGTATAACTTTCCGCACTTGTTAGGATAATGACTATTATAGTAGTGGATGATTATTTCATTAGGTAATATTGTTTAAATTTGGAAATAATAATGATAGAGCATTTTTAATTTAACATAGCTTCTTATGTAGCTGGAAAATAAAGATTGGCAGTCGTGGGACTGTCCGTTAGGAACTATGCTTCTAGTCTTTCCGTAAAATTAAGTTATAAGTGATCTCTTAGATCATTTCTATTTTTGAATTTTTCATAACATGATAATTTAACAATTCTTTACAAGTTTTTTCATTTTTTTAACCTATTTCCATTTTTTCACGTTTTTTTCCATTTTTTTTATGTTTTCCAATTATTGAACACTTTACCAGTCATTGGTGAATTTTTAAATCTTTTTACGGTTTTTTAAATTTTTTTATGAACTTATTAAAGATTTTTTACAATTTTCCAAAATTTTTTATGCAATACATGTTGTAAGGTTTTGGTGTATTTTTAACATTAATGACGATTAAAAGAACGTTTCATAACAATCATAACTTTTTAGTATCATATTGTAACGGGATAACCGAATAAGGAAAGGACCTTTAAATGAAAGACTGTTTTTAGGTTATTCTAGAATATTCTCACTCTTTCTAGTGTGTACTGATTACGTTCGAATATGTTTCGCGTAAATTCTAGAATGTTCTATATAAGGGGATGTACGAGCAGTTAAGGGGAGTTCAAATAGTTCGAATAGCTCATTGTAATTGTCGATGTAAAAGTGTTTGGACATATTCCAGCAGAGTTCTATGTATCGTGTTATAATTTTGTGAATAAATTGTGTTAAAGTCGCCATAAGTGTTTCAATATCTACACCTTTTTTTATTTTACTACGAAACCTCTTTAGTTTAATTGATGGTATAATGAAATAAGCGTTTTTTTATTGTAGCAATTTAAAAAAAGGTCTATCTATCGATGATGCATAAATGGGACAACGCAGGGATTCACTATATTGTTTATAATTTAAATTGTTAAAATGAATCCGTTATAGTTGCGGCTGGGATGTCAGTGCATTTTTTGTTAAAACCCGACACAATTAGGATTTTACCGGAACATTTTTTTACTGAGACATTTGCGGCTCATTAATACCAAATTGTCAAAATTATAATAATAATTTTGAATTATATTAAACTACTTCAAAAATCTTAGAAAATAAGGTGTAAATCTCATAATGTGGTAGATATTGAAATCTATACTAATATTATAAAGAGGAAAGGTTTGATTTTTTGTTTGTTTGTTTGTTTGTTTGTTTGTTTGAAATGAATAGGCTCCGAAACTACTGGACCGATTTTAAAAATTCTTTCACCGTTGGCAAGCTACACTATTCCCGAGTGACATAGAATACTTCTATATACTATATATATATACTAATATTATAAAGAGGAAAGGTTTGATTTTTTGTTTGTTTGTTTAAAATGAATAGGCTTCGAAACTACTGGACCGATTTCAAAAATTCTTTCACCGTTGGCAAGCTACACTATTCCCGAGTGACATAGGCTATGTTTCGTTTTTTAAAAAAATAGGGATCCCTACTAAAATGCCATTAATGTAACCAAAAATGACCTTAAAATACTTACATCGCATGCGCTGAGAATACTATTGATTATAGAATAAAATAATGTACTACGATTTCGAAGAATATATAAATATCTACAAAAAATGCCGCGACAGCAATGTCTAACTATTATCGTTACGTCACAATAATTATTTTTTAATTTTTTAAAAGTTTTATCTTGGTATTAATCCTTATCAAAATAACTTATTTCACAATCACAACAGATATCACGAATTTAGCATGTGCAATGGGACGAGGCTACTTATAAAGGAATTAAAGGACAATTAAGTTGTAGCCACCATTATAACTGAACCACCAGCCGGTCAACTAGCTCATACACTGAGGATACCGATGATCCCAACTGATCTACCAAATCCATTTAAACCGCTTCAATTTCCTATCAAAACATCTTTCGCTTTTACTAATAATAAGTCTCAAGGTCAAACCATCCAAATAGTAGGGATCGGTTTTCCTCATGGCCAACCGCCTAAGGCGGGTCGGAGCACCTGAAAATCAATTAATTTTGCTGCCAGAAAATAAAACAACATGTAATATTGTTTACAGGGAAGCATTGACTCAATAAATTTAATGGCTTTTGTTATTTTTCTTTAATCCCCGTGCAAAGCCGGGGCGGGCTGCTAGTTTTAAATAAATAACCTAATATCAATTCATAAAAAATTGTAGTGTTAAAAATCCTATTGAATAAAACTATTATACAAAAATTAAAGTAAATTGCAATTCCATCTATTTCTGTATGTTGGGCTTAGCGTTAGCCTTCCGTTTCAATCCCGTCCACGTAACTCCTCTCCATTTTTTCTCTTTCAGATCCTCATTTTGTCAATCTACCTCAACTTCGGTATTCCTCTATTCCTCTTAGCCCTTATTTTACATTTATATACTCTTTTGATCACATAATTCTCATCCCTTTCTCTACATGACCAAACCATCTTATCCTATTTTCCTGGAATTTTTTGCTCAGCTGTCCCACTTTCATTCTACCTCAGACTCTCTTATATTTTACTCAATCTCTCCTTGTAAATCCACATATCCAACGCAACATCTTTATTTATGCCACTTCTAACTTTTCCTCTTGCTCTTTCGTTATTGACCAGATTTTTAAATTATACATCAACGCAGTCTATCTTTCATTTTTTCTCTCACATTCCTGTCACACAAAACTCCACTCATTCTTCTCCAGTTTATCCACACTTAATTCTATGATTGATCTCACTAAAACCCCTCATTTTTTTCTAGCATAGACACTAAATATTTGGTCCTACAAAGTGATTTTAAGTAGGTACCATTCGTTTTGTCAGTCATATATTTAGTCTTCATCTAACTCACTCTTAATTACTTTTCTTCAATTTTCAAGTTTTTCTTCCAGACTCTCTTTTGAAGATCTACTTTTCAAATTTTTGAATTAAAATCTTAACATTTACATTCATTTTTACTTTATTAATAAAGTTGCATTCAGATTCGTTTTTGATATGTGAATTTTGTACTCAGCGCCCTTTTTTCTTAAAGCAGAGAATCTTAATTACAAGAAATCCAAATTAAAATTTGTACTGGCACAATTGAGCTTGCCTTGGTGGTCCTAACTATACAAAATATTGCCACTGATATATATACTTTCTTTATTATACGAAGGATGTCTTTTTAGTTTCGCATATAGCCATAAAGACAATAAATATATATAAGGTACTTTTCGAAATATGTCCCACCCTGATCCATACACTTTTACATGCGTTCAAATCAATTGGTAAAACAGTTATTCCAGTCTGCAGTAGACACCTGCAAAATGGCTGTTTTAAAAGCATCGATGGATTCTTCTGACGTCTGGAATAGCTGCCCACGCATTGAATTCTTGATCTTTGGGAACATGAAATCGTTGGGACTTAGGTCAGTGGATGGTCTAACAATGCGATGTTTTGAAGCTGCAAAAACTCGATTCTCTTCTGGAGAGTGTAAGTACTTGCATTGTCTCGATGTAGGATGATTTGCCGTTGTGTGTTGTTTTGTCATAATCTTTGACACACTTCGAGAATGGATCACTTGTTGGTTTTTTCTTATTGTGAAACACCCATACAGCGGATTGGCGTTTATTTTCCGGTTTGTGGGAGTAAATCCAAGATTCATCGCCACTAAACGTTTTTTGGACTTTTTTTGTTGAACCGTTCCAATGTTTTTCGACACCAATTGACGCGAACCGCTTTTTGCTCTTCTGTGAGCAAATGAGGTATCCAATGGGAAACCAACTTTTAACACCCAGTTCTTCATGTAGGATCTTTTAAATCGAGGTTTTTGAAATACCCAAAGATGCCTCTATCTTCCGGTATGTTACACGGTGGTCATCTTTAATTAGCTGACAAACCGCATCAATGTTTTGCTGTGTGACTACTGTTTTGGGTGTACCTACATACTACATAGCCTGGATTTGTCGCTGAGTCTAGAGTGAACACGTTGAAATTTGCAATACCAGCGGAAAATAGTTCACTGGTGTGGTGCGTCATTCCCTAACAAAGAAACCATTTCTGCAAGACATTACTGTTAAAATTTTAAAAAAGTTATTGTTCGAAAATGTTCTCGGCTAAGATCTATTTTTCAACCGACTTGCTAATTTCAAAAGATTGATTGTACCTAGACGACTTGTTGTATCACAATAAAACTCTGGATTTATGTCAAAGAAAGATTGAAGTTAGATTTTTGTCTGAAGGTTCTATTGGAGGCCATAAACTATTTATAATTAGTCAATGGTCCAACAGACAGAAGCTAAAATCTTAAACTATTACGAAATTTCTATTTAATTTTTTATGCAACGTTTAATGTATGTATATAATATAATTAGTTTTTGTACTACAAGGAAATGCTATTTTTATTTTTGTCTGACAATAAATCTATTCATAATTTTAATTTACCTGAATAATAATACAATGTTAAATATTTTTTTAATCGTTATGTTAATTAAAGTTAATATAATCGAGGCTCAATATTTCTACTTGATTCTTTTAATTATGTTTTAGTACACAATAACAGTCATTACAAAAAAATTAACAATTTCAGTAGTTAGTGGATTTTCTACCAAAGAATAATTAAAAATATCGAGTTTCGCCTATTTCTTAAAGTTACACGATCAGGAAAAATGACAAGCAATTTCAAGTTCCATAATTTCACAACAATCTCTTATCTGAATCACAAATATGAACTTGAATATTCGAAATATTGAATTTCATAACTATTTTTCGTTTGAAATTGATTCATCTCTGAAGAAACGTTTATCTCGATCTAGGGTACGTGATTCAAAATTGAGGTCAAGTTTAAGATATCTGAAACGTATTGCAGGCAATAAATATCGGTTACTCTATCGGGTGAAAGGTTAGGCAATCCATTTTAGTTTGTCATATCTGATCAAGTTTAAATTTAGCAAAATGTAATACCCAAGCGAAAACAATATGATTTTCTTTGGTTTAATTTTATTATTAATCCAAACCTATAAATTAATAACTATTTATTTATAAATTGTAACTGTAAATGTGCAATTTATAACACCATTAAAAAAAATGCATTTATGTAAAATAAAAAAAAAATAAAACGTGAAACGTGAATTCCGATGATTTTTTTAATATCTGATGTACTCAAAAATAGGAGCAGCAAATGAGAAAGGCACGACCAGTAAGCTTTCTCTAAACAAAAGATAGACAAGCCAGGGGAAGTTCTGTTATTCATTTTTGTGAGGATATGTCGCAACATATTTTCCTAATCTAGTATTAAAAGCTTCGCTTTTGAAACTAGCTTAATTTTGATGGAACCAAAGTTTTGATTGACATATTAAGCGCAGTAGAAGGAACTGAAAATAATTCACTTTGAATTATTTTGATTAAGAAAATTTATATATTATAAAATTGCAGACAACAATTAGCACAAGAAACACAAAGTATTACAAAGTTTAACAATTGGTTTATGGTTAATATACTCGAAAGAAAATGAGATAGGAATAGCAACACGGTTTTAAACCAACACACGAGAAGGACTCTCAAGCGCCTACCGCACAAGATCAAGAAGCGGTTAGCACACACTAGGCATGAACGTTCTCACACATTTGTCTACGGCAGGTATTGACTGATCTGCTTACGCGCTCATACGAACAGTGCACCAGGGTATTACAAGGATATTACAAACAGCCATTTCTTCGAGGCCTGGGACACGACTTCCACGTTAACCCAGGAAGCCTGCTAAGCTAAGCATATAGTGTCTGTGAAACTAATATCTGACATCCTGCGAAGACTTCTGACATCATCAATCGTTACCATCATCAGAGGTACGCTCATGTCAGTAAAGGCCAGCGAACTCTACAAAGACTTGGACCTGATTGGATCAGGATGGTTCATCGCGAATCGTAATTATTTTGACATTTAGAATTTTTTAATAATTTTAGTTGAGTATGTAAAAAAACATTTAACAAATCAGCTAAAGACGTAAGGAGAGGTAAGGTTGAGCACCATATTGTGAACTCCCCTTGAGCATTCAAATATACAGAATATTGCGTGTTTCAATGCTTCTTGCACTAATCTAAAATTGTATTAGAATCTGTTTAGAAACAACGTACCAAGAAAAGTTCTGTTACTCATTTCTGTGACGGTTTATTTTGTCGCCAGTCACTCCTTATACTAAAAGCTTGGCTTTATTGAAGTATTTTAGTAAATTTAGGACCGTTTCAATTATTTAAGTATTATCTATACGCCGCTTTGTGTATTTTTAAAAATTTTTAAATACAGAATAATGGTCAATTTGATCATAAACGACCATTAGAGGAATAGAAACAGAAGAAGTAGTGTTTCTTGATCCACCTGGTTTTATTTTCTATTGCACTCTTTTATACAAAGCTTATAAATCACGTTTCTCAGTTCGTACATTTCGTGTAACGATACATTTTTCATTTTAACATTGGAATGGTAGGTACTCAATTAAAGTGGATTGTATATAATTCATTGGGTCATACTAACGGAACCTTATTCGGAGAAAAATATTCCGAGTGTAGTGTGATTTAAAACTTCATTAAAAAGGAAGTGTAAATCAGTATTTTTGCCCCATACAGTGGCATTAATGCCGTTAAGTCTTGTTACAAAGACCCCTTGCGGTGTATAAATGGTGTCTGTTACACCCTTTTACATTTATTTGCTCATTCGCAGGCGTGTATTTCGAGTTATTATTATACACACTGTACCTACTTTGTGTATAAGTTTCTGCTTGATGGTTATTTTTTTAATTTATTTAAGTTTTCACACTCTCTCTATTATGGTATAGAAGATAATTTAGTTTGGTTAAAGCTAGAAAAACAGTTTTTGCCAGTATACATTTTGTATTGTTTAATTAACTGTTGACGTTTTTGTATTTTATCTTTAACTAGCTGACCCGGCGAACTTCGTACCGCCTACTAATGTTTTTTTACCATTTTTCCAAAGTTTTACGGTTTTGTAAATAATCGATTAGATATGTCATATATTAACTGCGCCACCTTATGGTGGCGTCATAGTACTTAATTACGCAAGAATTGCTAATGTAAATTTATACTATCTCAACTGCGCCACCTTACGGTGGCGTCTTAGTAAGGATCACTCTTTTAAATATATGAAATAGCTGTACCCGGCGCGCGTTGCTACGCCAACAACTAAAATAAATTTAAGAAAAATAAAAGATGAAGAGATAGAGAAGGAAAGAAAGTTTATAGTTTTGTTTCACTTATCGCACCAAAAATATATTTTTCGAACTTAAATTTATATGAAATCGTATAGATATCTATTAATCAATATTGAATTTGATACATGGAAGCTTTATTTAATTAAGTAACCACGTTTCCGAACAAACGATGCTCTTTCAATTATATAGTCTATGGCTGTGAATGACATTAACATTCGTTACGCGCGTTTTTTAAAATATGCAAAATTAAATGTCTATTTTTCAATATTTCTGAGAGATTTTCTTAATATTTTCTTCCGTAAGAACCTTCTCCTAATAATAACAAATACAACACAAAAAGAATTACAAAAATCGGTCCAGCCATTCACGCGTGATGCCATGACCAAGGAAAACGGGTTTCATTTTTATATATATAGAAGATTAAGGATTTAATATGCTTGTTTAAAGCATAATGGTACTTTCGTAATAAGAAGCTTTAACCTATATGGTTAAGAAATAGCTCAGGTCTCCAAAGTATATTTCTGCCCCCTTTACCTTAAAAGATAATATCTATTAAAGTTACTACTTGACGAGGAAGAGTTTCCGTATCAACTTGGCTAATCTACAATAGATGTCTTATATTATCTCTTAAGAGATCTTAACACAAAGAAAGTCACTTTATGTGTCTTTATAAATGTAAAGGGAGCATTCTAAAACACTTCGTATGATTTATTGGTGCTGTCACAAGAAAAATGGGTATAAAACCTACCATGATTAGACTGATCCAATCTATGTTAAACACTACCTTGAGTATCAATCAACTATCATAAAAGCAGTAAATGGCTTTCGCAAGGAGGAGTTTTATTTCGTTTACTGTTGTCAATGGTAGTTGAAGAAATCATAGCAAAGCTCTGGATTATGCTGACGATTAGTTTTTGTAGTAAGAGATATACATGGCAGCATTATTACTGACCGCATATGCAAATTGCCGTAAACCTCATTATTACTTGATGCTTAAAGAAAGGATAAGAAGTGTCACAGGACACTGTCCACAGAGATACCTTATAAATTCATAACTAGACGTAGGGTATACAAAAAAGATCTTCTTGCTAGCAGTGTAATAAGGTTGCCTGAGTCGACTCCATTTATAATAGTTATCTTAACCGTCAAATTGTTTGTTTATTCACAAAGATTGTTTTCTTTGTTTTTGTTAAAACGTTAAAACGATGTTTTTAAAGAAATAATTAATTAACTGCTGAAATTTACATTAGGTTGATAACTTGTTTTTATGTACCTACTTTCAGAACCTATGACCTTAAGTCTCACTCGGATAAAGTTATTGACAGTTAATCGTTAAGAATTTGGCCATATTTTTAAACAATACGGTTAATAATTATAGCAGTAAGGTTAAAAAGTTAATAAATATTAAATGATTCACAGGGAATTTTAATTTCTTTCTACCTAGAAAAAAGAAAACTGCTAAAAGTAGCAACCAATGATTCAAAAAATATTTTAAGAAACAGATCACGGGTGATTCTAAATGGTTTAAGTATACATAAAATTTTTACATTTCTTTAGTTCCTCCTTATTGCTCGGTAATCCTTTGTTCGTTAAATACTTTTTCTCCTCAAAAATTTCAAATTTTCAAATTTAAAAAATGTTTATTTATAAAGTTTACATATTTTCTTAAGATTAAATAGAAATATTTAAATTTTTCCCTATACCCTGCTATAGGACTTAGTGTCCTTTTCAGGGTAGTGCTATATTATGATGTTTCCTGCTTTTTACTATAGGAGTTGTCTGTGGCAACTTTATCCTGTTTAAGAAAGACCATTTAGCAAGTTCTTCCTCAAACAGTCTGTTTCCAGACTGAGACAGGTCGAACTTGGGTCGAGGGAAACCACAGAAAACCTCGGCCTAATTTGAAACACTTATGGGGACTTTAACACAATTTTTATTTACAAAATTGTTAAGATACACAGAACTCTGCTGCATAACGTCTAAAGTGCTTGACAATACAATAAACTACTTGAACCTGAACTTTGAACTTCTTGTTGGCCCGTCATTCGTTGGGACAGCTGGGAAATGTCTTCGCGCTGGCTCTTCATCTGACTGGATAACTCCTCTTGCAGCCGGGAAAGTTGTTGCGATTGCTGAGAAAGTTGTTGGGCTAGTTCAGAATTCGCTTTTTGATTTGGGTCTTCAAACTCCACAGCATCAGGGTCCAAATTATTACTTAGGTAGTATTCACGGAGCCTCTTCAACAATACGGATTTGGTCCCAGTAGTTTCCAACTCTACTTCTTCAAGCTCTCTTCTGAGCTCAGTCACCAAAAGTTCATTTATCCTCTTTCCAGGCATTCTTGTATCTTCACCCCACACCTGACACCAATCCAGTTAGTTAAGTATTTCATTTGGACCCGGGGTTTTTTCAGTTTCATTTTTATAATTATATTGCTGTCTTTATTTCATTGTCTCTCTTGTCTTCTGTTACATTATCTCCTCTTCCGGGTTTTCTTTGCATCTATATAATACTGTGAAATGCGTTTCTCATGATTTATTGTTAATTGTAGTCAATGGTCTACTTATTTTTGTGTAGCTCGTATACATATTCAAATAGTTAAGCGCTATCTTTAATATCCTTTTCTAGGTTTTTTAGCAATTTTTCAATCCATTGTCTTTTTTGTTTTTGCAGCATTAATCTGCTTCTTTCTTTTTTTCCTTGTATTCATTTCGATGTTGTTTTTCTTTAGTTGATATCCATTTATTCCTTGCTGTATTCATCGCATATTTTGTCCACAAATATAAGTTGTATTTCCATGCCTTTATATTTATTTTATCTTTTTCCATTTATCTAAGCTTTTGTAACATAAATTTTAAAAAGTGTGGGAGGCAAAAACAACCTTGTTTTAATTCTTTGTTACCGTTAAAATCTTCAGAAGTTGCACTTCCGACCTTCACAAACGACCTCATATTATAGTATTAATTCCGAATTGCTTTGATCATAGTGTGATTAATTATACTTTTTTAATAGAAAATTCCAAATATTGACAGTTCAATAAAAATAAATAAAATTATGAATAAAATAGAATAGTATAAAAGTAGAAAAAAAACATAAAACATTTAAAGAACTGTGATAATAACTGAAAAAATTGTAAACAATTGAACAATTTTTAAAAATAAAAAAGAGAGGATTTACAACTAATTTTTATATACAGATTGGAGGAGTAGCTACTTTCGGTGAGTCCCAGGATTTCTGTTTTTGTATATTTTCATTTTGTCAAAAAATCCTTTTTCATATGTTTTTTTTTATATTTCATTTTTACTAATTATCGGAATTTTCTTATTGTTTTCACTTAAATCCTTTACATATTTTGTCGATTACTTAAACTTTTCTTTTTGAAGTTATACTTCTATTTATGCACTGGATTTGTGTGGGGTTAAATGGCAAAAATCATTACATATGTAATGGTGTGAGTAAGAGAGAGACAGAAACACATATAAGGTATCAGTAAATTGAAAAGAGATAGATATACAAAAAACAATCTGAGCTAATGTTTTGGAATATCATATTGACGTATTACCTTGTGTTTGACAGATTACTTAATAATTCTGTCACGTAAGTAAACATATAAAGTTTACTATTTTATATTAATAAAATTAATCATAATATTCAGTAATGAGTATTGTATTATAGTCCATACTACCACTATGGGGTTTTGTAAACACTTTTTTTGTACATTGATCGTTTTACTGTTTAGTTTTCGTGTTTGAAGTAAGGACACACATCAACTGGTCTTATTTTTCTAAGTATTTATTTAATTGAATACAGTTAATTTAAAAAAATATATTTCTACTTGCCTGTGTTTGTAGTTATTAAGTTTTATTAGTTAACAGTGATGCCATTAATATATATTTGATAGCGCCGAGTGATGTTGATATAAATGTGAAAATTACATGCGCGAGTTGTAAACGATCTCTAAAAGGCGAATTAAAATGTACCAAATGTGAAAAACAGTATCATCCTGCTTGCCTAGTTCGTCTAGGAGGCGCAAAAGTGGTTGGTCAAAATTTAATCATCTGTCCATCATGTGCTGAAACTGAAAATGATGGCGACCATGCGTCATAATATATACTCCAGTGGCTATTTGTTTGGTCGAGCACTTTCTTTTAACAGAAGAGGTTCAGCATCTAAGTGTCTTTGGTTATGACCCGAGCTCTTATTTTTGTCGTGTACAAAATAAACGTGGTGGAGCTATGATTTTGGCAAAACATGGTATGGAGGTTAATCCTTTAAAAATGATCGAAAACTTATCAGTTGAAGGACGAAAAACCTGGTACTTAAGACGGACCTCGTCTCCAGGAAATGTTATGCAAATTTGATACAAAATCAGTGTGTACTCGGTACTAGGAGGTTTTTGAAGTTGCTGAACACGAATATCATATAATGATTTTGCTAAATCATTCGCATAAAAATTTATGAATCCGGGCGTGTGCATAGAAGTATAACTTCTGCCGGCTGTCCCACTGTCTGCCACACTCATTTTTTTTATTAGTGATTATTAGATTTACCTATATTACAGAAAGAATTCAATTACCAAGAAAGGGAAAGTGATACTGATCAAATAATTTCTTTAGTTATACAGACATCTTCAATATATTACCTGTCACCCTAAATTTATGTGATAAAAATAACACCTATTGTTATTACAAAAATGTTCAATACTTATCTTTTTATTGAAATCTATAGCTTGATACAAACAAATATTGCGCATGAAATTCTTCGAAGTATGTTAAAAACATTTTCAAGTATTCCTATAGTATGCAGACAACGTATTTAAAAATATCTAACAACAATAACTTCGATGTCAAAGTACAAAAGTAAAATATAAAAATTATTTAAATTCTATTAAATAAATAAGTGTAAACTGCTCTACCAAACAAAGGTTACCCTTATTTAAAAAATTACCAACAATTTATGATGTCAGTATATACACGTATTCACGTAATCAATTATACTTTGAGGTGATCTAACTGTTAAATATATACCTCCCCCTAAAGAATAGGTATTATCACTGTAGACAAGCTTACAAAAAGGTGTGGCACACAAATTTACAGTGAAGTGAACTCATAAACAATGAAATGTAAGCTTCGTGTATACAGCATGTTGATTAATAACTTAACAACGCGAAATTTGAGGTAGATTAACTAGGCGGATTAAAAGGTATAATCGTTTTATACATTCCATCAATGCAAAACTACCAAATATTTAAGAGGAATTGGTCTTATAATAAATGAAAATTATAACTTAAACTTAAATTGTTCTTCTTATCTGTATTATTACTTAGTAGGTATTATTTTAAGTTCTTTGTTCCTACTCTTCATCATTATTTAACAATATTTTTATATAAGTTCTGATACACGAACAACTATTTTATTTTTGGTAGAATCTTTACTTGTAATCTTTATTAGTTAAATATTTTATAGGTAAAATGAATTTTATTAGTCTCTGGATCTGACAGAGAGGCAACATATGGCCCATTGTGCATCCTTTCGTGTGTAGGGATATCCACACCTCTGGCAGTCATCAGGCCTAAAAATAGTTGATGAGACTCCCGAGTGCTGGATTTCCATGACATCGGCTTGTGTAAGCCAGTACTTTCCCAAAAGGGATCTTATGATTTCAGAAAAAGCAGAGTAGTCATACAGTATTTCCTCTACTGTTTCTTATTCTTGTTCGCAACCTCTGCTAGGGGCGATTCTGCTAATTTCCACCGCTGTTCGGAGATTTTGTCAAGGCCTTAAATTTTCTTGCTAATAACAGTAATAACTCTCTGGCCAGTCTAAAATTTGTTGTTTTATCCCAGCACTGTATAAAGTTTTGCTGAGTGTGCTGTTTGATAAGATCCTCGACAGCGGACCATCTCGAGATATGCAGGTCCGGGTTTTGCCCATTTAGCCGACGCCACACGACCTTCTTCTCATCAAGTATCTCAGCTGATCTACTCGGGCTCCAAAGGGATGCTTTTGTTAGCTGCGGTAGGCAGTCTACTCGCACTACCTCGCGTGATGCGTCCTCCCATGGTTGAAGGCCAACAACAGTATTTGTTAGCCATACCAAGATTGCGACGTCATCGCAGTTAACTCTGATGATTTCACCAGAATGCAACCACTAACGAAACGTTGTTGGCTTGGCTTTACTGAAAGAGGTGCCCAAAATTATTTTGTCCAGCTCTCCCAGCAGCATGCGTTGGACAAGAACTGCTCTTTCGGCAGAAATTTTGCCATGGTGGTTCCTCTTGTCTATTATTGCTACTCGTAAGTGACTGGTGGCCACCTCTTTCTAGCTGTTTGAATGAGTGGCCGTTGTGCCCTGCCTAACTTACTTTATGGTTTTTGTCGTCACCTCGTTTGAGGAGGCGCCTGATCTGTTCCTTTCTTCAGATATGTTGTGTTCCTTGCCTCCATTGAAGGAAGAACTAGCAGCATTACCTAAAGTTTGTGCTTCTAAAGTCCAGAGGCGGTGTGCGCTGTGTGGTTTCCCCCAGCCTCGTGTGACTTCCATCTTCTCTTCAGTTCAGCACCACAGACTCGTTTACCTCTGCGGTGAGGTGGACATTTCTGTCCAGCCACAATCGTGTTGTTTTTTTTTTGTTTCCATGTTGGTCCCACGAGTAGCAAGGGAAAGGAAAGTCGCCACCTGACAGAGCCTTGCATGTTAGGGGAAGGCTAAATACAAGAGGGTGACGCCCGGTGTCCCAGGGAAACGTTCGCGACCACATTCGAACCAGTGACATACTGACATATAAAAATTACAATTTTTACATCTAATTATTTTATAAAATATCCCGATTTTTTTTTAATTTGACTACTTCGCGTAGATCTTCTTAATATTCGGTGCGTTTTTGTATTTATTTATTTTAAATTCAAATAAGCAATCTGAAAATTAACAATTCTCTGCTCTAGAACGATATGTGACAGATGGTGGCAAACGCCAACTTTCCATAACGGATTTGACTGTGGAAAAGCCAATTTTTAATGGTGATCGTAGAAAAGGTAGTTTCTGTCTCGCTAGGTAATCGACTTTTATTAATTTATGTTAACTGTAATTTGATGGTTTAAATACCTAGTAAAATCTGTTAATTAACATTATTTTATTATTATGATTTTGGCAACTATTTAAATTTTAATTTGGTAATTTAATTAAAAGTAGTAATTAAAAAAGTTACAAATACTTATTGTATAATAAGTTACTTACAAGTTGAGACAATGCTCTTAACCAAGACACTATAAGATGCTTAAAGAATTGGAATTTCAATGAAACAGCATCATTTTTTACTTGGCAAATTCTCAAGCGAATTAGACACATTACAAAAAATTTATGTGTCAAGGTGTAAAAGGTGGAGACGATATAAATTGAATCTTGGGAATTTCTGATACTTCGCGCGATTGGCGACGCGCCACTAACGGAAATTAGATTCTTATCTTTTGTTTTTGATACTAAAAGAATGCAAAGAATTCTATAACTTAATTTAGAATGATTTAGTAATGAAGATTTGTTTATGATATTTGATATGTTGGCGCCTAAATATAAAATGTTTTAAATTATTTTTTTTTCAATTTATTTTAACTTTAAATTTTTGAATATAATGATACAAATTTTATTTATAAAGGTTAAAATACAAACCACTTATTGATTATTATATAAGCTTTATTTAAACTATTTTTATTACTATCTACAATATATGCAATACACTATTCACGTATGTATAAGATATATTGTCTATATTTTACATTTATTTTTAATTTATTTAGTCAATATGTTGTTGTTTATTTTTTTTTCAATTTTATTTGTCTATAGTACGGATATAACGAAAGTACTTATGTTTGACGCAATGACAAGCGTTTTTTTCCAAAAAAATAATATGTGTTATAAAATTATTTAAGTATTTGATTTAAAATATTTTCCTCTAAGTTGTGCTTCTTAATTTTGTAAAAAAATATCATATAATATTGATTATAATTATATATACTCAAAAGAAATGCATATTATATTGATTATAATTATATATACCCAATAGGAATGCATATTTTTGGATACAATTTCTTAAACATCATTCACGGGTTTCTCGCTTTATCTATCATTGATTTTTTCCCAGAGCATTCACCATTATTTTAAAAATAAGCGCGTTGATATTTATTAAGTTTGAGTGGGATAACTTACTTTAGATTTTAGATTTTATTTAAAATTAACTCTGCATAATGCATTAGTTATTGCTTTATTTATCCTGTTATATTCACGAAAATTTGGAGGAGTCAGTGAAGGACTGATTATGAGGAGATTGCAATTTTTGCAGGCGTGAAGTTATTCAAAACATATCACAGTAATAGGCTCCGAAACTACTGGACCGATTTCAAAAATTCTTTCACCGTTGGCAAGCTACACTATTCCCGAGTGACATAGGCTATGTTTCATTTCCAAAAAAATTAGGGATCCTTACTAAAATGCCATTAATGTAACCAAAAATTACCTTAAAATCCTTACATCGCGTGCGCTGAGAATACTATTGATTATAGAATAAAATAATGTACTACGATTTTGAATAATATATAAATATCTACAAAAAATGCCGCGACAGCATATGTCTAACTGTTATAGTTACGTCACAATAACAATTTTTTAATTTTTTAAAAGTTTGGTATTAATCCTTATCAAAATAACTTATTTCATAATCACGACAGATATCACGAATTTAGCATGTGCAATGGGATGAGGCTACTTATAAAGGAATTAAAGGACAATTAGGTTGTAGCAACCATTATAACTGAACCACCACCTGGTCAACTAGCTCATACACTGAGGATACTGATGATCCCAACTGATCTACCAAATCCATTTAAACCACTTCAATTTCCTATCAAAACAACCTTCGCTTTTACTAATAATAAGTCTCAAGGTCAAACCTTCCAATTCGTAGGGATCGGTTTTCCTCATGGCCAACCGCCTAAGGCGGGTCGGAGCACCTGAAAATCAATTTATTTTGCTGCCAGAAAATAAAACAACATGTAATATCGTTTACAGGGAAGCGTTGACCCAATAAATTTAATGGCTTTTGTTATTTTTCTTTAATCCCCGTGCAAAGCCGGGGCGGGCTGCTAGTAAGCTATAATTCTATTTACTTTTTATTGAAATTGTGCTTAAACAATATAGGTAGCAAAATTGGAGCTAAGTCATTTATTCTGTAAGAACAGCATTCGAATAGTCCATAAAAATATCTTCTGAAATATATAATTATAAATATATAATAAATATTTAATTAAGGTTAACAAAATTTTAAGCAAAACCTGTAATTCTTGTTTTAATTGGCACCTTCTGTTTGCTGATCTAATTTCCGCATATGTGTAAACTTCCTTCCTGACTTGACACTTTCATAAATAATAGTCAGTGACCATCAAGATCCAAATACATATAAACACATACGAATAGTTCGCCGAGGTCGACACACCCAACACTGAATTACCAATAACCTGTACCCTACATTCCACAAATAAGTTTGATTTCAAAATATAATAGATTTTCCACTTATTTAACAAAAGAAATAGAACTGCAACGAGCATGTAGTTAAATCTTTAACCAGTAAATATGAATAAATCATTACACATAATAAAATAATCCCTCCTAGTTATTAAAAAAAGTTATCAACAACAGTCAATACATATAAATATTACGGTTTTTACCATATGTTTTTATAAATTACTTCAATAAAATCCTTAATGTTAGCCAACATTCAGATCTACCTATATAACTTTCAGACTTAAAGTATCTGCTATAAAATTACACTAGAAATACCAATTTGGAAATATTTAATTAAGAAAGAAATTGGATTTGAAAATTCAATTAAAAATCTTTAAAGGCATTTCAGTCCATTAAACTGAAGATTCTAAAACTCATAAATAAGAACAACAATAACTTTCTTTTTTCATTATTCAATTTAATTAAAGAAACTGGACAAATGGAATCTATTTTCGTCTCTTTACCAAAAAACAAAATCTTTCTCGAAACTACCAGTGATTTCATATTAATAAGTCGTTATACTAGCAGTAGTTGATTTGAAAAAAAAAATAAAAAAAAAAATCTTTTTCAAAAATCTTTTGCTGTACTGGCAGCACGAATTGAGCACTAAATGGTGACGTCTTTTAATTCCATTAGTTTCCGTTTTAGAGTCTTCTCCTCGCTCTTGAGACTGCTGGAGTCGATATAATAGCAGTAATTGCTTTTAAAAAAAATATTGTTTAAAACTCCCTTACTACAACGACAGCACTATTTCAGCACTAAATAGTGACGTCTTTCAATTCCATTAGTTTCCGTTTTAAAGTCTCTCTCTAGAGTCTCTAGCTCTTAAGGCTGCTAGCGTCGTTATACTAGCAGTAGTCGATTTGAAAAAAAAAATAAAAAAAAATATTGATGTGAAACATCTATAGCCGCACATGAATCAGATTTCTCGCGTGGCGACGGTGACGTATGATTCGTATGACGTAAAAAACCTAACGCATCGATAATATATAATAAAGAGATGTACTGATACAGTTTGTCCGTCGGATCTTTGCACATACGTCATCATTCATATTTATGCGAATAAAATCAAGACTGTACTTTAAACGTAGGTCGATAAGTATGATCGATGAAAAAATTCGGAAGTGGCTACTATCACATCGAACGTTTTTTTTTTGAGTTGCATCTATTACCGGTTAACAAATTGGTTATAAAGCGAATAAACTTAATACCTGTTCAATAAATTGCTGACGAACATTTTAATTTATTTGAAATATTTTTCAGGATATTTCGATCGTGGGTCTTATGTTTACCGATTGTTAATTATTAGAATTAACATGTTTTATTATTATTGTTGAGTAGATTAATGAACTATATAATCCAAAAAGACAAACAGAATAGTTTATAGTTGGTACTTGGAAGACTTAAGTACGAAAGACTCGGTAGTCAAGCATTCAAATAAGTAAAAAGGTAATAAATAAAAAGAAGTGTGGAACTCATAGAATTCCAAGGAAAGCAAACCTTTTAATGTTATCCTCTGAACTTAAAAAAGTATGCCAATATACGAAACCGAAGCCCTAATCGGCCCAACAGGTCGGAGCCCTGACGCGTGACGCAAAAATTGTGAATATGCATAAATATGAAGTCTTGCAAAGAAGTAACATTGACAACTGAAAAGACAAAGTGAATGGAAGAAAGTAGTAAAAAAAAGCATAAAAAGACTTTAGAAAAACAAATTGTTACTAATCTTTTAGCGCTGGGCCTCTAGCCTGTTGAGCTTTTTAAAAAAATAAGTGTTAACAAATCAAATTGATAAACAAAAAACATTTATAACAGATAGTTTATACAAACAATATATTGTATATAAATCTAGGTTTGTAAAAAAATAGCCGTTTATTATTTTTAATATATATTTAAACTTTGTACAAAATTGTTTTAAATTTCAGAATCACTGTCAGAATCAGAACTATCGCCAATATCTATTCTGATTGTTTGAATATTAATATCAACCATATTTTTGTCTCGGTCATACCATTTTTTTATAATTTCATGAGTATGTCTCACACATTTCTCCCAAATATTTGTATTACATTGGTTAAGTGCCTCTTGCCACATATTGATAACAGCATTATCAGAATGCCCATCCCTACCAATGTACTTATTGTAATATGATTTACAATTTCCCCAAATTAACTTAATAGCATTGAATTCACAATGGTATGGAGGTAGTCTCAACACCTCATGACCATGTTCTCGTAGTAACTCATCAATTATTACAATTTGTAATAATTCAGGTTTTGTTATTTTTAAATCAAACCTGATATTGTTTGTTGTTAACCAGGTAACAATTGCATCTTTCTTTGAAGCTGTGGAAGGTTGTTTCTCTAAAAGAACACTGTGGTATGGAGCATTATCCATCACAATCAATGATGGCTCTTCTAAATTGGGAATTAATTGTGTAGTGATCCATTTCGAAAAAATTTCATTGTTCATTTCTCCATGATAATCAGCTACTTTAGATTTTGAACAGAATAATAAAGCTGCTTCAAAGACAAATCCTTTGGACGAACCAGCATGGACTACTATAAAACGTTTACCATCATAACCTTCTGGTTTCCGTACACTTTTAATACTTTCGTCTTGCCAGGAATTTGTTTTATTTCCCTTCGAATAAATCCATGTTTCATCTAAATAAACAACTTCTCTTGGATGCGCACTCTCAAGATTTTCCATAAATTTGCGAAGAAATTTGGCTCTTAACCCTACGGTGGTCGCGCGGTCTACGATTGTAGACCACACATATTTAAACGACGATAGTTTCAAAAATATGTTAAGCACGCAGGCGCAACTTTGAGTAGCTGTTGATTTTACCCGTGTCTAGCGGATAAGTATGCCAACGGCACCGAAATAGGCTGATGGTAGATGTTACGCGGTTCTAAAGACGACTGGTCTACGATTGTAGACCGTGCGACTAATTGTGTTACATTTTCTGTCAAGTACGAAGTGATTTTGTTTTTATAATATTTGGAATAGATAAGGTAAGTGATGTTTTTTTTTTGTTTTACATTTTAATACAAAGGTATAGACGATAATTTTTGCTAAAAATTCTTTGGTGTATGAATATTTTACTGCATAATTCTATAATTTTCTTATTTGTTTGTTTCAGAGGTAAATATGGCCGAGCAAAAAAAAAGACGTGTAGAGCAAAGCAAGGATCCAGATGTATGGCTAAGATGGTTTGACGAGATATCAAAAGGAGAGGAAAGTCCAATAGATGAAAATGAAGAGGAAGGAGAAAGTGAAGAACGTTGCCAGGAACACGCGTCGATGGCCAATGGTTATTTTCTACGACCTTTTGAATATATCTGGTATAAACGCCCTTTGCGTTTACAAGGCAAATCATCCCCTAGAGAAAATCTGTAGAAGTAATTTTATTGAAACAATTGCTTGGGAACTGATTAAACCACAGATAGAGGCGAGATCAACTATTGCGCAATTGCCGAAGCAACTAAGAATTCGTGCGTATACTCTTCTTGGAACTGAAGCAATACCCCCTCCTCTTCTTCTGCCAAGGCAGAAAATTATGTCGGACGATGCCATATTTTTCCTTGAAGTCGTAACAAATCCACAAGAAAGTCTTGTGTGAAATGCAGATGGTTTGCTTGCAAAGAACACATGACAGATACGTGCTCTTCTTGTTTGATGGACTAAAAATTTCACTATATTTATACTTATTTTTCAAAGAACTGGTAATGTGTTATCTTGCATTTATATTTTTTTTAGAAAAGCTGTTTATGTGTTTATTTGAAAGAAATATATATATATTTTTTTTACTCTAATAAGTTTATTTCCTGTAGTTGCAATCTGACTTCAGTCACTTGATACTCAAAAAAACACATAATTTTTTCTTTTTATATTACATAAAGAAAATATGCAAATATGTTGATATAAAATTAAATTAACATTTAAATATATACGTAGAAAATATATATTTAGCTACTGGTTACCATTTTTTACATAAGGTGTCACAATGACAAAAAAATAATGGTCTACGTATGTAGACCGCGCGACTAAACTTGTTACAAATTACCACGCGACCAACGTAGGGTTAAAGCAGCAATACTAGTCCGTTCAATTAAAGCTCTTCGATTATCATCAGTTTTGTATTTAAATCTCAATTCTTTTAACAAAATGCTTATATAACGATGTTTTGCCAATAGACATTATTTCTTTATCCCTTAATTCATTGCTCAAACTTCGCACAGTAACATGCTTCTCTGGAAAAAATAATAAATAAAATTAGATATCGAATAAATCAGACTATGCTGATTAGTAGAATGTAAAAAAATAGTATAATTTTTATTTTAACATTAATTTAAAACTGGTTCATATATTCAGCATAATAAATTGATTAAATACGTTCCATTTTTTTTTTAAACATATATTGATATAAATTATTGGTTACTATAAATTCACTTAGTACAAATTAGTACTTACTTTGTTGGTACATATCGTACAATGTATTACGAACTGCCATTTGAGATCCCTCGGGTCGATCACTTGTCTTTCTTTTCGTACGAGGTCTATTTTTGCCTGGACTTGAAAGGATAGGATTATTTTCTTTCCGTTTTTTTATCGTACATACTGACCGCCTTGATATTTTCAATGCAGCGGCTACTCTCTTAAATAAAGAATTATTTAATAGTAAGTACGTTCATAAAAGATATACATTTTAAAATTACCTCTTGAACAGGTGAAAAAGGTTTCAAAGGTCCTCCATTTTCTTTTTCCAATTCAAAGTATTCGTACACATTCAAAACAAGTTGCTGTGCTTGGGAATTTAGTGGTTTTCCAGGCATACTCTACAAATAAAAACGCATAAAATAATATTCATATGATTACGTGTGATTATGTTTGACGGAGTTATAGCCAGAATCAAATAATTAAATGTCAATTATTATTAGCTTATAAATAATATATCCTTACCTTTAGAATTCGAATATTAAAATAACAGTTAAATATAGTCTTTAAAACAATTCTTTTAAAAAAAGTTTAACTTCCAGGCACAAAATTGAGTTCAAAACACGGATATTACAACAATCACTTGTAAACACACTACAAAAACGTTGTATTTGACATTACCAAAACTAGAAATTGTCAAATCAATAAGAATCGATCATAGACCTTCGTCATACCTGCTGTCCTTGTTTAACACATTATGTTGTTCAAGGACAAGCGTCTCAATTTTATGGTTTTAAGTTCTGTAAGTAGAAAAGAGACGTAATATAAAAAATAGTTCTTGAATAATTTCATGCATGTGCAAAGATCCAACGGACAAACTATACCTTATATGAAATTGGTCTCATGTTTTGAGCGACGCCGACGGTGGCGCGCCAACAATAGGGGGAAGAAGCTCATCGATTCAAAAATTTGGCGGGACAGGGTATGAATTGTTTCATAAAAACCTAACTCGATTCCGCCTACTATCAACTATATATATATATATAAATGTTTGTTTTTATAGGCAACATAATATACCGAATAAATACAAATTATTAGGTGAATGGTTATACAGGATAAGTTGTTAATAATATCGAGGTTTGAGGTATAAAATTCATGCAGGTTGAAATGGCATTTATATTAAATTTTTCACAAAAAATAAAAAATATCCTTTATAAGTATTGTTATTAAAAGAATCGTTGACATTGACAGTTGATATTTGACAGCTGACAGATAATATTTTACATGTGACAGTAGAGATTTGACATTTCAAATTTGGCATTTGACAGTTGAAACTTGACAGTTGACATTTGATAGTTGCCATTTGACAGTTGACATTTGACATTTGACATTTGACATTTGACATTTGACAGTTGACAGTTGACATTTGACATTTGACAGTTGACATTTGACATTTGACAGTTGTCATTTGACAGTTGACATTTGACAGTTGACATTTGACAGTTGACATTTGACAGTTGACAGTTGACAGTTGACAGTTGACATTTGACAGTTGACAGTTGGCACTTGACAGTTGGCATTTGACAATTTTTTTTATAAATGATTATTAAATCGGTCGTGCATAAACGTTTGTATGTATTTCGGGCGACCTTACGTGTTAATAGCCCTCGCCTGCGGCTCGGGCTCTTATTTACACGTTGCGGTCCATAAACGCCTGTTTTACGCCCTTGATACATAAATAACTATTATTTTGTATCCAAATTTTGTATTTGCTAATTTTATTACCTATATATATATATATATATATATATATATATATATATATATATATATATATATATATATGTATTTAGTTTGATATAAATAAAAATTATGGTGAAAATTACAAAAAAAAATCGTGAATTTAACTCTGATGACAAATTTATTGCAAATTTCCTACAAGAAATAGATATTTAATTATTTTTAGCTACATTTGTTTCAGTAAAAAAAATTAACGACAAAAAGTGCAAAAATGCCATGTTATTTAAATTGAAAATGTCTTATGATTTAGGCACGGGTTAATGTCGATGTTTCACATCTGCCAGGCGTCCCGTGACGGCTCACATTTTTTTTTTTTAAATCTTTTGCTATACTGGCAGCACTAATTGAGCACTAACTGATGACGTCTTTTAATTCCATTAGTTTCCGTTTTAGAGTCTTCTTCTAGTTCCCAAGACTGCTGGCATCGTTATATTAGCAGCAGTTGATTTAAAAAAAATAAAAAAAATCATTTTTTAAAAATCTATTGCTGTACTGGCAGCACTAATTAAGCACTAAATAGTGACGTCTTTTAATTCCGTTAGTTTCCGTTTTAGCGCGGTCACGAATGGTACACTGCTAGCTTAATGAAAAGTTAGCAGTGTTCTCATTTTTAGTCCCCCTATCACAGCACCAAATATCTGTTATCAGCACTAAATTAGCACTAAATGAGCACTAAATTTTGAGATATAATACGAGTGATTCTGTCGACTTGACCTTTCTAGCTATACATACGTTAAAATTTTGTACCGGAAATGCCTCGAAAGAGCGAAGAAAGTGTCGAGTAAATGGATTTTTTTCACCATAAGATACGCTGATGGCACAGTGCTAATAGCAGACATAGACGTGAAACTAGTAGCAACTGCATGAGGCTTATTAGGAGTTCGAAATGTTAATTAACGAGAAAAATAAACAAAGCCAAGATAGTGTAAAAATTAATGCCTATAACTATTAAAATCGGAAGATTTTGAAAGTGGTTAATCAATACAAATATTTAGGTTGTTAGATAGAGAGTGAATTAAATACGGAAAAAGAAAAAAGCCTTCAGACTCGCACTAAACAAATTTTATGGCATTTTGGTTTTAGCCCCAATATGGTCTTTGTTCCAATCAGATTTACTACTCAGTGTTAAGTTAAGTTTCTTTGATATTACATCTTGAGGTATTTCGCAAGTTTAATCAAGTTGAAGTAATGAAATTTTTTCCTTCTTTGACCATTCTATAAATTGTTTTCTTTTTACACTTTCTACTTAGATGTGTAGTGGCGTCAGATTTAGGATTACTTCCATTGCAGCAGTGGGGCATGTCCCCATTGCTCCAGTGATGCATACAGTCTTTGAATCTTCAAGAGGTTTGTCCTCCTGATCAGATTAGCTCTCGTGCCCCAAGCGACTGCCCCATGAGTGATGATTGCTTTTGTAGCTTTGCGTATTATTTCGATTTCGTATTTGTTCCAGAGTAATCTGTTTGTTATCTAGGGTAAGCCCTAAATATTTAATGTTTTTCACTCAAAGATATTTTCACCTAGTTTAATGGTGTTTATGTTAGGTTTGTTTTTTTGAAAAGGCTACCAAAGTGGTCTTCGTGAAGTTGATATTAAGTCCCTAAGTATCTAACATTGTCAAAGTAACTTTTAGGACATACTTAGTAAGTTTTGCTTACGGAGTAGAAACACAGACCTTAAAAATAAGTCTAACATAGTTTAGATGCTTTCGAGATATGGGCCTTCTGAAAATATCATGAATCGGAACGAGAAAATATTACATAGAATAAAAAGAATAAAAATGATTAAAAAAAGGCAATCTGGAGAAAACAAAGCTCACCCAAAAAGAAACTGTTTTTTATACGGAAAATCAGGAATTACACCTATTAGGGTTTAAAGATCCAATTGGATCAGCTAAAAGCAGGAATGATTACCCTATTGTGATCAATAACCTGCAATAGTAAAATCCTTACTGAAGAAGAAAAAATTTTAACAATCATAATTACTACCCATTTTTATTTATGTTGATGCATATGTTCGTAAAACAGGTTATTAAGTCAAGTGTTATTTTAAATACAATAGTATATGCATGTATACATACATCATATTTTTATTAATAATTAGTTATTACAGATTTTTCTTTTCTTTATCTCCTGTCTCAAGATATGAGCAATGAAATTTAAGGACATCCAGTGCGACCAAAGAATTTAGGTGCGGTGTATGAAGGTGTTTTTAATAATAACTTATTCAAAAAATTGTTTTTCATATTAAAATATATTAGTTTTGAATGTAAATAATTTGTTAATATTAATTTTAAGTATGAAATCCTGAATGTAATAAGCGATTCGTAACTGTTAGGAATTTCTAAAATGACCTCTGATTAAACTAAGTACTTATTTTATGTTTACACTACCTACTTCTATCAAATTAATCGTCTTTAATCGATTTTACCAATTAAAAGCATGTTTTGTTTATTTATGTACACCAATGCCTCATATTTTAAAGCTTTAATAATAATCATATAGTTAGTCATTATAAATTCTTCATTTTTCTCAACATTATTTGCCTCCACTTTCTTTCTTGATTTTCCGAACGAAGTTCCCTTTCGGTAGTTACGACCAGTTACGACTGAGGCTAGAGACTAGCCGAAAAAAATTCAGACCAAAATATGTCACGACACGACACGACACACGCATGTTTCTCTGTCTGTCTGTCTCTCTCTCTCTCACAGACCAAAAAATAAAAAACTCTCTCTCCCTCAGATATATTACAATTAAAAAGACACTATTTTAAATTAAAAGAAAATGTACATTAAAAAGAAAATACTGTAGAAAAAAAATAATTACCTATAATAGTATTATATTTTATTTCATCATGTTTTTATAAATCAATAAATTCATAAACATTTCAAAAATAGTTCTTAACTTTACTATTTAGGTACCTAAGTCAAATTACCTCAACTGTCAGTTACTGTCAAATAGTTTAATTTTAAAATTTTGTATTAAATTGTTAATTCCTGTTTTAAATTTAATTGAAATAAAAAGTAATTCTAGGTAGATGTATATCATCCAAACATCTGGTATTGTAAAAATGGACACTTTTGTTAAAAGAGACGAACTGTTGAAAATAATGGATTTACTATTTTCTATTTTGCTTTGAACAGTGTGGTGTCGCGACTTTGTTAAGTTTATACAGGTTTTTTGTAGATAATAAATATTAAAATAATAGAAAATAATAACAATAATGTATCCTGACAGTGTTTCTGCACAAGTTCCGGATATTGCTGATAGAGTTAGGTAAGTAGAGATTTTATACATGCAATAATAAAGGCGTATGTATGTATAAACACTCTGTTGTGTTAACAAATTACTAATTCCTTCACTAATTAATCGAAAGGAACTTCGTTCCATCCGGGTGTCCCTTGACACCTCACACTTTTTTTTCATATTTAACATCTGATTATCTTTTCCTTAATTTTGACTTTTTGATATTTTTTATTGGTACGATAATATTTTGATGAGGTCCACTATCCTGTTTTCGATTATAATGTATAAAAATTTATAATATACTAGCTCCTATTTGTTTTATCAGACTAATCTGATCGGGAATCCTTTCAGTATATAAAACATCGTAACAGGATAATATTATATCCGACTAGGAACAGTCTATTTTATAAAAATTATAAAATCTGCTATATCCTACGAGAGTGTTAAAGTTTGTCATACGAGCCGGAAGCGAGTGTAACAGTTACCAGAGGGTACAATAGCTATTTTATACAAATCAGACTTATATATAGTTTACGTTGACACATATTACAAAGGGTTGTCAGTAACGCTAGGATCTCGATTTGAAGTACTAGTTTCTATACTTACCTACTCTTTTTTATTTTTTTCATTTATCTGGTGATAAATTACCAATAGCCTCTTCAGGACACTGTTATTTCTGACGGTATATGATCAAATTCTTAAAAACTACCACTAACGTTAGCAAGCAATTTTATAAAATTTAATCAAATAATATCGAAATAGTCAAACCGTTCAAATTCCAAATGATTTATTTTTGACAATTTGGCAATTCAACAGAAGTAAATGGATAATCCTGTAAGTAGTCAAGTTAAAATATTATGGGACTTCAAAAAGTGGTAAGTCTGTACCTAAGCGGCCTAATATTAAACTATTGTAATAGAAAAAAAATTAAACCAGGTATGATAAGATAGTCAAAAGTGTATGTTTATATGATCCGGGACACTTGGTTATTTGACATCAATTCCACACCAAAAAATTCGAAAAGAGGTTGACCTTAAAGGCCATCCTTGCAACTTCCCGCTAGTTTTAACCGCAAAGCTATAGTAACGTGTCGTATTTTGACGTTTTTGACTTTTTTTGAAATGTTTAAAAAGCCATAACTTTTTAACGCCTTGTTCGATTTTGATGTTCAAGATGGCATTCGACGCAGTTTTTTGAGACCTAAAAACGTTACCGGGAGTGCAAAATCGGTTAGTCAAAAAATATCTAAGTTATTGAAAAAAAAAACACTTTTTTTGAAATTTTTCGACAACGATATCTAACGAACGAATCAACCGATTTTAATTTGCAAAACGGCATTCGACGTGGCTTTTTAAGCTTAAGAGCTGATTAGGTTATGAATTTGATGGATGCAATAGTCAAAAAGATATGCCCAAAAAACATCATTTTTACCAATTGTTTTTTTCGGTTATTTTGAAATTTCTCGAAATCTACCGGCTCGAATCGGTTCAAACTTACAGGGAATCTAAGTTAGATGAAACTCTTTGGAATGCTTTTTATTTCATTCCGATCGGTCAAGCCGTTCAAAAGTTATTAGAGGTTTACATACATCCACACACACACACACACACACACATCCACACGTACATACAGACATACAGACACCCTCGTAAAAATAGTCAGGGGAGGTTCCTAAGACCTCAAAACGTTGAGATCCGAAGAAAACTCGATTTTCGAAAAACGGGGTGAAACCAATAACTTCCCGATTTTAAAAAAATTTTTAATTTTTTTTAGCGGGAAGTTAAAAATAAGTTAAAATGGTATTCTAATGTCGTAGTAAATAAAATGAAACTAGATATGATAAAATAGTCAAAAGTGTATGAGGATATGATACGGGACACTTGGCTATTTGTCCATAATTTAAAAATACAGACCATGTTTGTAACTTGTACACTTTTTGGTATATTATATCGATGTCGTATATAAGAATTGACATTAAAAAGGTGTTAAGACTGACTGTATTCTATTCAAGTTATTTGGCTACTTGTCTATAATTTGGAAATAAATGACCTGTTCGTTTTCAATTTCTATTCCGTAAACCATTTGTTATAACCATGAAATGTTGATCTATTTAAAAATAATGTAGAATACTTTTAGGCAAGTAATTTTATAACCAATGCTGCGTAATTTCCCAAAAACTCTTTGTTTTCACTACCCAATTAAAAGAATAAAGTGAAAATGTATTAATTCTATAAATCACTTAAAAAATTATATAAGGGATGACTGTTTTCTTAAATTCTACATTTTTCAAAGATTTGCTTGAAATATATTAATACAATAATTACATTCTTTAAGAAGATCAAATAGAAATAAAATGTGACAATTTTTATTAAATCTGAAGCACAAATTATAACCTTGTGCAAAATTACGTGGGGATAAGTTAGTATAAAAGCTTTCATTAAAGATAGGCGCGGCTGTTTACCTCTTTTCATACCGATACAATAAGTGCCTGTTCCAAATGAAAATTTATGTAAGTATAGTGCCCTTTTTATATAAACAAATAAGTGTCAAGTGTTTTAAGTGTAAAACAAAATATTGTATATTTTTCTAAAAGTAAAGGTAATGTATGGTAATTCTACCAATATTTTATTATTTTAGTAAAAATGTAGGTATTACAAAAATAACACTAAAATTGTATAAGAATATACTTTTAATAAAATTAACAAAAATGTATGCAACGATAAAAGTATCAAGGTTACATTATTTGAGTTTACAATCAACCCTCTTAAAAATTATTTTTTTAGTTTATTATGTATTATTTATTTTTGATATATAATGTAGATGAAAATTTGTTTTATTTTTTTTATAAAATAATTCCAAAAACTACATTTTTGAGATCCAAAACATGAAAGTCCTAAAAACTTAATCAGGAACTATTAACATATTTATTTATATATTTATATATCCTTGATCGTTAAAATTATAATTATTAGTCACAACCAATTCCTCTATGCAATAATAAATTCCTAACTAGTGGTCGAGTTGCGGTCCTTACCGTTAAACTATTTTTTTATAATTACCAAGGTAATTCTTGAAACAGGCTGAAATAATATACATGTATTCAGATATTGTTAGTGTATATCTATTATAAACAATTAAACGCTGTTGACCTTACTTTATACAGTTTTCTATGTTGTGTAATTATATAAATACTAGAGCAAATTTAAAAAGTGGTAAACTAGAAAAATTATTAAGAAAATTATATAGTTGAGAAAGATTTTATAAAAAAATTCAAACAATTAAAAAAAGCGTACTGACGAGGTATTTAGCAAAGTAAACAAGACAAAGAAAAAAAATTAACAATATATTTTGCGGCAAATGTATTCAAAATAGTTCTCTTCAGAGTTAATACCGCGGTACACAAGTTTTTCGAATGAAGATTTCAGTTCATTGTTCGGGATGTTCTTTAAAATGGTCCTCAACGCCTTTTAGATGACCTCTACGTCGGCATACCGCTGTCCCTTCATGGGCAAATGTACTCTACCAAACATCAGAAAAAAGTTGCACGGTGCCATCTCCGGAGAATAAGGGGAGTGGTTGATGGTTAAAATGATATTTTTTTGTCAAAAATAGGACACAAGTGTCGATCGGTGTTATGATGCAGTATCTCGCAACAAGCACCAGCTTCTGTCTTCTATTCTACGCCTCATAACACTAAGATAATACACAGCATTAACCGTTTGAACCACTGGAACGAATTCTTTGTGAATAAATCTCTTCGAATCGTAGAAACAAATCAACATTTTCTTCACATTTGACTTTTCTAAACGGATTTTTTTCAGATTTGACTAGATTGGGTGCTTCCATGCGGAACTTTAACGCTTGTTTTCGGGATCGTATTGAAAATACCACGTTTCATCACCAGTAACAATGTTGTTTAAAAACTTTCTTTCTTGGCCCCTTTAATGATGTCTCTCGAATATTAAATTCGCAGCATTTTTTCGTCATCCATGAGTTTGTGAGAAAAATACTGTGAACACACCTTTCTCGTGCCCAAATTTCCGGTCAAATGCTATAGATCGAATCTTTGGAGATATTTAATTCCATTTGAATGTATCATAATGAAGACTTTTCGACAGTTGCTGGTGTAATCACAAATTTTAGATCGTGTACATGTTCATCTTCTTCCAGCGACTCACGACCCTCTTTGATTTGAGTAAATAACTCGTGGACTTAATATTGGCTCTTTGTTTGAAAAATTGTCCTAAACATAAATAAAAATAATATGTCAAAAAATGCCCATCGTTTATCACTGAAACGGTAAGTTTTTTCAGAAAAATTGTAGATTATAAAGTTGTAATTGTTATAATATGCACACGTTTCCACGTGAGTGTGGTAATCAAGCGCGTTTTTCTTAAGATGGTTTTTCCAGTGGACCTATTTTAAAGGTTTTTTGTGATTCTTTTTATTTTAAAACCATTGCGTATAAGATATAAGCAAGGATTAGAAATGACAAAAGCGATGGAAATTTATTTGTTTGATTCATAACCTTTAAATACTTCTTCTTGATCGTTTTCTTCTTCGTCTCCTTTTTAATCATCTTCTTCTTCAGATGCATTGTAAGAGAGTTCTCAACAAGTGTTTTTGCTAAGGAGTAGTGCACAAGAATATCTGTAATTTGTTTATTAGGTAATTTTAGACTAATTGCACAATTAAGAAGGTATACAACCCTAGCCAGGAACCTGGATTTCATTTTACCTGCTATTTTTAAAGTTATACTTGTGTATAACTATGGTTCTTAAACAAATAAAATATAAAAAATACAATTTTGGTCTGTGCTAATTTTATGAGAAAACTTTTCAGTGAAAATCGTGAATACCCATTTCTTTCACCTTTGACCTCGAGTAACTTTTTTTCCAACCACAAGAACGATGGGGTCTTTTAATACGTTATTTTTATTTATATTTTGGACAATTTTTTCATTTTTAGCTTGATCGAAATTTCTTTTCATCCTTATTTTTTGGTCTTATTTGACCAGAGTAATAAAACAAAAACACCTATTTAATTTTGTCCTTCTGCATTTACCTACTGTTTTACTAAAATAATAATTATAAAATTACCAAATCACGACAAGAATCACTAGTGATTTTTAAATTTAATATTCATTAAAATTCTTTCATTATAAACAAAAACAATTATCTAGCCTCTTATCATTTTGGAATAACAATTAATCTATTAAATCCAGTTTTTTATGACCTTCGAATCACCCAGCCTAGTCTTGAGATTCCATAAATGATTTTGTAAGTAATTAAATAACAAAACGACAGTCAACTTATGTATCTAGATAAGTAGTTATTTAAAATTCTATTACTCGTAATACCTAAAGAATTTTCTACCAACTTTGACTCGCCTACATACATAGTTAAGAGAAAATATCTTGTTAATTATTATAAAAAGATTTAAAATATTTTTTTAGATTTTGGCAGCCGCCTTGTGCGCGGTAACCTCAGCAGCAAAGAGTAACAAAGGCTATACGACGCCGGTAGCAATTCTCAAACAAATCGACAAACACAATGAAGATGGCTCATACAGTTACGGTTACGAAGCTGCTGATGGAACTTTCAAAATTGAAACGAAATACCCGAACGGCGAAGTATATGGCAAGTACGGGTACGTCGATGATACTGGAACACTTCGAGAGGTAGAATATGGTGCTAGTAGAAGAGGATTTGAACCTGCTGGTAACGAAATTCAAGTACCACCTCCCCATGTTAAAAGTAATGCTAATCCTGTTAGACCTCTTGGGCCAGAAGAAGAAGATGATGGTCAATATCGAGAAGATCCAGGAGTGTATTATAAAAATGAACCTTATGCTCAACCTGAACAAAGACCTGCTAACAGGTACAGACCTGAATATTCTTATAGACAGCAACAAGATACCTACAGGCAACCTGAACCTGAATATGAACCATTCGAACCTGAAATTACAAGACCTGCTTACAGACCCAGACCACAATCTTCTTACAGACCTAGACCACAAAGTTATTATACAGAACCTGAGCCTGAACCGGCTCCTACTCCTAGATCTTATTACAGACCTCAACCATCTTACAGACCTCAATCTAACTTTGGTTTCCAAGATTCAAACTTGAATAACAACCCTGCTCCAAACTGGAACACAAATCCTGCTCCAAAATGGAATACAAATCCTGCTCCAAAATGGAATAACGATCCTTTGTGGAATACTGGAAACAACTGGAATAATGCTGCACCAAACAGTCCGTCCTGGCAAGGGCATCCTGCTCAAAATGTTGATATTTCGTCTGGATCTTATACAGTGAATTATAAAAGATAAGAACTGATATTTTTTATAGTGAACAAATATAATTAACTCGATATTGTTTTCAAAGATTTTTAAGGTATTGATGTCTGACATCAAGGTGTTTTTTTTATAATGAAAGCTGAGAAAACAATATTTGGTATTGTTTTCTTGAACCTGAAGCGAGGGTATAAAACATGTTTGACATTTGAATGAACTAAAACATTTATATATTATGTTTAATGGTTTTATTAAGTTATAAAACCAAAATTATATAGTTATTTATTACGAATAAGAACAATTATTTTAAATGTCAAACGTCTTTATGAATACAATAAATAATCCTGAGCAAAAGGTAGTGATTTGATTACATAACTGTAAATTAGATAGTATAAAAAAAAAGTAACTGGGTTATAAGAGGTATTCTCGTTCTGATCATGTTGATATTATCAGTATTCTATTAACAGGAAATTGATGTGAATTGTTACAATGCAAAATAATTTCTTTGATTGCAATATCGATACGGTTCGTATTATTATTATTTTGAATAGGTAGTAGTTGAGTTTAAATGGGTCTTCAACTAGTCTTGTTAAAAAATATTTGTCACACAAAGAACTATTAACGTCTACAAGTATGAATATGAAAAAGATTTTGTTGTTATTTTTTAATAATTGTGAGCGCAAATAGTTTTCTATCCTTTACATTGTTTTTTAATAGTTGCTTGTAGTCTTGTTATTTTTAGTAAAAATGTATTTGTTTTAATTTTAATATTCGATATAAATGTTTTTCTTTCACTTGTTATGACTTCTGCTGCAGAGTTATCCATTGCCATTTTGTCAGTCTAACCAGTTTTTCCGTTATTTCTACTAGCAATTATTGATGTCTGTTTATAGAATCGAAAGCTTGTTGAACATCTATAAACAGTATTAAGTTTATATCATATTCATGTCACTCCTAAATATTTTGTACGTAGTATTCAAAAGCATTTTTAGTCCGTTACTATTTAAATTCGTTGGGTTCTCATTTCTCCAATCCACAGACATGATTTCTTTTTCCCATATATCTTTTATGAGTTTGGATAACCACGGCAACAGCTGTTCTTCTTCATTTTTAAAGTAACTCCTTACTAATTTTATCTGGCCCTGCTACCTTCCTTAATTTCAATTATTCCATCACATCTACAGTTTCTTTTTTTAATTTGTTTTCTTTTGTCATTCATTTCTCATTTCTTGATCGTTGTCTGTCATTGCTTGGTTAGGCATGTATAAATTTTCTTTATTCTTTCATTTGTTGGGCGATCCATTCTGATTTCCTTTTCTTATACAGTTTAGCTTCTAGTTTTTCCTCTCTTCCTGATATGCTTGTTTCTTCTCCATATTCTTTACTTTACATGCGTCGTCGAACCATTTTTTGATTATTAATTTGTCTTTGATGAATTTTTTCACTGCTACTTCTATTATGCTGGTTTTTATTTTATTCCAGTATTTTTTTATGTCTCTTATTTCAACTGTTTTTATTATATCTCTATAATATTTTTATTATTTTCATTTTTATTTCTTATATGACTAGTACATGATCTGTATCAGCGTTTACGCCTCCACATGACCTAAAATTTTTTATTCTTTCTGTGTTGAAACTATATATTCGTTATATTGGTTGTCAAAGCTAGATTGCCTAGTTTAGCCCCATTTTTATTCGTTTTTCCGCGAATTGTTTCCTTTCATTCTATTTCTCCCTTGCAAACCGTGGCATTGAAGTTTCCTACTCAGTATGTCATTTACAGGTACATTTTTTCACTTTAAGCTGTACATAAAAATCTGAATCTTCCTTATTATTTGTGTCTTCTATTGGAGCGTAAATAGTAATTACTGTTTTCCATTCTGATGTAAGTATAAAATTATTTCTCTTGTCTCTCTATCTTATTTCTTGTAGAGGGTATCTCATTTCTATTTTCTCATCTGTTGAGCTGTTTCTAGCATTTTTTCTACTGCGAGAATATGTTTCACATTCCATGTTTCTATTTTTACTTTGTCTTTTTTGTCCCTTTTTTCCTATTGATATATTTTATATGCTTGTTTCCGATTTGTCTTGCTCCCCTTTTGTTTGCTTTTTTTAATGTAGATTTACATATTCAACTGTTAAATAAATAGACCTGACAAAAAAGTAGTTGAAGTCTGCTTATAGTAGGTAGGTATTGTGGTATAAATAATTCTTATGGAAATATTTTTTATCTACCACTTTCTACGCTGTTTTAAAAGTAATTAAATTAAATTTTAATCAGATTTGGATTAGTTTGTACCTTTCAAAATATTTAGTCGTGTATTTGATGCCAATTAGAAAGTAATAATTGTTTTTTTGATGCAACTGACTTTTGTAAATATATTAAAGGAAGGTGAACTGTATTATTCTAGTTTATATGACAACAATCCTACGTAGGTATTATTTATTTTGTTTCCACATAGCAATTTTACTGTATACTAAATACCATTATAATTACTATATATTATTATTAAATTTTTAAACTAATTTTATTTTTATTTATACCTTAAAATCTATGAGGGGCTTACAGATAAGTAGTTCTATTAAATATCACTTCCTTTTTTCTAAGCTCCTTCAGTCATGACTCTATTACTATTTTTTATAGCCACTCTATTCCAGATGATTTAAATAATATTAATCCAATACATAAAATGCAAAGATTTTGATTTTTTGATGTTATCAATAAAAATTTCCTTCTTCATAATTGTCGCTTTTGTGATATATATTAATATATTAATAATTATATACAAAATGCAATTTAATTAATTTTACAGCAAATATCATTGCAATGACTGTAAATTATATACATACTAAAAGTGCAAATTCATTACTGTATATTGTGTAAAAGATCAAAAGTTAAAAACTAGTTCAGTAGGAGTTTCGCAGGTCTTGCATTCCTACACGATATTCAAGGTTTTCCTGCATGACTTGACTCCACCCGTTCACTTGGTACCGATACAAGAAAGAGTAACAAATACGTACATTATGAAACAAATAACCATTCCCCAATAGGCGGAGTACCTTAATACTCATAACTTTTTATTTATTGAGATTAGATACATATCTATTGTTATAGTACAATTTTTCATTCATCGTAAGAGTCGACTCTGTAAAATATGCTATTAATAATAATTAGAACATGATGACTTCATAATGGTAAATTGTGAAATACAGGAAAGATTATTGCAAATTTTGCAAGATGATTTTTATAACAACTTAAAACAGATACTCTACAATGAATATTTATAGTAACAGTGATTTAGATTTTATTTCCAGTTTAACTATTATTATTATTATTAACTATTATTATTATATCTATATGCAACCACAGTAAGGTAAAAATTATATAGTTACTTTCAGGAAAGTAGACCCTAGTTTTGACTCATTGTACAACCTCTTCTTAAGCTACGGCCACACTGACAGGATTTCAGGTAGCGTCAATTCTTTATCACACACGTCTTCAATTCTACACCTGTTAAAAAGCTGAGCGTTTACAAAATAAATGTAATTACTCTTAATAAATATGCAGTTATTGCATTTTGTGTCTCGGTTATCCTTCATCGTTGTCGTCGCCTTCTTCACCGATATAAAAAATGCTTGATGTACGTACTTCTGAAACATATTAAAGAAAATCCGGAGACGTTTTTTGAATACTACGAATGTCCATTTCTACTTTTTAACTGCTTTTATCAAAAATTAATGGTGATATCACGAAATATACATATAAGGAGTACGAACGGCATAGGCTTTTCCATAATATTTTATGTACCTACACAATAATAAACGCAGATCATGATTCTAATTTCTGCCACTGTCTACACAAGAACATAGGTACCGATACTTTTATTATTATTACATGTTAACACGCGCTGGCTCACGAATGTTAAATTCAATTAAATTAAATGTATAATCTTAATTAATTTATTGGTGTCAGTGGTTTCAATAGCAATAAGACTTCCCGCATAAGGATTTGAACGAGTACTTGGCGCACTCTACTGGCAAAACAATCTGTCCCCTAAATTGAAACCATTCGTTCAACATTATGAGCGGGAAACCTTAAAGACTCACACCTTCTAACTTTCTGGCAGAAATTCCCGCCATGTTAGGCCGGCCCAACTGACAACAATGTGTTCATGTTTTCACATCAAAAATGAAATTTAGCCCGTATGACAGTAGCCTTGTTTACATCCCAAAGAGATGTGGCAATGACCAATTGAGATTATATGAAAATTCTATCTGGTCAGTAGGTAACTTATTTTTTATTGTTGTGTCACTGTGTCCCAGGTTAACTCTTTGGTAAGCCTTAGTCTTAGTTATTTGATCCCAGCACTTGATAAACTTCTGTTGTTTAATAGGTTCCTTAACCAATAATATATATGTGGCCTTATGCTCTCCTTATCATACTTTTCCAGTTTTCATGCCCTTTTATCCAGCTCAGCATGATGGTGTTCCCATCTGGATAGGGTGTGGCGGTTTTAGTTTTAAGATAATGGTCTATTCAAGTCCAGTAAGGTTAGTACTGCTTGTCGAAAGACTATGTAACGTACCTACATTCCTCTCTGTAATGTTGATCATTTCTTTTAAGGCTATACGTGGGAGTTTAGGCTAAGTTATGTTAGTTAAGTTATCCATCCGTGTAGATACTTAACACATTTATTGCTTTTTAATTTACTATCTGGTTAGTTAATATATTATAGGGTTTGTGACAAACAAAACGTGAAACGACATGTGTTTTAAGAAGTAATAGGTTTTGAAACATAATATTTATGTTTTTTTTTTTTGATAATTTTTTTAACACTAACTATACTTAACTATACTAGACTATCGACGTAAACGTAAGGGAAGTGACTGATTCTGCTCTACCAAACGCAAATTTCTTCGAATGTCTCTTATGAGGTTCTGGACGTAATTCGGTTGAATCTTTGGCAGTTTTTCGTAAATTCGCTGTTTTAGCTATTCTTTATCTTGGGCTTTCCAATCCTCATGATGAACCTTCCTAAAACATAAAGACCAACATTTGGAATGGCAGTTATCAATATAAGGTCGACTTTCAAAAGCTACCGTGTGTAAATTTATTAAATATTGTCTTAGATTGCCAATATATATCATTCAAGAAAGTTTTTTTAGGCTGTCCTATGATTTCAGTGTTTTTCAGCTATATTGCCGTGAAGTGGTATATCATTGAAGTTAGTTTTGTAGTTTTTGACATACCTTGCGCTGTTCCTCATGTGATCTTCTTATAGTTTGCTACGCCGAGGATATTTCCTATTTATTTTTACGGTTGGTATAGTTCTAATCTAATCTAATCTAAATAACCTGGCATGGTCTCTCCTGTGGAGCCCCATGTTTGAGCACTGCTTCCTATGGGAATATTGTGACCAGGTTCGGCACCAAGAGTCCTTACATGCACCCGTGCGTGCAGGACTCTAGTTTGTTCAACTGAAAATCAACATCACGCTGATCTTCAGGTAGGCTAGAATCCAGGTGTCCGAAATTCCTTGAGTTACTGTTGCCACATGGAAGTTCCTCATGTGATCTTCTTATAGTTTGCTACGCCGAGGATATTTCCTATTTATTTTTACGGTTGGTATAGTTAGTAGAGAAGAGATTTTATGCAGAGTTTCCCAGAGGCTTCAACGGTTTTTAGCTCTTTTTTATAAATTTTATTGTCATAACCAATTGCTTATCTTGCAATGACTATTGGCATGAATATTTCTTATTCACATTTTTTGGTACATTTTCTTAGAGTGCAATATTATTGTTCTAATCGGCAGTGAATATTACTTTTGGTAAATTTACCAGAAGATACTGGATTAATAAAAACTAATATATAAATCTAAATACGCCTCTGCGTTTTATCGCCTTCTTAAGTGTCCCTCCCGTTTTGCACGAAATATAGTTATATAAATAACAATTACTTTCTTTTTAATAAAAATATGTATGCAACAATGACTAAAGATTAAAACATTCAAGATTAACAACAAATATGTACTTAGAATGGTATACAAGGGTGTTTAAGATAAAGATCATAATGTAGACTTACAGATTATTTTTCTATTGTATTATTTTTGTGGTTCTATCTTTTTTGTCTTGTCTCTAATTTGAAAGTTATTATTTAAAGAATTATCCTTCTCTGTGGAATTTACTGATCTGTTATATACGAAATTTAGCTGATACACGGAGAAGATAAAATGAATATTTATTACTATAAATCTTTGAAAAGCTTGTAGACCTAACAACGGCCGGCATTTAATATGTAAATCCATACAAGTTTAAAATCGACTCACAATAGAAACTTTGGATATTTCTTCTTAAATTAGAATATATCACTCGCGTAAGTTGATCTACATATTACGTGAATCAAAAGAAAGTGAAACTTGATGGTTAAATCGAACCTGACCAACATTCACTGAGTGGTTTATACGAGAAAACATTATCGATTACATATTAGTTATAATAGTTAAAAACATCAAAACTGGAGTATGATATACTTGGTCAACACCCATGCTATGAAGATTAGGTCAATGTTGGCGGCATTTCAAGAATTGTTAGACTTGAAACATTTTTTTAATTACTTAATTAATTATTATAAAAATTATGCATATCTTTTGCAATAAAAAAATTTGGTTTTGCTTGATATATCGGGCATTAGTAGTACTAATATCAACTACAATAGTATTATACGTTACAAGGTCGGTAGGTGACTTATTACAGTACTAGTTAGTTTACGGACGAGGCCACCTAGGAGCCGAGTCTGGAAAGAAAAACGAGTACTGTAATAACACCTAACGACCATGTATTATAATAAAGACTATTGTGATATTTTTAGTTGTAATTAGCTGACCCGGCGAAATTGGTACCGTCTAACAATCAAAATTTCTTCTACTCATTTTCTGTTTTTTTTCTTGTTTTTTTTAATTATTAATTATTTAATTATGTTCTTTTTGTTTTTGTCGATTTTATCATATTTTCTTGTTTCTTTCCAAGTTTTTACTATTTTTTGTTTTCGAAGGTTTACCTAACGTATTTAATTGCATACAGAATTATATTGTACTGCTAAAAAATGGTTATTATTGGTTATCCATGGAAGAGAGACTTTCTTGTAGATCTATAAATGAGAAACATCACACCATGCACTATTTTGTTATAACTCAAAATGTTTTGGCAGCTTTTTCGATAAAAGTTCCGAATCGGCTTAATTTTTTCAGACATGTTAAACTAATATCAACGTATTTCATACTAGCTGTTCCGGTGGACTTTGTACCGCATAACACTGTCGTGTCTTTTTTTCCATTTTTCATTTTTTCAAATTTTTGCCATTTTGCTTTTTTTTTGTTTTCAATGATTTTTTTATATTAGATATTTTATATAAGATATCCACTGCACGACCGTACGGTGGCTTTATAGTACTTAATTTAGTAAGAAATTCTCGTTTAAATATATGAGATAATAACTGCGCCACCTTACGGTGGCGTCCTAGTTATTTTAAAATTGTAATATCTTCTAAGATGTTCATTGAAATTAAGTGATGTCAAGGACAATTTTGTTTACAATTAAATACTCGTAATCAACAACACATTTATTTGGATAAAGATTAATATTATTACGGTAATACAACTCTTAACAAATAATGCATTAATTTCGACCAAATTTGATTACCATAGAAACGGTTCTAGTGAGTTAATCTTAAAAGATAGACATATACTGTCGCGGACATTTTTTTAGATCATTTCAAGAGGAATAATTCTTTCATACATATATTTTTGGTATCTTGAACCGTTTTCGCAGCGCACGCAATGGAAGCCCTCAAGGATCAATAATTTTCCCCATTTTTTTCACATTTTCCATTACTTCTTCGCTCCTAATAGTTGCATCGTGATGTTGTATAGCCTAAAGCCTTCATCGATAAATGGTCTATTCAACACAAAAAGAATTTTTCAATTCGTACCAGTAGTTCCTGAGATTAGCGCGTTCAAACAAACAAACAAGCAAACTCTTCAGCTTTATAATATTAGTATAGATAATTTACACAAAACCTTATCTTATTTTACACTAAAACTTTCCTCAGGAATTACTCTACCGCATAAGCGGATAGACAGCCAAACAGGTAGGCAGACAATATTTCTGAAAATTATAGTTTTCTGATCTATATCGATCACTTGTCAACTACTGTAGTTTTTTTAAATGTACCTACAGACGTGACCCCGCTACAATTAGTTTATTATATTCATAGATTAACAAAACTCGATTTATAATTTCGTATTGGTTCGAATGCGCATGATAATGTTAGATCAGTAAAAGGACATAGGTATTTTTATCTCTATATCCAGTAATCACTGAAATGATTAGCGATATTTAATCAACGATAAGTGAATCTTGATTCTAAATAATTCCAGACAATGGTTTAGTGTCTTAAATATTATGTTAGGTATGACCTTTGATTGAAAATTAAAAATCAGTGACAATTAATAAAACATGGCTAATAATAAAATACATTAAGTAATAAATCAAAATGTTTATGGATGATCGCAGCTCCGTTGGTGGAGAAAACATACACATAGAAGTGTTGCTATATTTTATAGGTAGAACAGCCCCCCTTCAAATCACCGGGACTAGACGGAGTTTAGCCAGCTCTGCTGCAGTGGGGTCTAGAGGGGCTCCTTCCTCACCTAGTGCAAATATTAAGAGCTTCCCTAGCTCTGAATTATATACCGAAGATGTGGAAAGAAGTAAAGGTTGTCTTCTAACCAAACCCTGAAAGAATGGATTACTTCATTCCAAAAGCTTACCGACCTATTAACCCAACATATTCTCATTAAAAACGCTAGACAAGCTAAATGAAAGGTATATAAGGTATACAGTGATTAACACCAAACCAGTACATCTCAAACAGGAAAATCCACCGATACGACCCTACATCATGTGGTTGGTCAGATCGAGCGGTCATTGGACAGGAAAGAGTCTACCCTGGGTGTATTCATAGATATCGAGGTATTTTTCGATAAAACCACGTTCCTAAAATAATGCACTCGTTTACTGCCCGAAATGTACCTACAACAGTAAGCGGGTGGATTTTCAGCATGATCTCCATGCGTGTAATAGAATTAACTGTAAATGACGTCAAGATACGAGGCAAGGTTACGAGGGGTTGTCCACAGGGAGGGGTTTTATTACCTCTACTGTTGAACATGGTTCTAAATAGCCCCATATTCCGCCTAAATGAACATGATAACGGGAAAGTTTGAAAGCACCATATGCGACAGAATGCAAAACTTTAGAGACATGGTGTAAAAAGCAATCGCTGTCTATTAACCCCAAAACGGCAGAAATGGTTCTCTTTAAAAGGACAAAGAAACCTAGGGGCTTTAAAGTTAAATTAAGCTTTGCTACAGAAGGTCTCATTCTTAACATCAAGCTGACGTAAAACTCACACAGCACCCTAACCAAATCTTTATATAGTGTAGGGATGAAACTGTAGACTGGCCAGAGCGTTATTAGCTCATCCCGGCGAGGAAACAGCAAGAAATTTAAGGCAACATTTCCGAATCGCTGTGCAAATCTTAACATGTCACTACCAATTGCGAAAACATCTCTTTAAGATGAAATTAACAGAATCGCCCCTATGCAGACGTTGCGAAAAGGAAGAGGAAAAGTAGAGCATATAATGTATTACTGCCCTGCTTTTTCTGAAATCAGAAGATCTTTAGGGCGAGTATTGGCTTACACTAACCGATGTCAGGCAGATCTCTTTTGGAAGTCTCATTACCTATTTTAAATCTTTAGGCCTGACAACAGCCTGAGGTGTGGATATCCCTACAGACGGGAGGATGCAAAATGGTTCATACGTGGCCTCAGTGCCGACAGAGCACTTGCTCGCCTCTCTCCAATTTTCCAGATCCAGATAGATAGATAAGCTTAGTTTTCCATATATCTTCTTATTCTTCTTGTTGGTATATACATTTGCAAAAATGCAGAAGTGTCAATAAACTATAAGTTTATGAAATTTAAATCATGTTTAAATTTTTAAATTAAAATTTAAATAACTCCCATATATTGGATCATATTTTAACAATCAGGAATTATAAAAATCTATGTATATAAATTCCCATTAAATACAATTAAGGAATGTCAATGTCATTCAATTAACCAGAAATATAATAATTTGTGGTTAACAAATGTATTGCCGAAACAAAGAACTACTTATATTCACTTCTTTAATTATCAAGATGATATAATTAAATTTATTAGTTATTGTTTTTTCAACAAGGTTTTTTATTTTTAATAGTTATAATTGTTATAGCAATAGTAATAATTCATATAACCCATTAAATTAACAATAAAATTAGGTTAAAGTAAAGACTAACATAAATAAAACTAAAGTAATTTCTACAGATTTTTTAAAATAACATAAATTTTCTAATACCTAATATGGAATACAATAGAGAACTGAAATTTCAGCTATCGATTTGGACAGACAACAAAACTCAAAAATAAGGATGAATTGTGTTTCCTAATTGTGCGGAAGATCACATTATGTTCAACCTCTCCTAAAGTTCTTATTGACTTTCCATCATCATGCATGTTTTTTTTCTTCTTTTAAATTCACACAAAGATTCTTTTATCGGTCTTTTTTTTGGCTCTTAGTTCAGTTTTGTAAGATTTCGAATCAAATATGTTTTCCAATGTAACTCTTAAAGTGAATTTTAGATATTTTAAAACATGTCAGATCATTTAGAACAGACATAAAAAATAACTTTTCAAAAAAAAAATCTTTAAGGATAACTTATGAATAAAAACAAACATCTCGTCGCTTCCGGGACCTTGCCCCCTTCTTTCTCTTCTTGTGTCTTGGATTATAAAAGGTAAAAGTTGACCCCCCCGCGCCACTTTAGTGTTGTGTCTACATTCACCAACATGATACCTTTAAGAAACGTAAGTAGAGCAAACATGGCCTTAACTTTTTTCTTTCAAATCAGTGTTGGTGGTGGTGGAAATGGAGATATATTTTTTAAATTCGCGAGAAATGGGAGTTAAGGCGGGAATTTGTTTTTTTTTTTCAAATTATAGAATTCTTTCACTTCGTATATTTAGTTTTGTATTAATCTACTTTTTATTGTTATCATATGTGCTTTTTGTTTTTGTTCTATTTATTATTAAAAAAATTCTCGGTTAAATTTTAAACATTTTAGAGGTTTTTCTAAATAGATTTGAATCTATGTTTAACATTAAATAAAATTTACATTACAAAATCTAAAAATTTCCATATTGGCACTAACTAAAATTCATGTGTTATCAGCATGGCTACTTATCTAATTTTTATTGCTTACTGCAACCTTAGTTTTTCAACTTCCTAATACATATTGAATATGCAGTAAACGCTCTATTAAACCTTCAACAGATTTTTTGTTAGCAATTTATTGTCGCAATGTTCATATGCAGTTGCGATTTGGGTCGCATACAATTACTTTTCTTTTCAGCAGTCTGGCGCTTGGAGTTTGCAATGGCAAATAAATTTTATGAAACAAGTAGTGTCTTTTTTAAGAGACTTAATTTTTTTACATAAGGATAGTGGTTGATGATATATGTGGATATATTTATTTATTTTTTTATCTACAATCATTGTTTCTCTCTCAAATATTGGTCTATTATAGTTTAATCTGATATAGTCTCTTGTTTTTAATCATCTGTTTTGGCTGAAATAATTATAATTTATTCTTGGCTCTAGCCAAATTCAGTGGGACCCACTATTACCTACTATAAATTCCCTGTAAATTATGGTTACATGGCAGTTATACTGTAGCAAATAAAGCTATGTTGTAATATGCAAAAGAATATTTTGCGTATAATCTAAAAAATTTGCACTCCCTTTAGTATTTTGGTTTGGCTATCCAACCACCTAAAGTGTTTTTCGCATTCTTCCTCCAAAAGCTTTTTCATCCACTTTCAAAGTGTGCTACAGTCTTTCTGTGTTAAGTCGCATATTCATCTATCCTACAACCACTTCAAACACGTTAAGACCTAATTTTAAATTTATTTAACTGAAAATTTATCATTTCTAATGGAAAGCTTTTTTTTATTAATTAGTCTTCCAAAACGAAATAGTGGATCTGCGCCCTACCGATTGAAAACAATATTTAAATTTCCACCAAACGAATCAAATGACGAACTGCTCTTCTACGAGTATAGTTTTTATTCCAACATGAGAAACGTAAAGTCTACAATAAGCAATGCTTGTTAAAAAGCCATTATAGGATAGGAACTGTTTTATATTCTGAATATTTCTACCTTTAACAAGTACCAATGATTGTTTTTATTTTGCCCATAATCACTCACAAACATTTTAAGTAACATCAATAAATAAAATCATTAAAATAACCTTAAAATTATTGTGAAATAAAACTGAAAATGATATAAAAAAAATATAAACACTCAATTACTACTGACTGAAAATGGCATTAGGTGAGTACATGTATTATCAACAAACTATTTGAATAATAGTATATTGTGTGGCAAGGGGTGAAACCAGACGATTTCTGACTACGGCGATAGTTGACTGCCCGAGCGAAGCGAAGGCTATCTTTACCTGGTCAGAAATCGTCTTTGTTTAATCCGGTGCCACACACTATATTTTTCATATCACATGCATTGAAACAGCGAGTTTTGATCTCTATAGCCAGTCGAAGTAAGATTATTTCAGACCAATGTAACTGTCAGTCAAAAACCTTCTGTCAGACAGACTTGAAATAATGACATTTGTTTCTGCCCTAGGGGAGAAACAACTTTGTTTCTCCCCTAGAGCAGAAACAACTGTCAATTATGACTGACAGTTACATTGGTCTGAAATTGTCTTGTTTCGACACGCAAAACAGGGATCAAAACTAGCTGTTTCAATGCATGTCATATGAAAAAATATTTTCTATTCAAATATTTTCTTATATTATACGACATATCCGCCTCTACCGGTTGACCGTAGTAATGGAGATTTTATAGTAATAATAATAGTGGCCACTGAAATCAGCTTATCTTCCCTATGAGGAACTTTGAGTCTCTGGTAATTCCTATCAAGGATAGATTTTCCTATGATTTTAAGTAAAATCCAGTTTGTGATGGATACATGATATAAACTCTCATTGAACAATGTTTTTTTCTGGTTGTCTTTCAGTACCAAAACAATTCGGATCTTTTCTTATTTTCTTTCTTTTTCCACTGATAAATAGATTTTCTTCCTTGTCTTAATTAATATTTGGGTTTTGCTTATTACTCCCTCTATTTTGATTACTTTTATATCAGTATTTTTGTAAACCTTCTCAATGTTTTCCAGAGTTTGTTGCACTTTTCATGAAATTCTTACATTAATAGAATTTGTCGTTTAAAAGTTTATTCTCTTGCATATTTTTCTTTCTTTTTTCGATTGTTGTTTTTTTTACAATACTATTTTTTTAACTCTTCAGCATCAGCCTTGCACCAAAATACCAGCAACCTCTTAATTATATCAATTTCCACATCCTGATTACGTCTGATTTTCTGCACTGGTGGGATGATAAAATATAGGCGAGGTTTATTTCAGTGTCGGCATTCCGTTAAAATTTTTATTGTATCATGCCGCAAAATTAGTATGCTTTTGCATTTGAAAAGCTTCTTAAGAAGTGGCCTTGATAAAATGAGATATATATGTACAATATATACGGTAGTAACATTTAATTTATATTTACGAGATTTCAGATAACGGGTTCACACCCAAGGTGGTTTACTGCAAAATTAATTGTACTTCGAAGTTTTTTACTCGAAAATCGAGATCTGAAAATTTAAATGTCAAGGAACTTATATCTGGTTCCGTACAAAAAGGCATTTATAAATATAATGAAGTTCATTTAGGTATATGTAATTAAACTATTTAAATTTATATATTATCTGATAAATAATGAACATTTTCTAGATTATACAACTTTTTCTTAATTTCATCTTTGTATTTGTTCTAAAATTTAATATCATTTTAAATTAAAAAAAGAAACCTGGATTATCAAACTAAATCTGTAACACTGTGACCAGTGTAGGAGTATATTATCTAATATTGCATTAATCTGATCACTTGTGTTATATAACCTGTATTTAGGAATTAAATTGACGAAATAAAAACAAAATTATAATGCAAACATTCAAAAGCGGAGGCAGTGAAGTGGTACTCAGGTATAGATGACCACACCCGCTAGTATACTAGAGCAGATAGTAGTCTAATAATGACTTTCAATTCTGTTTCACTTTCTTAGTTCCAGATCAATAGTGGCGACCCATTAGTTTGTTCACTGACATTGTAAGATATTTTTAAAACAACATTATTTCTTTATTGCTAACAGAGTGAACTAGAAATAGAATAAAAGAAATAAAAAATTGTAGACTGTAATTTTCAAATTATTTTTAGTTGGCTGTGCTAGTTCTAGTGGCTGTAACATTTGCTCAAGACGACTATTATGATGATGAACCACAACCGCCTAGATCTAGACCTGCACCTACTAGAGTACAGCCAGGTTACTCAGGCCCCTCTGCTGCTAGACCAACCCCTATAGCCATTCTAAAACAAATTAATAAGTAATTGCAAGATAAGCATTTTAATTATTTTCCAGTTAATGTGATTCATTTGAAACGATTTTTTTTACTTATATCAGAAAAAAAACCTCCAAAGATGAGCCCTTTTTCCCCTTTAAATGCCATGTAACAATCACTGTTTTTTTAAATGTTACTACTCAGCCTAATTTAATGATTTCTCATTGCCTTTGTTTGCAATCTGTACTCTTTTAGAGATTTTTTAATACTGCTCATTAATATTTTTTTATAAGTTGAACCGTCTCGTTAGTGTCGATTAAACGATTAAAGTAATAATAAAAATGTAAAGGTACAATTTGTAGAAAAATGAATTTTCTACAAAAAATGTCTTACTGGAGTTTTTGCTAAAGTACATGGTTCACAAAATAGTAGTTTACGTAACAAGTCCCGAAAGTGGTCTTTTACTGGACGAGTGGGCAATTGAGAGCGAGCCGCAGGCGAGTCCAGTAAAAGCACTTTTGGGACGTATTACGTACAATATTTTTTTTAAACCGGCCAGAATTTAGTAATTTCCAGTTTATTTTTGGGTCAGAAAATCTCATTTTGTCGGGCCCGACCAGAAATTTATTGTGATAGTCCGGTAAAAGCTTTTACCGGACTCATTTTTATTTTCTGGCCTTGTCTGACAAAATGAGATTTTCTGACCTAAAAATAAACCGGAAAGTACTAATTTCTGGCCGGTTTTAAAAAAAATATAATAAGACATTTTATTGTAGAAAATAAATTTTCTTACAAATTGCCCCTGTACATTTAACCGTTTCGTTGGTAACGAAGAAAATATGATATTTTTTGTTTAAATTAAGTCTTCTAGGCCGACAACGACGAGACGGTTCATCTCACAAAAAAATATTGCTGAGTAACAGTCTACAGATTGCGAACAATCGCAATGCGAAATCATTAAATTGAGCGGAGCAGTAACAATTAAAAAAAAACAATATATAATTTACCTGATAGGTAAAATTCAACAATCAATAGGAGGTGCTTTAAATTAAAACAAAGGGCTCATCTTTGGATGGAATATTTTGCTTCAAGTGTCATTGAAAATAAAAAAAGTTCGTTTCAAATGAATCACCCTACTCTTTATACTGGCTTTACTTAGCATACCTCATACTTGTATCACCAGTTAATCTAAACAATGATAACACTAATTAGTTTTTTTTCATCTCTAACTTTCACTTTATTTTTTCTCTATTCATTGCTTAAATTATACGAATATTTTTATAAACCCTTTTTAGGCACAACGAAGATGGCTCATATACCTACGGTTATGAATCAGCTGATGGTACATTTAAAATTGAAACGAAATTGCCTACAGGAGAAGTAAAAGGAAAATACGGATATGTTGATGATACAGGAAAAGTACGTGTTGTAGAATATGGAGCTACTAAATATGGTTTTGATCCTAGTGGTGAAGGTATTACCGTACCACCCCCAACTTTAGTTGATGAATCCGCTAATCAAGAGCAACCAGAAGATGATATTTATGAACAACCTCAAGCTCGACCTCTTCCAGTTAGAAGACCACAAGCAATTAGACCAAGACCACAACCTCAACAACAATTGGATATCGAAGACTACTCTCCACCACAACAATTCGAACCAGCACCTACACGTCCAGGTATATAATATATAAAATATACAAAACCTACACAATCTTTATTTAATATTTTAAACAGCACCATCAAATTTTGAATTTGATTTTGGACCACCATCCCGTCCAGCTCCAGCTAGATCATACTCACCAGCTCCAAGACCACAACCTGTACAAATCCCAGGAGCTCAACCAGCGCCTGTAGATGAGGATTTCGGTCCTGCGCCAGCTTCAGTTACAAGAACTGCTCCTAGAGTAACTTACGCTCAACCTGCCCCAATACCAGCAAGACCTGCTCCTGTAAATTACGATATTCCTTCAAGACCTGGTCCTAGATTTTCTCCTGCGCCTAGACCAGCTCCTGTATACGCACCCAGACCAGCAGCTAGTGCTCCTGTTGGTGGAAGATCAGGAGGTATTTTAGATCAGTTAAGTAAAGATTATGCTCTACCTTCAGGTGGAGCTGCTCCTTTACATGATATCAGTTTCGGGTACTATTAAAAATTTAGTGTTTAGGTATATAGGTTTATGTATTTAAAAAGAAACTATATTTGCGCGGGTTTGAGTGATGTATGTTCTAGTTAGATTAAAAAATTTGTATTTATTTGGTTTTAGGCATTACAAATAGAGGTTAAAATCAATTAAGAAGATTAGAAAACATTTTGTAACTATTTTTCTAAAACATACATCTTTACGTGTATAAAGGAGGTTATCGATTATTAATGTAAAATATGTTCTCAATTTTTTTTTCTGCAGTGTGATACATAAAATAAGGAATAAAATGTAACTATGATTAGTATTGTATTATTTTTTTAGCTTCACTAAAATATTGCTATTTGCTTTAAATTTTCTTTTGCATATAACGCTAAAAAACTTTGATGGACTAGCTTATTTTAATTTTTACTTTTTCTAGGCTTCTTTCCCTTTTACGAAGAGAGGTTGACTAGAATCGAAATCTTGGACACCGATCGCCGTAGAATTTTACGATCGGTACATCAGATTTTCTATTCTAGTCTAACTACTTCATATTCGTTTACAAATAATATTGGCAGTTTTCTGTTTCTTCACTTATTAACTGACTTTTTTCTGTCTTTGACTGTTTTTCTAATATATTTCTTGATTCCTGTTAATATATCTCCTTTCCTATTAGAAGTAGATGCATGTTATTATCTTTGATACTATAATTGTTGAAGTTGATACAGAGTATTCCTAAAAAAGTGTATAAGGTCATCTATATTTTAGGAATGTATGCAAAACGGTGAAGGTACCTTTAATACTCTATTTTATATAAAAAGTTACTTCGTTATATTTCTACATTTTGTTTTACCTCAAAGATATCTGATTTGAACTCTGTATTGTTGTTTTTAATTTTTGTTTAAAAAATATCGTGTTAGTAACTTTGTAATATATCTTGTTTTATTAACAGATTAATTTTGTATCACACTTTATTAAGTGTTATTATATTATACAGGAATAACCTCCTTAGAGTGTGGGTGGAGTAGAAACTAGTCTTGTTAATAATTAGATTAAAATATTGAATATTGTAAATCAAGAGAATAATAAAATGTACCGTGTATGTATGTGCCTTCTACTATAATCTGTGTTAGACTGTATTAAATTAGAATATAATTTAAATAATTTTAAATTTCTATATTATTAAGAACATTTTTTTATTACCTACTAGATACCGTTCATCATTTACCTTTCAATATTTTTTATTTTTGTAATTTAACACTAGTTTCATACATAATTTGATGAACTGATAGTAAAGGATATATTTTTATATAGAAGTATGTTAATTATTAAAAAATATTGTTGTAAACAAGATACATAACTTGAAACAAATAATCATTGTGTTTCTTTCCAAAATCCAAAAGCAAAGTTCTTTATTTTCACCTACCTATCCTGAAAACAGTTTACATTTATGTAGCTTTTGTTCAAAGTTTCTTAGGCTTATTAAAATCATGTTTCTAAAATTTGTTATGTTATTGGAAGTCATTGTGATCTCTTGGTTAAATAGTACGATAGTCCATTGTAACGACAAAGATTGCCCCATTAAGAATAAGGTTATTAGCAGATATATGCCCTAGTACAACAAAGGACTAAAACTTAAAGTGATAACACAAAAAGCCTTCAATAGGACTAAAAGCATACCTACGCAACTGGAGTGACTACAAAGGAGTCTAACAACAAAAAAACAACAATCGTCTAAGGTCTAAAAGAAGAACATAGAGGCAATTATTCGAGGGAAACCGCAGCAGAATGCCTTAAAAAAGTTATCTCGAAAGAGCAGTCTAAAGAAAAAGTCAAATGGCGAAGACAAAAAAACAAAATGAAACCATCATGAAAATATTCATCGGTAACAAAATTAAATGGGCAATTATTCACTATAAGTCTTCTGGATGGGATTGCATATTACCAACCCTTTTTGAACAGCGTATTGATATCCTAATCCCTCACCTATCAAGAACTTTTAAGAATAGAGAACGGTTGGTTCTGCTTTATTCCTAAGAGTGGCAAACGTCCTCCGGAGCCAACAAAGTTATATAGAGTTATAAGCCTTACGCCCTTTTTACTAAAAAGTATAGGAAAAAATATTAACACACGTGTATAAAGTGAATATCTATCAAAGATACCACTTCATAAAGAACAATTTTCCTATCAACCTAGATAGATGCCTTCCATTATATCGTAAGTGATCTTGAAAAGGCTATTAACACAAAATTGTATATTGCATTAGCTAGGATCTTAAATAGACACATATTAGACTGAGATCCCGGGGCCCCCAGACCTTCCTTATTTTCTAACTCTCAAAATTATGAGAAATGTGTGGGGTAATGTATGCTGAAGCACCTATGCATACCCGCTAACTTGATTACCCGGCCCTTTTACAGGTAACAGGTAAGAAAGGTACATAAAAATATGGCTTACTTTCCTTAAATTCTAACAGCTGGTTTTTGGATATGTTTTACAAAATATTGTACGAAATCATAATCCAATATTGCCAGACACCTCTTGTGGGCGGTAACTCCCACCAGACGCTTTAAATTTGCATAAAAAATTTCTTTCTTATTTTCTAACTTCCAATTTTTATATATGATATTCATAGTAGTATTTTAATACCTTTTGTATGCAGCCAGACCAACCCCATGGGCCAATCACCCCCCCCCCCCAGACGCATTAAAGTTATCCTGTAAGCGCAACAGCATTATCTATGCGCTTGAGTGCGAGTGAGATGTACTCTGTAGATTGGTTTCTCACTCTCAAACTCATGGACTATTTTGTTTATACGCATGCGCGTAGCATCTGCTTTCGCATTTGTGATCGCGTAGGCATTATATTGTTATATTGAAGTTTTATGTTATTTTTTCGATTTTGGTTTTGATGAGTTTTGATATAAATATATAATATTTTCATAAAAAATTTTAATATAACAATATAATGCCTGCGCGATCACAAACGCGAAAGCAGATGCTACGCGCATGCGTAGAAACAAAATAGTCATGAGTTTGAGAGTGAGAAAGCAATCTACAAAGTACATCTCACTCGCACTCAAGCGCATAGATAATGCTGTTGCGCTTACACTTACAGGATAACTTTAATGCATCTGGCTGCATACAAAAGGTATTAAAATACTACTATGAATATCATATATAAAAATTGGAAGTTAGAAAATAAGAAAGAAATTTTTTATGCAAATTTAAAGCGTCTGGCGGGAGTTACCGCCCACAAGAGGTGTCTGGTAGGCATGGGTAACACTCCAAATTTTTAAGTGTTGATACAATGATACTGACACAGTCAAATGTGTCGATACTTCGTATCGGCACATTTGTGTCATAACACGTAAAATTAAATTCAATACTCTCAACACGTGTATTCATTTGCCCATCTAATACAAAGAACTGAAACTAGCTTCAGTGTTGACAGCTGTACTATAATTAAAAGTTAATAGTACAATGTAAATGTAATAAAAACAAACATTATTTATAATACTTGTTACTTTATCTTGTTAAAGAATTCTAGCTTTAGTCGTTTTATTTTTTTGTGAGATTTTAACAGAAATTTTTTATTTTCGTCTTTACCGTTTCTTCAATTAAAATTTTTTTTTCTCACTTATACATATTTTTTTCTCTTCTGATATGCAAATAATGATTACTATCAAAACAAAAATATTTTTAGAATATGAAAATTTAGAATTGCACCAAAATTGCTGAGAACACTTTATATATATGAAGGATAAGTACTTATAACTTATTTCTATCGCCGCTACCGCTTATCCCATATCTCGATACAAGCTAGTCCGACTCATGATACAATATTTGTATCATGTGTCGAAATGACATGACACATAACACTTTCAGTATCGACGCAACTGTTTTGTTTTTTGAAACTGATCCGTGTCGTATAGTGTATCAATACGTCTGATTTAGGTGTTTCAACACTTTGTCAAATAGCGAAGTATCGGCGCAATTGTGTGATACGGCATACGGCACAGTGTTACTCATGACTAGTGTCTGGCAATATTGGATTATGATTTCGTACAATATTTTGTAAAACATATCCAAAAACCAGCTGTTAGAATTTAAGGAAAGTAAGCCATATTTTTATGTACCTTTCTTACCTGTTACCTGTAAAAGGGCCGGGCAATCAAGTTAGCGGGTATGCATAGGTGCTTCAGCATACATTACCCCACACATTTCTCATAATTTTGAGAGTTAGAAAATAAGGAAGGTCTGGGGGCCCCGGGATCTTGGACTATATAGTTTTTATAAATGAAAGAAAAAACAAGTTTCTTATCTTTGTTGGTCTTGTATTCAATAAAAAAGCAAAACATTTTGGTATCACATTTATTCCGTTATTGAATTTCTGCCGATATTTACGTTGTTAAGAATTAATGATAGATTTTATTGTGCTTGAAAGGCCCAAAAAGCGTAGAAATTCAAATTGCTGAGACAATAACTTTAATTCAAGAAGGTTACTCAAGACGCCGTACAGCAGAAATGTTAGATGTTAGTTATGCTGCGATAAATAGAGCCTGAATCAGACATGAAATGTATGGAGTTATTACAAGAAAACCTTATGCGCATCGAGCAAAGGCGACTACAGCTAGAGAGGATCTACTTTTACAACTATCGACCGTCGGAGTTCGTCGAAGTACTGTTTGAGTGCTACAAAATGAGTTGGTAAAAGCTACCGGTACAAGAATATATACTCAAACTATAGAGTGAACTGCCGTAGCCTGGTCACGAAAAGCGGAGTGTGATAAATCTCATATAACGTAGTGTTCTGGAGCTCTTTCTAAGTTCACTTGGTCCGCCAAAACGTTCCATAAGAAGCATAGTTTCAACAAGTTTCAGTTTCACTAGAACGCAAACGTTTTTTTTTGTCAGATGAACGGGCCAACGTGATGAAGAGATTGGAGGCCTTTGAAATGTGGGTATTTAGAAGATTACTTAAAGCTCATACTCAAGGGATTGATGGGCTATCGGTAATACTCCAGACTTAGCATGTGTACACAATTCTCATGCTATACCACTTGGTAAGAGAAGAGAAAGAGGAAGTGGTGAATCGACTGGACGATTTACTGGTAAGTAAGTTATTAAATAATATTATTAAATAAGATTTTTAAGTATTGAAATCAAATTAAATTATATTTTTTAGGTGAATCATTCCAATTTGCCGCAAGAAATACTAGGAGATCGTCCGCAAGTTTCTAATGTTACGAGCAAAACAGGAGGTATATTTGATCATTGTTTGTTACCACTGGATGTCGCTACTGTAAATTTGTATTCAGTGCGCATTTGGTTTTAACAAATGCATGGTTATAAAATCAACAAAAAACAGGAAATTAAACAGGTAAGTAAATATATATATAATAGATATTTTTGTATCACAGAATCATTGAAATATTTTAAATGAGTGAAATTTTCTTAGTTTTTGACTGAATTTTTCAAAATTTTTCTTAATATGTGATTTAGATTTTTGTAAAATTTTTGTAAATTCGAAGCTAAAGGGTGAAATTACAGTCCATAGATATTTGTTTAATATGAATTTGGGGTGGTACCAATAGATGGAGTTACTTATAAAGTTTTAATGTTTACTTACCCCAAAAGTATATAAGTAATGACGCGCTATGGGGTGGTTGGTTGGGGCTCGGGATGGCCTATTCCCGCGTTCCTCTCCCAAGTCAAGAAGCTTCGGGGGTAAAACCAGGTCCCATTTTTGATTAAAAATAGACATTTTTGTTAGATAGTATAGTAAGAGAGATGATATTTGATATTGTTGAACGCAAGTGTGATGACAGATTTCTTCCTTACTTTTATCACAACTTGGGACAATCGTTGATAGATGGAGTCACTACTTTTCTTTAATATTTGTAAATTTTTCGATATGCTTACATAATTAACTTTCTTCTATATTATAGGCAAATACTCAACTTTTCTTCTATGTTATAGACACATACTTAACTTTTCATCTATGTCATAGACACATATATATATTAAACAAAGTGCCAAGAAAACGCGTATTAATATAAACAAAAGGGAAAAATTATTGGGCATGTACGCAAAAAGAATCAATAAACATCCTTTGCTCCCAAGTACCCAACACTTTTGCTAGCCAGGTGCAATACCCTACTTGGTTATGCCGCACTGATGACGGCTAATGAGCCAGAAACATGCATGTCTGCGGTTACCATTCCTACTCGTGGCCTTATTGATTCTTTTTGCGTACATGCCCAATAATTTTTCCCTTTTGTTTATATGTATATATATATATATATATATATATACTTAACTTTTCATCTATGTCATAGACACATACTTAACTTTATTTGTCTAGATTTTTCACTCTTAAACGGATGTATAGTATAAACTTATTTTCTCTAGCCTGCTTGTACATATTACAAGAAGATTTTACATTTACTTACCGTATCATCGTTCTTTTTTTAGGTATGAGATGGGTAAATTAGAAGGAATAAGAAAACAAATTTCTAGTAGATAAAATATAATTGATTCTTTTATATATAATGTATATTTACCTATATAATAATTATAATAACTTTTCATATAGTGCAGGTGCACAGTTACACATCCCAGTATAGCCAACTTTAAAATTATAAATGATTAGATCATAAATGATTAACATTAGATTTATATAATTTAATGAATATTTATCAACATATACAGTTTTTTTCATATATACAGACAGACTGTCAACAACATTTAAATACTCTACATACACATTGAATATATCTTCCTTCATTTTAGATGCATTTTATCAAATCAAGAGGCTATTAAATAATAAATTTATCCACTTTTTTTTGTTAAAAGCGTAAACATTAATATAAAGTAACTGATACATCTAAAATGAAGAAATTACTATAAATAAATAAATGCTCTAATTTAATATTTTAAAATCTATAGACTTTATATAAAGTTAATATTGTCATTTGAAAATATAGAACAATTAAAATAATTCTTTGAATTTTTTTATATTTATCCTTTCAGACTATTATTTACAATTAATATTTTTCTAATCACTAAAATGGAGCTTTATTTAGAAACATTCATTAAAATAATAAATTTATTCCAGAAATACAGCAATAAAATACTTAAATATTTCCGGAATTTATTTCAACAAATTTGGGCCAATTTTATTTTAAATTTTGCGAATTTTTTAAAAATATTTTGATAATTAATTTGGTAATTAATGATAATTTTAAAGAGAGCATAGTGTACTACAATCAATGGCATTTTAAAACATTAAAAAATCAACGACCATTAAGCACAAACACTGTGCTTATGACAACTAGAATTTTCATTGTTTGAATTACCGTTGGCTAGATTACAAAAATAAGCACAAGATTTTTTTGGACATTACTCCTTAAGAAACGATATAAGGCGCCTGGTATGAAAAAAAAATATGGGTAGTATAATCGAGTGAAAGCGTTATGCGTTACGCGTTACGTTGAGAAAAGTGTTACACGCAGGCGCAGTGAAACAGAATAATTATTTTCGAAATTTTTAAAATTCTTAAAATTTTCAAAATTTTTAGAATTTTCAAAATCAAAATTTTTAAAGTTAAATTAGTGTAAATAGTGTTGTATATTTTTCAGGCACTATTATTTACATAATAGTTATAAAAACACAAAAATACCATGGTGATCGTTCTTAAGGAGTAAACTCCAGTAGCGTGTCGGAGCTGACACACACTTTTTTTTAATACTCAAGTACAAGTTTAGAGTATTCGATTAATTTATACAGTAATAAAATTATCAGAAAATAAATTAAATATCTAATTTGAAAGCCTAAGTTACTATTGGGAATAAAATTTAATATTCGCAAAAAATAAAAATATATATTCAGTATCTGTCTTGCTAGAATTTACAAAATTTTCTTACTAAGGGAATATCCCTAAAATACTTGGCAATAAATTTCACTAAAATCTAAAAATCTCAACCAATACGTAAATTCGTTCTAAAAAAATGTATATTTTTCAGTGGGACCATTATATCATCACACAACAATTATTTTTTATACTTTTAACAAAAAAAAAAGACATTGCACATTAAACTAACGAAAAATAACTATACCAGTCCTGTCTGTATACACGTCTCGACTTTTCCAGCCACTTTTACATAAATTTTACTAGATAATAATTTAAATATTGCCAACAGCATTACGTAATTAATATCTACAGTATGACTGGAATAATACCACACAGTAGCGGAATTCCTCATCTCAGGATTTTCTATGGAAGCGTTTCGATTACAATTTTTTTTATAAATTTCTTTGGTATTTATTTAGAATAGCTACTACAACAGATAACTAATAAAAATATCTAAATAAGTTATTTTTATGATAAGAGTCAGACCGCTACCGTTTTTCATCTCATAGAATGAGCAAAATATTTAAATATGTTATGTACCTCTTAAAAAGGTTAATATGATAGTCTCAGTAAAAATACAAATAGATAAAGGAAATACAGGTAAAAAAATCCAAAAACTAATGAATCCAATTCTGATAGATATTTTCGGATATTCAAGAAAAAATCAAATGAATATTTTGGTTTAGCAAGCCTGTAACCAGAATGTTACTTTATTCTCTGAACATACCTGTATATTTAATACATACTAAATTAAATTCATCTTAAACATATTTTTGATATGGATATGACAATAACTAAATTGATTAATGCTTTAAATTGACCTATTGTCATATTAATAATCGTTTTTGGTTTAATTTTCCTTTCAACACCTTAATGAGTTCCAAAATTATATGTAAAAAAATTACTTTTTATTGTACAAGTTCACTGAAAATTCAGACGTCAATTTAATAGTTAAAAAACTAACTGTCATAAACAACACCATGGGTGAGACAAAAATGTTGAAAAATATATGCTCAAATTATGAGACTTAGGTTTACCAACACGACCATTAAAAAAAGTCGTTTTATTTTAATTCATCACATCATCTCTATATAAGATATTTATCAGAAGTACCCAAATCCAATACAAATTCTCTAGTTAATCAATCCTCCGGATCTAGTAATGTAAAAAAATATAATAAAAAATATAAAATCAGATCCGTTATTTTAAAAAAGGTTTGAGGAAAATATTCAGTATGAGAATAGCAATCGGAAGGGTACCATTCTGATTTATAGCACCACACCAAGTACGGAGACACGTATAAAAATACCAAAACTTTTACGCTTTGGTCCTCTATAATTATACTTCATAATAAAAAGCCCTGTTTAATTAATAATACTTAAGAATTGCGATGAGGAGTACAAATGTAAAGAAATTTTTCAAAATTGACAAAATTTCTAACTGCGTTACTGATTTTATATTGATGAGTTCAAGATACATCAAAAAATTTTTTAAATATGAATACATTTCCTCCTCGTCGTTTTGTTTTTAATTAGTTTTATTTTTACATAATTCTGCGCGCGTTGCTTTTATTTTTATTACATACACCACACCTACAGGAACGACGTGATTAATAAAGATATGACAATTCCAAAAATAAGGAAGAGCACAACATAGACGTAGGTGCAATACTCCTCGGAGAAGCTAAGCGCTTGCCAAATGGAATGATAGAGAGAACGGTGTTTAGGTGAATGTGTGAGTGATCCCCCCATAGAGGTTGTTGATTTTGTCGATAGGCCTCCTGGTGGTTCTATGGAGCTGGTGGAGAAATTTATCGTAGGTGAATAGGGACCAGAAAGTTCACCGGTGGATGTAAGACGGACGGGACACACTCTGGCAGTGTAGTCGGTGCCTGGATCGAGGTTTTCTATAGTACATTTACTTTCGGAAGACTTGACCACCTACAAAAATATGTATTTTTAAAATACCTTTATATTTTTATTCGGCATAAGATATAATTACCTCTTTATACATTTGTTCCTTCATCTTTGCTACAAGAACCCTATAAACGACAGAGTCAGTGAAGCTGTTTTTAGCTGGAACCCATTCGATTGAACAACTTCGTTGATCAACTTCAACTACTTTCGGAGCCTTTACAGCTGCTGGAGGTGCTAGATTTGTACTGAATTCATATTTTTCTGAAAAGTTACCTACTCCTGCATCGTTGGCCGCATTGATTTTAAACCTAGAATGATAAAAATAAATTATACATAATATGGTAATTTACGTTACAAAGCCGGGAACTGATTAATTACGGTGCGAGTTAGATGTTTAGAGCCAATGCGATGAAGAAGCTGGAATTATTAAACGAGTACCGTAATGACAGTTCACGGATTCAGTACTGTTTACCGGACTCAAACGAGTCTGGGAAAGCTTATAAAATCTTATAAATCTCTAGACACTAACCGGTATGTTGTAGCCTCACGAAGTTTGGTGACTTTACAACTAAGAGCACTACCTCTATATACACATTGATAATTTTTAGAATTATGTGTTCCCATTATCACTGCGTAGTGTGTGTACTCGGTATTCTTTCCTTCTCCCCATTTGAGTTTAATGTAGTTGTGAGCTACCCCTGAACACTCCAGCCTAAAAGAATAAAATATTTGCATCAATTAAAAAATATCAAAAAAATGATTTTGGAAACCGAAATTTTCTATAAAACGCATTTTTGTAAATTTTCGAAAAAATTTAATTAAATTCTCAAAATATGACTCACTTGATTTTAATTAACTTAATACTAACAAATAATGTTAAGCAAAAAAATATAAAATATATACATATGCGCATATATCTCGGTTTATTTTTGGAACGAAGTTCCCTTTCGCGCGTTACGAACAGTTACGCTGACGCTAGGAGCTAGCCTAAAAAAATTCATACCAAAATTTGTCACGACACTATGCACCGACACAATGCACCGACAAACGCATGTTTCTCTCTCTCACAGACCAAAAAATAAATAACTCTCCCTCTCTCTCATAGATAGATATAATACAATGCATAGAAAAGTGTTACGTCAGCTATGGGAGGAGCTTACAAATCTTTCTATTTCTAAACAAAACACAAAACTACAAACAAAACATATTTGTATTGAAAATGCCATAAAAGATTTTTCTATTACTTGTAGTGGTTTCTAATCAAAAATCTTAACGTTTTCCGGACACTTTTCATACGACCTATTGTATCCAATTTGTGATAGTGAATAAACATTGAAAGTTAGTGTAAGTGTTTAAATTTTATATGCATTTTAGTGGAATTGAGGTTATGTTTTGTTTCAAAGTTTATAAATTTTATTATGGTAATCTTGTAAATAATTATGTATTCTTTAACTATTAAATAGTATTCTGTTGCAGTAAAAATGGTGATGTGTTTCGTCCCCAATTGCAAACATTATAGCGAGCAGAAAAACTGCAATTTTTTTACTTTTTTTTTCTATTTTGCTTTGAACAGTGTAGTAGTGTCGCGACTTTGTTAATACAGGTTTTTTGTAGATAATAAATGTTAAAATAATAGAAAATAAAAAGAATAATGTATCCTGACAATGTTTCTGCACAAGTTCCGGATATTGTTGATAGAGTTAGGTAAGTAGAGATTTTATACAGACGATAATAAATGCTTATGTATATACAAACTCTCTGTTGTGTTTACAAATTACAATTCCTTCACTAATTAATCGAAAGGAACTTCGTTCCATCCGGGTGTCCTTTGACACCTCTCACTTTTTTTTTATATATTCCGGTCTAGATATAGTTGATATACGTTGATAATTTTACTTACTTGGGTGCAGAAGGTGGAAATCTTTGAGTACTAGCTTTAAAAGATGATGAATAAGGACCAGGACCTACTTCATTCACAGCTCGTATTTTGATCTTATAATTTGTATCAGGCTCTAAATCTTGTACTTGATAAAACACCAATGGACCTTCTAAATCTTCGAATCCCGTATTACTCACAGATCCTTCAGCAGTTATTGTTTTATCACCAATTTCAATAGTATAATGAGTGATGGGGCTACCATTCTAATAATTAAAAATATATAAGTTATTATCTAAACGCCAGTTGGTTAAAAGTAACAGTAATACCTCATTAGGAATATTCCAATATAGGCTCATAGTAGTAGGTGTTGATTGCGCTTTCAACATAGTCACAGCAGATGGAGCTGCTGCAGGTGTTAATGTTGTTGCAACTGGTGAATAATTACTAAATCCTGCACTATTTCCAGCTTGAACTCGAAAACAGTAGGAATGGTACGGTGTTAATCCTTTTACATCATAATTTAATTGAGGACCGTGGTAAACACTGGCAAATTTGTCTTCATTCATATCAGGACTCATTTCTAACCTAAAATAATATTTAAGCTTTATTATAATACAAGTCTATCACAAGTTACATTAACAACTTCTTCATCACAAATACTTAAATACACATTGAAATCTTATATAAGAATTTGGAAATGTGATTTTATTAAAAACTTAGTTAAAGGATGGAGCTAGTACTCTGCGGTCCTAGAAATGTCACATTATGGATCAAATTCAAAATTGGTAAAAGGAACTCAGTGCAGCTGAAAAACTCTTCAGTCCAAACACAAGTAAAAAGAATAATACGACCTTCACTGTAATAGAACCAGAACTCTGAGTAATGTCAGAAATGCTCACATGACTCTCTCCACTAAGGTACCTTCTATGAAAAATGGGCAAAGTGGATAGTGGAACATGCAGATTCTGTGAGTATTTTTTTTTATTAAGGATGTCCTCGTAGGTATAGACCTAAATACAAATTTACCGAAACATCTATTGGGGCAGAAGAGACAATTTATTAATTTGGGATTTAAAGGCCTGCAAGTTAGGACGAGTGGGGAAGACGTGCGAAAGGAAGGAGTTCCACAATCTGGAGACCCTGGGGATGAAGAAACAATCGAATCGATCCGTTCTCGATGTCCAGCATTGAACAGTATAAGGGTGCATGGAGTTGGCACGTCGCATTGCTCTGGCTGGTCTGACAAGTGGAGGCATTATAGAGCGGAGTTCTTCTGAGCAAAATCCGTTTATATATCGGTACAACAAGGAAAGATCAGACACTGCTCTTCGGTGGGAAATGGGGCTAGGTTTTTGGTGATACTGGTGTCGTTTATTAGTCGAAATGCTCTTCTCTGTATTGCATCAAGAACTCAGACTCTTGACGGAGCCGCCGAATCCTACATGCGAGCAGTATTCAAGTTGGATGGAGAAAAATATTTCCGTGCTCTAAAGAGAAAGCCTAAATTTCTTTCCGCTATGGATGCAATATGTTCGTTCCATAGTAAGTCCTGGGAGATCGTTATACCAATCAACGTAATGGAGTCGCCCGCTACCAGTGTCTGATCGTTGATTGTAATGGATGAGTCGCATGTTTGCCTCTTGTTGGATAGGCAACATGTCTTTGTCTTGGAAGCGTTGAAATTAACAAGATTCTTTCTTCCCCACTCGTCTACAATTCTCAAATTTTGATTGAGAGAAGCCGTTGTGAATCTTCTGTCCTCTTCCAGAATATCTAGAGGTATGGGACGGTTGTGCGCTTTACTACAGTGTAGGTTGCTATCATCTGCAAAACCATGTTTGTATGTATGCTAATGAAACGGCTGAACATATTACCTGTAACTGCGGAGTAATTGTTCACCAACGACATATCTGGGACAGGTCCTCTTAGAACCTGATCAGATTACAAACGTTCATCTTAAATGGATAAAATACTTTCTAAAATGGACCCAAAAAAAATGTAGATTATATACAAAATATCTTTAAGGTCGCAATGTAGTAAGGTCACCTTGGATAATCGACCCAACTTATGAAATGAAATAGAAACAAATACAATTTTCGATAAAATGTTTGTGATAACTTACCTATATTCGCTAATAGCAGCGCCATTACATTTGGGCTCCGTCCATTCAACATATACTTGATGAGGACTCTTGCATGTAACTTGTGGTATTTCAGGTGTATTTGGTGGTGCTGCACCACTCGTCATTTTTAAAGATTCAGACCATACTCCAGGCCCTATTCGATTCACCGCTCGTACTTGGAAGATATAATCACATCCCGGACTAAGTGTTGTTATCGTACACTCAACCTCTTTACTTTTATGAACAATACTCTGACTACCATCAGGTGATGTCATTTCGACTTCGTAGTCCAAAATTGGTGCGCCACCATTGTAATCTGGCTCCATCTATAAAAATTATTAATATTAATACTATGTTTACTAATAATATAAGTATTACACTTACCCATCGGATGGTGACAGAGTTTGCTAATGATTTTCCGACAATTCTTGGTTGCGAGCACTGACCTGGACTAACGGCATCCGTGGTCACTGTACAGGGATCAGAAAAATTGCTAACACCACCCGCACTGACACAACTCACTCTAAGCTGGTAGGTAGTACCGGGTGTCAGTTTATCACAGACTGCTTCTGTTTCTAGGCCCTGGTAGACGGTCTCGTAGCCACTACCTGAATTTACTTCTAAAATGTACCTACAAACAAAGCCAACACGATTAAACCAAATTTTAAATGGACAACAACAGCTAAAAAAACTTACATGGTTATGTCGGATCCTCCAGTGTGATTAGGTGGTTCCCACTTTAACTTGAAAGAATGTGCGTGTATCCTTCCTTTAACTACAGGTTTCGACGGCCTAGAGGGCTTGTCAGGTAATGTACTGTAGGTCACTGGGTCTGACCAAGGAGAAGTACCACTTTCATTCTTTGATTTTAACCTAAAACTTCTGCATTAAATACCTTTCAAAATACAATTAATGAAATTATCTTACCTAAACGCATAATTACTATATTCCCTCAACCCCCTACAAATGTACTGGGTCTCACTTCCCGAATAGACGATCATAAAACCGTACTTGCTTTCCATATCGTCCATTTGCAAGACAAACTCATCATCTTTCGGCCGCCTTTCCCAGGCAAGATGTAATGAAGAAACATTGTTTTCACATAGTGTTGGAGGATTAGGTTGTAGTGGAGGATTATCAAAGGTGCTATATGCAATACAATCCGAGTATAAACTCTTTCCAACGTCGTTAAGAGCTGCTAACCTGAAAATAAAAAATGTATCTTTAATATTAAGCAGAACCAATAACACTCCATCAAACAACAGGCTGGATAGAAGAATTAGTAAGAGTAGAAAATCTCTTGATTTCTATATAACAATAAGAGTAAATTAAATGTAACAACTAGTTAAGATAGGCGAGGAAATGAAACACTAAACCAACCAACCCTTGCAGGGATAATACTGCAATAATATTTTAAATTTACCTGAAGGTATAAAGAGTTGCTGGTAGTAATTTCTGTAATGTGTGCGTTTTACTCCTCCCTCTGTAGAATTCGACAAATTCACCACCTTTTCCTTCATCGTATTCCAAAACATAGCAATTTATATGGGCACCATTATCATTCACTGCATTCCAACGTAATTGAAGTGAGTTTCTGGTTCGATGCAACAATTTGGGAGGCTGAGGTTGATCAGGTTCGCATGGAGGTGTGATAAATTTTACTGGATCTGTTGCTGAACCTTGAAGCTCATCTAGATGTACCTAATGAAAGAAAATTTTAGATATAGAATCGCCACCGTAAGGTGGCGCAGTTATTACCTCACATATTTAAACGATAAATTCTTACTAAATTAAGTACTATGAAGTCATCGTAAGGTGGCGAAGTGGATACCTTCCCACGTATCAGGCTTACACAAGTTATTCCATGAAATACTTTTGAACTATTTTATAAATAAAGTTTTTTTTTGAGTATGTGTACAGTACTCTACGATTCTGTGTGTGTGTTCTTGTAGAGGTGGATAAAATCAAATTCAACCTGAATGTTTTGCGAATATCTCGATACTTAACTAGTTTAAACCACATTTTATTTAGCCTAGGCATAAATATTTAGTCTTGAAAATTTATAGTTGATATAAACGTACTTTTTATTATCAGTTAATAAGTTGTTAACTGTAATTTGACAGGTTCATAAACATGAGAAGTTATCTGTTGTAGTAACCAACTGGTATATGGAATATATTAGTAAGTTGATTGTGTGTTTCACTGTAAATTAATTTTAGCACCAAACGCATATAAATTATATAATATACAGCAATATTACTTTAAGTGCATTCTATGTACTTGGTACGTTAAAATATGTTTTACTGTAATTAAGAATGTAGAGATGAAAATTATCGCCAGCCAAATTGAGTTTGCTGTTAATGTAAAGCATATATAAATCGAAATTTTGATTCAGCTGTCACTGTATTGATATATTGTTTAACATTTCTTCATATAATTCTAGGACTAAGTAAATACTGCTATCAAAGATGTTATGATAAAATTAATAAAAGTATTAATTTTACCAACAATCTAACTATAATTTATATGACAAGACTGTTAAGAGACGTAATTAACAGTGGTAGTTATATCAAATAACAGAAGAATGTAATAACTTACTTGCAAACAAACAGAATACTCCTGTCCAGGTTTTAAGTCTTGTATCCTGCATGAGAGAGACGTCCCACTGTAGATGGATTTAAATTTCATTTCTTTACTTTTATCACTAAGAAGCACTTCGTACCTCAAATCAGATTCTGAAATATCGAAATCTTGACTATCGTTGCTTGCCGATTCTGATAAACGCACGGGCGGGGCCCATTGCAGTAAGGCACTACGGGAACTAAGTTCAGACACCTAAAATTACATTATATAAAATATGAGAGCATTAGAATTAAATTTTATATGCAATCTACAACATACTAAATAGTCGAAATTTTAGTAGATAATGGAGATAACAGATCAGATTTGAAACAAAATTTTCGAAAGCTACATTAAAAAAAATGAAAAAGCTATTTAATAATTCGAATTATAAATTAAAGAAAAAAATTGAAAACTAACAGAGAAAGACTTTTTTATTACCTTTGGTGCCTGGACGGACGACAAAATATCAGTCGCTATTTGTATGGAATCCTCTTCATCAGGCACACTACTTTCCTCTCCATCTTCACTGGTCCCTACACTATTCATTCCTTTTTCCTTTACACTACCCGTTGATCTTTTTAAACCGTTGACTAATTCTATAAAAGAAAAACTTAATAGTTTCTAGAACGAATAAGTAACAATAAACATTTAAAAGTTGCGATGATATAATTAAAATTATCTACATTAACAGAGAAATAGATAAAAATGGATTTATAAATATTGACTTACCTTTCCTAGGTAACAGACTATCGTTTTTTTGCTGTTTATCATGCAGCTTTTTCTTAAGTTTAATATGTTGCCTCTGTGCCCTTTCGTCCTTATAATACGTGGGATTTGGAGGCGGTGAATGCCCCAGGTGGGTGGGTACCGGGTGTCCTGTTTGAAGATTGGAATGGAATTGTTGCGGGGGGTAACCGGTAGGTATACCGGGGTAGAATTGTTGAGATTGGGGATTGTTATTACCTGGGCCGCCACCCTGAAATAAAAAATATATTAAGTAAAACACATTTTATCTATCTATTCAAATCTTATTGTTACTAAATAAGATACAAATATAATACAACCTACACTAATCTGAGATGGTGTGTTGCTACGAGAATTAAAATTGTACTAAACCGGTTCACTACTTGAAAAGACACATATTCTCAAATGAAAAAGGACAATCACAAAAAAGGTATAGAAAAAGTGTAGTAATCTGTAAAATCAATTCACATTTATAAACATCAAACAAGTTAAAGAGAATGTTCGTATCTTTTATTCCACAAAAAAGACATTTTCTGAAATATGTTGTTTAATAATACAATATACAGAATGTCCCATATCTTTTCAGCCAAATTAAAATAGCAATAAAAAAAAATTTAAGGTTTTTGTGAGATAGATCTTTTTTTGTTCAATTAAAATTAAGAGATTTTGTTGTTCTATTGTATTCCCAATCAAGGATTGTACTTCGATCGGATTGTACTTGAAATCTACACTTATTGTACTCATTTGTGCTTCGAATCGACAGCCGCTGGACTTCTACCTATCTTTTGTGCACTAATCGACAGTCGCTAGAGTTTTACCGATATATTGCGCTTCTAATTGACAGTCGCCATACTTTGACCGACATTTAGTCTAGTTTATATAATCGATAGTCGCTATACTTCGACCAAACTTTTGTGCTTCTAATCGACAGTCGCTGTATTTCGACAGAGGTCTTGTGCTTCTAGTCGACAGTTGCTGTACTTCGATTGGAGTTTTGCACTTCCAACCGACACCAGTACCTACCTTCAATCAGCATTTTGCGCTTAAAATTGACCATCACACTCAGACTAGTTGATAATTGTTTCTTTCTAATCTTTCAAATTCAAAGAGAAGAGAATAAACTTAAAAAAGTGTGTCGCAAACTAAAGAAACAATAATAAAGTTGTTAAGAACCAAAATATAAAATTCGGTAGACGACCAATAAAACTAAATCACTTAGTAGAGCTTTAAACACTTCATTAACAAAATATTAAGAATTATATCAACAAATAAACTTGTGCAATGTGAAAGGCAACAAACAAGATGAATATAGGTGGGTTTGAATTCCGAGAAAAGATCCGGTCAGTTCATCTAGTTACATAAAATAAAGTTTCCGAAAACGATTTCAATTAAAACAGCTATTAACGGGAAGTTAGGAAATCGATACCGAGAAATTGATTTGCGTTATAGAAAATCCTAAAAAGTTAATAAGAAGCTAATTAATAGTTTTATTTAATAAATCAACAAATTTATGTTTATAAACAGTAATCAGGAATATAATTATCGATAGGTAAAATATATATACAAAAACAACCGAAGGAATTCCAATTTTAATAAAAAGCATAATAACAAGAATTTATTACATTTAGTGACCAATTAAAAATAGTATTCTAAACTAAACTATAAATCAGGCAAAAGGAAAGTTGAACGTTTTGATATCAGATTGTAATTTTTGTTAGCTGCAAACAATACAAAATTTATGATTTTTGTTAGTTAGAATACACTTAGTAATAAGGCAGAAGGGATGATTACACCGTCATAACGGGCAAATTGAGAAATTACAGTGACACAAGCTACATAATCACATTACGACAGAAGATGTTTTTTTGAAGTAAAACTTCTTTAGTCACGACTAGGGGTAACTCAGTAATTCTAACGGACGTGACGTCATTCTAATGTACCGCGTACCGGAAACAAAACCTGATACAAAATACCTAACACGATTCCGCCTACTATATTAAATAAAATTAAATCTGTAATTGTATGAATTGACAGCTTGTCAACCAAAATACATTGGTGGTAAATAGTTTAAATTTGTGTATAAAGTGTTTGTTTTAAATATGAATAAACAAAGTGGATTTATTAATGAAGAAAGTAATGAAAAAATATTGAATGAAAATGAGTGAGTACCTACTCTATATGCATACATTTTATTTTTGGTGTGTAATTACACTATTTATACCTAATTATTTATACCTAGCTATTTTCGTTTTATAGACTTAAAGAGCTAAAAAGAAAAAGAAATTGTGAACGTCAAAGGGCATATTATCAGCGCCAGAAAGATTAGAAGAAAAATGAAAATGAAAAAAAGACGAGACAGCGACATTCATTATGATTTGATTAAGTAAGTTTATATAACATACATACATATAATGATAGTAAATAATTGTTTATAGGGAAGCTTTACGTTAAGTAAAGAAGCATGTTGCACGTTTTTGTTCATAAAATAATAATATTCGAAATGTTTTAACACTTGCTTATACTTATTTTAGGTTTGGTTAGGTAGCCATAAAACCACTAGTCAGGATGGCTGATCTTTTACCAGCAATAACAGATCCTTCGTAGAACTGAAGAAAACAAACTCAACTCAGGATTTTAAATTTTATGGAATATGCTATAAAATGCTATAAAATGAAATGGTTATCTAACTATCGAAGGCTCTTGTGTTGTGTTGTGTTGTATTACAATAAGGTAGATACAGCTACAAAATCACACATTCTAAACGTAATGTGTGTATATTTTTAATATTGTTTACCTATTATTGAAGCAAAACTTCTTTAGGCGCGACTAGGGGTAACTCTAATGTTAGATTCTAACGGAAGATTCTGATGGAAGTAACGGTGTGATTTCAGCTATGGGAGGAGCTTAAATTTTCAAAATTTTCAAACGGTTTCAAATACATTAATGGTATTTAGAGAGTAAAATCTATGTTTCACATTTTAGTTATCATAAACCTATTATTTCATATATAAAAAATAATGATAACTTTCAAATTCCTATTTCTAATGAATAATATAAATATAACATCTCATTTTTTGTAAAGTATATAGACAATAAATATAATTGAATTGTAATTAGATATTTATTTTCCGATACGTACGTCAAAAAGTTTTACTTCAATCGCGCGTAAAGGTTACACGCACACTCTTTTTTTTATATCTTCGAGATGGAGTAAAAAAGTAGATAACTTTTAAAGACTTTATTGTATTTCAAAGTATTTTCTACTTTTGTATTCGCTCGAACTAACTCTTAACACTTATTCCACTCGTTTGTTCGTCCATCGACTGCACTTTGTAACGAATGAAATCTATGATCATGTAGTCGGTTCTTTATTTTCAGAATCGTAAAAGAAACTTGGAGACTTAGGTTGAGAGTATAAGGAGGATTGTCTAACAATTCGATCTCTGTTTTTGGGTCAAAAATTCAATTGTCTTGGTGCAGAAAGATTCGTCGATTGGGGTTAGTTATTCGCGCTTTGTAGCAAATAAATGGTTGTATACCATCAGCTTTTCCACGTTAGATCATCAAGCAATTCTCTTTAACCACGTTCTGTTTTTAGTTAACAGATGCAGTATCCATCAGGAATGCACATTCTACTTGTCTTTTTTTTTTAATTAAGATTTTTGAAAGTCTTTATTTTACGTTATGTCACATGTCGGTTTACCACTTCTCAACTAAAAGACCACTTTTATCAGTCTAAACTTTGAATTTATTAGATGGTCTAAAAAGTTCGTAAGTTAACACACAGATAGAAAATGTCATTAAAGAGAAATTAAAAAAAATGTCCCATCCGGCAGGACTCCAACCGGTAACCTTTACTTTCACGCGGTAACGCTTTAACAAATCCAGCCACAGATGCCTTAATAATTAGTCAGGTTTTTTATTGTATTGATTCAACTTATGTGACATGTGACACTCACTACCTCCTTAACCACATTTATGAATGATGTTAAAGAAAGAGATTGTCAAATCGACAATTAAAACATCAAACTCTAAGTCACTTATTTTTGCCCTGTCTTATATTTTATTAGGTTAGGAGACCGGAACCATGGATTTTTAGTAAACAAATTATTTTGAGATACCTCTCATAGGACTTTTGAAATTTAGAAAATATACAAACAAGAAATTGACATTAAGAAGAAATTGATAGCGTTACTATAATTAAATCCTTATGATTTTTAGTTAGTACCAACATTCAAAAGATAAGTAACAAATTTGACCGCTGTCGGAGAATTAGTTCGTGAGACATATTCTAGCATTGCTAATAAAACAACTTTTGTTATCGAAAATAAATGGATAAAAAGAGCTTTGTTTGATAAAAATTATTGGGATTCTGTAGGCCAAGGTTTTCTGTGGTATCCCTCGACCCAAGTCCGACCTGTTTCAGTCTGGAAACAGCCTGTTTCAGAAAGAACTTCCCGAATGGTCTTTCTTAAATAGGATAAAGTTGCCACGGACAACTCCTGCATAAAATGTAGGAAACATTAATTTGTAGCACTACCCTGAAAAGGACAGTGATTCCTACAGAAGGGTAGAGGGAAAAAACTCAATATTATTATATAACCTTAAGAAAAAATTGTAATTTACTTAACAATAAACATTTTACAAAGTCAAAAGCACAAGGAAAATCAACCGTTAAAAAGTAAATGTTAAATTTAAACAAAGCGAAATAAGCATCGAATACGATGCACGCACCAGATGCTCACTAAGTAGTCGTTACAGACGAAAAACATAAAAAGTCCAAAAAATAATTTTAAATATACTAAAGTGAAGTTCATCAAAATGGCTGAGACTCTAAAGATATCAAAGGAATACGGTGTAAAGTGGATTCCACAATCGATCAAAAGCAACAACGTGTTGATTATTGAGAGCAATGTTCAGTGATATTCAAATATAATAAAGACGAATTGTCCTGTGGATGAAATATGGCTCCATCATTACACTCCAGAGTCCAATCGACAGTGAGTCGATAAACCGACTCCAAAGAGTGGAAAGAAGCAACAGTTTGTTGGCAAGATTATGGAATCAGTATTTTTGGATATTTAAGATATAATATTGTTTGATTTCCTCAAGAAGGGCCACAGTGTTGTTGGAGCGTTTGTAGTGAAACATCAAGATAAAACGGTCCTATTTAAAGTATAAATAAGTACTTTTCCATTAAGACAATGCAGCGTGTCATTAATGAATAAAAAAGATGATAAAATTGCATGAATGCTACGAATTGCTTCCATAGTAACCTTTAGATCTAGCCTCCAGTGACGTTTTTTGTTTGCAGATCTCAAAAGAATGCTTGCGGGAAAGAAACTAGAGCTTATTTTGAGGCTAAAGATAAATCGGTTCATATTAAAAATGATTAGAAAATTGCAAGAATGCTACGAATTGTTTCCACATCCATCGTAATCTCCAGATCTGGCCTCCAGTGACGTTTTTTTGTTTGCAGACAAAGAGAAATTTAGCACCGATAAAATAGTAATGGTCGAGACTAAGGTTTATTTTGAGGCTAGAGAGAAATCGTTACTAAAAAAAATTGTATCGAAAAATCGTCCTCAAAGGAAAATAAATTCAAACTTTACCAAAAACCAGACCCAAAAGAAGTATAAAAAGTAAAGAAGAGAGTATTTTGATAATATCTGCATATAAACATTTTACTAAAAAAATACAGATATATGTAATTAAAAAATGAAAGAAACATATTGCAACCCTGCATAGTAGAATGACGCAGCATCAAGAATAATCGAGTGATTCCCAGAGTGTAAACAGATAAAATAAAAAACATATTTGAATGATAGATAGTCAAAAGACCATAGAGAGTTCATACAAAAATGGACGTTTAACATAATAAGATAAATGGCAATTATAATAGTGTATGCATTTCATATTCAAATGTTGTGAATGTATTAAGTTTATTTTTAAAATGCAATGGAACTAATAAGGAAATTCCATATGTAAATATTTCATGATCAGATAAGAATGTGTACAGAAAGCAAAGTAAAAAAATATACAACATTGTTAATACCAACTCTTATTAGAAACATTTTAATACTATAAATAACTTTGTAATTACTAAGTTTAATATTTTATTGCAAGGTCAGTAAGTAGTATTAACATATGTTGTACAAATAAGACACATCACCAAAGAAAATTTGCATTTTAAATGAAATTTTCCCGAATAAATCACTGACCTACCTTAATATCTTCACCTTTTTCTTCAGTTTTTTCATCTTTATTATCCAAATTCATATTATTATTAGACAATATTGCTATTTGTAAGTCGTACTTGCGCGATGTACACGCAGTAGCTGATGGTTAGTATGTATGTGTATAAGTACGATACGTACAATATTATAAAACGGTTACGTTGCTTTCCGACGTATTATGTTATCATCACGTAGATAAGATTAGTATAATGGGTTAATAAAATTACTGAATTTTTTTAACAAAAGGAAATAAAAATCTTTTTTAAATTGAAACAATATGAAAAGAAAGACAATAGAAACACAAATCAGGAAACTACTAATTACTTTTCCCAGTCCATTTGCTGGGAAAGTATAATTTTACAAGTTCTAATTAATAATATTTTCAAATTGAGATTAACAATATCAAACTGCAAATAAACACATAAATTGTATGTTTATTATTTTATACAGTGCTGTAATAAGCTATTTTACGGACTAGTTTGAGTCCCGGAAATAACTTGTATGTATGTATGAGCAAATTAGGGGTAACAGATACACCTGCGACCTATAACATCCATTGTGTCAATCTTTTCTTGCTATATTTCTGATGATTTCCTCAGGCTTATAGCAGCTCTTCTAGTCCTATCTTTTTTAGAAAGTTTAGGATATCGTAGGGCTTCAAGTTAGGTAGATCTTCCTCTTCTGAGATAACTCTTCTGGTTGTAGTTTCCCTGGAGCGTCTTCGATTGTCTTAGTCCTTCTAGATCGTTCCAGTACTTGGATTTTTCGCTATCCATTTTTTTCTTAGTTTTTCTAAGATTGTATTACTGCCGACTCCACAGGATGGTTCTGGTCCCAGGTATGGGGTTTCAGCTCCTTCTTTGGCCAGCTTGTCTGCTGTTTCGTTTCCTTCTATTCCTATGTGTCCTGGAACCCATAGAAAAGTAACAGTGTTATTCTGTTATTCTTTGCTAGGCATTCCCAGACCATCTTTGAACTGATTGTGTGTGAGTTCAGAGATTTGATGGCTGCTTGGCTAACTGACATGATTACAATTATTTGTCCACGATAGTTCCTTTCGATATTAAAATCTATACATCTTTCAAAGGCATGGATTTCCGCTTGACAGATGCTTGGGTGCGCACCCAGGCTTTGTGAGTATTTGGTTCTAGGTCCAAAAACCCCTGCTCCTGTTCTTTTATCTGTCTTGAAGCCATCCGTATACCATTTTATGGCGTTTTGGCTGAGCCCCAATATGGTGTGTCTTTGTCCCATTAAGATCTAATTCCCAGTTTTGCAGCGAATTTTCTCACAAAGTTTCTTTGGCATGTCATCTTGGGTCATTTCCTAAGTTTGATCAAGTTAAAGTGATAGCGGTCTTTCCTTGATTTTTCCTTCTTTGACCATTCTATATATTGTTTTCTTCCTACTTGAATTTGCACTGGCGAGAGATTTAGGATTACTTCCATTGCAGCAGTGGGGCATGTTTCCATTGCTCCAGTGATATATGCACCGGCTAGTCTCTGAATCTTCGAGAGGTTTATCCTCGTAGTGGTCAGATTAGCTCTCATGCCCTAAGCTACTGCCCCATAGGTGATGATTGGTCTCACTATTGCCGTGTACATCCATTGCAATGTCTTTGGTCTACAGCTCTAATTCTTTCCAGCAATGTTTCTTCACACCATGAGGGCTTTTGTAGTTTTGTGTATCATTTCGTTTTCGTGTTTGAAATAACTTATTAACAGGATTATTCACATTTTTAAGAGATTTTATCTTTAAAATTACAAAATCCAGCCAATAAAAAAATAAACAGTAACTTTGTAATTTGAATTTCCTTGCAAGCTGAATGCAGGAATAGCTTTAAAGAGAAAATCTCCACTAGACACGTTAATAGCGGTGGGTATTATTTGTTGCTAAGTAAAAAGAATCTGTCTACAATTTTCTCTTTTGAATCAGTTCGTTATAAAACATTGTACGCTACACGGCTGTGAATTGTTATTACCATTACCTTATTTGTTTAGAAATTCCAGCCTCGGCTCTAAACATCTACAGCTCGACAGATATAACTGCAACCTTCAAGGTCAATTCATCGTTAGTGGGAGGAGCCAAGAGTCAGTTGCTCTCAAGCAGTCGATGCGTAAACATCCGTATACTTAACATTGTACTTGTTTCCTAGTGTGTTTGCTACGTTGTCAGATAACTTCGTAAATCGTGCAATTATCAGTATCAAACAAATTTATCTTTCTAATTTAATAGACTTCCATTCATTCCGTTCATTTTAAAGGGTATGACTAATAATTTTGATATTAATGCACTGATAATAAATAGATATAATTATAAACTCATTACAGTAACTATGCAGTATTAATATTACAGTTCAATACCTCTAAAATAATATTCGATTAGGCATCACCGCATCAACCAACGTCTGTCGTGTTCGGTCGTGTCAAATCGCCACGGTTGCAGTTATATCTGTTTAGCTGTAACTCGTACCGTAATCAATCAGCTCCCGGACTTGTAACGTAAATTACTATTTCAAGCCCAATTTGTAGAAAGGGTAATAATCTTAGGTATTTACAAACAAAATGACACAAAAGATTCAAAATTTTATATTGACGCAATGATGACCCTTATTAGTTCAGTTAAATTTGAAATTGTTTATTATTAATTTTTTTTTTCAGTTTTTATAATCTCAATTGAAATGAAAGTATCGATAGAGAATTGAAGAAGTACACAAAGTAAATTTGTACATTGTGTAAATGGTTATCTGTAACTATTTAAGATAAATAAACTATTTGTATAATCTGATTTATATTAAAAATTAATTGTATCATTGTATGAAATTTTATTTAAATATTATTTGTACAAACATACTTATTGATTATAAAGAAATCTAAACATTCAAGTGTTTTCAAAAAGTATATCGCTTACATCAACTCCTACTATACGCCCATATTCATTGAGTACATATGAATGAAACCTATGTTATGAATGAACAGTTTGATTGACAAATTACAATAATGATTGTTATTACAATGGATAAGGGATAGTGCATTTATGTAGTGTTACATCAATTTAACATGTCATCGGTTCAGAAAGGATGAATATTTACGAACCAATTTGAGAAAAAAATATGGAACACAACAATAGAAGTACTGACCTACGAGTGAAAATTAAAGGAGTAGATATTATTATAAATGAAAGAAAAATGCCAGATGTTTTAATTTAGAGTGGATATACAGGTTGAAAAAGAAGTCCAATAACAGTACATTGAGAGCAAATTGGAAAAAAGTTCTTTCTACTTCCACGTAGGATAAGGTAAACTTAACCAAAGATGTTGAAGAGAAAAAATATAGAAAATATCTATATAAATATACAAATGGACAGAAACAAAGCAAGATTTACATAAAGAACAACGAAAGGACAGTAAAGAGGAAATTTGAAGATTTATATATATCAAAGGTTAATCGTGGGGTGACAGTCAAATTTTGTAGGTAGGAAAGAGTAGATCTATAAAATAGTCATAGAACTTGCTTACCAAGTAGCAGAAGAGGACATAGACTTTAACGAAGAAGTTGAAGAGGCAGTAAAAGATATTAAAAACGCTGAAGAAGATGAAATACTGGCACACGCCCGAAGAATATAAGAACATAATAAAAAATATAAAGCAAAAGAAAACACCAGAATACAACAGGATTAGTAACAAGATTTTTAAGAACCTTCCGCATAAGGTAGTGATCTACGTTATCTATCAATAGGATCCTAAAATATAGGCATTTTCCAAAAAGATGGAAAAAAGCAGATGTTATAATAGTCGAACAACTAAACATCTTGCCAGACGAACAATTTGGATTCAGAAAGGAGCACTCAACAGAACTTCAAGTTTTAAGGCCAGCGGTATTTATCAGTGAAAGCGTAAACAGGAAAAATTCAACCGGCGCAGTTTTTTTTTTGATGTCAGCAAAGCGTATGACATTAAAGCACAAAATAATTTGGGATAAAGATGGGCCCAATAACTTCAAGATATGGAAAACCAGAAGTCTCGCAAGGAAAAATGCGATCCCCACTGCTGTACACAATATTTACAGCAGACGTACCTAAAACAACACATGCCATGTTATCAATATACGCTGACAATACTGCAATTGCAACAAGAAGTACACAATCAAGGATGATTACGAGATACCTACAAGGAACAATGGACGAAATAAAAGAATGGTGCATAAAATGGAAAATATCGATAAAACAGCAAAAACCAAGGCAGTTTTGTTTAAGTAAAGACACCACCAACCATATGAAGATATAACGATGGGAGAAGACAACATCGAATGCATTAGAGTAAAATACCTAGGAGTCACCATGAATCAATAATTATACTTCAAAGAACACATCGACAGCGTAGTAAAGAAAGCAAAATACGCAAGAAGCAAGCTTGGATGGCTAATTGGAAGCAGAGCCAATTAAACTTAAGGATAAAATTAAGACTGATTCAAACAATAATAATGGCATGGGACCACGCATGCAAAACTACCATGACAAAAGTAAAGGTACAACAAAATTGATGTCAACGGGAAGCGGTTATCGCACCTTGGTACATAAGAAACAATCCGTTATTCCACGTTTTGGAGATGAAAAATTACAGATACCATAAAAGAAAAAGGCACGTGGAACCATGTACACCGTGATCTGAGGGAATTAACAGAGTTTCGACCCAGACGAAGGCTCTTGCAACACAAGAGGCCTAAGATGCAGCTTCGGCTGAAGTTTAGAACCAGAAGACAACAAAGCGCCAAAGTGACAAAAGAGGCACCACAGAGATAGAAAGCAACAAAATTCAGAAGATTGAACAAAAAGAAAAGGAAGCAACAATAGCCAGATACCAGGAATATAGTCCAAGAGCACTGTCTTGGCAGAAGCTCTTCATCTCAGTAACCAAAAACTAAATGAGAAGAAAAAAACTGTAAAAGACTTAAGGACAGTAGAAGACGGAAAAAACTAGACTCTATAACTCAGATAACAATCTATACAAATAAATAAAATTGAAGTGTCGGTTGGTAATACGAAAATAACCGCTTTTTACTAAATGTATATGTAGATATACACAATACATATACCAAAATAACATTTTTTACTATTTTTGTCTGTCTGTCGGTTTGTTCCGGCTAATCTCTGGAACAGCTAGACCGATTTTGACTGGACTTCCACTGACAGTCAGCTAATGTTATAAGGAGGAAATTAGGCTACTTTTATTTTAGAATTATACACAAAGGCTGCCGTTGCGCGGGTGCAGAACACGCGAGTGGGCTATTGCTAACAGTTGTGTCTCAACCACTTCGTTTAAAAATTGATTTCCAGCACTTATATCCTATCCTTTTAAACGCGGATAATAAAAGTAAAAAACTAGAAACTAGAAAATGATTTATTGGGATGTCATAAAGGATCAGTGAATATTGGAAAAACAGGAAAGGATGACAATGGAGTGACAAATCACGGGATTTTTACGTTTTCAGTAAATTTAATCCAAAGACAACTCTTATTACATATTATATAATTTTAATTAATTTTTATTAAATAAAAGTGGTAGGATTGATTTATGCTTTTTTTACAGTGAAATTCTAATAATAATAAAAACTTCAATAAAAGAAATGTACACTTCAGGGTATGTATAGTAACAAAGTGCTTTATTAAGACCAGAAATACATTTTAAATTGAAATATATAAATTATTGCATTAATAAAGTGTCAAGTTACTGTATAAATGTAAATTTATTCATTGCCTATTCCCATATTATGACCAATTTATTATCGAAGATAGTAAAGTGAAGAAAATTTGCTTAAATGATATTAACATTTATTGCTATGGATTAGCTATTAACAATAGAACTATTATCAAACATTAAAAAACTTTATGCAATTAAATGCGTTTACGTAAACAAATTTTACATAATTTTAACCAATAATTTTTAATCGCTCGCCAATTAACCGACCACTTTGGTAATTTCTCTAAAGCGATGTCACAATATTAATTTAAAAGGTTTTTGAACCTTTCAAATTAACAGCAATTAAATAATGAAGCATGTCCTATCTCAAGCTATAAGACGACTTTTTTAAAGCAGGTGTGAAAGTACTTTTTATCGGTCTTAGTCAAGGTTGACAGTAAATATTTATTTTTTACGCAAATGTTCAATAAACATGCAGATGGCATCAGACAATAATTCTATCTGATCGTGCTCTATCTGTAATTAAATTTGTTAAAGAATTAAGTGGATATTACAATGTTAAATATTCTTCTCAGTAGAAATACAATAAAAACAACACTACACTTACGTTTGAGCCTTTGAGGGAAGCAGTATTAGTTTTTGATTTTAATGATGGCGGCGATGTGAATTAGAATAAATAAATTAGATTAAATTATAATAAATATATGATTTTTGAAAGTTGTATATTCACAACTGTGTTTTTTACTAGGTACCTTGGTTTTAATTTGTTATATGTTACTCACTTCAACGTTTATGTAAACAGTGAAGTGTTTTAATTTATAAATAAAATTAATTACAGCCGAAGAAGTAGCTCTAGTTGTTGCCCTTCATTACAGGTAAGGTATACCTCGAAGTCCAATGTGTAATGCTCTTAGATGTTTCATAGGAACTGGTTTCTACACGAGATTACATGGACATGGAAGGCGATGAATCAGCTTACGTTGTTGAGGATAGTTTTTTTTTGATTCCAAGTGTAACGAGAATAGACACTGAAATAGCTACAACAGATGTTCATGGTTCATTGGTTTTCTCCGATAATATACTAAGAAGGTTGAGAGAACAAAATTAGACGTACCACTCATCTGCCATTGGTCTTCTTCTGATTGCAAATCATAGTAGAGAGCTCTAAGAATTTATTAACATTTCTTCAAATGGGATATGAATTAATGGCGATGAGTTTTAAGTACCGTTTCAAAAAATTTTTGGACATCCTCAAGAGAGATATAACCAGAACTGTCTTTAGTCTTGAGTACATTTTGGTGGTAGAAGTATGCTAATATGGAGCTCTTTTAACCTGAATGGTACATAAAGGAATGCCTTAAAAAACAGGCGATCATCTTCACATTATTTGTTGGAGAAAATTTTCTTTCTATTTATAATAACGTTCGAACACACATTGGTGGTCTAGTACTAAAGTTAGTGATAAAGAGAACTTTTCAATTTAAAACTATCTTCACACTCCTTGTATCGAAAGATATAAAGGTGTGGATTGATTTCTCAATAATTGGCTTTTTTCTTTCAATTACATACATCCAGTTTATTTCTTATCCCTATCACATACAAATACAACTAACTTTTATGAAAAGATATCATAGAAGTTGGCTAAGTAATTACTACCACAGATAACGATCCACATGATTTTTTTTTTTTTTTATTACAATATAGTCGCATCAACTACAAGAGTTATTAGCGACATGTTTGGCAATTTTACAATGTGTGGTATAAATTACAATCTTTTAAAAATTTAATTACATTAAGGTAGTTCGAATGTTCACCTATAATGGTTATGAGATCATTTCCAATGTTGTTTGTATGTCTTTGCAGAGTAAATTTAGGGCATTCAACTAACAAGTGGTTTACAGTAATATTTGTTTGACACTGGTCACATTTTGGAAAGACTGCTTTTGTAATAAGGTGAACATGCGTGTTATTTGTGTGACCTAACCTTAGTCGTGTAATTTTCACTTGCTGCGATCTGCTCGTTGTAACTTGGTGCCATGGTTTCACTGATGGTTTTATTGTTTTTAACTTTGATTGGGACAGATTCCACTCATTTTGCCACGCACTAATCACTTTGGATTTGATTTCTTGTTTGAAATCACTCACTATCACTTTCTTCATTGTTATCACGCTGTTGTCCGTAGTTGCCAGTCGGGCTTGCTGGTCTGCCTCTTCGTTACCTGGGATGTCAGAATGTGAAGGGACCCACATAAATTCCACAACGGAATTTATTTGGTGGAGCTCGTAGATTTTATTTTTAATCTGAAGTGCTATTGGGTGATATGAATATAGTTGCTGTATTGTCTGAAGTGAGCTGAGTGAATCGGTGATTATAAGGGATTGTGTTTGTTCAGTGTTCTGGATATGTATTAGTGCTTGTAAAATGGCGAACAATTCAGCTGTGTGGATGGTGGTCATATGAGGTAATTTGAACTTTAAGGTAGTATTTGGTGGGACTACTGCTGCTCCAACTCCTTGTTCTGATTTGGAGGCATCTGTGTATATGAAGTAATAATTCTGATATTTTTCAAGTTGACTGAGGAAGGACTGTTTGATTAGGAGATTTGATGTTACTTTTTTATTATGGTATGTAAGTTTTGTATTTATTTTAGGAGTTGGAATCAGCCAGGGAGGAACAGTTTGGATTTGCGGCTGGTAAAAGTCTGGTAGTTGAAGTTGGAGATCAGTTATGTACTTTCTAACTCTTGCATAGAAAGGTGGATCAGATTTTCTACTATTTATTTCGGAGAAACGGTCCGTAACTGTATTTGAGAAATTCGGATGTGCCTTATTTGATGCTATTGCTGAAGCATAAGTTAAAGATAACTGCTTTCTTCTTAATTCTAATGGTGGTTCCCCTGTTAAACTCTGTAGGCTACTGACTGGAGTTGTGCGAAAAGCTCCCGTAGCAATTCGCAAGGCTGTGTTTTGTATTACTTCCAATTTTTTTTTTTTTTTTTTTAAATTGTTTTAGATTAGATTTCTTTAATGCCGTGTTTTCTCTTTTATTTTCATAACTTAATAAACTACCTTTATTATTAAAATAAAAATATGTGTATGTGCGCCAATGGTAACAAACAATTTGACCGCCTCCTCATTTGACTCATGCTCCATATTCATTTAAATTCGACATTTGAACTCGAGTAACGTATTAAAATGACTTGTTTGCAGCTCTGTGTTTACGATTAATGCCAAGAAACGATTGACAATTTAGACGATTGAATTGAAAAAAATTACATTCCATTTAAAACGGGGGCGTTAACCAAAAGTGAAATAAACAAATCAATGTCATTCTTTGTTTAAATATTTTTTTTATTATTCTTGTTCGATTAAAAATGAGTATCTACTAACCGGTTTTGGTCTCAAAATAATAATACAAAGAGAAACATAGAGACTGAGGAAAACTGATTTTGTAATATATCCACAGATATTGATATCTATATTAAAACCTCTGGTGAAGATAAATTTATGAATTGCACATGACCACACCTAAGATAAATAAATTATCAGAGGTATGTCCTGTTTTCTGTTTAAACGTGAAAATTTTATATTAGCAAAGTTTAGGCTATTTCATAGACATATAAACCTAGACTACACGCTGAGATCATATCACTTTCCTTGAGAGTAAAAAGAGGCGAGCAGTCCTTGTATCTCTTGCTAATGGACAAAGTTCCACACTATCAAATGACCGAAGCAGTTTGTTTATTTTTCTTTTAGTTTTGAAATTAAAACATCGTAGATAAAATGGAATCAAAAGTGGTAAAAGCACAAATATAAATGTGTATAGATTTGGAAATGATGAAATCACAAAACTGATACAGAACATAATAGCACTAACAGGAAAAAATAGGAATACTAAAAATATGACTTTATAGTTTATTTAAAAAAATTTTAAAATATAAATATTTATAGATTTTGATCGATAAGAGATATTTTGTAGCATACTATTGGAAAGTTCGAGAGTTTTATTAAACGATGAGAATTTTTTTTTGACTGTACATTGCATTTTAACCTATTAAATGAACACGGAAGTTCGAATTTATAGTATAGTAGGTCCATACTTTACGCATATGATTTTGTTAAATCATTTTCATACAAATTTCTAAACCCGGGCGCGTGCATAGAAGTATAACTTCTACCGGCAGTCCCACTGACTTCCAAACCCGTTTTTTTTACGATAGAATTGATAGAATGAACAATTCCTTTCTCTCAAATATCTAACAAATGTAAAAGCTATTGGAATACGAATCTTTGGCCTTTATGATATAAATTTAAATCTGACTTGTGAAGACACTAATTTGAAATTAAGACTAGAATAGAATCCTTTATTACTTGGGATAAATAACTGTCCTTGTACGCCTATGAAAGCATCGGAACGTTTTGATCTTGATTAGGATGTACCTACTGTTGGGAAGTGATTATCATTTAGATGAAAGAAAAGGAGAGTTTGTAAAGTTAAAGGAGTTCGTTATGTGACCTCTAATCTCGTCACCTCAAATTCCACCTCGCCTGAAATTCCAATGGTTTGAATTTAGTACGATTTCACTCGATCTCGTATTGAGAAAATCATTTGTCTATTTCACTTCAAAGTTAAATTAGCAGTCAATGCAAAGCGTCGACTTGTATAACTAAAGATGAATTTACTTAACTAAAATTACAAGAAGGCGTCAAAATTACTATCAGTAATTGGTCTACTTTTGCAACTGTTAACAAGTACAAGTGTCAACGTTCATTATAATAAATTTTTACTGAAAATGGATAGAGATTACTTTTTTCATTCGATTATGTCCACTAGTAGACCAATAAAAATATTTCAAAAACATATTTTTACCGAAAATCGATACACGGGTGAAACACAATAAATGTCGCGACTAGTTCTGTTTACAGCACATTGACTACGGATTTTCGACCGTATAGAAAGAAAAATCGTATACCAATATTCGGAACGAAATCAATTATCGCTCCTGGTGAAAATTTTTCTCATTTATAATGTAATTTCCAGCATAGAGTCTCAAAAGGGAAAAAGTGAAAAACATTATTTAACATTTTGCGTATTCATACAAATGTACCGATTTGCTTATCTAAGATTATTTTAAATAGATTTTTATTTACAATTCTAATAGCAATAACGTAATTTCTGCTAAAGATTTATTTCATTTATTAAAAGATTATGCAAGCAAGGCTCTAACCGCGTAGGAACTTATCATAAAAATTGTGAAATGAATATCAGTCCAGTTATATAACATTTTTATGTGAACTTCGTCATAACATTACTGTAATCTAATAAACCAGAAAATACAATCCCACATTTCAAAACAATTGAATTGAAAAAATATGATTTACATTTTTTTTAAATGATTGTTTAGTTTAAAGCCAATGAAATATTATCGGAAACATTAAAATAAATAATTGTTTTATGGCCATATTAACAATACTTAAAACTAATTTAAATATCTTGAAAAGTTAAATATAACTTTAACGATAATAAAAATACCGAAATAAGATACTTGATATTCTAATAAATAAAATTAACGTGTGATAAAAAATTACAAAACCGATTAAATTATGTGAAGTTTACTTTGTGTATTATCGATAAATATAAATACATTTTTCTCGCTGCATGGCAACAAACAAAGTGATAAGTGAGTTATGCACAACCAAACTTTATTCGAAAGTTAGCTTTTCCGGCTACATCGGTTTCTGTGGTTCCCTTCGTCCTTGCCAAATGGAAGGGCTCCACGACGGAGGAGACACGCCACAGCGTAAATCTCTACACCCCACATTGCACCACGTGAGTCACACTATCACACGACACATACACTCACACCAAAGAAGGAAGACTCTTTAGGGACGTTCAAGCACCATGAATGAAGAGAAGATCGAATCTGCACATGGGAAATGCAAATGGGAAAATTTGTGAGAGCGGGGCCGACGACAGATACTAACTCCATCCAAACACTTTTCATCCATTCCCTGAAAAGGACGTAAGTCCTACAGCAGGGTCCTCTTACCTACTATAATCCTATAAATTACTCCTTTTATCTACCAATCTCCATAATCTTAAATCTTAAAATCTTTGTGAAAAAAAAGTTGCTTAGGCTGTGGATAGACCAACAATTTCTTGATTCGGAATTCTTAAGTACTAAATAGCCAAAATTTAACATATTTCCGAGAAAATTAGTAATCGGTTTTAACACTAATACAGGACCAAAAGTTAAAATCCAGAAAAGTTGACTCATCTTAGAAAATAAATTATTAAATACTCCACCCCCTTTAAACGTAAAAACACGCCCACATCCATTCATAACTAAATTCATGAATGAATGTAACATCTCGCATTGAATGAAATACAAAATATGCGCCGTAGAAAAAACCCTACAAGGTCTTCTCAAGATACAAATTTCGTTGCTACTTTATTTACCGGATACAATTTCACATAATAACATTTCATGATTAGAGCATTTCCGGAGGTGCTTATCTATGTATTATTATTAAACACGAACAATCCACACGAGAGAGTGCCATCATGGCGACATGCGAACGTCTGATAACGTAAAAAGATAAATCTTGCTATAGGCTTAATAGACGTAGGCGGTTTAAATTTTTAATATAAAATACTGATAATAATTAAGTTAATTAATGAAAAAAAATATAAAAAGAAAAATATTTTATTTAATTAAATACCTATTATATCAGTGGCAGAACTATTAAAATATGGAGAAGCACAATTATGTAAAGAAATATGGACGCAAAATAGGATGCCAGAGGAATGCAACATGGGAATCTTAGTGCCAATGCATAAAAAAGGAGATCGGGAAGAATGTAAAAACTACAGAACAATATCCCCGTTAAACATTGCATATAAGATACTAGCCAGTACAATAAACTCCAAACTGAAGACACAAGCAGAAGGAATCCTGGGAGACTTTGGGCCAGGCAGATCGACAGTTAACGCCATACATACACTAGAACAAATAGCACAAAAAGCAAGGGACTACAATAGAGAACTATACGTAGTTTTCATAGACTTCAAAAGCGCTTTCGACACAGTAAAAAGACAAAAATTGTTGGAAGAGCTAGAGAAACTTGGGATCCCAACAAAAATAAGAAAAATGGTAGCACGGACCCTTAAGAATACCACCACGAAAGTCAGATTCAATGGAACAATTTCCAAAGAAATAAAAATAAATAAAGGAGAAGCTATGTCACCGACACTCTTTAATTTAATTTTAGAAGTAATAATAAGGAAGGCAAAGCTACACAATAAACATATTATCACAAATCAACTCCAAATAATAGCCTACGCAGATGATCTGGCCATCATGGCAAACACAAAGACAGCACTAATAAATGCAATTAAAAAACTAGACAAAGAGGCAAAACAAATGGGTTTAGAGATAAATGTAAATAAAACAAAATACATGAAGATAGGTAAAGAAAAGACAACTCCACAGGAAAAATTGATCACACGAAACTATAGGCTTGAAGCGGTACACACATTTAACTATTTAGGAGTCACAATAGGAAAGACCGGGAAGAAGAGAGTGGAAAAAAGGCAATCAGGCATTCGGTATAAACAGAAACCTTCTGAGAAGTAAAGTATTAACCAAAAAAACGAAAATGAATCTGTTTACCGATTTCCATTTACGATAATTTCAGTTTGTCTCTAATATTGGCCCAATTCCTCCCCAGATAGACGACTCGCTCTCCTCATACCCCCTGAGTGCCGTTCGCATTCTGATAACCCCTGGTGAGCCTTCAACATCTAGAAAAGGGTGGTTACAACATTCTAATAAAAATTATTTACAATATGATGTATTGTTAAGTACGAAGATTGTATATCTACTAAGAAAATAGAAGAACTATCTGTAAATGATTATTATTAATTAGTAGCAATATTTAAAAATGACTAATATTAATAATACCACATTTTTTTATGTTAATGCCAACCAACCGTCTTCTCACACACCCGTTTGCATGTATAATTTACACAATATTATTAACAAATTAATTTAATCCCATAATTAATCAACTGTGTTAACATATAGATATCTTTCATTTTCTCAACAATCTTTGTAAGTATTATAAATATGATTATGAGAAAATCCGAGATTAGTAAATGTCAGAAGTCCAACAAAATACTGATTCATCATAACTTTGATTTATGGCCATGCAACGTGAATAGATTATAAATAATATTTCTAATAATTGTTTGTAACAAATAAAGAGAAATCATTATAAAGTTTTAAATGTATCTGTTCCAATGATGGTATACGTGCGAGATCCTCAACAGACAATTTCTTTTCTCGACCTTGATACAAGAACATTATAACAACCAGATTCGAACACACACAAACGAGTTTGTCGAGATACAAAAAAAAAATATTTTAAATTTATATTTTTTTAAACCACAAATCCGGGAGCTTTGGATTTTTTAAATAACAGAAATTTCTCAGAATAGATTTAGATTTAAAAGCATTGACATTTGGAGTGGACTAACAATTCATTTTTATTGTTATGAATTATTAAAAGGTGTGCCAAATGTCTGGGTGTTCAAAGGTCAATAATGTGTCGAAAGTAAATTGTTTTCCAGGAATATATATAATCTAAGCATAAAACACAATGCCTATTTTAAATGTCTATTTTTGTTTAAAGTAGAATTATAATTAGAATTAATTTCTATAATACCATAAAGAAAATACCAGTCAGGAATCAGGCACTTGGAAGAATTATACAAAAAAATTGTTGTTTCATAAAGCTATACTGGAAAAGTGGTTTCAAAGTCAAAGTCAAAAAAGCTTTATTGTCTAAAGAATTTGGTTCTTGTTAACAACGCATGTCACAAAGGAAGATAGTAAGGGTTTGTTTCAAAAACCTATTCATGATTTCTTTCTGGAATTGGAATCTTAAAGAACAGACCAACGAGAAATGGTGAAAGAGTAACTACAGTGCATAAGGGTTTTGAGGGCAATGAAATCGCGGACCTTCTGGCTACGAAGGGAGCGGATACACGATTCATTGGGCCAGAACCTGTACTGGGACTGCCTAGAGCCTGGGTAAGGACCAAAGTCAGGAACTGGGTCTGGGAAGAGTCGACCAAACACTGGAGTAATACTGTAGGGCTGAAGCATATGAAGCTGACGCTCAAAGGCTACTCCAAAAAACTGACGTCGACATACTGAATCTTGGCAGGAGTCAGATAAGAGTACTGGTGGGCCTGCTCACTGAGCATGGACCATTCAGACTACACCTTCGAAGGATGGGGATTCTGACACAGGAACCCCCCTCGTGCCGACTGTGTACCATGGAAGATGAGACGGCAACTCACATTCTATTCAAGTGTGAGGCCTTGGACCATAAACGGTTCTTTATCTTCGGTGACACGAACCCTGAATCCTACCACCACCTTGACGAGCTAGTTACAGGACTCAGATCTCTTATAAAGCGAACTGCTCTGTGGCAACAGTAACTCAAGGATAGTCATAAAAATAAGAACTTGGGACACCTACATTTATGTCTACCTGATGATCAGCGGAGGTGTTTGATCTTCAGCTGAACAAACTAGAGTCCTACACGCATCGGGTGCATGCAAGGTCTCTTGGTGCCGAACCCGGTCACAATATTCGCATAGGAAGCAGTACTTAAAACATGAAGCTCCACAGGAGAGACCATGCCATGTTTATTTAGATTAGATTGGATGAGAACTTCAGTAAGGTAGGATTGCTTTTTAGCTCAAATAGCAAGAAGAAATCCCACAACATCTCATCCAGAACTCCAAAGACAACAATTAAAAGCTATGGGTGTGAGTATTTCTGTCGAAACTATTAAAAGAAGATTTCTCGTTCAGGAATTTAAGGAATTTACAACTTTCAAAGAAAAATAAAATTGGCCATTAAAATTATTGGAGCAAGAAAATTTGGAAAAATGTCTTACTTTCGGATGAAAGCAGAATGAGCCAACGAGTCCATGACCGGCAGATTCGCATTTTAAGCCGTAGAGGGAAACAAGAGCCAAAGCTATCCTAAAATACAAAGAAGGTACTGTAATGTGTTAGGGTGGAATTATGATTAGTACAAGAACTTTAATTTCCAGTTGACAACCCATAACAAGTCAAAGGTATTGATTTGGTATTAGATTAGATTAGATGTTTATTGGGTTGGCTGTTAGCCTGTATCACTGCGACCTTTTCAGATCTATTGTGACCACCCATTATCTCAAGAATAGGATTAGAGACTCTTGTCCAGCTCTGCCCTCTTAATGAGACTTAATAGCCTTGACAGTGGCCAGTCCGCATAACTTGGAGCAGCCGGTTTCTCCTCTCCCAGTACTAGATACCGCGTCCTTGCAAGGCCTTCACATTGGCATAGGACATGAAATGCGGTTTCCTCCTCCTCTTGGCAGTATCGACAAATATCTTCATCTGCTAAGTTCAGCTGACTCATGTGTTTTCTAAACCCACAATGTCCTGTCAAGAGACTGACAATCATTCTGACATCGTTTTGCCTTTGTGATAGCAGCTCTGCAGTAGACTTCGCCGCGTGTCCCTTTATAAAGACTTTGGCTTGTCGCTTGCCCGGTGATTTTTCCCACCACTCCTGGGCCTTCTCTAGCCTCCATTTCTCAATGCCTGCCTTTCTGAATGTATTAGCAACTCCGCCGAATGGTTCCGGGCCAATCATTGGGGGTATTAGCTCCCGCACGGGCCAATTCATCAGCCTTCCCATTGCCCCGAAACCCTGAGTGTCCTGGTATCCATGCCAGTGTCAGAGAATTTTGACTTGCGGCATGTGTCAGGGCCCCAACGCAGTCCCACACCAGCTGTGAGCTTATTTGTGCCGAGACTATCGCCTTTAGAGCTGCTTGGCTGTCCGAGTATATGACTACGGTTTTACCCGTTATACCCTGACTTACGATCTCCGTTGCACAGTGTTGTATGGCCATTACTTCAGCCTGAAACACTGTGGCATACGCACCTAGGCTTAGTTGGACTTTTATCCTGTGTCCTCTACTGTATATACCTGACCCTGTGCCTTTCTCAGTCTTTGATGATTTGGTATTACAACCTGTAGTCAGCCTTTGGCGAAGTGGTTTTGGCACCTTTTTTATTTATGCAAGAAACTGCTTTTCTTAGAAACGAAAGGTGTTGCAGTTTTAGTGTGGCCTACTTGCTCACCGGATCTTAATCCTATAGAGCACTTAAGGGATAAGATCAAAAGAAAGATAAGAGCTCACCAAATGGTAATGGTAACACTGAGCAACTTATAAACGCGGTTTTAGAATACAAATGGAAACAAGAAAATTCAATCAGAATGTTGTTTTGTAGATGTATTTCTGTATTTAATTTTTGTTTATAATGCATAAGAATAGACTTGCATATATAATACTTATTAGTTTTTGATTATAAAATATTTGATTAAAATCGTGTTGAATATTGAGTTTAGTATTAGATTTAAATAGATCGAATATGATTATTACCCATACACTTAAAGATTTCATGGAAAACAAAGTAGTTAAATTTTTATTTTATAAATATTACTGTTCGAAAATAACAGTTTTATGTTGACTAACAAAAAGGTCGCCAAACTAATAAATCATTTTATGTATTGCTTCTCGTATATTTCAATCAATACCAAATGTCAATTATAACTAAATATCTAAACGTCTGTTTTTAATTTTCTTCAGTTTAATGTTTATGTTTATCTGGAATGGAATTTATTTAGTGACATCATTGTAGTATCACTGTTAAACTTCTGGAATATGTAACTTTTTTTATAAGTATGTTCACATTAATAATGTGGCGTTATAAAAAATTAGATCGTTGATTTTGTAATCTATTCATCTGTGAATCCGTTCCGTAAATAACCATGAGAAATAGTTAATTCTTTGCAATATAATATTGGCATTTTTCATTATTTCGATTTGATATAGTAAAAAATGTCTTAGGAATATTTTTATTACGGTTTTTATAAATTATTAGTAATTTAATTTACAAGGACGGAGTTAGATGTTGATAGCCAAGGCGACGAAGGAGCCGAGGCTGGAATTTCTAAATAAATACCATAATGAAATATCACAGCCGTGTTTATTTAAAAAAATGGGAGAAATCCAGCTAAAATCTGCTGAAGCAATTAGAAAATTGTTGGCTACTAAGACTTTTGCTCGGTATGAAAAGAAATACCAGCTCTTCAACGAGTGGGAAATTGTGTAAAAATTTCCCGATCTCAGTACTGTAATGAGTTATTTCCCGGACTCAAACGAGTCGTAATAACTAATAGTCATCCAATACATAAATTTAAATCAATAAATCTTTAGAATATCTAGAGAAGGTACGTCGTTCGCAGACTAGTATACATCCGGTTAAATGTGAAGGTAACCGTTCAAGATATAGGATTTGCGGTAACCTTTACAGAATAATCAAACAGAGGCGTTCTAAAGAAAATAAAAATACATGTAAGACTCTTTTTAGTAACTTTTTTTAAACAATTTAAACATCTTTGTATATAAATATTTATAAGCAAATAAAAAATCTCTTACGGGTTACGATTGAGAATTCAAAATATACATACGTAATAAAGCGCACTCTAGCTTTGACATATGTACTAAATTCCCATCTATATCTGCAAAGTTAGAAGGGATGAGTTAAGCTCTAGCATTATCTGGGCCATATTTGACAGTTTGTCCCAATTTATCGCTTCAGGTCTTCCCTGCTGTCGGCTAAAGTAAGTTAGTACTTAACTAACATGGTGTCAGATTTGAGTATAAACAGAGCAGTTACTGGCTATGTGCTCCCTTTTCTTTCTGTTGTTTATATCCCCAGCAAGGGAATATCTGAGCTAATTTAATTCTGAAGTAGTTGCAGCAATATTTGATTGCTGTATCCTTACCAGGATAAGCTGTATTCAGTTTTTAGAACTTCAAACATCGAATTGTTACACCATCCACCGTATACTCTCGACCCAAGTCCCAAAGACTTTTTCACGTTCCCAAAGCTCAAAAATGCATGAGTAGTGATTCCAGTGGCCAGAAGAAGCCATCGATGCCTTTAAAACAAAGATTTTGCAAGTGTCAACTGAAGACTGGAATAACTGTTTTACCCATTTGGTTTGAACGTATGCAAAAGTGGTGTGATATATTTTGAAAAGCAATAAAGTACTTTAAGTCTTTATGGGTATATTAAACTAAAAAGACAACCCTCGTACTCTCCTAAACTATAACTTTTTTGTGTGTCACAATAAAACTCCATATCGGCTGTACTGATTGGGCCAATTTTGGATTTGAATTATTTGTGGAAGCACAGGATAGGTTTAAATGGTAGAAACCAGTGTTAAGCGGTGCCTAGTTCACCGGGTCAGCTAGTTTATTTATAAAACGAAGATGAAAATGAATTCATCACTGAAATTATGTAATAATAAATCCTAATAGTTATATTATAAAGAGACGCCTATGTAAAAAGAGAAAGTACACTTTACTCTGGCCTATTGTTCTCTGTTGTATGTAATTACAATATACTACGAACGATAGGAATGACTTTTAAAATTGATCAAAATGATTGTTGTGAATGGATTGTGTAAAGAATTTTACAACGGCAACGACCAAGCTGTTACAATGTCTTCATTGTGTAGAATATTTTCATGGTTTCCGTTTATTAGAAAGGCATTTTTATAATTTTTATTATTATTATTATTACTTTATAGTAAACAATTGTCTTTTATACGGTTTTTCATCCGTTCAAGGATAGTTTCAATGGAAACTTTAGAGCTGATACACTCTTAATAAACAAGCCTTCTGGAATTTTATATCTGCTCGTTATCTATAGAGCAATTTTTTAAAGATTTGTGTATTATTTTTCATTTATTTTTGAATTCAGTAAGGATTTATATAAAAGCTTTCTAGAACTAGTAAAAATTGGGTTACATCAAAATTCTAAATAGATGGCCATTGGCCATATAATTAAATAAGGAATTATACTAAAACCAATACTGGTTTATGGTTTTCGAGTGCAAACTGAAGTAAGTTTATGAACCACAATGTGGACACAATTTGAGAAACTTTGATATAACTTTTAGAAGTTTATTCTAAACCTTTATGCGTCCTATTAACTAAAGTTTTGTCCTGAACTTTTTGGTATAACAAAGGTATCATTAATTATATCAACGATATTATAGATCAAAATAAAAAGGAGAAATGTTTTTAAATACAAAAGAAAGTGACATTTACATAATCAAAACTGGAACAAACAAAGGTATACTAATAGTTTTCCAATATATTTCAAAGGACATAAAATACATATTTTTGGCCACCAGCCAGAAAGTTGAAACGGAATTTTTGTTACAACTACCTACTATTGCGCTATTAAAAGAGATTAAGAAATGAAAAAATATGATTTGTATTGTTTTGAATCTTTGAGGCTTCCACATTTTGAATTACAATAACTATAAAATCTAATAATAATTTGTAACTCGGACATTCACCACAGTTTTTCGTTTTTAAAAAGTTCCTACGATGTAATAAATGTATTTTAAAATTCTTGACATACTAAAAAACATTTTTGAAATTTGGAAAGTATACAAATAAGAATACGAGGTCTGGCTATTAAATAACGAGACAGCGCGCCTAGATGGCGTCCTAGAGTGATGGGGAAAAACGAATAGTGCTTTGGGTACCTAGAAGTCTTTTCTATGAACGTACCAAATCACGTTTCCGTCCCTATTATAGTATTTGTGCAGTAGCGGTTTCAAACGAACATGTTTCTTTCTCGTGCCGAAAAACAGGAGCAACGTATCAATCTCAAATTTTTTATTAAATTGAAAAAAAAACTGGGTGCTATAAATTGTTAAAAGAAGCCTATGCGCCTGTTTTTGATTGGTACAAGCGCTTCAGTTAGGGGCGAGAGAGCAGTGAAAATGACCAGCTCCCAAATCGCTCTGTCACTGTTTCAACCACGGAAACAGAGTTCAAAATTAACCATTATCCGGATAAAGAAACGGTTAGAAAATCATTACACGAGGAGTTAGACATGACAAAAGTATTTGCCGAAGTTGATGCCAGAAAAGCTCGTGCGTAAAACAGGTCTGCCCAGATTTCCTTGAGAGGTTAAAAGAAGATCCCGGACTGATAAAAAACATTATTACTTGCGACGAAATGTGGATTTTTCATTACGATTTTGAAACAAAGCGGCAATCGACGCATTATCCAAATCAAAATTCAATGTTGCAATGTTGATCGTGGTTTTCGATATTAACGGTATAATGATGACTGAATGAGTTCCAGAGGGCAAGACTGTCAACCAGACTTACTATTTGTCAGTAACAACACTGGGAGAAAGAGTTCGTAAGAAACGGCCCTAGTTGTGGAAGAACAACTCGTGGATTTTGCACGCTATCTATGTGAGTTTTATTTGGTTAATAAACGCACTTTAGTGTTCGAACAAGCGTCGTACTGCCACCGTGCGATTTTTTTTTTTCAAAGATAAAATCTGCTTTGAAAGGGACCCAATTTGAGTCGATGGAACCGGCAAAGCAGAAAACGGCAGAGCTTCTAAAAGTCCTCACGAAAGAAGACTTCCAGCACTACTTTGATCAATGGAAAAACGTATGAAATCTTGCGTGTTATACTTGCGATTTTAAATTGATTGACACAAACCCCTTTAGTGTCAGGAACAATAGTAGTTCTGTTACAAAAAGTAAAAATATTAAAATTAATATGTGTATATTTTAGGACGCCAATGGGAAAAGCCTGATCCGAAAGTTAAGTAAAATGAATCATGTTCGTGCATTTACTGACTCACGTCTTTTTAACATTATTCTAGTGGTCAACATCCGTCTAATTTTAAAACAACCGATAACTGTAAATTCGCAGAATCGATTCGTGTTTCGTTCATTTTTCATACTCAGACATTGCAGACATCGGTATATAAAAGGGTAAAAAAATATCAATGCAACTAATTACCTGTAGCAATAGAGTGAAAATTTATTTCTGCGGTTATTTCTGCAGTATGTACTTAAGTAGTTTGGTCATTTAATGACAGTTAATGTTCCTGTTTACGTTTGCACGAACCATAAATAATTTGTTACTTTGTTAAAAAGGAAATAACGACTTTATGTTTTAATACCAATTGTATGTGGATAGGTACATGTTTATTTATTTACTTATTTAAACCAAAAATTTTTTTTATTAAGGATGACCTCGTAGGTATAGACCTAAATACAATAATGTACAGTAATGTATTGGGGCAGAAGAGACAATTTATTATTTTGGGATTTAAAGGCCTGCAAGTTAGGACGAGTGGGGAAGACGTGGGAAGGTAAGGAGTTCCACAAACTGGAGACCCTGGAGATGAGGGAACGATCGAATCAATCCGTTCTCGATGTCCAGCATTGGCTCTGGCTGGTCTGATAAGTGGAGGCATTATAGAGCAGAGTTCTTCTGAGCAAAATCCGTTTATGTATCGGTAAAAGAAGGAAAGATCAGACACTGCTCTTCGGTGGGATAATGGGGCTATGTTTTTGGTGATACTGGTGTCGTTTATTAGTCGAACTGCTCTTCTCTGTATTGCATCAAGAACTTCGAGCCTTGACGGAGCCGCCGAACCCCATACATGCGAGCAGTATTCAGGATTAGGTCGTATTTGGGCTCTTTAAAGAGTAGCTAAGTTAGATAGAGAAAAATATTTCCGTGCTCTAAACAGAAATCCTAATTTCTTTCCTGCTGCAGTTGCTATGGATGCAATATGTTCGTTCCATAGTAAGTCCTGGGAGATCGTTATACCAACCAGCGTAAATAACTTTCTTGTGTTGTTAAGAAAAATTAAACACAACAAATTCTATAAAACCATAGCATGTCGATATATATTAAATTTTAAAAGTTGACTAAAGTATAAAAAAGACTTCAATTACATTGGAACCGTTCAATAACTGAATTATCTGATAAGTCACTTGCCAAATCAAGTTTTGTTGAAATAATTAAAGCAGTGTGTACTGTAGATTATAGATTGGCCCAGGTGACCTTACTACACTGTGACCCAAAAGATTTTTGGTGTATATTCTACAGATTTACGTTTGTAACGTCATCAAGCACCAAGAAGACCTGTCCCAGATATTTGTCTTTGAAGGACGATTTCTCTGTAATTACAGATATGTAATATGTTCAGCCGTTTCATCTGAAAACTCACAGAACCTGCATGTTCTATTGCACAGTGTTCTGTCAGATATCCTAAAAGATCAGTCTCTAAGAAGATTGCTTTCAGATGTTTATGTCGTTGACAAACACTAACTTTTCAGTTAGAGATATATTCAGCCGTTTCATCTGCATACTCACAGAATCTGCATGTTCCACTGTCCACTTTGTCCATTTTACAAAGATGTGAGAATTTCTGCAATTATTCTGGGTTCAGGTTCCGAAGCTCTATAAGTAATTTAGAGTAGCGCAGTGAAACCCATATAAACTTTTTAGCTTGTCTTTGGCCTGGAGTGTTTGTCGAGTAGGCTTCACAGAGTTCCTTTTCCCAATTACAAACTTCATCCATAAAAAGGTTCAGGTCCGTTAAAAGTAGTACAAATTACTTTGTTGTGTTTGGCCAGTTGCTTAAGTGAAAGTTTGCAGTACCAGAGTGTTTTGAACTTAAAGGTAGTAGATTTTAACGCCTTCAAATCAGAACTCTACTGTTAATAGCTCGACTTGGAATATCATGAAGTATTTGTTTCCCAGGGATATTGAATATTAGGACCTGTAATCCCTATACCTTTGGGTGGTTAAGATGGTGTCATTTCCTTTATGGGGACATAATGTCCATAGATATCTTCATGGATTGGGTTGCTCCGACCCTTAGAATGCCAAGATATCCTTTCAGGAGACTTAGTCCTTGTATACCTATAGACACTTTCAAGAATAATCCTCTCAGCATGTAAACGCAAGAAGGGAAGTTCTAGAATTGCACCAAGGTCGCATTAGCACACGATCCCATTGCCCTAGTAATCCCTATACAAGCTAGTTTTACCTTTTGTAACTATATACGCAGCGTGTATAAATTATCCAATGTTTTCCCCTGAAGAGTTCTTATGAACTAATATATATATTTTACAATAGAATACTGCAAAGAATTTTCTAAAAGCTTTTATTTCCCTTTTGCAACAATCGCAATGCAGTAAAATAATATAAAAAGTAGAGAAACATTGTGTACGAATGGACTGTTGTAAAAAGTAGGTAATCTAGAAGTTGAAAATACTTCTTCAAGCCCACTTACTATTTTTACCTTGTTACCAAGCAATGGATAATAGCTATGCATTGAATTTTTTCTTGTTTAACATCTTTTTGTTTATTTTTATTATGTTACTGTGTTTGCCCAAGATCTTTGTAGATATTATATGTTTAGGTACACCTCCTTCTACTGTGGTTTTAAGTTCAATGGTCTTTGGAATTTTAATTTTTATTCCAAACAATATTACGGTTCGTTAATTACTTACAATACAATAAAAAAAATAAAGAAGATGTTTTCGTAATAGAATAATTTAAATATTTTTAATTTTATATTTCTAACTTTGTATGTCAATGAAAAACAATTTAAAAATACGAGATCTATCACTTTATAAGTTGACACTGTTTATTTAACCATAAAATACGACTGTGTTTTGCTAGCATGTTTTGTTATCCATTACAAGATTATATCAATTTCTTTTTGTCAGGTTTAGATAGGCACTCAATTTCTTTAAATAAAAAATCAACAACAATGATGTTTGTTCATTGATATTAATATTTAGTCTAGACAGTAAACATTTTGTATAATATTGAGTATCTCAGAAGATTAAATTCAGGCTTGTAACTATATGACATAGATATATATTCAATAAAATACTAAAATAAGATATACGAAGTCTGTTGCAAAGTAAACACGACTTTAAAGAAATATCCGATACCAGTAGCGCGATCTCTTATTGGGGCTAGCGTTCGATAGCTACATCTTTTAATGATGTTTTGTCAAAATTTCATGTCAATCGAACTACTTCAAGACGAGTTATCGCGCTCAAAGTGACAGTACCTTTTTAACATCGGTGGAAAAATGAGCATCATCGAACAAAGAGAAAATATTTAGTTCTATTTTAAACTTGGTAAAATCGATACCGAAACGCATCGATTATTGAAAGAAGTTTATGGTGATGATTTACACAGTTTAAAGAGGGTCGTGAGTCGCTGAAAGACGACGAACATGTTGGCCAGCCAAAATTTGTGATTACGCCAGAAACTCTTGAAAAAGTGCGTCTGTTTATTAAAAATTAGCCAAAATCTTCATCGAGATACATGCAAATGGAATTAAATAACTCCAAAGATTCGATCTATCGCATTTTGGCCGGAAATTTGGACATAAGAAAGGTGTCTTTACAGTTTGTCCCACACAAGCCAAAAAATGCTTCGACTTTAACATTCGGGAGACATCATTAAAGAGGCCAAGAAAAATAAAAACTTTCTGTACAAGATTGTGACTGGTGACGAAATGTGGTGTTTTCAATACGATCCCGAAAGTAAGCGCCAAAGTTCCACATGGAAGCACCCAAGCGAGCCAAATTCGAAAAATGCCGTTTGGAAAAGTCAAAAGTGAAGACAAATGTTGATTTGTTTCTACGAGTCGAAAGCAATTATTTACAAAGAATTCGCTCCAGTAGGCCAAACGCTTTATGCTGTGTATTATCTTGGTGATATGAGGCGTGTGCTCTCGCGCATTTGTCATGTTCGGCCAGAATATCGAGAAGAAGGAAGCTTGCGCATGCACCATCACACAGAGTGACACTCCGATTTTTTTACAAAAAATGTCATTTTAACCATCAACCACTCCCTATAGGTCCCACAGGTCCCGTTTTTATCACGTGATTTTTTCCTTTGGTAGCAGTCTCACAGTCCCCAGTGGTACTGCCGTATAAATAGGCATATTTTACATTCTCTATTGGTCCATGACCGTGGTACCCATACATGTCTAGGAGAAGGGGAAACTCCATCTGCTTATGGAGTAACTAATCTAATGCATCCATTAAAGAGCCCAAGGCTATACAGATGCGTAGCCCGTGATAAATTCTTAGCTAATTCCTGATTGTTTCTTTGCAAGAATATCAACTTGCTCATTGCCTTGTACCCAAACTAGTCTGGCATTGTTATATTCCATCAAGATATCGAATTTATACTAATCTAGAGACTCTAATAGCCGACTGACTATACTGGTCGGCTTAGATTCATAAGCCCTAAAATTATTTTTTCTTGTGCATTGCACGATTGTATAAATCTCTGCCTGAAACACAGAGGTTTGTACTACAGTCGGAGAAAAACATCATCCTTACAATTCCATCTGAACCCTCTGAAAACCACGTGAAACCATGAAATTGAACCATTCCTTACATATACTTCGAAAGTTATGTTAACCAGATGTTTGGCAAACAGATTACATCCCCACATGTCTTCTCTAATTACTTGCTTTCTTTTATTGTACCTTGATGTTGCTCAGATTTCCTTGCATTATTGCCTTACTATTTCTAAATGTGAAAAGTAGGAAAGTTTAACAAAACCCCATTGCTGCTGTTGAAGTACCCCTCATAGGTCCTGTTGTGTCGAGGCATGAAACTCCTTGTTAAACTTGATTTCTTTAAGTCTACTATTATTCCAAAGTATTTAACTTCTCCCACTATTTGAATGGTTATACCTTTTAGAGAACCTATGTCCTCAAAGTTCCTTCTTCTACTAAATGCCATGACCTTACAGCTTATATAAAGCTTTGAAGTTAAGGTCCATTCTGCATCTACGTTCTAATGATTATAGTAGTATTATAAAATAACATTTTTCATTTTTATTGATTTATCGACCAACATTTTTATAACAGGGAACCCAACTTTACTTTCACTAAATTACCGCTAGAGAAAGATACATAAATTGTATTACTATCGACTGTGACTTACTGATCTGAACCGGAAGAATATATTAATTTCCTGATGCTAATAATATTACGTGATTGCATTTTTTTCAGTTCCTTAACTCGAGTACGTTTTCCCATATAAGATTCCAACAGCAACAAAAAAACGGTTAACGGAAAAAATAATGAGATTGCTTAATGCAATGACAATAGTCTGAGAAATAGTAAAACTCGATTAGAATCTTCACTCACGACTGGTATTTGTATTTGTTTAGAATAATTTTACGGATCTGATAGACATAAACAACAGCAGGTTTTGTTTATTTATATTTCTGCAATCAGTAAAACGTGATTTATCAGATTTAGTGAACCTTTTTATTACAGGATCAAGTTATTGCTAATGTCAGTCGGTTTTTCGATAACCAGCATTAGGAAAAATAGCATTAGGGCATTTTTTAGTAATATCGATATTTCACCAAGGAAAACAAAAAGGATAATTACACCAAGGACATATACATTCGTGATGCAGAGGTACCTAGCCAGGTAGTTTACTCAAAGATGAAAAAGTGACTGTATCAATTCCAGTTCAGAAGAAGGAAAAATGAAAAAAAGGGAGACAACTTCTCAAGATTTAAAAAAAGATTGGTGTGAAAATCCATGACTCTACAATTAACAGTGGTCTTGTAGAAGGGGTTAGGAAAGCTGATAAGTCTTCAAAAGAAATAGAGACTCCAAAAAATACCAATTTGGAAAAGAAATGCTCATTAGACAGAAGAATACTGGAAAAATGTTTGGTTTCAGATGAAGTACACTTTTTGGTGCACGGGTACCAATCGAAGTGTGTGCGGAGATGTATGGACGAAAAGTTTATTTTAGCTCACACAGTGAAAGATCTAGTAATATAGATTTGCGGCTATTTTGTATATCGGCATCGAAGAAAAGATGAACAGTGCAAAGCAGAGATATTAAAAACGTTTGTTCAAAGGACTCCTCAAGAAACCAGCAAGGTTAAACTTAAACACCATGTCTGTCATGTTTTGTAGAAGATGGTGAAACACATCAAAGACAAGACTGGTCTAGAAACTCACCGGACATTAATCCTATAAAAAAATTGTAAGTTACATAGAAGGACAGATTGTTGAAAATTGATTTTAGAAGGAAAATAGTCGATTCTATACCAAAACGAGTAAAAGTTTTAATAAAAACCAAAAAGGGACACATCCCCAGTGATTATTACCAAAAAAAGTATTATTTGTTTTAATAAACTATATTTTTCGAAAGTCTCAGAATATTGTAAGCTGAAAAGTAAGTAAATCCTAGGGGGCATATTTAGCAATAATAGTTATAAAAAATATATTACTTACATAATGTGGTGGATTATGTGACGGCATAGGTACGAGATTCGGTGGATGTTGTGGTGACAGTATGACGTGTCTAAGAGTGCCACTTTCGTCGACAATTTGTTGAACTACGTGGCCTGGAGGAACTTGAACAGGCATTGCTATTGGAGGTGAAGAATTTGTAGATACCATGGGAACTGTCACCGGACCTGAAATAGATTAATAAAAATTAGTTATATTTCAATTTCTTTAAATAATTCATATTCAATTATGTAATGTGTTGTTGTGAAATGGTTTTCTTTTAAATAAAAATTGAAGGAAATAAATAATTTTCATAGAAAATAAGTTTGTGCTAAACAATAGTGTACAAGGACAATCAAAAGATATATAATAAAATTTATGTAGGGCAACGCACATAATTTGTAAGTATTCATGCCTAACCAAGCGAGGCTTAGTTATGCATAGCTGACAAGATATATATATTTCTAGTGCTGCTAAAATAAACAGAAAATAGGAAAAAGTTAATTTGCATAATTACTTTAAACATTGTTTGTTTTCACAGTTATTTAAAATGTCCATAAATCATTTAATGGAATGCGCTAAATTGATAATATGATATCTTACGAATTAACTGTAAATATTTATATTTACTTAAGGTTCAAGTTTTTTTCTTTATATTACTGAGGAAGGAGTTTATACATTTATATTTTTTATCGAATGTGTGGTTCAACTTTCTGTATTCTATGCCTCACTATATTTTTGTTCTTCATATCTCTAATCTGTTTTTTTTTTCTGTAATAAAAAAGTGTAATTATGAACGCACATAAGAAGTTATGCTTGTTATATTATGTTATGTTACGTAGCGACGACATCTTCCTTCCCATTCCTCTCTTTCCCTCGATGATCACTTATAAGAGCTAACACCGACAAAATGTAGCATTTTATGAATCTCACTTTTAGGCTCTGGTCAATGTCGGTACTTGTGAAGATGGGTTTGAATTTCATGAAATTGCTGCGGGCGCTCTATATACGACATCTTATTTCCAGGTCAGATGTCCATTTTTCAGTGAGCCATACTCCAAGGTATTTAAATTGCTCAATTGATGATCCGTCCAATGTTAGTCCCATGTTTCTTAACATGTCTGGTTGACAAGTAACAATCATGTATTTTGTTTTATTGGCATTTATCTTTTTACTGTGCTCCCCTACTACGTTGACAAGATGTTGTAGGTCGCACATCCTGTCAGCAATCAAGACTGTTATCCTCCGCATAGCGAATATTATTAATCCTTGTTCCATTGACCTTAATGCCCTTCTCAATATTCTCGAGTACTTCCTGGCCGGTTTCATATATTTTGTAAGAGTTTATAAAGAACTGCTATGCCTCTATAATCGAGTAACTAACTGCCGTGTCGTCACTGTGCGATTTCTTGTGGTTTCTATAGCGTTTGTCACATAAATTTTGCGTATTCCTGGATCAATTATCCCAACAGCCCTCAACATTTCGTTTGCGGCCAAATGGCGTCGAGGTATGTTAAAACAATTTTTCAAAACACCTTTGCAAGAAAACAATTGATAAACAACCAAGATAAATCTCGACTAAAATTGTAAATTATCAAAATAATTTTCTATCATAAATTCTATTATTTTGCCTTTTCTGACAACATTTTTTTATAGGAACATTCTCTGCGGATCAATTTTATTTTTATATTTACATTGATACATATTGCTAAAATTGCGTTACACTGTCCAACATAGCTTAAATGTGTAAAATAAATAAATAAATATATAAAATATGTAATATCTTTATATTTTGAGCATGTGCATACTTTCTAATTTTCGATCTGTGTCTAAAATCAATTTTTTTATCTTTCATCTACATTACTCCTTCTTTGCTTCCAGTGCAATGCTTTTTTTATTATTTTTCTCTATTCCTATTTTGATTAAATAGTGCTTAAAACATTGATTGATATAAGCAAATTAAATTTCTTTTGAAGTTTAATTGTTGTTATAAGATAAATAAAGGCACGTTTAATTGAATTTAATTAAAAATTATTTACTAACAATTAAGGTTATTTTTGGTACGCAGTAATGGAATGGCTGATGTCTTAAGGATAAGCATGCAGTTGAAACATCACAAGATAATAGTATATTATATACCGCGGGACTGAAGTAGTACATTTAATCCTGAAGGTAAAGTTTATGGCCCGACCGCAGGGAGGGCCATAATTTACCTGAAGGATTAAATGTACTTCAGTCGCAAGGTATATACGATACTTTTCGTACTTCCGGTATGATTTTATTAATTATTTCAATAATTTCAATCAGTTTTTTCTCTCTTCAACTCATTTAATAAACTGTCTTTAAAATAAGTTACCATAGTAACATTGCGTTGTGACAGTTATAATTTAGAAACATTGTCATTACTAGTGTCATTGTAAAGAAACATTGTTATTGATAATTATTGGTATCATGAGTGAAGAAGGTGTATCTGATATTGATAAAAGAGCAGCCGAAGTAGGTGAAGAATTGTTACCACCGAAATCTAGAAAACTATACGAGCAGCAGTACGATGCTTTTAAAAAGTGGTGCCGCTTAAAAAATGTGAGACAACCTACTGAAAATGCGCTGTTAGTCTACTTCGATGATAAATCAAAAGCGGTTTGTGCCTCAACTCTCTGGGCACATTACTCAATGCTGAAATCGGTTATTAACATTAGAGAAGATATTGATATAAGTAAATTTCCAAAATTATTAGCTTTTTTGAAGAGAAGAAATGAGGGATTTAAGCCAAAGAAGTCAAGAATTCTCACGTCTGAGCAGGTAGATCAGTTCTTACGGGAGGCTCCGGATGATAAATATTTAATGCTTAAGGTAAATTTGGAAATTTGTTTATATTCAGAAATTTTAAGAAATCAATTTTTTTGTAGGTTGCACTTATTTTGGGCGTTGCGGGAGCTTGTCGTGGAAAAGAGTTGGTTGATTTAGAAATCGACGATGTGAGAGATTTGGGCGATTCCTTCCTAATTGCGATTAGAAACACCAAAAATAAAATTGACCGAAATTTTGTGATCAAAAATTCAGAAAACAGTGCCATCAGTTTTGTGGCGATATTTCGGAAATATGTGGCATTGCGAAAGACAGGGACAACTCATTCAAAATTTTTTGTTCAATACATCAACAAAGAATGTACTACGCGAGTAGTAGGAAAAAACATGTTTGGTACAATTCCACGGCAAATAGCAGCTTTCTTGAAATTAGAAAATGCGACGTCTTATACGGGACATTGTTTTAGACGCACATCTGCGTCTTTGTTAGCTGATTCGGGAGCAACAATAGACGTGCTGAAGAGACATGGAGGATGGAAATCCTCCAACGTGGCCGAGGGATATATTGAATCGTCTATTAAAAATAAACAAAAAATTTCAGATAAAATATTTGGTCAAGTCGCCGATTCGTCCACTATAGTTATGCCACAGTCCTCATTCTCGCTTCCTGTTTCCGCAGGATCTTCGAAACAAACACCAGTTCAATATGAAAAGGACCTATCTGTTACTCGTCAGTTACCTGCTGCATTAACCCAGGAAAGACTGGTCAATATGACGAACTGTCACAATATTAATTTGAATATTAACGTTAATTACCATTCTAATTAATTATATTTTTCAATAAAATATCCCTTAAATTTGTTTGTTTGTGATTTAATCGTTCCGGGAGTTTCGTCAATATTTAATCCCGGAGGGATTAAATGTGACACTTTAGTACCTGTCACAAGGGAGTGAAGTTGTCACTTTAGGCCCGGAAGTACGAAAAAGATATTAAACGTAGGCGTTTGTGTGTGAGTATGTGTATGCGATAGGAGGTCAAGTGACCGGTGCATCTGGTTTTGCCGCATTATTTATTACTGAATCAGACATTCCTTGACTATACAGAAACTAACAGTTTGAAAATTCAATGTCGGTAGATCTAATAATAATGCCTGATTCTCATTTGATATATGTTATAATTTTAGGGTACTGTATTATATGAGTGTTACAAAATCTGATATCTGACAGGAATCTCTTATTGGGCTAGTCTTTCTTTTATTAGCCTATTATAATGTTCTCTCTTAAAAAAATACATATACCTATGTTGATGACTAAACACAAGTTCTTTTAAGTTATCTTTCAAGTCATAAAATTTTCTTTTTTAAGAAACATTTAAAAGTTATTGTATAAAAAAAAGAAGTAGAAGAAGGGAAGAAGAAGTTAACAGGAACGTGGTGTTAGTGGGAGTGTTGGGAGTAAAGACCCTGTTGTAGTATTTATATCCTTTTCAGGGAGTGAATAGAAGTTTTGGATGGAGTTTACATCAGTCGTCAGTACCGCTCCCAAAAACCTTTCCGAAAACACAAAAAAGCAATTTGATATTTGCTACATCTGCTGCTCCGGTGTTGTCTTAATCCTTAGTTCCTTAAACGTGCCTAAAAAGTCAAAAAACATTTTTTTCCTGATACCAGTGTAGGTGTTGTGTGGAGTGTGTCCCACGTGGTGCTATGTGGGTTTGGGAGATTGACGCTGTGACTTGTCACCTCTATCGTGAGGCCTCCCATTTGGCAACGATGGAGGGAACAACAGAAACCTTCGCCAAGGTCTCATTTTTTTTGTGTATCCAGTGGTGTTGTTTATCAGCCCATCATGTCTGACCTCTACCATCTACCTATTGAAGAGAGGAATTTCGTCTGGGAGGTCTTCTAGTTCTGCGGGAAGGCCCCTGACTAAAGTTTGGTAGTATATTAGAAACGGAGGGGGATTTTGATTTTCGGGACTCTTCTTTGGAGGGTTTGGGCTGTGATGTTAGCTCATGGATGTTTTTCAAAAAAAAAGAGAGGCGCAATCGTTGGTTCAATGATTTGTTTTTTGTGTAAATAAAATGTTAAGTTATTTTTTCTTTCTATTTTACAATCAACCAGATATTCATTATCATCAAGGCACCTCATTCCCTAGTGGAATGTTTAGCGCTCTTCTACATAGAGCTATTTGATTCGTTTAACGCGGTGAATCAGTCCGCATTCTTTATTGTTCTTTTCACAAGTTATTATGCGATTTGGCTTTCTCAACTCTCTACTATTTGTGCATCTTTCCATCCAGTTTCTCACTTTCATGGCTTTAATATCTCTATCGACTTGGTCCTCCTATCTTTCTTTCGGTCTTCCTCTGGGTTTTTCTTTCTCTGGTTTCTATCTAATGACTTTTTTGATCAGTAGGTCGTTTTTTCTACTCTCGATATCTCCTCCCCATCTCAGTCTTAGCGCTTTAATAAATCTGACAATATCTTCTCTTATTATTGTATCTCTAATTTCATGATTCATTCGACTTCCCATTTCCCCTTATGATCTGCCTCTCAAATACTCTTAATATTTCTTCATCTTTACTTGTGATGTACATTTTCTCAGCTTCGTATGCAGTTACAGGTCTGATGGCCACTTTGTATACTTTCAGCTTTGTATTTCTAGATAAGTTCTTGTCCTTCATTAAGTTATGGTATCTCCAATATGTTCTATTGCCTGCTATTATTCGTTCCATTATTTCGTCACTTCTCTGACTTTTCCCATTCACTATGGCTCCCAAGTATTTAAATTGTTGAACCTTTTCAAAAGTGTAATTTCTTTTATTTTGTTATTATCTTTTATAATATTACATTTATAAAATTTGACCTGACAACAACGTAACTAATTTAAATATCTCGCGTCGTAGTTACGTTAATTGTACAATTTTAAATGCGCAACTAATATTGGGGCTTCAGATGCTTCACTTTATTCTTAAAGCTTTAAAGCAATGGCTTAGAAAATAGATGGAACTTATGACACGCACTTTGCAAATCACAATTAGAATGATTCCTAATTGGCAAACTTGTCCAAGAGAATTAAATCTACCTGATAAAGATCTAAAAGAACGATAAGGTCGTGGAATTTTTTCTGTTATTTTTACACTCTTTATTAGGTCAAATGTCTGTAATATACATCAATCAAAATGGATAGGAACAAAATCGATTAAATGGACATTCCTATTACCAAATCACAATTTGCTTGATTTATATCGGCCTGAAATTGGGTAACAAAATCGATTAACAATAACCATTTCTAATATTACACCCTTTATTTTATGGTAGCTTTTAAATGCAACGCTGGAAATATTTCAAGTTAAAAATAGATTCCCCTATTACTTCTTAAAACCCTCAAGAGATCTGGTCCTGAGTACTTAATTTCCTTAGTTAATTCTTCAATAGTAGGAGATTTAAAAATATAAAAGGAATGTACAAAAATGTAATTAGATTTCTTAATTCTTTACCTTAAAGAAGCCAACAAATAACTAATTAAAATCTAAATATGAACCTTCAGGGATCGGTTCTTAGGTTCTTTATTAATTTTACTTTTAGTTCACTGATTACTTTTATTTTAGGACAAAAAGTTTAACAGCAAACCACTAGTGTTATCTTTTAAAAGGTGGTTAATATGTAGATAACAAAATGTCAAAGATGATACATAACGTATCTAGTGCCATACTGTCAAAAATAATTCCAGTTTTGAGCTGGAATGGTGTCGGTTAGAATTTCTAACACTTTAAAAGACACCGAGATGCTGCGATATAAATAAATATAAATATTAATCACCTCATATCAGGGCAAAAACCAAACTACAGACACTGTGTTTCGCTCTCACTTGAGCTCATTAGTGTAGTATAGGTTATGTCTCTTCAGTCACTAATGAAGAGACATCCCCGGTATAAACTGAAAAATATCTATAGATTTCGACTTGCGAAACTTGAAAACAGTCGCAAGTAGCTCCATCTTCAATTCAAAAATGGTGCTTCAGTGGTCGCTTTGCTGCTTGTATATAACCTTAGGCAAGGTAAAAAGATAAAACTGGAATTATTTTTGACAGTATGGCACTAGATACGTTATGTATCATCTTTGACATTTTGTTATATAAAACTGTCACAAAACGCGCTTAAATTATCCAGTGATAATACTTCCTATTATACATTAACAATAAAGTTAATAATTTTAGCTAATTGGACTTATCACTTGGCCATTGTTTCTTTAACCTTCGTTCGACTTCGGGTGAGTCCTTTAGTAGTCTAGCTTCTTCATTGGGATGGTCTTCCAGATTTTTTAAGTTATCTGATCGACTCCTTTACAAACTAAAAGTGATCCTTCTGACACCCTATTAACTTCTACTAAAATCCTACCTCAAAGATCGCTTCTTCCAAGTTAAATGCAACATCAAGTTATCCTCCTATCATCCAATAAAATCCGGTGTTCCTCAAGGTGGTGTCATTGGTCCCGTTCTCTACCAAATCTTTACAACTGATATCCCTACTATACAGCACAGAACAACAACCACCTTCGCTGACGACACAGTCATTATTTCCATTCATGAAAACCCTCAGATAGCATTGCAAAACCTTCAAAACCATCTAACATTACTCCAAGACTGGTTGAGAAATTGGCGAGTTAAAGATAATGAAGCAAAATCTACACACATAACATTTACAAACAGAAGAGTAATATGCCCAAATGTATTTATTAACAATACAAAACTCATAACTTACTAACCACGTTTTAAAAGATAGCACTAGTAGCTTTTTTGTCCCCAAAACACATTTTTTTGTTATACGACTGGCGTATTTGAGTGCATAAATAACATAAACAATTCTCCTGTTCACCTGTTGCATTTGGTAATTATTGTTATTGATTAGATAATTATTGTAATAATAAATAGTAGCACAAGCTTTCATGTAACCGAATGTGAAATTGGGCTTCAACTGTACAACTGTGTATGTTTTGTATTCCAATTCATAATAAATGATCGCACATATCGGTGAAACCTTAATAGATACAATCTTGGCACCGTTAAGCGATAGAAATTAACCAAGTATAACCTTAAAGAAGTGATATATACTATTATTATTAATCCCGTTAATCACTCAGGTATGCTACTCATTCTGCATGAGTTCAAATCAACACATGCCAAAACAGAGGAACGTATTAATAAACTGAAATAGAACTAAGTACCTATATAAACGATTTATTTTTAAATTAACAGTCAACTTATAATTTGCTGCAGCGTCCTAAATAGGACTATACGAATTAACACATATGGTTTTAGAATTAAATCGAACTACTTCGAATTAATTTAAAATAAATTACTTTGCACTAAATATGATATTATTATTTGTAGTAATACAGTCTCTAATCGGAATGTGCATATATTATGTTCTTATAAGTCTAAGAGAGAGTCGAATACTATTAGATGTGCTCCAGGGACCTGTTTTTTGGCCATTAATTATTTTAACTTACACAGATGCTCTCGTAAGTTATTTCCTTTTATTTGCGTAAAATATTTTTGGAACTAATTCAAAAAAAAGTACACTGATATCTGATGAAAAAAATTCAGTACTGACAGTTTATTTTTTCAATAGTAGCTTTTAACGATATTTAGAGTACCAGAAAATAGAAGCAGTGAATGAGAGTAAAAGAGAGGCAGAGGAGGTGTTGGCTTACTCGAACATGAAAGCAACTACAGATCAGGGGAAGTTCAGTTACTCATATTTGTGATGATTTTTTTGTCACAATATCTTTTCTGAAGCTTACATTAACAGCTTCGCTTTTTGTGTTGGGTACTGCTAAGCTTAACATCAAGTTAATTTCTTGTTCTATCAAAGGACGGTTTTCCCATGTAAAAAAACTATATTGTAGTGAGTATCAGGTGCACAGAAAGAAGTTTTAACTGGAAATATAGTTACATATTATTTTATTAAGCTATACGTAATATGTCAGGGTAAATAAACTTTTCCAAATCATTATCGTCAATTCAGGAATTGATCCGAAAGGTAAATCTAAAAATATATAACTTTAATTGAAGTGCGCATAAGGTCAAATCATAAAATTCTGAAAGAAAGGTCAATTGCCTGTCACTAAATAATTGTCTAGTTTTTTGTTCTCACGATTTATAATTGGTAACGAATTGTTTGGATATTTGTATCAAAATAGAATACTGATTTTTGGTGTAACTGATTTGGTTGGCACAACTAACAAATTTTGTATTTAAGAAAAATTTTTAATATGGAATTTATTATAATGTTTTGCTTGTGCTATATTGTATATTCTGATAGTAAAAATTTTTGCAGGTGCTGCATATTTGTGTAAGCACGATGTGTTTATTGTTTATTGATATATTAAAAAATGATAAATATGTAGAATTTGTTTTCAGATACCAAAAAAATTAAATTTCATTCTTTAACAATAAATTTTTTATTCAACCTTTTTAAAAATACTAATATTATGTAGCTGACACGTTTTTTCAAATTTTTACGATTTTTGTTTTTAGTTTTATCGGCTTGTCATATTTTCTCGTTAGTTATCAAGTTTATACTATTTTTTTCGTTGTATTTTGTAATTTATCAATTAAATATATCATATATTAATTGCGCCACCTTTCGGTGGCGTCATTGTACTTGAGTAAGAATTGCTCGTTATGATTGTAACTACGCCACCTTACGGTGGCGTCATAGTACTTAATTGAGTACTAAGGTATTCTCTTGGCTTTCTTTTTTCCGCAATTTTTTGTTCCTTTTTAAAATATTCTATTTTATTTTGGTTTCTCGTTTATTTATTTATTTATAAATCGAAACACAACACCATCTACTGGGTTTTCCCATTCCAGAGCTTGTATTCACTTTTAAAAAATTGTCTTGTTTTCAAATTTTCTTTTTATGGTCGAAATTTTCATTTTTAGTCATTTTAGGTTCAAAATGCAAGAACACCGTAAAACCAGCAATTTTATGTCGATTTTACGTATTTTGAGTCGAGATTTTTCGCATTATTTGTCATATATTGCAATTTAAGGTAAACATTTTCATTTTATATCGTCTTTTATTTTTAGTCAGTTTGAGTTCAAAATGCAAAAACACCGTAAAAACCAGCAATTTTCTGTCTATTTTACGTATTTTGAGTCGATTTTTCGCATTTTTTGTCATATATAGTATTTAGGGTAAAAATTTTCATTTTATGGTCTAAATTTTCGTTTTTAGTCATTTTGAGTTCAAAATGAGTAAACACCAGCAATTTTCTGTCGACTTTACGGATTTTTCGCATTTTAAGGTAAAAATTTTCATTTTATGATCTAAATTTTCATTTTTAGTCATTTTGAGTTCAAAATGTAGAAGCACCGTAAAAACCAACAATTTTCTGTCGATTTTTCGCATTTTTTTCATATTGTGCATTTTACGGTCGAAATTTTCATTTTATGGTCGAAACTTTCATTTTTATTCATTTTGAGTTGCCACATTTTTTTCTATCTCTCTTAACAAAAGGTTAAGGACTATTTAAGGAGAAAAAATCTAAACTTAACAATTAAACAAATTGCGCAAGGTTTGTTAGTGGTCACTCTAATGGCAAATTATGCCCGAGCTCAGCCGTAGAGAGATGATAAATAATTGAGCCGCGCCACCGACTTAGACGGTACAAGCCGGAAACCCCTAGATATAATAGGCACTAACAACCCTTACACAATCCGACAAAATAAGATAAAGTGAGCTAAATAAAACAAATCAGTTTCGAAAACTAGACCCTTCTTTAATATATAAATTAGATTTTATGTTGTAGACCCAAATACATGTAATACAATTTAGAGCTGTTACAAAATATACACTGGCGCCTTAGTTACAAAACAAATAATTATAAATGAGTGGTTTCGGTGTGATCACACTTGCGAATTACAAAACTAAAATTACTATTAGTAAAAAAAAGAAATACAAAATACAAGATAATAAAACTTGGCTTATCTGTTCTGGCAGAGGTGGCTTCCAATCACCATTGATAATTGACTTTACAAAACTACAGATCCGTTCCAGACTCCGGTAATCCAATGCTGCTTTATCAAAATTAGTGCCAGAAACAAAATAAGGAACTGCCGGTACCAAAGATAAATGCCGGTTCCAAAAAAAATATATTACGGTACCAAAAATAAATAAGTGAACACTGACAGCGTTCCCAAATTGTCATATGGCAACTTGCGCAGAAGAGAGGCCTTTTACTATTACACTAGTTCAAAACTCAAAACACCATAAAACCAGCACTTTTCTGTCGATTTTTTGTAATTTGAGCCATTTTTTTTTGTCATTTTTTCATTTTAGGGTCAAATTTTTTTATTTTTCGATATTTTGAGTTTAAAATATTATTTTTTTTTAACATTTTTTCTAAAAAAAAACTGTCCAAACATCGCAATTAACTTTATTTGTATTTAGGTAGCTCGAGAGATTTGTAGATTTTTTAAATTTATTTATTTTTGTAAAAACATTTTTATTTCAATTTATTTATTGTTTTAAAACATTTCTTCCAAGTTATCCGAAATAACCGTACAAAAATCGCAAATATAATTATTTTTGTACCAACCGATCGAGAGAGCTTCTATTTGTATTTATAAATGTTTCTAGCGATTTTCTTTTCGGTTTATTTATTTTTTAAAACATTTTTTTAATTTCCCAAGTTTTCTGAAAATAATCGTCCTAAAATCGTAAAAAAATATCTGTGTCTAGACACTTTAGAAGAGATATTTGCATTCATAAATTTCTCTGTCGCTTTTTTCGATTTATTCCTTTTTAACATTTTTTACAAGTTTTCTGCAAATAGCAGCTCAAAGATCACGAAAGATACATTTGTGTTCAAACAACTTGAAAGAGCTTAAATTTGCATTTATCGAATTATTAATTTTTTTACATAATCTTCTGGAACTAAGATTTGAAAAATAACAAAAACAAAATTGAAGAAATAGAATTTGTATACCAGAAAATTGTACTTTAACCCTTTCCCTTGAAGTAATTGATCTATATGAAAAGGAGTATTAAACAGAACTAAAAATCGTTCTAATGCATTGCTATTAATTAAAATAAACATAAATATTCAACAATTACTAGAAACCTACTATATAAAGTCTACTTTCTCTCTTTGCTGATTATCCATGTACCAAATATAACCAAACTTAGAAAACACGGTAGTAAAAACTAATGTTTACATTTAACAAATGGAATGTATGTTGATATAAAGATATTTTAATTGATATCATACAGGATGTTTCTTATTCAAACGACAGATCAACTAAAAAACCAGTCAAGAAAAGAAAATGTTGATGGTGGGCATTAAAGCAAACGATAGTTTAGTTTAGCTATTACCATCTATTATCCACAATTGAAGCTATCACCGTGCAGAACGCAAGTAGAAGGTCATCGTAGAGTTATTCTACAGAGGACAACGCCATCGTCAAGGACGCACAGGCACCAGGTGACCCGTCGGTACTAACTGCGTCATCATCATGCCATGGTTGCGGTTTAAATGAAACTGGGGGAAAGTGGTACCTCACACAAAAACTAACTAATTAACTTAACTTATTTAAACTACATTCTATGATGTTTGAAGATGCTGATGTGATAAAAATATAAAATTCTTGTTTCGAATTTCGTTTAATTCAACTTACTTTTTCTTTGTAAAAAATCACGGACTTTTAGCAGAAAATGAAAAAGTTTGAGATTATAGTATATGTAGAGAGTTTGAAAGGAGATTTTCTGTACGACATCTTATATAATCTGGATATAAATAAAAAAAATTGGAAGTATACTAGACTTTAATGTCATTTCACTTCGAATTTTGAACACTGAAAATACCTGAGTTAAATTTGTAAAGTTTGGAAACTTTGTACAAACTTTTTGAATTTTTGCAAGAGTAGAATATTTCAATACTTTCTGCATTCGTATGCAATTTGGCGTCACTTTCCCCCGCAAGCCTGTACTCTCCTTTAATGGGTATGATATTTTTTTTTTAATCCGAGAGAACTAAACGTACTTACACTTTTTATTTTAATGGCGTGGCACATTCTTGGATACTTTAAATTGCTATGGTAATTTAGATTTTAAAGGAAGGTTTCTTCAGCAAAAGTTATTTACGGCTAATAAATATTTACATAGTTATAAGTATTTATTATAATATAAGATAGTGCTTTGCGGAATTTCGTATTTTTCTTTCAAGTAATCATCTCAATTTTTACAAACATTTTCTTTGATAGCGATGAATATTTTAAAGTAGGAATCCGAAATTAAGTAAACAAATTTACTTCATCAACGTATATGAGAAAAGTATCTTTAAATAAACAAACACGTGTGTGTACTTATGTGTGCACGTAAGAAGTTAGGCTATGATCAAACGGGCGGAATTTCACGTTGCGTTTCGGCGTTAAAACACGCCAAAAAATAGTTCACATTTTTGACACTTGGGCTGGCCAAACAAGGCGGGAATTCCTGCCCGAAAGATATCAAGGTTTTCCGCTCACAAATAGGAATTAATATCTATCTAAATTAACACAAATCAATAAATTGTTAATGAATATTAATCACCACGATACATTAGTTAAAAATAGTATATTGTAATACAAGTGTTACACTGACAGGTTTCGTAGTACGAGTTTAGTTTGTGAAACAAACCGCGAAGCGGTGAGTTTCGCAAAGAACGAGTACTACAAACCGTCATTGTAATTCGAGTGTTACATACTATTTTTTATAATGAACTTTTAAAAGTATAAAAAAATAAATAAAATGAGTTTTTCGAAATATTTATTTATGTTGGCAATCTTGACACTTTTGACACTTGTCAGTTTTAATGATTTTAAATTTGAATGTTTGTCAAATTTGTATAAAATATTCCAAATTTAGCAATAACGCTGATAATGTAGTTAATAATTTACTACAACATACTTTTTGATTTACTACCTGAACTCTTTCGTTGAAAATCAGTGCAGTGCAACCAATTGTGTAAAACAAAAAGTTACCAAAAACAGTGTTACAATGAATCTATTTCGATACTGTTTTTAGTGTCGAAATAGAAACTTTGTGAACGTGAATTATAAAAAAATATTTGAAGAGAATTAAAAGCTACATTTTATACACAAATTATACTAAAACCAATTTTTATTGTCCACAATAGGGAACCGGACAACTTTTCAAATAGTGTTTAAAAATAATCTTTATTCATATATATAGCCATAAAAAATAATATTTTAATTAAATAAATCCTCTAGAGTACTTGAAAACGTTAAAAACATAATTTATTTAAAATTGCCGCGAAAACAGCACTTCATGTCAATTCAGATCGCGTTACGTCATATGGAGGTAAACAAACTACGAGCCATATTACAAGTGATCAGTGCTTGGGTAAATTAAGTATTTTGTGTTTCTTAATCATCAAGGACCGAAAAAGATATCGTTGGTGTGTTGTACCTTGATATGGAAATACATCAGTAACTACTCCAAATAAAATTTTTATTGATGTACCTCGAAAACCAGACATACGAAAGAAATTGTTAGACCTAGCAAGACGAAAGTGCGATGGAATGTCTGTTACTTCAGCAGTTTACTTTTGTGAAGATCACTTTGATGTAAGTACTGTACCTAGAGTGGTATTACACAGCACTTAATACAAATAATTATTTTTAGTGTGTATGTAATGTAGGTGTTATAGGTTATGTCTTACTTAGAATGTTTTACGTGTGCATAAACAATCTTGTATTTGTGTTTTAGCTGCCAAAGAAGCTATAGAGAATATTTAAACTTAATTATATCTTTTATATACATTTTATTTTACTTTATATTGAGAATGCTAATAAATAAAACCATTGACAAATTGTGTATAATTATTTTATTTAGTGCTTTCATATAAAATAGGGAATATATTTTTTTTCCAAAATTCACTTATACTAGAGATATAATGTATAACTAAAGTTCTGTTATGACTATAGTCCTTCAATTCGTAACTAATTACAATTAAATACTTTTAGACAAATGCAAATAAATCGTAGAAAAACGCGAAATAACATACAAAGCAGTGTTGTTTACTTACGACTCCCTCCATATGACGTTACGCACTGTGATTGGCGTTTGGGTTCTTACACGTCACAGATAATTTACGCAACTTTATTTATTGATTTAAAAATATAAATCATTGTTATTTCTTAAAAATCTTTATTGAGTGATATTGTTGTATAACAAACTTTATTTTAAAACACATCTTAGATTTTTTTTCGATTACTGTCCGGTACCCTATTCTTCACTATTCACAATTATAGCCATACAGCCTTTTATTGTCATTGTATCTATTCAGCGGCGAAACTGTCAGTTAGAGTAGAATTGTCATAAAAAAATTGATGAATAAAAATAAATATCAACTTAATATTAAAATGTTTATATAATCAATAAAATATGTGGAAATCCAATTCGAACTTTATGCTGTCGATTTTTCGTGACGATGTGTGCTCACTTTTTCGTGACGGTGTGGGCGCGCATTTTAAAAATTTACCCTCATCATTTTTCCTTAACATGCCAAAAGAAGTATAACTTCTATAAAAGAAAGAACATTAGAAAAGTTTGATTTATATCTTAAACAATACTCTACTGGCATATAGATATTCTATGTTCTATGGTATGGGCTCTGACCAAATAAGAAGAGACATACGGAACTATTTACACGCGATTTGAAAGTCGTTGACTTCTGTGTAATTGTCATGGCCAAGGTGTATTTTTTTACTTTCTGCAAAAGGCGAACCAATTAAAAGTGGTCAATTTTATTTTGACAAGACAACAAAGCGACACGAAAGTGCATAATGATATTAAGAAAACCATTTGTATATTTCATACAGGTAAAAGTGTTTACATATAAGGACTCGAATTTAGATAAGAAAATATCGGTTACATACAGATTTCCCATATTTGGGAAAAGGCTATCTTCTTCTAATTTATTGCTATACTATATAATTTTTCAAAAAAATTAAAAGTTATTTGAACTACATATTTATATTTATTTTTAAAATATCAAAAACTTACATTGTTAGAAATGGCAGATAAAATAAACATAAAACAATAATAAATATTACATGATCAGTCATAACTCATTTTCAATAGCCTTTTTATGGGCTTTTATTTTATTTTATTTTAATAAAATTTATTTTATTTCAAAATTGTAAATCAAACCAAAGTTTTACCACAAAAGTATCAGTTGGGTGCGGTAATACCATTCGTATTGCCCCTTTTAAAACGATTAAAATCATAGCCCATGAGAGGACCACTCTAAAGTCGCTTCCGGGATCTTAAGATGTCATTATATTGCCATTTTTTTGTCAAAATTAGTATCGAATAATACGTGTTTTGTTTATCATTTCTACTGTTTTACTGATGTTTTTTAGTCATTTGTAAAATGAAACGTCTGGTCATATCAATAGCACACATACTACATAAACAGAACATTTTTTTACAAGAAGTTATGACTCCATATAGAAGCTGACCTCTATCTATACATTATATAAAACATCTAAAATCGCGTTTTTTGAAGAAGACTCAACCTACTTCCATACGGTGTATTCTGGGTTACGCTCAATGATTAAATAATTAAAATATATATCTACCTGTTCCACAGGAGTGACTTTACATATCGAATTAAAAAACGCGGAAGGTGTTTAACTACTTAGAATTACATCGAGCCTTCTTCGATATACGAAAGCTTTACCTATAGAATGTAACGATCTATCGGATCGTTTTATTTAAAGAATTCACCAGAGTATTGTTTCCGTGCCAATATCGGTGAAAACTACTTAGTTTTATAGCTGTACTTCAAAATTGTGCTGTGAGCGGTGTTACTGTAGAATTCTGACTTTTTCTAGTGGCGATTAGTAATTCTCGAGAAAGAACGACTTAGTAAGTCAAACAATTTGGTTTCCTTTATTGTTATACCTACCTTTTCGAAATACAAGGGTTCAACCAAATTTTTTTGAAGAGTTCTAAGAAAGCTATTTCATTATTATCGATTTGGATAAAATCCCTCCATTTTGTAAAGAAAGAAAGACACTGATTATTGTTCCCAAGATGTGTCTCAACTATTGGAAAATTGAAGAAACACCTACTCAGTAATCGACATCGTTATATCAGAGTCAGATCTAGAGTTTCCAAGATTTACTAAGATAAGAGAATAGTTAATTAATTAACTCTTAAAAACAACCCACGACCTAGAGAGCTAACTAAGAGAATAACGCCTTTTAGGACTTTTTAACGTTACAATGCCATTTTTTTAATGCCATTTTTTTTAATATACTTTCTGAAAAACCTCCCATACGATTAGTAGTAAATCAACAAAAAGGAGTACATTGATCCACATATAAAATAGTATATGGCCAAGTATAAAATTTTCTGAAAAAAATTTAGCAGTCGAGGGTTTACCATGATTTTCATTTTTTTTTTATTGTGATTTCATAACATTTTTTCACGATTTTTTTAATTTTTCATGATTTGTTCTTCATTTTCATAATTTTTCTAGTTTTTCGTAAATTTTAAAATTTTTCACATTTTTGACATATTTTCTAATATTTTCTTCAATTTTTTAAGAGTTTTGACACAATTAGGTATTATAGTAAATGGTTAATCCCTTTATGATGTAGTTGTAATGTTCCATATAGGGCATAGACCGCACAGCTTCAAAATAATTAAAAAATGGTACGTATACGTGCACAAGTAAGTTTGTAACAATAAGCCGCTCATGCGATGTCATATGCTACGACGTTTTCTCTTATACTCTTTCCAATCCTAATGTAAAATTTTGAGCTCTTTGGCGGTTTTTAAGTGCCTTTGACGACATTTCCGACCATTGGCGTGGAATTAAATAAAAAGAGTTCATAAATTTTTATTAATTTTTGTTTTAAATTTCAAAAGAAAAACGGTTTTTGTATATTTGTAAATTTTATATCAATTTGAAAATTGTCAAATAACAAATTAATTCTTTCAAATTGAAACTTGTTAATTTTAGTTATTAATAAGAACATTTGGCTCATTAGTCAAATAGTACATAACTTATAATATTTTTATAACAATTGTCTAAAAATAATACTCATTTTATCAGACAATCTTAAAAGATAGTTGTAAAGGAAATTGGTTGGAATTAATAACAAGAATTGTCAGAGTCTTCTGAAGTAGAATCGTTTCCAGGTTGAATAACTAATGGTGCTATTGGCGGTAAAACAGGATATTTCTTTTCTATTTTTATAACATGTGTTTGGCAATTTTTCCATACATCGCTATTAATGTCACTAATTACCTCTCGAATATTATTAAGAACAACTGCGCTTAAGGTTGGTGACTGAATGTATTTTCGTAAACGTTTCTTTACAGTACTCCAAACCATTTCGATTGGATTAAAAATACAGTAGTAAGGAGGTAAACGCAAAAGGGTATGACCATGTCTGCTGCAAATGGTGTCAATGACGTATTCATTTTTAAAATTCTGACTTTTGATCATTCTTATTAATTCCTTCTTTACTGGAACCTTTTTAGGAACATCGATATTTTTGATTGCCATAAGTCTTGAAATTTCATACTTTTTTTTGTGTTATTAGGTATTTTGTTTAATATGCGGAAATGATACGACACATTGTCCATAACAATTACTGAATTGTAAGAAAACCCAATAGATAGTGTTAAATTTCGATTCATAAACAAATAAATAAATGAATAAACGAAAAACTAAAAGAAAGTGGAAAATTAAAAACAGAAAAAATGCGAAAAAAATAAAGTCTAAAAAAAATACCTTTCTAAATCAAATAATATAACGCCACCGTAAGGTGGCGTAGTTATTATCTTATATATTTAAACGAGAAATTCTTACTATATATATTAAGTACTATCAAGCCACCGTAATATATAATATATCTAATATAAAAAATCAATAAAAATCAATCACGCTACTGTGTACTGTAATGGGTAAGAAGACTATTGGCGGTATTTGACTGTTGTCGCATTTTGCAATTTCCCTCTTTGAAGTTTCGTTTGATAAAAAGCGCACCGTCGGCATTTGTTTGCGTTAAGATCAATGCGACTTAAAAATCCCGACAGTAAATACACAATGTTGCCGGTATTTAAAAATTTCTTTAAGTATAAGTAATATTTACAAAATTGATATCATTAGAAGTCAAAACTGTTTAAATATGAAGAACCTAGTTAATTAATTTAAGTATATATTTTGTAAGAATATTTTTATATTATCTTTCTAAGAGTCATTGACGAACAATTGAATAGTAAAGTAGAGAGAAAATTTTCAAAATATATAAACTTAGGAATATTCGCAAATATATCTGACAACCTAGATTCAAAAGTCGGATCCTTTGTTGGGGTTAAAGGGCGTGGTTATGTTTTCACATTTAGATTGGATAAACTATACCACTGGTTTGAGGTAACGCTTTCTTCTGTCAATCTTTCTTTCTATATTCCCTTCGTTAAAACATTCTATAAGAAGCATAGCATCATAACCTAAGTAAGGTTTAACTATACATTTTGAAATTAACGATCCTGATATGGATACTGTTGAAAGAATAGTAAGAATAGAAATTAAGAATTTACATTATAAAATGAATGAACGATAAACAACAGAATGAATTAAAATGGTCTTTAACTGTCTTCCATATGAGGTGCTAATATAATTATATTCGTATTTTTTCGAGTTCATAAATCTATACTGTTTGGTAATACTTGTCAATTTCCTCATTCTAAGGAATATTTACGACTTGACAGCTTATACAGCTATCTAGTATTCATCAAAAGGTCAGGCTGGGTTAACAATAAAATAAGTAAATAAGATTAAATTTATTTACATATATATTATCTGAATTAAATTGAAGAATTCTCTTAAATGTTTATTTTATAGATACCGGCACGTGTTTTATACTCACCGATTTGCGTCTCGGTTGCTATTTGGCATAAATTATGAAAAATAATTGCGAAATTTTCGTTCGCCATACAAAGTACAGAGAGAGAAACCGTGTCGTTGACACTTGAAAAAAAGTTCCAGAACACCTGTTTAACTGATATTTAATTTATTCTGCCCACTCAATTGGCAACCAATGGTGTAGATATCGAAAGTCACTACCAGTATTTAAAAAATTTACTTTTGTTGAATGTAAGGTATAATCTTACCAACTACGAAAGAAACAACTAATAATATGGAAAAATCTTGAGGCATCTGAAAATGCCGCATTATGGATTAAGGTCGTGATTGTGAATAGGAACTCACTGCAGCCCACAGGACACTGTCCATTGGGGTACCATCTCTGTAAAGTGGACAAAGTTAATATGCAGATGAAAAGTACATCCTAAGTGGATAATAGTCTTTCTTAAAAGTCTAGACCTTCATCATCAAGACGCCACATTTCCTAGCAGGACGTTTGCTGCTCTTCTACATAGAGCTATTTGATTCGTTAAACGCACATTCCGCATTCTTGATGGTTCTTATGCGGCTTTCTCTAGCATTTTCTTTCACTTTTTCCTGTTTCTGCATATTTCCCTCCAGTTGTTCCCACTATCATGGCCTTAATATCTCTAACGACCTGGTATTCCTCTCTTATGGACTTATGGAATACACAAAAAATCTTTTAGGTCGCAGAGTAGTAAGTGTGACCATAAAAAATTCTAACTTTCATATTCCAATTAATATGTCAGCAGATGCACCAGTATTCAACTTTCAACTTCTTTTTTATTTCTGTTATTGTAATCAATATCACAAACATTGAATGTATCTATCAATAGGCCTTACAACTTTCCCACTGTCACAGAAAAATTAGGTTAACTGGCACAGAATCTTGAGTAACTGACTTTTAAACAACGAAGCTTTTTATATGAGCTTCGGCGACTGTGCGAGAGTAGTGATACCAGAAAAAGTGTCCGCGTACGTACGTACGTTACCTACTCCTTCTCCCGCTTTCATAGCATACGAGACAGACTGAAGTTAATAAAACAAATAAACCCCTCTTTCAAAGATAGCATAGAAAGCTTCGTTTTCATCGGAATTCCCCCCTTTTTTAATGGACTTAACCGAAGTTTATAGCAATTAGAACTGAAATAAAGATGAGACAATAAAACAGATATCAACGATAAAGAAAAATATGAAGATTTTATATTAGAAACAATAAAAAAAAATGTAAAATGTAAGTTAGAATTTTTAATTTGGAAAACAAAATGAATGTGAACTTTGAGCCTTAGCGCCTTCTTGTATAAAAGATTGATAGTTTAAATGGTTCCTGAATTTATACTTTAAAAATACTTCAATAATCAATCATTCTAAGTGCTTAATAATTTCTTTTATCTTCAATTAAATTATTGTTTTATTTACGTCTGTTAAACATTAATTATCTGTATTTTGGCCGCAGCCAGACAGTCGTTGCAAAAAAAAGAAAATCGACCTATCTAAAGAGAATAGAGGCCGGATTCATTTAGAAACTGAACCAGATTTTCAAAAGTTAAATTTAGATATACGCTCACAGAAATAAACAGTACAGAAGTTCGATATTTTCGGAAGTAATATCGATATGATTTTCATAACAATGTAAACAATTTATTGTTAAGGGTAAAGTTTCGTGATTATAGCTCTTCGTTTAATTTTAGACCGACTGTTTTTATGGCACTGCTTTGAAATATTTTGAAAGTATTGGTAAGTTAAAAACATAAAATCTACCTATAGTGAAGCAAACATCCGTATGTTTATAAATATTTATATCTAGCCTTGTATAATCACAATTGTAGTTCGGAATGCTGAGTAAAATTAAAAATTTTCAACGGTGTTACACCCACATATTGACATTATTATCGTTTTTTCTTATTGGACATAAGTTTTATGATCTTCTAGTGGTTATACAAATATTTGTATCTAAATTTTGATGCCAATTCATTAAATCAGTGGTAGGTACGGGATACGGGGATAGCCAAAAAGTTATACTTGCCTTAGTGAGCTGATTGGAAAGTCCCGGGCCTAATACACAGATGGCGCCAAAAATATCGATTCCTTACTATTTTTGACAGTATCTATCCTTCAAAAGGCTACATGTGAAATCTCATTAACATCTGTCAAGTAGTTTATAAAGGTCAAAGTCAAAGTTTATAAAACTGTTCTTGAGAGACATCCCTAGGAGGATACATGCCATTCATTAAAAAAGAAGCTGATTTAAAAAATCTTCGCTGCACTTATTCCAGCAAAATGATTTTATTATTATAAATTGGATTCCAAATAATATATGCGTACTCCAGTTTAGACATTATAAGAGGGGAAAATAATAACTTAAAGGTAGATTCGTTATTAAATCTTCTCATGTTTCGAATCACAAAACCAAGCAATCGATACGCCGACGATACAGTTTTGTCAATATGGTGTGTAAAAGTTAAACTTGTATCAAAGTAGACATCCAGAACTTTGACCAGCTCAGGTCGATCCAAAATACTATTGTTTAAAGAATATTTGTAAACTAGTGCCGAACATTTTCTGCATTTGCTATCATTTAAAAGTAACTGATTTCTAAGACATTATTTATCTGTTTAATATATAGGTATATTTGATTGCAACACTCGACAAACGTAAAGAGATTCAACATTAAAAAATAACTTTAAATCGTCAGCATATAAGAGATAATGAACGATAATATTAGCGATCATATCATTGATAAAAAGCACAAAAAGTAAAGGTCCCAAGACAGACCCTTGCGGGACACCAGAAGTTTGAGAAAATTTGAGACGAATAACCCATGCACGATATGTCCAACACGTTCCTTTGATATCTTTATGGTCTTACCTATCTCTATTAACTTAATAACAATTTACGATCTCTTAAAATTAAGGTTTTTGCCTCTAATAAATAGCCTCTTTTGGGTGCCTAATAAGTGCATCGTCTTTGATGCTTATTTCGTCTCGATTAAATTTAGCAAACCACTTCTCAACGGTTGATTTGCTTTGTGAAGTGTCTGAATATAGATTTAATTACAGTGTATCAACCTACGGACTTTTCAATCCATCTAATAGAATTTAATTACGATAGAAGTAAGAGCCGAATAAAAAAATAAAAACAAAAACTTCGTTTCATAATACTTTATGTTTTATGTCTGATTAATACAAGTTTTTTATTTAAATAAACTAATATTAATATACAGCAAGCGATAGATACCTTTATTATTGGACAACATTTTTTATATTTTCGGTTATTTTAGGAAAAATGCAAAAAACATACTCCGGTCGTGGTTGGAATCCAGGATATAAATAGACTGTGAAAGGCTTTCGCGGCCATTGTTTAATGTATCAATGGTTTTTGGGCTGTTAGGCCGGCGTCGATTGTCTTGCTGACTTGACGTTTCGCCAACACGAGCGGTAGGCATCTTCAGAAGTTGCTTCCTGGTTGACAGTCTGCGAACTACTGAGCTCTGCGTGGACGGAGCCCGTATTTATACGTCGGGAAGGAAGTGGGCGGGGCCTGAGTTGCTTTCGATTCCAATCGGTTCTGGTCGGTATTGTTCGTTAAGGGTAGAGTTTTCGCACCCTTAATTATGGGGACCCATGTTTTGTTCATCTTGACTGCTTCCTCTTTTTTATTTAAGTTGTTCGGGTGCTTCTCTATCTCTATGGCTTCTCTGTAGAGTCTGGAATGGTATGCTGATGTAGTAGCGACGACTTGGGTCTCCTCAAACTTAATCCGATGGTTCATAGTGAGGGTATGTTCCGCTAGGGCGGATTTGTCCGCCTGCCTCAGACGACAGTTGGCCTTGTGCTCTTTAATGCTGGTGTTGATCGAGCGTTTGGTAGTTCCTATGTACACGCTTCCACATGTGCACGGAATGCGGTAAATTCCCGAAGCCGACAGTGGATCTCTTCTGTCTTTTGCCGATCGAAGACATTTTTTGATTTTTCTCGTTGGTTTGAAAATAGTTTTCACATTTTTCTTTCTTAGCAATCGACCAATTCTGTCTGTCACTCCCGGAATAAGTTTGAGGAGACCCAAGTCCTCGCTACTACATCAGCATACCATTCCAGACTCTATAGAGAAGCCATAGAGATAGAGAAACACCCGAAAAACTTTAATAAAAAAGAGGAAGCAGTCAAGATCAACAAAACATGGGTCCCCATAATTAAGGGTGCGAAAACTCTACCCTTAACGAACAACACCGACCAGAACCGATTGGAATCGAAAGTAACTGAGGCCCCGCCCACTTCCTTCCCGACGTATAAATACGGGCTCCGTCCACGCAGAGCTCAGTAGTTCGCAGACTGTCAACCAGGAAGCAACTTCTGAAGATGCCTACCGCTCGTGTTGGCGAAACGTCAAGTCAGCAAGACAATCGACGCCGGCCTAACCGCCCAAAAACCATTGATACAATCCAGGATATGTTTTATTATTTGCCTAAATGTTCTACCAACTAAATAATTGTCCTAAAAAATCTACCATCACGTTTATTTATCCCTCAAATAACAAAATTTAAATAATTTGTTGAATTGGAAGATATTTTTTCTTTGACAAAGTAAATAAGAGGTTTCTTCAGAAAATAGCGTAAATTTTGAATTTCACGGGCTACGTATATTCGATTCTCGAATTTTTTCCCTTATGTTGGTTCACATGTTCCTAATATATGCCATTTTGCATTGTTAGTTTGTGTTTGTGGCAGACAGAAAGATTAGACGTGTTCTGGATCTGGATCTGGAAATTTGGAAGGGGCGAGCTAGTGCTCAGCCAGCACTGAGGCCACATATGACCCATTGTGCATCCTCCCGTACGTAGGGATATCCTCACCTCAGGATGTCACCAGGCCTATTGATTTAAAATAGGTGATGGCTGGTGTAAGCCAATACTCGCCCAACACGGATCTTCTGATTTCAGAAAAAGCAGAGCAGTCATACATAATGTGTTCTACTGTTTCCTCTTCTTGTTCGCAGCCTCTGCACAGCGGCGATTCTGTTAGTTTCATCCTAAAGAGATGTTGTCGCAATTGGCAGTGACCTGTCAGGATTCCCACAGCTGTTCGGAGATTTTGTCTGGTCAATGCCTTAAATTTTTTTGCTGTTTCCTCGTCAGGATAAGGTAATAACTCTCTGGCCAGTCTACAGTTCGTAGTTTCATCCCAGCACTGTATAAATTTTTGGTGAGAGTGCTGTTTAATAAGGTCCACGACTGCGGACAATGTTAGCTTGGTAGATGGGCGAGGGCTAACATATTTGTAGCCCGCAGCCCTCCTTGCTAAATTGTTCGCAATGCGGCTGCCTTTAGAGTTCCCATGTCCTTTGATCCAGCTGAGAGTGACCACGTTATTCTGGCTGGCCTCAGTTAGAGATTGGTGACATTCTAGTACTAAACTTGAAGTGAAACGTGGTCTATTCAAGGTCAGTAGTGCTTGTCGGCAGTCTGTATATATATTTATAGATTAGACGTGTTTTGGTATAGTCTTTGATTTTCTACTGTTGAAAAAAATGAATCAAAGAATCTGCATTAAATTTTGCGTTAAAAGTAAAATAAAGTGTGGCAATGCATTTAAAATGTTGACTGTGGCATTTGTGAAACCTACTATGAATAAACCAAGAATGTATGAATGTTATACATGCTTCAAAGAAGACCGAGAAGACATTGATGACGATGACCGCTCTGGACGCCCGAGCACGTCAACAAGTGGTGAAAACGTTGAATCAGTAATGCATATCGATGAGCGTACGGCCTTTTACTATATAGCACATAAGATACCTAGTTACTATACGGATAATTAAAATGAAGTCGATTCGCGGAATCTTCTTTCAAACGACGTTTTTTCCTATACAAAACTTACGCCTTTGTGTCTATATCAGGCGCACTAAAAAATATTTAGCTTCAAAAACTTTTTAGTATTGTAACGCATTATTTCCAAACACTTCGTATATAAAATATACGCGCTATAATCACTATTCTAGAGTTATAAATAAAAGTTCCATTTGACTATTAGCACCTTTACTTATTGGTTAAAATACTGGAAAGTGTTCATGGGTTTTATTTTGTAACTCATAAAAAATTTAACGGTTAAAAACCTATTTAAGTACCTAAAACATTTTCATATTTACTCAAATCACGATTTCTATTTATTTGGTTGATTAGAATTCACAAGTCAAAGGATCATCTAATTTTTACGTAGGTAAACATAGCTATAACGTTTTTCTAACTTTCTAAATAACGACATAAATAGATAGCTATCCACCTACTAATATTAATTACCATCATAACTAAATAAGATTATTTGTAACTAAGTATTATAATATCTAAACATTTATTGTCATTGTTGTTGTAAAAGTGTTACTAATGAAAGAGTATGTAGAGCTAAACTAATGAATTAAAATTTAAAAGTAAGTTTTCCATGTTAAAAACATGCTGGTTTTAAAACAATTCGCAATAAATAAATGAATTGCAAATATTTTCTTGTGAATTTATTAACAGTTTTGTATCACGTTTACGTATACACGCTAACAGTTCTAACGTTGAAAATAACATAATTTTTAAGACTGCTTATGCTGACTAGAATTTAAACCACACGCCACTAAGCGTCAAATCGTTACTAAAGTTGTTGCTTTAAACTTTAAACACTAGTCCACCCTTGGACTCATTGTTGCAGGGCTGAATCACGTTTTGATGGGATTTAAAACCTTGTATCACGTATGAGCCAAATTAGCGATGACAGATAAGCCTGGGACCTATAAGATCTGTTGTGTTACCCTTTTCTTGTTATAATTTTGATATTTCCTTAGACTTATAGTAGCTCTTTTAGACCTATCTTTCTTGAAAAATTGAGGGCTTCAAGTTAAATAGATTTTTCTCTTTTATTTCCTTTGACCCTAGAATTACGTAACGCAATCCATTCTGAGAGTATTTGTATTGAAGTTTAATCCTCTACCTCATAGAACCTGCATTTTGCTTCACCTACCAATCCTAGTTTCTTCATGTGTCCTCTTAATCGGCAGTGCCCGGTTAATATTCCCGTTCTAATGCGGAGTTTTTTTACTAAGGTTTAGACAGCTGAAAGAACTCTTCTGGTAATAGTTTCCCAGGAGCGTCTTCGGTTGTCTTAGTCCTTCTAGATCGTTCCAGTACTTGGATTTTTCTCTATCCACTTCTTTCCTTAGTTTTTCTAAGACTGTACTACTGCTGATTCCACAAGATGGTTCTGGTCCCATGCAAGTATGGGGTTTCAGCTCCTTTTTTGCCAGCTTATTTGCTGTGTCGTTTCCTTCTATTCCTATGTGTCCTGGAACCCATAAGAGGGTAAAAGTGTTATTCTGTCCCAGTTCATTTAGTTTGCCTTTGAACTTATTGTGTGTGAGTTCAGAGCTTTGATGGATCTTTTGTCTACAATATGTAGTTCCTTTCTATATTAAATTCTACACATCTTTCAATGGCACAGATTTCTACTTGAAAAATGCTTGGGTATGCACCCCGGTTTTCTGAGTATTTAGCTCTAGGTCCAAAAACTCCTGTTTCTTTATCTGTCTTGGAGCCATCCGTATACCAGTTTATGGCATTTTGATTTAGTTCCAATATGGTGTCTTTGTCCCATTCAGATTTTTTACCCAGTTTTGTAGTGAATTTTCTCACAAGTTGAATTTCTTTGGCATGTCATCTTAGGGCATTTTCCAAGTTTGATCAAATTGATGTGATCGAGGTCTTTCTTTGATTGTTCCTTCTTTTTTACTTAAATTAAGCGCGAGTTATTTTTCTTTTTAACAGCTTTTTGTCAGAGGTTAACAGTTCTAACATCGTCGATTATTTTTTAGGACTGTTTCTGCAGACTAGAAATTAGGTTTTGAAAATTAGCTTATATTTTTTGTTAAAGTTAAGTAATGAAATAAATTATTGGGAGGTTTGGGCTGAATTAGTAGATTTCTAGAAACCCCTTGTGGATAATTTAAATAAAGATGAGATCCCAATAGAATTTACGGTAAGGATTAAGGGTTAAGTATTCAGTTCTACATCACACATTCTGTTATTTATTTAAACCAATAATCGTAAAGATCAAATCGGAACATATAAATAACAAAATACTAAAGTTCACCTCTGGATAGTTTCAAAAGAATAAACTGGAATTTTGAAGTAAACATAATTTAAAATCAGTTAAAATGGAATTTCTAAAATGATTCCAAAACTGTTGTCTTTTTAAAATTAAAAGTTTGTATCTGAGTAACTATAATAAAATTATTAAGTACAATTTTATAACCTTATTCAAACAACATTCTACAACAAGCCAATTATGTTGTTTTGACAGATTTACTGGTTAAGATATATTATTTTTGGAATGCTCGAAAGTAATCGTCCTTGAATTTGAATTTACTGCTTCTTCGAAACAGAAATATTGGCATTGGTAATGTTTGGAAGTTAAAAATAAACATAAAAATCAGTTCTCTTGAGTGATTATTTTTGTCTGTTAAGTCGGATCCATACATATGCAATTACATGTAAAATTACAAGTATACATAAAAATCTCAATATACAATAAGTCTATAAAACTTTATCTAACAATTTTTCGATAACCCGTAAGAAATTTAGTCTGAATTCAATAAAACTAGAAACTGTGGATATGAAAAGTTTGCTCATGTTTTCAAATTTATATAAAAATAATCTCATTTTCAAGTAAAATGTTGCAAAGATTGGATCATATTGCTCGCACTATCAAACAGTTATTACAATGTAAAGCCAAGCTTCTAACTCTACAAACTATAATTTCACTAGTCAAAATAAATAGTTTGGCCATTCACTACCGTCACATAGTCGTATAAAGTGAAAATATATTCATTTTTCATAACTTTCCTATTATACAATAATAGTTCTTGTAGACGGGTGGGGAAGAAATAATCTTGTTAATTTCAATGCTTCCAAGACAAAGATATGTTGCCTATCCAACAAGAGGCAAACATACGACTCATCCATTACAATGAACGATCAAACACTAGTAGCAAGTGACTCCATTACGCTGGTTGTTATAACGATCTTTCAGGACTTATTCTGGAACAAACGCATCCATAGCAACTACAGCAGGAAAGAAGTTAGGCTTTCTTTTCAGAGCACGGGAATATGTCTCTCCATCCGACTTAGCTACTCTATACAAAGCCCAAATAAGACCCAATCTTGAATACTGCTCGCATGTATGGGGAACAGGAGTGTCTGATCTTTCTCTGTTTTACCAATACTTAAACGAATTTTGCTCAGAAGAACTCCGCTACATAGTGCATCCACTTCCCAAACCTGCCAGAGTAACGCTCCATGCACCCTTATACTGTTGAGTGCCAGACATCGAGAACTGATTGATTCGATCGTTTCTTCATCCCTAGGATCTCCAGATTGTGGAACACCTTATCTTCCACGTCTTCCCCACTCGTCCTAACTTGCGGTCTTTTAAATCTCAAATTGATAAATTTCTCGGTACATTTGTATTTAGGTCTATACCTAGGAGGACATCCTTAAATAAAAAAAAGTAACATATTTTGACTAAAGTGCATTGTAGGGTCTGTACAGTTATAGCTTGTAAAGTTATAGTGTGTAGGGTTAGAAGCACTGATAACTTTTTAACAGTAAAAGCAACATGGTCTTGTTTTGGCAACGTTGATGTATTTTCATGTAAAAATGTTGAAGATCGTTGGAGCTTGCAGTCTGTCCTGGATAACATTTCAGTTCCAAATCTTTTCATCTATTTCCACTTTCCGAAATCACATATTTACCGTTTTACGTTCTTCTCGTGCTACCTTAGCTTTTTTCCTTATCTCGATTTGCTTTTTTCTCTCTGAAATTGTTAAGGTCATTATTAATGAACATTTTTTCTTCTGTGAAATGTCTTAGCTTGTGCTTAGCCCTCATCACTTGTTATTTCTTCTCGGCAATACCCAATTGTACCATACATCCTGTGTCCCCAAGCTTCTTTGCAGACTTAATATCAGTATAGATCTGTAAAGTTCGTCTTATCATATCTTCAATAGCTTCTTTTAAAGATTTTGGATCATCTGTGTCAATTTTGGTGCCAGATATACTGAAACACCTCGTGAAACACTTATGGGGACTTTAAACACAATTTATTCAACAAAATTGTAACAAGAATTCTCCTGGATAACGTGTAAACAGTTTTTAATTGACAATGAACTATTCAAACTATTTGAACTCCCCCACCCACTTAACTGCCCATATATCCCTTTATATAGAACCAATGAAAATTCTAGAATTTACTAGAAACACGATCGAACCTAATCAGTACACACTAGAAAAAGTAAGGATATTCTAGAATAACCTAAAAACAGTCTTTCAAGTAAAGGTCCTTTCCTTATTCGGTTATCCCGAAACAATATTATTTTTTCTCTTTTCCTTTTCTAGCTGTTCAAGTCTAAACTTCAATTTATTTAATTCCTTTTTGATTTCCTTACTTTCTTTTCTAATGATTTCATTTTCTTTTTCTAGCGTTTAATTTTCTGCTCCTAACTCTTCTATCTCTTCAACATAGATCTTTTGCTTCTTCTTAATATCTTTGATAATTGTTGTAATATTTAGGTACATCATTTTAGGTATTTTGTCCTCCTTTGCCACTTTACATATAATAAGAACACTATTTTAATCATACCTAGATTTTTTTATCTAGTCAATCTAAACTCAAGTTAGCAAATACATACCACGAATTATTTCTGATAATTTGTAGATTTATTTGTATGATTTTATGTTCTGTTTTTATGAAGCAAACTTCTGCGAACATTAAAATATCCCAGTACAACATATCGGATATCATTTAAATTAATCCAACCAAACAATTTATGATGTTGTCGGATATAATTTTATGAGCATACATTTCTGTATATAACAACATAATAATGCTAGTTCTCACAAGTCAACGAACAACTTAACTATATTTTTTTGTATTTTGTTTAACGACGGTCATAAAAGAATGGTCAATAAAAAATATTGCAGTATAAAATAAGACCGGCTCTAAAAAATACGCAAGCTAGTAAATAAGACAAGTGTGAAAACTGGTTCTGAATTATATTATTTCGAATCAAAATAAGTTATTTCATTACTTTTTTTTTCGGAAAAACAGAAATTTAGACAAACCGAACGGTTTCTTATCAACAAAGGTTTGATTTTAAAGAGAATTTGATAGATACCTAATCCACTTGCCAAAGAGAGATGTGTAGGTAATCTCTAACGCAAAATACCTAAATCCCGCAATATCCAAGTCGTCTTGTATACGAAAACAGTTTCTACAAAAATATACTAAGCGCCCTTTACAACAAGTTAACATTGCTCAGATGTTACTCTAAATCCATCCGAATGAGGCCTCTGTAGGATCAGCAGAAAACCAAAGAAAATCTCTATTCACAATTTACGAATCGTTTTCAGATTCTGCAAAAATATACTAACCACCCTTTACAAAAATTTAACATTGCTCACATGATAGTCCAAATCTATCCGAATGAAGGCCTCCGTAGGATCACCAGAAAACCATAGAAAATCTCTATTCACAACTTACGAATCGTTTTCAGATTCTGCAAAAATCTACTAGGTGCCTGCCCTTTACAAGAAGTTAACATTGCTCAGATGATACTCTAAATCCATCCGAATGAAGGCCTCCGTAGGATCACCAGAAAACCAAAGAAAATCTCTATTCACAAATTTACGAATCCTTCGTACATTAGATCTACTGGACACTTCGTACTGCCAACAAAAAGTTTGCTGTAGTCTGTGGTTTCTTTCGCCATCATCAATTTACACAACATGGGGCTACAGGAAACATACACCAAGACCGAGATTTATTAGCAAACACACTTTTGCAAATAAATAAGAACATCGAACAGCGGCTTCGACATCTATATCCAACAATTCCAATCCTGAAGAGGATTTTAAGTCCTAAACCTAGCACAGCATATGTATATCTTATCCTTACTTCATTCTCTCATCCGCTCTTTCTCTACTTGTACTAAATTACCAGAAAACTAAAAATGAAAAGTTTGTCAAAGGGTGGAGAGGATACGTGTTATGTCGAAGAAACGATTTATGTTACATTTCTGAATTCGTAGATTAACCATTCTTTAAGAGGTATAAGAAAAACCGGACAACGCTCCGATACCTGAAAGAACGAATATTTAGTAAAACGCAAGCCTTCTTCATTAAATTTCATTGTATCGATTTAAGATAGTCACGATATTCTCGATTTCAATCTAGGTAAGAGAGCTAAGAAGAAAACTCTTTATTCTTTTACAGGTGAGAACGTTTTGCAAGGTTTTTTCTTTAGCAGATAAAGTTATTCCTATAAATTTAATTTTAAAAATATTGTGAATTGAAGATTAGATTTTTACAGTCACGATTTAGCAATCTAAATTCTATTAATTTATCTACTGTACAGGTGGGTCAGCCTTTAGCAGCGCCAGTGTTGCTCCTGGTAAATTTCATTTGTCCGATGTCCGTATAATTTGAAAACTGGTGCGTACCAGTTTTTCATTAAAGGTAATTATTATTTAACAGTTATGATTTCTCCAAGTGGAAAATTGGGCTAAATCTCAAAAAACATGTTAAAGTTATTTGTTACTCTTACAAAAATATGAGTACCTATTCCACTCATTGGGTTTAAATATTGTTGTCAAAGAGATAGGTTACATCTCATATGCAAGTATTTTCTTTTGGCAATTAAAGCTAAATCAGGAACTTTTAATGTAGGTGGAAGCTTTATGGAAAATACGTATGAATTTAATACATTAGAATAGGTTTTGGAAGTGAAGTGGTTTTTATTCTGATAAAATCCCTTACCATATTCTCCCTGGATTGCACACACGTGCGCCGGGCACATTTCCGGATGCATATAGTACTGATTTTCCTGGTAGTAATCACCGTATGGGGAATGTACAGATCCGCAGTACATCTCTGCATTCTGTTGGGGTTCAACGCCTTGACTGGCCACCATAACAACACTGCTGCTGGCGCTAACACCGCGTGGTCGTAGAACTCCACGTCTTTGTCGACCGAAATCGCGCTGAGACACTTTGTAGCACTTTTTTTGTATATATAAAAAAAGCAATTATTTTACGCACTGTATTATTTTTCTTGCCGATCACTCACTACGTTGTTGTCGTTTGCGCGTTAGTGACGTGTCTACGTGGACGGCGGTCGCCACGGCATGCCTCGATCTCGATTTATTATTTGTGAAAGGAGCGCTTGTTACGAAGTAGCTCTCTCAGATTGACAGTTGTATAGTTGTTAAAAAGTTGAGTTTTGGTGGAATGAAACCGCGCTATCAGCGACCAAGCGCTGGTTGAACTGAACGGGCCGCCGACTACGGCGATCTTTGGTCGGAGTTTTCTCTCAGAGGAGAGGTGAAGCCAGTTTACTGCGTTGCCGAGCTTAGCGAACTGGCTGTGATTCACTCAAAGTTTCAATCATTTACTATTTCTTTGGCATACTTACAGTTATGTAAAAAATATAAACTGAAGTTGATTATGTTACAATTTAAATTATGTGATGTAAACAAATTCCTTTTCCATAAAATTTTACTTTTTATACGAAAGACTTTAGATTATAAAACTGCTTTTAGATAATGTCATAACTTCTAGTGATATATTCAAAGTGCCTTTTCTACACAAAATATTCTTATACTTTATATAGGCTATTCGTTGATTCGATTTTGATCATATCAATAAAATACACTCCTGATCATCTTGTATTTCACATTAATCTTTTAAAAATAGGAATTTCCTTCACAATATAAACAATGGAGAATAAACTAAAATTACTATAATTTTTTATTCGAACCCAAGCAGACACTCAAAAAAGTAAAATTTCCCCCTATCGACTGTATTTAAGAATTATGTTCAAAAAGGTCATTTTTAGGTACAAAGTTAATATGGGAAACCAGCAAGAAGAGTTTTTACCATAAGGGGCGGGGCTGTTTTCTGGTATTTATTAATCATATTTTAAACTCCCATCTATTTTATAAAAAACCCTCACAAACTCAATTCTTAAAAACAATTGTTATATTGAGACAATTGTCACATTGTCCAATAATCCATAAAAGATAAAAATCATTTTGAGAATTATCCTGAAACTGAAATAGTAATTTACCTAACAAGGTCGGGAACTTAGTAATTACGGTACGAGCTAGATGTTTAGAGCCGAGAAGACGAAGGAGCCGAGGCTGGAATTTCTAAACGAGTACTGTAATGACAGTTCACAAATGTGTGTACTACAATCTCTATCAAATAAAATTTTAATGTTTTATTTTAGACTAGGTGTACCCGAGACGTCGTTCGCGTGGCTTGTTGATTGTTGTATAAAAATTTTTATACGCCAGATGTTAAGTTGAAAGAAGACAAATACATCTGTGAAAACCGCATTCGAATCGGATCAGTAGTTTTCATGTGATGCGCGCACAAACATACAGACAGACAAAAAAAAATCAAACCACATTTTTGGGTTCTATATCGATGTACCCGCAACGTCGTTTGCGTGGCGTGTTCATTGTTGTATAAAAATTTCTCCCCCCACCCGCTAAAGGGGTGGGGAGAATTTTTTTTACACCAGATGTTAAGTTGAAAGAAGACAAATACATCTGTGAAAACCGCATTTAAATCGGATCAGTAGTTTTCATGTGATGCGAGCACAAACATACAGACAAAAAAAATCTAACCAAATTTTTGGGTTCTATATCGATTTAGTAACACCCCCCGCTAATTATATCTTTAATGTATAGAATTTTCATTTCTACAGTTTTATTATATTTATAGACTAGTTGTACTCGCAACGTCGTTCGCGTGGCGTGTGATTGTTGTATACAAATTTCTTACCCCACCCCATTTAAGGAATGGGAGAGAAATTTTTGTACACCAGATGTTAAGTTGAAAGAAGACATATACACCTGTGAAAACCGCATTCGAATCAGATCAGTAGTTTTTATGTGATGCGCGCACAAACATATAGGTCTCCCAACGAAAGTTTGGGACAGCCACGTGTTAGTCGGCGCAGGTAGGCGGAGTCTTTCTATCAGTGGCGGACGGAAATAAAAATATATTATTGATCTTAAATTAATGTTTAATGTATGATGCTAACATAATTAAGAAGAATTTATTTTATATAAATTTGTTACAGCCCACTTTAAAATAAAAAAATACATACCTTTAAAAAACAACTAAGAAACTCTCTCAGCATATTCGTAGCTAAATACAGTTTACAAAACCATTCCAGCTACCACACTGACAAGCTTTCAGAACGGTCGTTGTTATCGTAACGCTCGTAATTAAACCACTGCGCTTGAACGGGAGGCCACGTGGCTGTCACAAACTTTCGTTGGGCGATCTATACATACAGACAGACAAAAAAATCTAACCACATTTTTGGGTTCTATTTCGATGCACCCGCGACTTCGTTTGCGTGACGTGTTGATTTTTGTATAAAAATTTCTTTCCTCACCCCGTTAAAGGGGTGGGGGGAGAAAGTTTTATACACCAGATGTTAAGTTGAAAGAAAACAAATACGTCTTTGAAAACCGCATTCGAATAGGATCAGTAGTTTTCATGTGATGCGCGCACAAACATATACATTTCTACAGTTTTATTATATGTATAGATTACCTATCTGTATGTAGGCGTTAAATTGGTTTCAATTCGTGTTAACGTAGTAAAAAGGTGATGTAAAAATTTGACAGTTTGTCAACGAGTGAGATTTAAAAAAAAAAATGGAAAAAATAGAGCTAAAATAAGCAAAAGAAATCAGTAAATTGGTGCCTCTTAAGTCTTCTGCTCGGTATGAGAAGGAATACCAACTCTTCAACGAGTGGAGAAATTGTGTATAAAGCAATCTGAGAAATAAAAATTTCCTGGACTCAGTGCTGTAATGAGTCATTTCCTGCACTCAAACGACCTCGGGACACAGTATGAAATAAAACTTTTTTAGCCATTCGAAATATTCTTGAGGAATCCTAGGGAGAAAGAGGACAAACTCGTATATACCGATTAAATTCCAGTTGGTTTTTAAATACATATATTAGCATGGGGGGGCCTGGAAGACTCAGCATTAAATAATATTCTTTCTCCATTACTTTCTATGATTTGTATCTTTTATAAATTCTTAAGTGTTTCTCCACCTTCTGCTTCTCTGAAGCAATTAGTATATTGGTGCCTACTAAGTCTTCCGCTCGGTATGAGAAGTAATACCCTACCTAATATGTGAGTATTGCGTTTTTAAAGTAATCCAGAAAATAAAAATTTCCCGGACTCATTAGCTGATTACAGCACAGTAAAAAAGTTAAATTACTACAGCTGGCCCAAAACACGACGCCTCGTTCCTCAGTTTTCGACAATTATTATTTGTTCAGTCTAAACTATTACTCAAAAAATAGCAAAATTATTCGCGGTATTTACGTTTTGTGTTTAGAAAAAATCATTTTTACAAACAAAATTGACATGGAGGGCCAGTGAGAAGAATATGAAACATTAAGGTTCTAATTGATTGTACTTCTATCTCTTTAATTACCCGCAAAAATAATGAAAAGAAGAGGTTGTCTGACTAATTTGAGGTAAAAAAAAGGACTTTGGTTATGTCCAAATCATGATGGTAAGAAACTATCAATCCCAACTAACGGTTTTAAGTTGTTTAAGTTGTTACTGCATGGTTGTATAAATTTCAAGGTTGCTATTTACGAGTCTAGCCGGATGCAACATTTTTTTCAATTCGACTATTTGATAGAACTATTGTTTTAAAACAAACTTGGTTGGTTGGTTAGTTGTCGGTGTTTTTTCTTAGATTTTGTTTCATGTTACCTTTATAGATATAATTTCTTGTAATCTCAGCATGATTTATGGTCTGATCAAGAATTGATTCTTAACATGCCTTGCTGTACTGAAATTATACTTCTAGTTCTTTCCTTGGTATCATTTTTCGCTTGTTTGCTTGATTTTTTATCACTCCAAATGAATTTAGATTATTTGTTATTCGTATAAATCTAGTAGGTTAAGATTGAAGTTTAAAGAATATTATTAAATCCTGTGGTAATTCTCGAGTCGGTGAAAGAGAGGTAAAAATATCGAAATTTCACAATATTATTCTTTCGAAAGACCTTGATTGTATGAAACAGCTTATTATACCCAACAACATAATTAAAAATAATTGCACTCTCGTTATACACAGTTATTACATTACTAACCAGTTACGCCGTAAACTTTGCAAAAGAGCAATGAGAAAAAACAAACTCTCTTGGGAAAAATTAATATTTTTTATCCATTAAGGGGGGAAACCGGTTTAGATCGATCAAAAAATCGTTGTTTTTTTTATTGCATAAATCGTTAGTATAAGTACTTAAGAATATGTGGTAAAAACTTTGAAGCTAAATTCGCATTATTCCCGATGCTATGAGCATTTAAGTGACCGCCCGAAAGTTTACCACCCGTAACGCGCGGTAGTGAGAACGGTGCGGTGGGACCCTTTTTCGAGTACCATCCTCGGAACCAGAGATAGCGGAATTTCGGCAGAATTATTAGTGCTGGAATAGCTGATTAAACGGTAAGAAGTTTTTATAATCAATTATTGCTTTAAATTTCTCGTTTTCGCTACATTATATTTCAAACGCGTTTTTCTTAAAACGAGTTTTTTTAAACTTGTGGGCATTCTAGCTTAAAAAGTTATTGACTAATCGTTCTAAAATTTTTTGGGATTTTTTCTTTATTGAACTCTTATTTATATGAACCTAATTCTGGAATTATATAATTATTAATAATATTGTTTTTAAAGCAAAATAGATGAAAAAATAAGGTATAAAAAATGACATTGTGTTCAAGCGCCACAAAGGCATGCAATTTTCAATGTTTTTTTATCACAATTAGGTTCATATTCTTAGAAAATACATTGTTAATAATAATAAAAAAAAAAATTGATTTTAGAGAAAAATTGCAACTTCAGGAATTCCCACCAGCAAGACACTCGGATGACGATTGTCCATGGACAGCACGCTCTAACGGCACTATTTCCAGCGGAAATAGCATAAAAAAATTTAAATTTGTACTTAACTATATAAATAAAATATCCTCCAAACTTAAACAATTTTTAATTATTTCTTCGTTGTTCAAAAAATTCTCGAAAAACACTCAAATTTCAGCCTCCTAAACCGATTTCCCCCCTTAAATACTACAAGAAATTAACGAGCACGTTTTTGTATATCCACTTTTTGTAAACGTAACTATATGTTTATAAAAATTGAAATAGACCAAAATTTGTAGAAAAAGTTCTAAAAAATATGTAATATCGAAAGGAACCATTCTACCCTGTTCCTTGTTACTTCTTCTCCTATTTTGTTCTTTGCCTTCAATTATGTGTTCCTATATTATCGTAATGTTATTTCAGTGCTTCAAACCCTTTTTACCTTACTGTTCCCCTTTCATTTTTTACCTACGTCTGATCCAAGAAACAGATTTTATAAAATATCATTCGGATGAAAAGTTCTGTTTGCACAAGTAATGGTTTTCCCAGTAACGACGTTAGTGTAGGGCGCTGTTGGGCGACTACCCAAGACGCCGGGTATAAAGGGGCGCCGCAGGCGCCCCTTTTTATCTTCTCGCCCATTGAGCAAAGCATACTTACTCGTAAATTCCCTAAATTTAGCGAAATAATCGTTATGCTGGCAACACTAGAATGGAACCGGGAATCCCCGACCATAGGGAAAACATAATCTGACGCTTATTTACGTTTTAATTAGAAAGAGTTGACGTTGTTTTTGACGACTCAGAGCACACGTCAAGAATTCGATATTTTAAGCGTCAAGCTGGTGAAACTGCCCACGATGAGTTTATCCGGAAAAATAATGAGGTTGAATTTTTTAATTAGATTAATTTCATTCCATAAAAGATTTGTATAGTTAAATAAGTATCCAGAATATTAGTCTTTTTTGTACGATATAAAACAGATCTCGGAAAGAACCTGACCTTGTCAAACTCTGTGGTGATCTCCAATTGAAATTAACTTTAGGTAGGTACTAAATCAGATGTAGATCGGTGTATGTAGTGTGATGAACTTATTAGTCTGAAATCTTTTTTGCCTAATCAGAATGTGGTTACTCCTGTTTTTGTTTTAATTGTTATCAAACATCTTGACTTAGAAGAACTGTATCCAAATGTACGGCTAGCACTAAGCAAATTATTAACTATACCTCTTAACGGCTGCTTGTGGGAAGAGGAGTTTTTCTAAGCAGAAGCTAATAAAAACTTATCTGCGATACCTCAAATTTCTTTTAATAAATGATCTTCTTCTTCTTCCTACTTTATTAATAGGCTCATGTCTGTTTTACTTCGGTTTTTAGCCTCAATTAATGTTGTCTGACCATCTTTTCCTCTTTTCCATTTGGCGATTTGTCTCTTGCTATTCATACTGTTCTATTTCCTATCATTCTTTCTATGTGTTGATTGAATTCTATTTTTCTTCTTTTGGTCTACAGGTTTATTTCCTTTATACCACATCTCGTTCGTATTTCTTCACTTCTTACTCTGTCTCTTAGAGTTTGGTTTGGTATTTTTCGTACGACTTTCATTTCTGCTGTTTCCAAGTAATCTTTGTGGCTTCGCCGTGTCTGTTCTTGTTTCCGCTGTGTACGTCATTATCGATCTTATTGTTGATTTATATATCCTAGTTTTCGTTTCAGTTGTGAGGTATTTGTTTTTGAGACATTCTGCTGCCCTGTTCGCCATGTTCACTTGTTTTTGTACTTCTTCTTACCCTTTTACATAGCTTGACAGTTTGAGTCCCAAGTATTCCATTTCCATCACTTGTTTATTATTTTGTTATTTACAACCAGTCTACATCGGTGTAGCATATTATTTAATAAATGGTAATTTCATTATATCCTCTTCCTATTTTCATATTATTTTGAATTGCAGTTAGGGAGCGCCGTAGAAATATCGCCCATAGCACTGGTAGTGCTAAAAATGGCAATGACTTTTCTATAGATTCACCATTACTTTATTTTTCTTTTTCACCGATTTTCCTTGGTTACTTTAATACCATAAACATTTTCACAACGCTTTTGTCCAATTTTAATTTTATCTTTCATATGCATTGTTCAAATTTCATACTAGTCATATATTTGACCCTAGGCCAGAAAGTTGGATTTTCTGGCGCGTGGAATATAGATTCCAATGCGAAGCCTCGGCATCTATATTCCACGCGTTAGAGCATCCAACTTTTTGGCCATGGGTTGTATACTATTTTTCTTGATCCCCATCCGAACATAGTCCGCCAGAGCGCGCTGTAATTCAAGCAAGCCATAAAAGTTGGACTTTCTGGAACAAAGAGCTGCCAGAAAGTGCGTAATTTCGGGTAGGGGATCAAGAAAATCTGTAAATCAAGCAAGCCATAAAAGTTGGAGTTTCTGGAGCGAAGAGCTGCCAGAAAGTGCGTATTTTCGGGTAGGGGATCAAGAAAATGAGATTTTCTGACCCAAAAATAAACTGGAAATTACTAAATTCTGGCCGGTTTAAAAAAAAAAATATTGTACGTAATAAGTCCCAAAAGTGCTTTTACTGGACTCGCAAGGCTGCAATTGCCCACTCGTCAAGTACAAGCTCACTTTCGGGACTTGTTACGTAAACTACTATAATATGCTGACATTTCCTTCCAATAATAATAAATTGTAAATTTTAAATTGATACTCAAAAATTCCAATATTGACAAAAAAGTTTACTCAACTCATACTGTAAAAGGTATTTAAAACAATATTTAATGCTAGGTATTTCTTTTTTTCGTAGTTTAATTGTGACTTAATCTTCGTAGTATATATTTTTGTGTAAAAATAACTAACACGTATAATCAAGGAAGTTAAAAAAAAATCAAACCAAACGAAGTCAGTCTGTTAGAAATCGGCATACCAACCAAGGCCTCTCTTCCCAATCAGAACACTGATAAACATACAAGAATTTACTTCCGGCGAAGTGGCAACAGAGCCAATTATTTCTCAGTTAATTTTAGACAGCATACATCAACTATTTACAGTTCACGCGAGTCTTGTTCTTTGGTATGAGCCGAATGAGCGGTTATTTTACAATTTCACATTCTTTCGACATCATCGATATGATTCGATAGCCTCCAGAGATTAGGCGGTTTAAAGACAGAGACGTAGAGCCAAACAAATTGAAGAACACTCGTTATGAGTAGGCAGAATTTCTTCGACCCTCAGTTTAAATTTTCCAAGATAGACAAATATAAGAAAGGACCAAACTAAATCAAAAAATTTAACACCGGCACAAAAAAAATCGAGTAAATTGTAAAAATAGCGAAAACGGAAAATGATGTGATGATATATATGATGGTGCTTCTTCTTGTTGTTTGCTTCTACCACCAAGTATTTTCGTCAAATTTCTTGTATTTATTTAATAATATCTAATATCTGTCTGCTGTCTGGCTTTTTTACTTTTTTATTGTCTGTCTCTACTTTTCGTGTTGTCACCTTGTTGTTTATGCTTTAGCACACGCACAGAAAAAAAATTCAAAACTTTTAGGATACATGTAAAACTGGTGGGAGTTTTATTTACTTTTTTGTTTATTATTTTTATCAGTTTATCACTTTTTTAATTATAAATTTGTTTATTAGCCACTATATCATTATCTATAAAAAATTACTTTACTAGATAGAACATTTTGTTAAGCATTTTCTTTCAACTCGATTTACATTTGTTCGAAAGACAAACAACCACTTTTAATAATAAAAAATCGACGTGAAAAATAGTGGAAGCGAAAATATGCATGCTTATAAGATTAATGGCATATTTTCAATGTCCTGAATTTTAAATGTTCAAACTTATATTAACAGCGCCAGTGCCAATATTACAAACCTTTTTTGACAGAATGCAAGTACGTGATGAATTCCTGGGAAAGAGAAAAATATTTGCAGTTTGAATGTGTATTAGAATTCCTTTATATATTCTGGACATAAACGTATATGTTACTTGTTGCGAATAATGAACTTATAAGTATTGAAATGGGATTTAAATTGACACTTCATTAACAAAATAAAGTTTGTTGTTTGAGTAACGATCTAGCTGATCGTTTTGTAATTTCCCCAGACTCTTGTTACCGAGTCTATATCGATGAGAATTAGTGTAGTTCAAAAATGTGCCGTGAGCGGTGTTACAATAAAATTATCTACTCTTTCTCGTTGTGATTAGTAATTCTTGTCCATTACTATTTGGTAGGTACGTCAAACAGTTTGGTAATTTTGTGTTCAACCTCTTAGAAATGAGGTTTATTCAAATTTATGCGAAGAGGTCCACCAGAGTAACTAAACTATATCTAGATTGGATAAGTTACAGCAATTTTGTGAAGAAAATTTTAACCGCGAATTTCGTTCCGAATATTGGAAGAAAAAAGCATTCCTATACAATAGAGACCGATACATATGAGTCAACTCAATGACGATGACAATTTTAGTAGAAAATTCTCATTGTCAGCTCATCAACAAGGATTTAAACCTGAATATAACAATTTTAAATAATACAAGTAAAATTATACTCACAATTTGTACTAGCGCAAATATGGACCGAAGGTACTTACCTGAAACAAAAAAATACATATATAAATAAAATATGAGATTTACTAATTTTACATTTCATAATCTTTTAAAAATAGACGCACTCCAGTGTTTGAAAACGCACCGCACTCGCCAAATTTGGCACCGTGCGAATTTTTTTGTTTCCGGAGATAAAATCTGCTTAGAAAGGGCCCCGATTTGAGTCGATGGAAGCGCTAAAAAAACGACAAAGGTCCTAAAGGCCTTCACCAAATAAGACTTAGAGGAATCCTTTGATCAATGGAAAGGTGTGTGTCGATGGGAGGAAAGTATATTGAAGGGGAGAATAATATCTATAATAAAACCTTGTTTCGTAACCAGTCTCGTTATTTAATAGCCAGACCTCGTACAATCCTGAGAGTAGCGCAGAATCGCACACAATTTCCCAAAATTGTTGCCAAGAAGAAATGAAGTATTCGGTAGTTTTACCATAATTTTTATTTATTTACTAGTTGTACTCGCAACGTCGTTCGCGTGGCGTGTGATTGTTGTATAAAAATTTCTTTACCCACCCCATTTAAGGAATGGGAGAAAAATTTTTATACACCAGGTGTTAAGTTGAAAGAAGACAAATACATCTGTGAAAACCGCATTCGAATCGGATCAGTAGTTTTCATGTGATGCGCGCACAAACATACAGACAGACAGACAAAAAAAAATCTAACCACATTTTTGGGTTCTATTTCGATGTACCCGCGACGTCATTCGCATGGCGTGTTAATTTTTGTATAAAAATTTCTTTCCTTACCATGTTAAAGGGGTGGGGGAGAAAATTTTGTACATCAGATGTTAAGTTGAAAGAAGACAAATACGTCTTTGAAAACCGCATTTGAATAGGATCAGTAGTTTGCATGTGATGCGCGCACAAACATATACATTCCTACAGTTTTATTATATGTATAGATTTTAAACTAAAATTAGCAATCGGAAAGTTAACAATTTTCGGTTAAAGTGACTGTCGCGACACCCCTTGCCTGAGCCCAGTAGGGTGCTAATAAAAGAGCAATAAAAGAGACCTTTTCGCCTACCCTCACCGCATGTGGTTGTATGAATTCACGGTTTTACAATCTATTGTTTATTTTTAACAAATATATGTGTTTAATTTTTTATAAATAAAAATAAATAAATATCAGAAACGTAAAGATATTTTTTTTTTCTGATTTCAACCATATATAATACTTACGGAAAATTTTCTAGTTTACAGATATGACACCAAAATATTCTAAATTACACTGAGAAACAAACAACACCCAATATAACATAAAATACCTTTAGTGCCTGTATCTAACAGGACTTGTCAATTAATATTAATACTATTAATAGTCATAAATATACCCATCACCAACATGCAAAAAGAAATCAAAATAGAAAAGAACCTTAAATACCCCAAAAATGCATATCTAAATATTAATAGTAATAAATATACCCCTCACCAACATGCAAAAAAATACCTCTAGCAAATGTATGTAATAGTAGTACTTACTTGTCAATGTAAAAAAGTGATTAGTTCATCAGTGGGTGAAAATGTTGTATCGCATTGGTAATATCCGTCCATTGCTCTTCATGTGTGGTGCACCGATTACGCCAAACATACTCCACCAAATATGTTTCAAATCTAGTTATGCACATCCTTCCCAATCGTCGACGAAGATTCCTCTTAATGACAGACCATTTACTTTCGATATTTTGGGTGTGAATAAGTCAACCACCCACCGTGTCCTTTGCAGACGTCCGCGATGATACTTTCGTTTTCCGTAAACACTTTCATCAATTTCCACTATGTGTCCAGGACCGCCTATTTGCTCATCGGTTTCCAGCATCCAGTGAAAAAGAAGGTTTCTGAAATGTTGAAGGCAACGACCCACAAATTTCCTGGAAACTCCAGTTTCCGCTACTATTACTGTGACTGGATACTCCTTAATCCACAGTACTAAAATAATCAGCAACTGAACTATAGGAAGTGTCGAAAAGTCTAGAAATGAATTTGTCCTACAGGACGTTTCAGTACAACAGTCCCGTCTGCGACACCGATAACTTGGTGCTCTTCCTTGCCTTTTCTGTTGGCCAAGTTGGATTCTATTCCCACACACACATGTCCTGGAACGTGAAACAAATCCATGTACTATCAAAAAATTTACCAAACCCACTTCCTCGCGACAGTCACTTTAACCCAATTTTCTGCTCTAGAGCGGAAAGTGACAGATGGTGGAAAATGCCAACTTTGTATTAGGTATTTGGATATGGAAAATGCCAACTTTGTATTAGGGATTTGGATATGGAAAAGCCAACTTCCAATAGTTATTGTTTATGATGCAAAAATCTGTTATTCAGCTTTATTTGAATAGTCTGCTGCGTGTGCCATTTACTTTTCATACTATATACCTGCTATATACTTAAGCGTTAATAAGAAAGAGAGGAGGGGATAAGTAACAAGGCCTTCTCCTGTACGGGGACACTTTTTCTTGATTCTCTCCTCTCGCCAAAGCTAAGATAGAAAGCTTGGCTTTTAAAAACTTTGCGTTATAAATTTTAAATGGTTTAAGTTACAATACATTGTATTTACTCTAGTCAACATCTTCAAAAACGTGAAAAATTAAAATAAAGGTCCTAAAAATATGAGCGATAGCTCATTGGATTCGGAATCACCTCTAGAAAAATGTTTTTGAAGGAAAAGTGTGCAGGCAAAAAATTGCAATTGTTATTAACAAAATAAGATGAAAAAAAAACAGATGTTTATGTTTTTGTTAATAACTCGAAAAATATTAATATTTAAGCAATTTTGAAAAAAGCTCGTTAAAGAGGAGAAAATTTCCGAAAAAAAAGTCCGTCCTCCCGGAACTCTATCTCCATTATTTATAATTTTAATTTGACGTTGAAAATGGGGCTTTGAGCGTCTTTTACAGCATACGCGCGCTACCGCTAAACGGTGTTTATCAGATAAAATATTTTTTTTATGACATAAAATGTTATTTTAAAAATTTGAAAAAATTCCAGTATTTTCCTAACACTTGAAAGAATCTAAATCAGTAGGAAAAAACATTTTATCACTGTTTTTCAAAAAGTTATTCAATTGTTAACTAACAAAATTTTTTCCTAATATCTGTTGACATAAACAATGGGATAAAAGGTATAAATAATTGGCCTAAAAATTTGAAACTTTGTGGAGACCTTTTCATATATATACTTTACAAGATTCTGTGATAAACATCACTCACTATTTTCTAAGAATAGGGACTACTATTCATTGGACATGAAAATGAATACACGATATGCTGACAATTTGTGTATCCCGCATCATAACTCTGCATTCTATGAGAAAGCAATTCATTATCAAGCGATAAAAGCCTACTTATCATTACCTCCACATATTAAACAGATTAATAGTGTTAAGTCGTTTAGAAAAACCGTAATAGAGTTTTTAATAGATAAATGCTATTACTCAACTAACTGCTGGTGATCTTTTGAAATCCCTACACTGTTTTACGTTTTTTTTTTTTTCCTTTTTGTTTATATTTCTTCTTTATTGACGTTGCTAATGTACTTTTCGTATTTTTATGGCAATAAAGTTATTATTATTATTATTATTATTATTATAAATGTTTATAAAAGTTTATTAATTTGTTAATTATGATTTTTCATAACTATTGCAAAGTATTGCGAAAAAGTAAAAAAAAATACAGAATTTTTCCAAATAAATGCATGTAGTATCTAATAAACAATAAATACGAATTTGGTCTAAGAATTATTTGAAAGAGAAACTTATTTTCTATAAAAAACTCCTGAATATGCTTTATCATATCTCCAATAGTTTAAAAGATATATCATTTTTTTAATTGGCAAGTTATTTGGCGCTACAGTTAACGTGACGTATGATATTAGAAAGTATTATTAACAAATTAATAAACTTTTATGAAGATTTATCGCAGGATCTTGTAAAGTATACATATAAAAAGGGCTCCACGAAGTTTCAATTTTTTAGGCCAATTATTTATACCTTTTATCCCATTGTTTATGTCAACAGAGATTAGGAAAAAATTTGTTAGTTAACAATAATTGAATAACTTTTTGAAAAACAGTGATAAAATGTTTTTTCCAACTGATTTAGATTCTTTCAAGTGTTAGAAAAATACTAGAATTTTTTCAAATTTTTAAAATAACATTTTATGTCATAAAAAAAATATTTTATCTGATAAACACCGTTTAGCGGTAGCGCATGCCGTAAAAGCCGCTCAAAGCACCATTTTCAACACAAATTAAAATTATAAATAATGGAGATAGAGTTCCGGGAGAACGGACTTTTTTTCGGAAATTTCCTACTCTTTAACGAGCTTTTTTCAAAATAGCTTAAATATTAATATTTTTCGAGTTATTAACAAAAACATAAACATCTGTTTTTTTTTCATCTTATTTTGTTAATAACAATTGCAATTTTTTGCCTGCACACTTTTCCTTCAAAAACATTTTGCTAGAGGTGATTCCGAATCCAATGAGCTATCACTCTATTTTTAGGACCTTTATTTTAATTTTTCACGTTTTTGAAGATGTTGACTATAGAGTAATTTGGTGTTTATTAATGCACATATAAAAATATATAAACACGCAATAAAAATTGAGATAAAATTGTATACAAAAAAATATATTTATTTTAGTCTGTTATATCGGTAGGGTCATAGGTAATCTATTCTGTATGTAACATTTGACACAAAATGAGTTCACTAGCAATATATCTTATCTAACAACATTTCCCATTAATGTTTTTAACAATAATAATTGGAAATTGTTGCTTAATCGGATGGTATAAAATATTTAGAATTTTTTTATAATACAAATTACAACATAGAATAATAATTAATTATTATATAAACCATTTTTGAAAAATAAACAAATTTAAATATCTCATCAAGTAGTTTATTAGAAAGGCCCTGTCATGTTTTATAATTTTACTTTATTTTTATGCGTAACCAATATTAATAATTAAATCACAAGAGTACTTTTCGACTTACATAACATATGTTTCGATATACAATATCTTCGTCAGGTACAAATTGAAGTAAGAAAGTAAGACATAATAAAATTATTAAATTCGCAATATCTAAAGGTTAAAACAACAACAAACATTTTACAAGAGATTAAAAATATTGTGATAAAATTCCGGATGCAAAAGTAGGCCACTTCTAGTATTTTTTTTCTCTCTATATAAATAAACAATTCGTTCCCAATTAGTGTTTTAATAAATTTCTTCCTGTTATCTAATAAGAAATACTGTTTTTGTTGATATGGATAGAATGAAATGTTCATTATTATTAATAACTTTTTAATATGTGTTAAGAATATCTTAATTGGTGTTAAGTATTAAAATGAAACAGGTGCCTGATTGATTGGATTCATTGTGATTTTTTTTGTAATACTTATTTACTGTATGATGTAAAACTTTACTAGCTTTCACCAATTAGGTAGTTCTTGTAAAAAAATGCATGTAATTGTAATAAAAATTGAAACTTTTATTTTATTACTAGCTGACCCGGCGAACATCGTATCGCCTAGTAATTATTTTATTTTTATTTTCTTGTTTACCAATATCTACGATTTTTTTTGTTTATTTGATTCATTTTCATGATTTTATTACTGTTTTTGTCAGTTTATCTTTGTCTTCTTACAGTTTTTTTTTGTATTTTGTTACGATTTTTTTCCTTTTTTCTTGTTTTTCCGACTTTTAAATTTTTTTTTTTTCGTCATTTTTTATACATTTGATATTTGTATCTATTTGTTTTCAGTGTTTCGACTTTTTACCAATTTTGCTAGTTTTTCATTTTTTTTTTCGATTTGTCTCATTTTCTTAATACCATCGGTGCTGGAAGTCTTCTTTGGTAAGAGACCTTTAGGAGGTCTGCCAGTTTTTTGCTTTACCGCTTCCATTGATTCAAATCGGGCCACTTTTAACAAAGATTTTATGTTCGGAAACAAAAAAAGTCGCACCGTACCAAATCTGGCGAGTACTGAAATGCGTTTATTGGCCAAATACTGCTTCACAGCTAGCGAGTTATGGACAGATGCGTTGTTCTGGTGCAAATCTACGAGTTCTTCTTCGACAACTCGGGCCGCTTCTTACATTCTTGCAGTGTTGCCAAAACTGCGTGACAAATAGTAAGTCTGGTTGTCAGTCTGACCCTCTGGACCTCATTTACAATACGGTTAACGTAAAAAAAAGGATCAACGTTGGCTTGAAATTTAATTTAGACATCCTTGCATTTTTGATTCTGGGCGATTTAAACGTCTTTCAATGCATCGATTGCCGCTTTGTTTGAACATTGTATTGAAAAATCCACGTTTGGTCGCAAGTAATAATGTTTTTTATCAGTCAGGGTCTTTTTTTAACCTTTCAAGGAAATCTTAGAAGACCTGTTGACGAACGAAATTTTGGTCAGGAGTCAAGTTTTTTGGTACCAACTTTGTACAGACTTTTGTCATGGGTAATTCCTCGTGTAAAATTTTTCTAACCACTTCTTTATCGGCGTTTACAGCTTCGGCAATCATCCGTAGGATCATTCGACGATCTGCACGCACAATTTGGTTGATTTTGGTCACTGTTTCCGGAGTTGAAATAGTGACAGGGCGACCTGGGCGCTGGTCATCTTCAGTGCTCTCTCGGCCCTCACTGACGCGCTTGTACCACTCAAAAACACGCGCACGAGATAGAGAGTTGTCCCGATAGGACTCTTGAAACAATCTATAGCACTCAGTCGGAGTTTTTTTCAATTAAACGAAAAATTTGAGATTGATACTTTGCTCCTGTTTTTCGTCACACTGAGAAAAAAACACGTTCGCTACTGCACGGATATTATAATAGTGATGAAAACGTGGTTTGGTTTGGTGTGTGCATAGATAGAGATACCCAACGCACTACTAGTTTTTTCCCCACCCCTCTAGGCGCGCATCTCGATATTTAATAGCCAAACACTAAAAATGTATTTTCTTATCTCTTTCAATATTTTTTGTATTTTGTCAGATTTTGTTAAATATGAGAAAAGCTTTTAACACTGTATATTAAAATTTTGTCTTTGTCAAGTGCAGTATTAATATTTCTGCAAAAATAAATAAAATATAATTCCATTTCACAATTCTTGTTGTATCTGGTTTGCTGATTTTTGAATAACAATAAAAATAATATAACTTTTTACCGAAGAGAAAACCAGTTATTTTGAGTTTTATTATAATAGTACGAGAGCCCACGACCAAGATTTTTGTCTCATAGCAATACGGCCAAAACCGCATCAAATCGATAGATACGATTATCCTGAACTCGAAAATACCTATATCAGACATTTTCCGCGTAGCGTTTGACCTGACCGAATTTTCAAAATTGTCAAAGAATTTTACCGAACTGCATCATAGCAATATGTCTGATTTTCAGACTGTAGTTGAATGAGAGTTCTGAGATACCGGAAACATATTTTTCAGACGTTAATGGTGTAGCGTAAACCCGGAAAATCACTTACAAAAGTTAGAAATGAGACAAAAAAAATGTCTCATAGCAATACGTCTGAAAATCTTTTTGATTAGTAAATTTTCGTTATTTGATGCGAACAAAACAATTTTCAGACATTTTGCGCGTAGCATATAGCCTGAGCGCATTTTTCAAAATGTTAACAAATTTTACCGATCGGTATCATAGCAATATGTCTGAAAATTGTTGGACATGATAAAATAAGTTGTCCACATGTGCAAAAAATTTATATCAGATGAATTAAGTGTAGCACCTTCTCTATCAGACAACTTTTCGATATTCAGATATCATTTCAAAATCATATTGAGGCATCTTGAATTCTCTGTTACAAACCAATGAATAAGTTGCGACCCTGAATGATGAATGATAGTTGTAGTTGCCATTGAATTATTTCAAAATGTATTTCCCTTCTTCATTCTAAAAAAGAATACTTGCACACAAGATCCAAGCTCAAACATTTCTAATCCGGAAGTATCTGTGATAAAAATTGCAATTACGAAGATAATTCGTTCATTTTAATTTCAATACGACTCCCTATCGGCCTACTATTTTTTTTTTTCAATATTTATAACGACAGAAGCCACCGAGTGATCTAAGCTTTGAACAGACTCTTAAAAAAAATTACCACAAAGGAGAAATTTTCTATGAAATATACTAATTTATTTCTCGTTCAAAAAAAAAAAAAATCCCGAGTAAACCGGAAGTGTGCTAAAGTCACACGTAATTAAGTTAAATCGATTCCACCAATTAACGAGACTTTTATCAAATGAAAACGTTAAATGATCTGTACATTTTAATTCAAATTTTATTAGATTAATGATAATTAACAAAGAATTTACCCGAAACCGTACCATTGAAGTTCAAGGAATGAAATAAATCTCACAAAAGGAAATGCTGGAGAACTTCTGTCTTGCAAGATTTTCGACGTCACCACATCTAAATGTTATATTATGACTTACAACCCAATTTTTGACCGCGGCCCAAATCTAAGTGAGCGTCGTTCCTCGTTCCAACGTTTGGAGCAGCTGCCGAGTGAGCTCTATAATAGTAAGAGAGGGGCAGGAGCGTAACACACGAAAAGCCGTACCCGCCGCAGGAGCGTAACAAGCGCTGAGGCATCTGCCGGGCGACTCCGAAACGTTTTTTTCATTTTTGGGAGTATATGCTCCACTCAAAGTGTCTGAAAACAGGTTTTAGGTAATCCTGGCAGCAATACGCAAAGTTTAAAAAAAATTATCCGTATTGCTATGATACAGGTCGGCTAAATTTTTTGACATATTCAAAAATGCGCTCAGGCTATATGCTACGCGCAAAATGTCTGAAAACAAACTTTTTCGTAATACGATTATAAAATCTATGTACATTATCGATATCAGACGTATTGCTATAATACCGATTGCCTTTTTTTTTGACACAGCAGAAATGGCCTCCCACGCAGTCGCTACACTTTCGACCGTTACTGCACACCTAGTCGGGTTCAAAATCATATAATCTAACGATTTCATAGGGTTTTGGCCGTATTGCTATGAGACATGGTTTTGGTCGTGGGCTCTCGTACTAAATCGATATCCGGTTAATATATCCGCTTAAATACAACTCAACTAATTGCTAGACGATTGATTTTTCAGAAAATATCCTCTTGCATGAATGTTTGGTCACGATTTTTTTTGTATATCCTAGCAAGTCATTATACAGTCACGCATCTTTTAAGATTTACATGTATTCAGGTACCAATAATAGGTATAGTGAATGTAATTGGAAGGACACTTATTTACAGGGTGAGATAAAAATATTGGTATACTTTATAATAATTATTTAAAAATTGGTTAGTTTAGTACAATTTTACAAAAAAGTTTCCAACTAACAAAAGAGTGGAGAAGTAGGATTTGTCATTAAAATCTCTAAAGTAATAAAACTTTGTAGATATTTTTATTTTTTAAAATCAGAAAGTGTTGAATGAATGAGTGTAATATAAAAAAATTGTAATTCGATCGACCGATACTCTATCGCAACTATGCAGACGTCATTCGAGAATGGTCATTAACATTATTTTATTCGATCGAGGAAGTTGTTGATGCGGTCTGTCCCAGTTTTATAGCAAATAGAAATGCGATTTGCACTTTCCAGTCTTCGTGTAATATTTATAATGCACTGCTAACCGATACGATGCAGTAAAATTAAAAATATGCTAGGTAAGAAATTAACAGATATTACACTGTACACCAGCATTATAAATTCAAACACTCATTATTACATATTTTTATGTTGTTCACATTTTCTATGTCAAATGAAAACTGAATTTCTCAGGGCTAGAGTTTAGAGTTATAACTAAAGTAAGGCAAATATGCAAGCCAAAAAGTAAGATATATGCGCATATATATGCATATGATTTGTAAATAAATAAAATATTAATCGACTTTATTTGTGTTTTAAAGAAATACAATAACAAAAAAAACTATAACTCTGAGTACAGATTAAGTGAAGATTGGCGAAGTCTAGCCTAGGGCTACTTATACTCAACCAATCAACCCTTGTCCCTGCACTTTATCGATGGCAAAAAAATTATAAATAAATAAACAAACAAATTACAGAAGGGCTACTACGGACACAAGCAACGCTTTTTTACTTATATTTAGTATATATGATAAAAAGAAGCGGTTCCAAAACAGACCCTTGCGGAATTCCTGAGAATATATTAAGGTAAGATGAATAAGTTTTATTATACAATACACTTTGGCTGTGTTTATCAAGATACGATAAAATAAATATCGACTTTATTTGTGTTTTAAAGAAATACAATAACAAAAAAAACTATAACTCTGAGTACAGATTAAGTGAAGATTGGCGAAGACTAACCTAGGGCTACTCATACTCAACCAATCAACCCTTGTCCCTGCACTTTATCCATGGCAAACAAATTACAGAAGGGCTACTACGGATACGGACACAAGCAACGCTTTTTACTTATATTTAGTATATATAATAAAAAGAAGCGGTGCCAAAACGGAACTCCTGAGAATATATTAAGGTAAGATGAATGAGTTTTATTATACAATACACTTTGGTTGCGTTTATCAAGATACGAACTAGTTAAGAAGGCATCTAAGTCAAATCCTGAAAATTTTAATTTAGCAAGCAAAAGCTTATGATTTATTGTATCAAAGGCCTTTGAAAAATCTAGCAAAACCAACACACTAACTAGCCCTTTATCATAAGCATTACATATATCATTTGTGACATTAGCCAAGGCATCAGTTGATGAAAACGGAATAAATGAATGAATAAATGATTTTTAGAAAAAAAAATCAAAAATCTGCTTACACAATTTTTTTTCCATAACTTTAGAAGCAGTAGGCAGTATACTAATAATTCGAAGATCAGAAAAAATCGTGGAATAAATATGCACTTCATGATCCTACAAGAAGAATTGGGTTTTATGAAGTTAGTTTCCCCTTGGATCCCTCACAGAAGAGAAAAAGCGGTTCGCATCAATTGGTGTCGAAAAACATTGGAACGTGTCAACAAAGGAAGCTTGAAAATCGTTTATCAACAACAAATTACCGATTCTAGCATGGTCGTGCATTAAATTTAATCAAGGGTTGACTCTCCAGTTTTTCCTGAAATCAAGGGGTTTGGGAGCCAAGTACAAATTCCACAAATAATACCCAGACTTCAGTGCCCGTAAAATCGTAAAATCAGTAAGTATAAATTTTTTAAGTAGCTTTTAATAAACAATAATTTCCCTTATCTTTCGTTACCGTAGGATGTAGGAAGGGTGTTTCTGGCGAAAGTATAGTTGATATGGCTAATATCTAAGGGAGTAACTAACGGTGATTTTTAAACTATTATTCTTCGACCGTAGTGAAATCTTATATCTGGGAATTCTATACCTCTCTTAACTAGAAAACAGTCCAACAAAATACGGTTCTTGAGGAGAACTTTCGATAAAGTGCACGAGATCCTTTAATACAATGAACTTTCAATATCCTTCAATACGGTAGACTTTCAAGATCCTTTTTAAAATGGTGAATCAGCAAAGGGACCTAAGGAAATTATTCTGATTCCTTATGAAAAAGCTAATAAAGTAAACTTTAAAAAGTTAATTTTTTTTTGTTTTGAAGAACCGAAATTTGTTAAAACCATTTTTAAGAATACCCACGAAACCAAGTTAAACGTTGGTGGTTACCTATATTTTTAGCCCTTTCGTGTTGAACCCAGTATTATTCAAGAATTAGCATTAACATTTACATTTTTTATTTCATTTTGGTACCGGTAGGTACCTGTTAGTTTCGTTCTTTAAAACTTAAGTTGTTCGTACCCATTAATCTTAGGTAATTATTGGCCTATTGAATCAAAACTTGTGTAACAGCTTGATATTTCGCGTTGGCTGGTACTAATTTCTGTTTTCCTAATAAAATGTTGATTGATTGAAGTTAGCAATCGGCCAGATAATTAATGTCGTCATATACGAAACAAAATGCACTTATAGTGTGCAATTACAATTTGAGGCTAATCGATATTTTGCTGTTTTACAACAACAAATCTAAGAGTTAGGATTTAAATTAGAGATAGGTATAAATTGTATACATACGTGTATAATCACCAGATGAGTGTTTTTATATGTTTATATATTAAAATACGTGATTTTAGTGTAATGATTTGGTATATAATTCGTCACGCTAATATAATTTTACTTTTTTCCAATTACAGTCAAATAATAAAAATAATAACTTCGTTATATAATGACAATAAATTTCCATAACCGGAGTTCGATGTTAAATCTATAATATCACTGTTATAATCAGAAATATTCGTTTTTCTATTCCATTAATAGAATAATGGCATCTGGATCTGGAAATTTGGGGAGGAGCGAGCAAGTGCTTAGCCAGCACTGAGGCCACATATGACCCATTGTGCATCCTCCCGTATTGTAGGGATATCCTCACCTCAGGCTGTCACCAGGCCTAGTGATTTAAAATAGGTGATGAGGCTCCCGAGGGGGATCTCCCTGACATCGGCTGGTGTAAGCCAATACTCGCCTAACATGGATCTTCTGATTTCAGAAAAAGCAGAGCAGTCATACATAATGTGTTCTACTGTTTCCTCTTCTTGTTCGCAGCCTCTGCATAGCGGCGATTCTGTTAATTTCATCCTAAAGAGATGTTGTCGCATTTGGCAGTGACCTGTCAAGATTCCCACAGCTGTTCGGAGATTTTGTCTGGTCAATGCCTTAAATTTTTTTGCTGTTTCCTCGCCAGGATGAGGTAATAACTCTCTGGCCAGTCTACAGTTCTTAGTTTCATCCCAGCACTGTATAAATTTTTGGTGAGAGTGCTGTTTGATGAGGTCCACGACTGCGGACAATGTTAGCTTGGTAGATGGGCGAGGGCTAACATATTTGTAGCCCGCAGCCCTCCTTGCTAAATTGTTCGCAATGCGGTTGCCTTTAGAGTTCCCATGTCCTTTGATCCAGCTGAGAGTGACCACGTTATTCTGGCTGGCCTCAGTTAGAGATTGGTGACATTCTAGTACTAAACTTGAAGTGAAACGTGGTCTATTCAAGATCAGTAGTGCTTGTCGGCAGTCTGTGTATATATTTATATTCCTGCCTGTGATGTTCCTATTAATTAATTCTTTTGCAGCTATGGTTATGCCTGTGAGTTCTGACTGAACCACACTTGACAAGCCATCCATAGCCCATTTTATTTTTACGTTTAAGGATCTAGAGTAAATTCCACATCCTACACCTTGTTTTGTTTTTGATCCATCCGTATTAGAATAATGGCATTTTTAACAATAGAATCGATGCCATTCCCGGATACTGTGCCTGCCGTATTTATGGATGTCCAAAAGGCCTTCGACAAGGTTTGGCACGCTGGCCTTATTAGAAAGCTAATTGACATACAATTATTATTCATATCTTTCCAACAGAATTATCCAAGTCAATGTTGGAAATGCAATCTCCGATATATTCACCCCCTTTCAGGAGTTCCACAAGGATCAATCCTATATACCATCTACGCCAGCGATATTCCTCCTCTGGAAAATATCCAGCTCTACGCCGACGACAAGACCTTATACCACTCCGCATCGTCACTGAAACCCTTAATCAAAAAACTCAAAGACTGCTGGACCAGTTTTCCAACTGGTGCAGCAGATGAAGAGTAGCTCTAAATCCAAACAAAACCCAAACCATCATCTTTAGACATCCTAACCTCAGTCGACGAGAAAATCTCTCTTTCGACTGTTTCGACTATATCAACCTGTCACTATGGGGGGAACAGCTCGTTCCTCAGGATCAGGTGACCTACCTGGGTGTTCGGTGAACTTACACTCAAACAAAATGAGAAGACGAGCGGCAAGTGTTATATAATATTTATATAATTATTTACTAATTGTTAAGGGTACAAATAAAACTAAGGTATCGAACATTTATTTTTTAATTATCGAACTCTGGTTAAAATGTCTGCATAAAAGTGTTAAAAGTCTAAAATAAATGGATATTAGGAAATAATTAAAAATCTACCTATATTATTCATCACTTCCTGTTTTTATTTACTTTAGTGTGTATTTATTACTATTTGTTTATCTTTCTTTTAAACAATAATTAATGTTTTATAACAGAATAACTATTTTTGAAGAGACTGATAAAACGTGAAAACATTTTGTTTTTTATTACAGCAAAACAATTTCAATTTTACTAAAAACCTTTTATCAAATATCGTGCATATTATATTTGAAGCGTGTGATACTTAAAGCAAATAAATCAAGTTTAACGACACATTTAAGACACGATTAATAATTTGGACCTGGATTTTTTAAATTTTTGTATATTATGAAGTACCTATTTAAATAAAAAGCAATTATCGCTGTTACAAACTGTATATTTATAATCATTAAAAACGTAAATTAATCTTTGTTTTTTAATATTACACCAATATTATAGGTTATATAGGACTATAATCTCTTAATTACTTTACTTTGTTGGTTTATAGAAAATAATAAAATTTTATGACTGCTAAAACAACTCATTTTACAGATATAAAAATAGATTTTAAAATAAAACAAAGCGCAGGTGTCAGGAAATTGACATACTGTAACGGGATAACCGAATAAGGAAAGGACCTTGGCCCAATTGCTCCTCCGATGCACGACTCGCTCTCCTCCTACCCCCTGAGTGTCGTTCGCATTCTGATAACCCCTGGTGAGCCTTCAACATCTAGAAAAAGGTGGTTACAATAATATGTGAGTTTTTATGTCAAATGATTATTAAAAGAAATACCTTTAAGGACGTTTTTCATTTTAACAACACCATAAAAAAACAGTAAATTTAATATGCAAGTAAGTACAGCGTTTACTTTCACTACCTGTATACATTTTATTGCACTTAACGTAGCACAATTACATTTTGCAAAAACCAAGATTAATCCAACATTTTTATTTTACTGATATTTTCTCCTATAGGTTGCTACATTTCGAACCATCAATTTAATTCAAAAATTCGAAAGTTTTACGGTACTCCCATAATTTATGATACCGACATAATTGTGTTGAAATTAATATTTTATATTTATGTTTATGTGCGGTGATGACTTTTAATGGATTTCAGATAAAACTATATACATAGTATTATACGGCTTATTCTATAATCCTCACATTGATATTTTATATCATTAGTTTTTTACCAATTCCTATTCTTATAGGAAAACGAATAAATAAATAAAATTGATTTATTTATAGGATATTTTTTATAAATCATATATCCCTTTGTTAACATAGTATACTTTTATCTACTCTCCTTCTCTTTTTCTTGCTCTTAGCCTTATGCCAAGCCTAGCTAGAGTCGTCTTTACCTTTCCACCTGTCCCTCTGTTTCTCTTACTACCAATCTGACATTCATCTATTTTTTTACAAATATAATTCTCTTCCCTCCTCTCTACATCAAACTATTTTCCTGGGTTTATTGTTTAGCTGACTCACTTTACTTACTCTCTTATTTCTTACTCTATCTCTCCTAGTTAATCGACATATCTAAAACAACATCTTCATCTCCGTCACTAATTTACTCTCTTTCTCTTTCGATATTGACCAGGTTTCTGAGTTATAAATCTTTCACACAAAACTCCACTTATTCTTCTCCAGTTCATCTATACACACTTAATCCTATGTCCATTTTACTCTTTATCTATCAATTTCTTTCTAGTACAGACTGTAAATATTTAGAGCTCGCAGCACTTGGCCCTGCAGATTGATTTTAAGTCTATTCGTCATGTCTGTTGTTATATACTTAGTCTTCGTCCAATTCACTCTCAATCCTGTACTCTCAATTTTTTCTTCCAGTCCCTCTTTCAGAAGATCTGCACTCACAATATCTTCAACATACATCATATTCCATGGGGCTTCTCGTCTTATTTCTTCGGTCATAACATCCGTCACCATACCCAGTATCGACCCCTGGTGGAGCCCCACAAATCCATGCATCTTTGTCCAATTCACTCTCAAGCTTTTCTCCATTTTTCAATTTTTTCTTCCAGTTCACAAGATCGGCAATCACAATATCTTTCCGCATACATCATATTCCATGGGGTTTCTCGTCTTATTTCTTTGGTCATAATATCTGTCACCATACTCAGTATTGACCTCTGGTGAAGCCTCTCAAATCCATTCGTCACCTCAACCTTTTATTTCAGTTTTTGTTTCATCGACTCTAAATATATAAAGTCTTGGACAGTTGGCAGGACTTTGCCCTGCAGATTGATTTTGAGTCTATTCGTCTCATCTGTTGCCACATACTTAGTCTTTGTCCAATTTACTCTCAAGCTTTTCTCCATTTCTCAACTTTTTCTTCCAGTTCCTCTTTTACAAGATCTGCAATCACAATATTTTCCACATACATCATAGTCCCTGGGGCTTCTCATCTTATTTCTTCAGTCACAACATCCGTCATCATACTAAATATCGACCCCTGCTGAAGCCCCACAAATCCATTCGTAACATCAACCTTTTATTTCCGTTTTTGTTTCATCGACTCTAAATATTTAATGTCTTGGACAGCTGGCAGCACTTGGTCCTGCAGACTGATTTTAAGTCTTATCGTCTCGTCTGTTGTCATATACTTAGTCTTAGTCCAATTCACTCCCAAGCTTTTCTCCATTTCTCAATTTTTTCTTCCAGTCCCTCTTTCACAAGATCTACAAACACAATATCATCCGCATACATAATATTTCATGAGGCCTCTAGTCTTATTTCTTCAGCCATAACATACGTCACCATACTCAGTATCGGCCCCTGGTGGAGCCCCATAAATCCATTCGTAACCTCAACCTTTTATTTCAGTTTTTGTTTGATTGTATCTTCCTATGTTTAAAATTATTTAGATAGTAATAGTTTTTATTAACTGACTGATTCCATATAGTCACTATAGACATTTCACCTATAACCTTAAATTAGCCCAAAAAGTGTTAATAACGATGCAAGATAGTAAACTGAACATAAAATTCATCCAAAAGGTGATTAAAAAGTTAATGAAAAACCGATTGCAAATAAAACAGAGTAACAAAAATCCCAGCTAAAATATCCCCAACTACGATCCTTATATGAATCAAGAATGACAATATATGCTTTCGCAAGTCTTTCGGTTCACTGACACCTGATAAAAAAAATTTTCCTCAACCTCGGTATAATAACTGGGCTAGTATACGATTAAATACGGAATGTAATATGATGTTGCATGCATATATATGAAAGTATATGTGTGAGTAAATTTTCGGTTACATAACCAAAGGCATTAGATTAATGTGCTCCAATAGACGGCCATTTTTATTTTCCACGAACTTTAATAACATTTATTAAACACATTGATTGAAATCAATTGAGAAAGATTTGAGCCAGACAGAGGCGGCGAATATTTTATACAATTATTACTAAATTTATTATATTATTTGAATATTTAAAGTTAAGTAACAATTTACAAGCACTAAAGTTACATTCGGAAAATCTTTTGATGATGTGAAAATATTTGAAAATCCTAAAAACTGGTAAAATCAAGGAAACAGTTTGAAATATGTGGAAATTTTCTTGAAATCATGAAAAACTGTTAAAAATCTTTGAATATCCTAAAAAATCCTGGAACCAAAATTTATTCCCCTTCACCGATTCTACAAGATCCAACCTTTTAGAAAATGTTTTAATTATAAAATGTGCATATCAGAGATAAAGCCTCTTAAAAACGAGGAAAAAATTTGCCATTCAAACGATTTGTGTAAGCATCAAAAACACTTCGCCAATGGTTCTTGTGGTAGAAATGGAGACGAAATAAATTCGTTAAGCACGGAATAGAACCGATAAATCGTGGATTTACTCCTGAACCAGAAAATAGTCTCCAATCCGCTGTGTGGGTGTTTCACGATAGGGGAAAACCAACAAAAGTGATCTGTTCTCGAAGTGTGTCAAAAAAAGGTCTCAACTTTTGAGTTAAAAAGCAACACACAAAAGCGAATCATCCTTCATCAGAACAACGCAATTAATCACACTGCCCAAAAGACAATCGAGTTTTTGAAGCTTCAAAACATCGAATTGTTAGACCATCCACCATATAGTCCCGACCTAAGCCCCAACGACTTCTTCGCGTTCCCAAAGATCAAGAATTCAATGCGTGGGCAGCGATTCCAGTCGCCAGAAGAAGCCATTGATGCCTTTAAAACAGCGATTTTGTAGGTATCAACTGAAGACTGGAATAACTGTTTTACCAATTAATTTGAACATATGCAAAAGTGGTGGGACATATTTTGAATAGCAAGAAAGTACTTTAAGTCGATATATTTTTTGTCTTTATGGCTATACGCAAAACTAAAAAGACATCCCTCGTATTTTGTTAATAGTTTTGTCCGTTTCTCTCCGTACTCTATTCAAGATATTATCTTTTTAATATTTAGATATTTGACATGTATTATTAACAATTAACTAACATGTAAATTGTGTGCGCTGTAAATATAGAATTATTATTTTTAATCACTTCAATAGCAATTAGAAGCGGTTATTAGATAACTAGAATATATATAATTTCAACAACAAACATTGAAATTAAATATATATTCAAATATCTAAACAATATAACAGAAAAATGTGGGATTTCCACAAAACTATATTAGTTCCTCTTTGATTTATTGACGTAAATCATGTTTTGAGAAATAGTAATCATTAAGTATAGTTCAACTGATAATATTCCAACAATATCATGCTTGTTTTAATATAGAGAATCTACAGGAAAACTTTGTAATAATAACAATTATTAATGATGTAGTTTTTCCTCTATTAAATACCGCGAAATGAGACTTTCCAACTTAAACTTAGAAGAATAATATACAGAAATTAGTAAAATATGAAATTTATATACGCAATTTACATAAAGCGCAGTACACGATCAGTCTAGTGTAATTTATTAAAAGGTCAGTGATTGCGAATTACAGAACGAATTTTACCCACCAGGCTAAAACCAGTGACGTTACAATAATTTTTTATATCTTGACAATTCTAGACGATTAAATTTTTTCTCTATTGTTCACATATTTATTCAAATCTAGATACCAACAACTTCTTTGTATTAAATATCTTTACAATTTAATAATAGAAACCGGAATTTGGAAGGTAGGGGAGCTGAGAGAAATAGTTAAAATAACAAGTATCGGAGCAGAAAGAACGAGATGAAAGGTATAGAAAAGCAGAAAAAACGAGCTAATAAATGGATAACTGGATAGAACACCAAGCAGAGAAAGAAACGAAGTAGAATCCACAACCAGTAATTGTATTGATTGGAGGATGTTCCAACAGGAATATATATATAGCTCAACAGGCCCTTAAAGGCCCATGGATTGGAATTTCTCAAGTGTTTTCCTCAATTTTCTTCTGTCCATGGCCGCAGTTCTCCAACTAGCTATCACGATTGTTTCTAGGTCTTCCTTACACGCTTCTAGCCAATTTTTCGTGGTCATCCTCTTCTCTTCTTTCCTTCCCCTCTCAGCAGCGAGTCCTTTACTTAACTTCCGTCAGCCATTCTCGCAAGATGGCCTAACCATCCAAGTCGCTTTGTTCTGACGATGCGGCTAATTTCTTTTTTCCGGTACAGCTCTCCGATCTCTGCATTTGTTCGTCTCCTTCATACGTTTTCACCGTCTTTTACTCCCCCGAATATCTTCCTTAAGATGTTCAGTATATCTCATGATTTTGGTTCATAATCCATGTTTTGCTCCAGAAAGGACTGTGGGCTTTATAGTCTCAATTTTGCTCCCTAGAGATGTTCTTTGCTCTTAATAAATTGTGCAGTGCTCCGAAAGTCTTCCTTCCTCTTGAAATTCGCTTCTTAATTTCGTGGTTTTCTTCCTCGTTACTTGTTAGGGTTACTCCTAGATACTCAAACTCGGACACCTTTTTGAAGCAATACTCTTTACTCTCGTTGTTTGCAGTCTTCAGTTGAGTGTCTTCATATGTGGTCTGTCCCATTTCCATATACTTTATTTTTTTCCTCATTAATTATCAGTCCATACTGTTAGGCCTTCGCTTCAGAAAGTTTGAGAATCCCCAGTAGTTCTCTTTCAGTTCTTGCCATTAACACTACATCGCCTGCAAAGGCAAAGACCTGGCTTCTGTTGTCGTAAATTATACCTTTCGTTTGTATTCCACTCTCTCTCATTATTGCCTCCCATTCTTTGTATCTCACCACTAAAATTTTCTTCATGAAAACTATATGCATAGTTCCTAATTCTAATCTTTATTGATAACAGTGGTCAACACTAGTTTTGCCACATTTCTAAGATGGAAAAGCGATACCAGGGGAAGTGGAGACCAAATATGTTAGCAGATTACTATTAAAATAGACCAACCCGGTGTTAAATTTTCAAGAAAATTTTGGATCATCACATAACAATAAAATAAATATACTTTTGATTTAAGAGATAATTGTTTTTCCTTTATTATGTTGAATTACTGGATAGAATAAAATTATTGGCTAACAATTTTTATAACAGCTTGTTTTTACTTTCAACCACTAAATTAAAGTAAAACATATCAAAAACGCCGTTTGTTTTTGTTGACCACTGTAATTTATGGCGTTATTTTCATTTTTTATCTAATTGGTATGTATAAAACTACTTTTATCAATTTTTCCGTTTTTTTAGCGGCCAAATTTTTGTATTCTCAAATATTCTTAAAAATATACAAGACTTTTATGTAAATACTGTTTTTGTTCCGTCTCTGTTTAAAACTGGTTGGTTGGTTGTTGCCAAGTGAATATCGTGAAACAATTGAAGTAAGAGTTATGAGAGTAAAGACAATTGCACGTTTCAATTCAGATGTTTTGTTTGCGATATCAAAAAGAATGCGGTAGATAATGATAGGTTTTTAAGTGTTTCTTTTTTGCTCGTACAACAGTGGAGGATTGGTCCTGGAGAAAGAATGATGGTGAAATTGATCTGTTAGCGGTTTGCACTAAAAATTACGTGTAATAGATCTATTCGAAAATTAAATTGTAACTTTGTTATTGGTTGATTTAAATTGATTTAAGCAAAAAATAAGTTCATTTGACAGATGTATTGATTTCAAATGAGACACGCTTTTTGTTGCAGAGGTATCGACCAACGATTGTACGGGAAGGTGTAAATGAACAGTTATCTTCAGCTCATTTGGTCCAAACGGTGAAACACATAATCAAAAAGATGTTTGAAGACAGTTTTTTATATCAGCGAGCAGAAAATGTATACTTATCGAAGGCATGATGAACAATGAAAAATATACTTTAATTGATGTTAGAAAAGTGTTTGTCTATGAACTTCACTACACTTGACACCTGCAAAATCGCTGGTTTGAAGACATTGATGGCTTCTTCTGGCGACTGGAACGCATTGAATTCTTGATCTTTGGGAACGTAAAGAAGTCGTTGGGACTAAGTCGGGACTATACGATGGATGGTCTAAGAATTCGATGTTTTTAAGCTCCAAAAACTCGATTGTCTTTTGGGGAGTGTGAGTACTTGCATTGTTCTGATGAAGGATGATTCGACTTTATGTGATTCTTTGTCGGAGTTTCGCGATAGCTTCTGACAAAAAAACGTTTACATACCAATAGGGAACCGGACAACTTTTCAAATAGTGTTTAAAAATAATCTTTATTCATATATATATATATATATATATATATATATATATATATATATATATATATATATATATATATATATATATATAGCCATAAAAAATTATATTTTAATTAAATAAATCCTCTGGAGTACCTACTTGAAAACGTCAAAAACATAATTTATTTAACATTGCCGCGAAAACGGCACTTCATGTCAATTCAGATCGCGTGACGTCATATGGAGGTAAACAAACTACGAGCCATATTACAAGTGATCAGTGCTTGGATAAATTAAGTATTTTGTGTTTCATCATGAACCGAAAAAGATATCGTTGGTGTGTTGTACCTCGATGTGGAAATACATCAGTAACTACTCCAACTAAATTTTTTATTGATGTACCTCGAAAACCAGACATACGAAAGAAATGGTTAGACCCAGCAAGACGAAAGTGCGATGGAATGTCTGTTACTTCACCAATTTACTTTTGTGAAGATCACTTTGATGTAAGTACTGTACCTAGAGTGTTATTACACAGCCCATAATACAAATAATCATATTTAGTGTGTATGTAATGTAGGTGTTATAGGTTATGTTTTACTTATTTCTTCAATCATTTCTATGGCTAAGATAAACAAAAAGAGATTGAAATACTTACACAAATGTTTTCACATTTCTAAATTCGGCAGAACAAAAGTTTAAGTTAGTGGCAAAGAAACTGCTGACCATGAAAATATCAACTTTTGGGAGATTTCTATTTTCGGCTTTTGTATAACCTTATTCCATAATAAAAACTTAACAGAAGGCTTCAAGCACTTACGACAACTTCTGTTATGACTATAGTCCTTCAATTCGTAACTAATTACAATTAAATATTGTTAGAAAAATGCAAATAAATCGTAGAAAAACGCGAAATAACATACAAAGCAGTGTTGTTTACTTATGGCTACTTACATATGACGTTACGCACTGTGATTGGCGTTTGGGTTCTTATACGTCACAGATAAGTTACGCAACTTTATTTATTGATTTAAAAATATAAATCATTGTTATTTCTTAAAAATCTTTATTTAGTGATATTGTTGTATAACAAACTTTGTTTTAAAACACATTTTAGATTTTTTTTCGATTACTGTCCGGTACCCTATTAGAAGTAACTGTTCTTCGATCACTTTTGTTGGTTTTTTCTCATCGTAAAACACCCACATTACGGATTGTTAAGTACACTTTAGCATTATACAATTTTTACAAGAATGATTTACAATAATTATTTATTATTTAAAATGCAAATAATATGACGAGATACCATCAATCACCATTTCTTGGTAATAAAAAGTAAATAAACATCTATCCAAAGTACATAAATATTAAAAACAACATGAATAAATGTATGTAGATACATTTGACAAACACATTAATGGAAATATAAAAGAATTTTTTAAAGAAACACAAAACAAGGAATGCTTTTCCATTTTTTTGAATGTTAAACAAATTACATAAAGTGATTTTTCTGCAATCTAATGTAATTATTGCTTATAAATTTTTTTACTGTTAACAGCATGTTTCTCAGCAATTGACTGTTTTTAATGTAGTTTAATCAACTGTAGGTGTTTATTGACATTTTATTTCAAATCTCTACGTAAAATAGCGAAAGTGGAAAGGTTTTTTTGCATAAAGACAGCAGAAGTGTTTTGTAATATTTACTGTTTGCACAGAATTATTTATTGTAGATGGTATGCATTCGAAAAGAAAGAGGATCTAATCTATTCGACTTTCTACAAAGTCTTGAGTTAAAAGTTAAACAGGATCATTAGCCAACATTTGTCATTAGATTTTCAAGTCAACTTTTTGAAATAGAAAATGATAAGATTTTGTAAACAGATAGTACACAATACAAGATGGAAGTAATAAAACTACTGAAGATAGGAAAATGCTCCTGAAGATCCAATTCGAAAGCTATGTTTCAAACCTTTGATCGGTTATGTCAGTGTATGTTCAATAGTGTCAATTGTCAATTTATGAAGTGGTTGTGTAAAGAAGGTATTGTAAAAAGTATATATAATTATAAAGAGAATATTATACATATCTCGAATGTGGTCCAATGGTAATACCAAAGAAAAAATTCTAAGTCTCGTACGACAAAAATATTTTATTTAATGGATACTAGTTTCGGGAATTTTTCTCATCAACAGGCCCTCAAAAATAAGCACCAAAAAGCACTATTCGACAATATGGAATATTTAAGCGAATCATTCCCATTTGCAGCTAGAAGGGACAACATAACTTGTAGACCGGTTTCGGCGTATTTGCGCCTCGTCAGTACGAGGTATATGTTATCCATCAGCGATCATGCTTTAAGCTCGCTGTATTGTATTTTACTTTACATGCACATTATAGCAGACTCTCAAGTATTACTGCCAACTCACACCATTATAAATAAACTTTTTGAGAATTTTAAATGTTTTTGGGGATCGAAATAAACCCAATATTTTGTAAAGCTCGTTTATCTCTCATGTCAGTGTAATATAAATATGAGTTATCTTGTTAGTGTGCTATTGTTATTAATTAGCAAATGCCACATGACAGCCTGCCTATCCATGAGCAATATTGTCATCTGTGTTATTCTTTAATCAAAACTAAAAAAAAATTGAGCGTGTAATATTGTTTATCTATACTAATATTATAAAGAGGAAAGGTTTGATTTTTTGTATGTTTGTTTGTTTGTTTGTTTGAAATGAATAGGCTCCGAAACTACCGGACCGATTTCAAAAATTCTTTCACCGTTGACAAGCTACACTATTCCCGAGTGACATAGGCTATGTTTTATTTTCAAAAAAAATAGGGATCCTTACTAAAATGCCATTAATGTAACCAAAAATGACCTTAAAACCCTTACATCGCGTGCGCTGAGAATACTAGCCTCAAGGTCAAACCTTCCAATTGGTAGGGATCGGTTTTTCTCATGGCCAACCGCCTAAGGCGGTTCGAGAACCTGAAAATCAATTTATTTTGTTGCCAGAAAATAACACAACATGTAATATTGTTTACAGGGAAGCGTTGATCCAATATATGTAGTGGCGAGAAAAGGTTTGTTTGATTGTTTGTTTGTTTGTTTGAAATGAATAGGCTCCGAAACTACTGGACTGATTTCAAAAATTCTTTTACCGTTGGCAAGCTACACTATTCCCGAATGACATAGGCTATGTTTTATTTTCAAAAAAAAATAGGGATCCTTACTAAAATGCCATTAATGTAACCAAAAATGACCTTAAAACCCTTACATCGCGTGCGCTGAGAATACTAGCCTCAAGGTCAAACCTTCCAATTAGTAGGGATCGTTTTTTTTTATGGCCAACCGCCTAAGACGGGTCGAGCACCTGAAAATCAATTTATTTTGTTGCCAGAAAATAAAACAACATGTAATATTGTTTACAGGGAAACGTTGACTCGATATATTTTGTGGCGAGGAAAGGTGTGTTTGTTTAAAATGAATAGGCTCCGAAACTACTGGACCGATTTCAAAAATTCTTTTACCGTTGGCAAGCTACACTATTCCCGAACGACATAGGCTATGTTTTATTTTCAAAAAAATAGGGATCCTGACTAAAATGCCATTAATGTAACCAAAAATGACCTTAAAACCCTTACTTACATCGCGTGCGCTGAGAATACTAGCCTCAAGGTCAAACCTTCCAATTAGTAGGGATCGTTTTTTCTCATGGCCAACCGCCTAAGGCGGGTCGAGTACCTAAAAATCAATTTATTTTGTTGCCAGAAAATAAAACAACATGTAATATTGTTTACAGGGAAGCGTAGACCCAATATATTTAGTGGCTTTTGTTATTTTTCTTTAATCCCCGTGCAAAGCCGGGGCGGGCTGCTAGTGTATAATAAGCTTATAATCTACAAGAAATCCTATCTCTATACACGTATTTAAACTACTAATTTATTTAAACATAAAGTAAAATCCGGTATAAATGAATACCTATATAGTTAAATATAATAAAATTTCAAGTAATGTACTCTAATTTCAGGTTAGAAACGATTGTAATATACACTTTAAAGTATTAAGTAAATTAGTAAAAACATTTAAAGGCTAGTTGTGATTTATTACCTATTCAGTACAAATATTTATTAACTGTAGCGAACCGTGGGAATAATTAGTAATACTAATATCGTACTAACATTATCTAACAATAGTCAATAGGTAACAAATAAAAAATGGTTCATTAGAATCATGTTTGTATTAATTGCCTCAGATAGCGAACACAATCAAAAATGTCAATTCATTTGGGATCAAACAATCTGAATAAAAAAATTAATACAGAAAGAAAAACAGACAAGGAAATGTTGGGGAGAATACCAAAGATTGTAAGTCCCAGGTTACGTTACTGACCATGGGAATGCCACAAGAATCGGTATTAGGCCCCTTATTTTGGAACATAATGTATAATAGGCTGTTAAAAGAAGAATGGGAAAGAGGAATAACAGAGATCGCCTTCGCAGATAACCTCATTCTATTAGTTGAAGCGAGGTACGAAACGGAATTAAATGAAAAGGCAAACGATGCAGTGGAGCAGGTAGCGCATTGGATGGACGATCACAACCTGGAAATAGCAGACAGAGGCGATCATTCTAAAAGGGCCAAAAGATAGAAGGGACATACAGCTCAGGACATAACCCACCAAAGATGTATGAAGTACTTGGGAATAGTAATCGAAGAAAAACTAAGGTTTGGGATACATGTCGAGTACTGCGCAAAGAAAGCAGAGGAAAGGATGTCCACCCTGGAGAGACTAATGCCGAACGTTAGGGGGCCTAAATACAAGAAGAAGATGGTGCTGTACCGCAGTAGTTCAATCTATACTACCATACGGAGCCCCGATATCGCACACAGTTGAGTTTAGCCAGTTGTTTAAGAGACTGTTTGCAGTTCCAGGCTGTTTTGGACTCTAAATCTGGATCTAGAAAATTGGGGAGGGACGAGCAAGTGCTTTGTCGGCACTAAGACCACATATGTCCCATTCTGCATCCTCTCGTTTGAAAAGATATCCACACCTCAGGCTGTCATCAGGTCTAAAGATTTTATGTAGGTGCTGAAACTCCAGAGGGAAATCTCCCTGACATCGGCTGGTGCAAGCCAGTACTCACCCAACATATATCTTCTGATTTCAGTAAAAGCATAGCAGTCGTAAAGTAATATGCTCTATTATTTCCTCTTCTAGTTCGAAACCTCTGCATAGGGGCGATTCTGCTAATTTCATTTAAAAAAAAAATGTTGTCGCAACTGGCAGTGACCTGTTTACATTCCCACAGCTATTCGGAGGTCAATGCCTTAAACTTTTTTGCTGTTTCTTTGCCAATAACTCTCTGGCCAGTCTGCAGGTCATTGTTTGTTTCATCCCAGCACTGTATAAAGTTTTGATGAAAGTTCTGACATATTGTAGCTTAATAAATTGATCCTTTGATCCAGCTCAGAATCGAACATTTTTTTTAATATCTGTCATATCTGTCAACTAAAGCAACAAGACAGTTAAATTTTCAACATCAGTTCATAAGAAGAACGTAAACTAATTATTTTGAGACATCTCTCGTGGGAGCTTTATAATTTTGTAATAAACAAACAAGATAATATTAAGGAGGAAGTGAGTGAGTGTCAAATGTGGCATGAATTAAATCAGGTCAGGAAGCCGACTAATTGCTAATGTATTTGTGACTGAAGAGTTTAGAGGCTATAGCTAAACGTTGCAGCTTTGAGTTCTATATACCGAATGCGATATCTCCATATGTTATTATTAAAAATCAAGGAAATGCTTAATTGGTTTATCCTCAAATATCCTATTTATAATGAATTATTGCATTTGATAAGTAAGATCATCTCTAATAATTCTAGTTTGTATCTTGACGTCAATTAATAAACATATGCATCGAATACTACAATAAGTGTGTTAAGTGCTATTAGAGTAATTCTGCTTTATGTAAGATAAATAGATTTGAAATTGTGTTTGCATATACAATTTCAATTACTTACTAGATTCTTATTTGCTTTTATATGTTTAGAATGGGTGGTCTAAGATTTTAAAAATACTACATTCTTGGCTAAAATATTTCATAATAAAACGAATTAGGCGATTAATTAGTAAATAAATGTCGTAATCAGTTCGATGATCCCAAGAGTTTTAGTTTAAATAATTTAGAGGATTTCATTGAAATTTCCTTAAAAAATAATTACAAGAGAGTGTATAACACCTATAGACTTTGGTTTAATTTGGTTTAGAATTAGTAATAGTCCAAAAGTTGAGGGTTAAGAAAGTAAAACATAAATAGATCAGATCGGATCTGTGAAAAAAGTGCTCACACTGCCCAAAAGACTCGAGTTTTTGGAGCTTCATAACATAAAATAATTAGATCATAGTCATAACGACTTCTTCATGTTCCCAAAGTTTAAGAATTGAATGCGAGACCAGCGATTCCTTTCGCCAGAAAAAGCAATCGATGCGTTTAAAACAGCGATTTTGCAGCTGTCAACTGAAGACTGGAATAAATGTTTTACCCATTGGGACATATTTTTGAAAACAATAAAGTACTTTAAGTCTATATTTTTTTTGTGTCTTTATGGCTATATGCAAAACTAAGAAGACAACCCTCGTAAAACGTTGATAAGCTGTAAAAGTGGATACACACTCGGCAAAGGTAATAAAATATTGTACTTCCACATTTTGATTTTTGAAAATTTTGTCCCCGCAGTAGTCTTCTTGACCACTCCTTTCTCTTTCATTTTTAATATTTTCCATAAAGCAGCTGATTTTTTTACACAATAAATGAAACTTTTACATCTGTGTAAACTAGATTAAGTCAAATGAATAACCCTATTCAAATGATTATTTAAGTTAGATCATAAATAAAGTCACAGATATCATACACTATTTATGTATTTATTTAGGTACTAACATTTTCTTTGATCTTAAATGCATAATTGTAGTATCAGTTCGAATTGCGGAAACGCTACATAGTGATTTGACCCGACAAAAAAAATATATTGCGTCATTGAAAACATTTGATATATCTGTTTAAAGCATTTATAATTTACGCCTGACAAGAAGGACAAATGACATCATTCTCAAAACGCTTTCGTCTAACAATCACTGTCTACAAAAATAAAAATAATTTATAACCAAAACTTGTTATTGTAATGTCAAAAAAAGCAAATGAAAAAAGATAATTGGCAATAAGTCAAAAGATATTGATGCCTAAAGTAAGTTATGATTTGAAGATAATTGACAACACGGTCAAAAGATATTGAGGCCTAAATGCAAATTAGGGCTAAAGAGTAACATATTTAAAAGATATTTTATTTTATATTTATTTTTTAAATCAACCGAGGACTCTGTCCACTGAGGTATCATCTCTGTAAAATGGTCAAAGTGAACAGTGGAACATACAGATTTTGTGAGTATGCAGATGAAACGGCTAAACTGGAATGTAATCGTTCGCCAACGACATAAATATCTGGGATAGGTCTTCGTAGAGCCTAATATGGTTACAAATGTACATCCTACCATAAGGTCCAGACTTTCTTAAAAGTCTGGACGTTATGGACTTATAATTAGATGAAAGGAATACACAAAGGATCTTTTAGATCGCAGTTTAGTAAGATCATCTGGGCGAATCGATCCCACTTATAATTATTTACAATCTACAAATGAAAAATACACGAGAAAATTTCGTTACTCATTCTTGATGCGATTTTTTTTATCGTAACACCTCTTGCGAACCTACTTTTTAAAGAATTTAACTTTCTGAAGGATACACAACAAAAATGTTTACGTCTGTCTGAATACCTGAAAAATACTGTCTACATAAATAAAAATAATAATGCAAACCATTTGATTGTACTGTCTGATTCGATTACTAGTAATGTATAAAATATGCTTGTTTTCCAGTAGGTAAGGTAAGTCATCAAACGTTTGGTTGTCTGTTGACGACACTGACTTTTTATACCACAATTTTTCGCGAAAGAATGTCGTATTCGACATACTTTCCAGTCAGTGTCAATTCTGATCGGTGATACCGTTAGTCGTACTCGTTCTTCTATCCATGCTTCACAAGCACCACCTTGTAAACAACAGCCGGCCAATATTCCGCGGCTTATTACACGACCGGACTTAATTGACATATTTTTTTAAAATTTGTTCCCGGTTTTATCCACATTTAAAACAAGGATATAAATACTCAAGCAATGATGGTATATTCTAAGCCAGTTCATATACTCACTTGGTTATATACCTAAATCTTAGTGTGTCGAAAAATTGATTTAATTGTTCATAATTAGAATTTGGTTTCCACTTTTTATCGGTTTTTGATATACTTAAAAAAAACATATTAGGTAATCTATAACAAAGGTAACCAAATTGTACCTAATGGAAAGAATAGTAAGTTTTTGACACCTTTAAATAACTAAAAACTATATCGAATAATACCTTAGATTCCATAATCATTTTGTTGAAGATGACGAGCGTGTCATACGGCCAGTGACTTCAAAAGCGAACAGTCAAAAAGTGACCGAAATGGTTACAAAAAAATATCGATTAAGTATCAGAGGTATCGCTGGAGATATGAATATTAACAAAGAAACTGTGCGACAAAATTTGCATAAGGATCTAAACATTAAGAAAGTGGGTACTAAGCTTCTGACCAGACTCCTAAAGGCGGACCAGAAGATGCATTGTAAAGACGTTTTTTCTGACCCCCTAGAAAGTATGAAAAGAAACTTTTTGTCAAAGATCATAACTTCCGAGGAAACTTGGATTTTTCAATATAATCCTGAAACCAAGAGGCAATCAATGCACTCTCAAACTCTCCGAGAGCCAAAACAGCGAGTTGATCAAGTCCAAATTAAAAATGATGTTGATGGTTTTCTTTAATATACACATGGAATGGGTACCACAAGGTCAGACATACAATCAAACTACTAAAATATTGACCAAACAGACAAAAATGAATATTTATAAATTATAAAACAATAATAAGACCAATAACAATGTACGCAGCAGAAACGATGACTATGACAAAAAAGAAGAAGAGAAATTAAGGATAAATCAACGAAAGATAATAAGAGCAATACTGGGTCCAGTGAGAATCGAAGAACACGAGTATAGAAGGAGAACGAATAAAGAAATTTTAGAAGAATTAAATGGACAAGATATAGTAAAGAAAATAAAAGTACAAAGAATGGCTGGGTATTATGGTAACCAGGAGGAAAAAGGAGACGTGGTCGAACCAGATCGAAATAGTTAACTAAAGTAGAGGAGGACCTAAGCAGGGCAGGAATTATAAAATGGAAAGAGAAGACAAAAGACCGGAACAAATGGAGACATATAAGGAAACAAATACAATGATGATGGGGACTGATCCACCTCGTAAAATGGATATAGAAAGCTAGAACGTTTTACAAAACTGCGAGAAAAAATTCGCAAAAATGGTCCGAAATGTGAAAAGAGAACTGCTGGATTATACATCAAGACAACGCGTTGGCTCATAACTCGCTGTCTGTCAAGGACTATTTGGCCAAAAACCCGCTCAGGCTTAGGACACACACCCTAATCGCATGTGGGACCCTGTGACTTCTACCTGTTCCCAAAAATCAAATCTTACTTGAAGGAAACCCATCACGAGAATACAGAGAACGTTAAACAAAACTGGGCGCAGCTACTCAACAGCCTGTCGGAAGATGTTATTGCAATAGCCTTGGAACTTAATTTCCAGACCTCGTATATGAAAAGTTTTTAAAAGAAAATTATTTTTTTCTGCTGAAAACGTTCCAAAATTTGCATCTACAAAGCTGTGAATAAAAAATTAATATCGGACAACTTTGATCCTTGCTGAGAGCAAAACAATAATGGCTGTATATTTCAAAATTTTTATGAATTAAGAAAGAAATATTAAACGGAAAATAATTAACTCGTAAAGTTTAAGCTTTAAAGCGTCGATATAAATTCTGATCATTAATTTAATCCGATCCTGTTGGCTGCATTTCAATTCTCAGTCTCGCGCACAATTCTGCTGAAAGAACCAGAATGAATGCATTTTTGCAGGAAATTCCGAACGTAGGTACTCGGAATTTCTGTGACGATGGACAACTTTGTTGAATGTAATCCGCGGTACGACCTACTGCATTGCTTTTACGAATAAAATTCTCAAATAGTAAATCTTTATTTAAAAGAATTTTTTTAGTAACCAAAAAAGTATTAAACGATTTTATAATCGTTTTTAAAAAACTTTTTAATAGACGAATTGCTGGGAAATGATTAAAAAATTGATTAAATTTGCTAAATGTATTTTTTTTAAGCAAAGCTTTGTACTTTAGTTTTACCGACAGAAGTGAATCGAGAAAAAGTGTTCACGTACGCTCTATCTCTTATTAATGTATGTATATGTATATAAAGTATGAAAAGTACACGGTATACTTAGCAGACTGAAGTATACCAGTAGATTTCTATTTAAATAAATTTGACCACAGACGTTTGTATCATATTTTAGTTAACAAAAACTAAGTTTTGTATTTTACCATATACTATTGTTTTATTTAAAATAGTTTAATGAAAGTATTTATTTTTAATGTTTTATTTTATTTGTTAAAGAATTTTCCTATTAAAAAAATATATTTAATAAATATAAATTTCCGGCTTTCTCCTTAGCATAGAAAGCTTCGCTTCCATCGGAATCGCTTCGAGTTCCACCGCCTCTTCTTATTTTTAATCTACAACCTGAAGGCACAAAAACGTTGATTACTAAAAGTATATTTTTTACTATATTAGAAAACGTTCTTAAACAAATACAAACGAATGAAATAACAATATTTCTAGATCCGGTAGGAATCTCTTTCTATAGCCGATAGCGCATTAAATCGTTTGATCACGGACGAACTTCATTTTTTGTTTATATAAATTTAAAATTTTAAAAATCCCGTAAGAAGTATCTCGAATAAATAACTTATTATCAACCCTTTATTGTTGTTGAATTAACCAATTAACTGTTTTTTAATCTACAACTTAAAGACACAAAAAAATTAATTACTAAATGTACAATTTTTACGATATTAGAAATCGGTCTTAAACAAATATGAACGAATGAAATCAGAATATTTCTAGATCCGGTAGCAATCAAAACAGCGATCTCTATATATAGCCGATAGCGCCTTGAATCTTTTGGTCACGGATGATCCCCATTTTTTGTTTGTATAATTTTATAATTTTAAAAATCCCATAAGAATTATCTCGAATAAATTAATCACTAAATATCCTTTTTTATTGTTGAAGTAACGGATTTTATTTTTTATCTACCCTGAACACAAAAAAGTTAATAACTAAAATTATAATTTTACCGATATTAGAAGTCTGTGTTAAACAAAAATAAGAACGACTGAAAACAGAATATTTTTGGATCCGGTAGAAATCGAAACAGCGACCTCTATCTATAGCCGATAGCGCCTTGAATCTTTTGGTCACGGATGATCCCCATTTTTTGTTTGTATAATTTTATAATTTATAAGAATTATCTCAAATAAATAAATCACTAAATATCCTTTTATGTCTGTTATAGAAGACAAAATATATTAAACCAACTTTCAAATAAACAATCGGCTTATAGTATACAAACAAATAAATCCGGCTCAAATCGACTTCAAAGATACGTACTTCCCAGTAAGTTTAAATTCCTCGAACGAAAACTACTCGAAAACTTTTAAGTTTTAATCTCATCTCGTCCATATATAATTTTTTTGTTATCTTCTTTTCCTTGTAATCGTTTGATATAAAGTGGTCAGTTAAAAGAAACGACATTCACTTCAATAATTCTCCCAGACCCACTCCTCCATCCACACTTAAATCTCCTAAACCGTTTATGTTTTCTAAATGATCACCGACTTTTGTTCGACCAATGTTTCTTTTATTTTCTATTTAGTATGTTCACCGAAATGCATTCCTTACTGGTTCATGAGCGCACAACAATTTTTTGTCGAACCACAAGCGGTGTTGTTGTTCAACATATTTACAACTGCTTCACCGCAAATGAGGAATTTTAATATAATAAATACACTTTCTGGTATAAACTTCTTATTGCAATTGTGAGATTCTGTCTAACCGTTTATTGTCAATGTTCAACTGGTTCACCGTTGGATGAGTGTGGTACCAAGTTTCATGCATTCTCTATATTTTGTTATGGTTTGTAAATATTCGTTTCTCTATAAAAAGAGTCTCATACTCTCCATGATGGACTGACGTTTATCGATATACTTAAATTTAAATCCGTTGTACTTTAAAAATCGTCACAAAGTTGTTCTCGCACAATCTATCACTTCTTTCTTTTCGATTCGATTTGAATGCTACGTAAAGTAGGATATTTTTTTAGCCCACATATTATATACTAGGCTAATTGAAATCTGGCAAATTCGGGGGGTGTGGAAGGATTTCATAGCCCAATTCGACCAATTTCGTCATTATCTTCACGGCGTTGTGAGCGGACGCGTTCTCTTGGAGAAACAACATTTTCTTCTTCTTTAGATGAGAGCGTTCACGTTTTACAAAATCGAATCGATCCAATAAGTCGCTATAATATTGAGAGATGATTGTCCTACCATGCTTAAGACAATGGACGTAAATAATTCCGCGCGCATCCCAAAAACGGTGGCCATCACCTTTCCGGCGACTGCTGCCACATTGGCCTTTTAAGTGCACTTTGGCCCTTGGAAACCCATTGTTTCGACTTTTGAGGGGTCTCGGGCGTACGGTGATGTATCCATGTTTCATCAACGGTTATCAAACGACGAAAAAACTCGATCAATTGCGCTTTATTATGGACAAATTCACCTCCGAACATTCAACTCGTTCGCGCTTTTGATCGTTTGTGAACACGCGCGGCACCCAACGCGCGCAGTGTCTCCTCCACATGTTCAAATGGTTGTATACCCCGTTCAGATGATGTTTACCATGTCATGTTTTGCGATTCTGGGTATCATTTCGGGAGTAGTCACGTCTGAAGGCCGTCCGGAACAAGTTTCGTCATTTGTGCTCGTACGACAAAACTTAAATTCTTGTATTCACCTCTTGACTGTTGTATTCGATGAAGCAGAGTTGCCATAATATTTATCAAGCTTCTCCTTCGTTTCCCTTGCGGTTTTGCCTTTCAAATAATAGTGTTTATTCAAAACACGAAAATCACTTTGTTCCATAGTTAAAAAAATGTAATGTAGCCTTTTGAAAGATAGGTGCTGTCAAAAATAATAAGGAATCGATATTTGTGGCGCCCTCTCTGTGTTAGGCCCAGAACTTTTCAATCAGTCTAGTACAATTTCTTGTACTTGCCTAAATGGTGCGTTATTGAACCTTTGAACATCCGCAATCAACACGCGTTTTTTTTACCGCAAGGTACATTTTTTATCAATTTATATAGGGTCGTTCGAAAAATGTTTGTAAGGGTTACAGTCTGGTTAACAGCATCTATGCCACACATTTTTTTTGAGTCCTTGATACACAAATTATCTTCACTATATAAACCGAAAACACCTATCTTAACATTGTCATCAACTTCTACTATTAGATCATTATCACTTGCATCCAAAAAATTATTGTCCTGATTTTCAGTTTCTGGTGTAAGCCAGAAAATAATAAATAATAATAATTATAAAACAAAAAACATAACTAATAAATAAAATAACAATATAATATGAAGATTAATAAATATCAACACTAAATAACAAGAAATTCTTCGAAAGCTCCGACGACAATACTCGGACAAGATTAGGACTTGTGAATCCATAAACATATGAAACCCAAACCTGTAAAGATCAAAATCAGGTAATATAATACAATGGAAGCGATAACCAGTCGTCATTTAACACCCATTAAGTTAAGATAGGTCAGTTGACACGAACTTGGAACGAATAATACATTTGAGCTATCTTCCGCCATGTTGTATTCGCTGTCATTGATTGTCAATCATTAATTTCACCTATTAGTCCACTGTGAATGGCGCATTCGTTAACATCTTATCAATTTTCAGTTTAAATTAGCAATTTTATTAATTTTATGATAAAACTAGCTGTGCCCGCGAGTTCGTCCCACTTGAAAAAATACGATAAACGTGCTGGAATGATTTTTTAAACGTTGATACGCAACCGTTAGCTACAGCCCGCTCGCGCCTTTTACGCTTTCGCGCCTTTGTGATAATGATTAAGTCGTTGGTGAGAGAATTTTAAAATAAAAGTCTTGTACTCTCTCTATAATACCTCTATGATCAGTTGTCGTTAGGTATAAATGTCAAGTCAATAAGAATGGAGTTCTGCCAGTGTAAATTTTATTTAAAATCATTTGTTGTGGAAGAATTTAGATGTAATTCCAAATAGAAGTCATTTATTATTAAAACAATTTATGCCATACTGTATATAGCAAAGAGAATTAGGTTATTACGTCGTTTTTATATCTGATGCAATGTGTTAATGGCTTTATACTTTAGCGCATGAAGTTTATTAAAACGTTGCAAGGATGCAATTATTTTAAAATAGATATTAAATCATTTGACAAAGCTACATATTTCCAAATACAGGGTTATACAGTTTTCAGTACAGAAATAAAATACCAACAAAGTTTAGTTTTTTATTTTTTTTTTCAACCATGTACCTATCACAGTTCTTTGATTAATAAATATAGTTTAAAAAAACTAAAAAACACGCTTTTATAAAGCATGTTTCTGAAAAACATCGAACTAAAAAATAATTTTCAAAATAAAATTAAAACAAAAATAAATGAAAAATACTAGTATTATTGTGAAAAAAGCGTGGGCGCTTGACATTCGAAAAATATGGTATGCAGCACCCACGCTTTTTTCACAATAATACTAGTATTTTTCATTTATTTTTGTTTTAATTTTATTTTGAAAATTATTTTTAACTTTTTAGTTCGATGTTTTTCAGAAACATGCTTTATAAAAGCGTGTTTTTTAGTTTTTTTAAACTATATTTATTTTTTACTTTTGAGTCCAATTTAATTTTATTTCAATAGATTCGTTAATTTGCTGTGACAATTACAAGACCCTCACTCAATCATTATTCGTTTATTTAGTTGGAAATGCTTTGAAAGCGTGTTTTTTTGATTTCTCAAATTATATTTATTGTATTCATATTGTTGATGATTAAACATATTGTTTCAATCACTTGGAAAAAAAAATATTATTGTGAAATCTAAAAAATTGTTAGATTAATTCTAAGACAATTTCATTCATATTGTTTATAATTAAACGTATTGTTTTCAGAACTTGGAAAAAAAATTACTATTGTGAAATCTAAAGAATTGTTAGATTAATTCTAAGACAATTTCATTCATATCGTTTATAATTAAACGTATTAAACGTGACTAAAAAAAAATAACGATACGGGACTCATCCAAGGCAGCAGCCGTGGAGTGGAGAGTTACAAACAAACAAACATACATACATACATATTTAAATATTCTCGATAGCTTCTTTGTGGCATAATAATGTCTATTTATTTCTTTATTCGGGGATCTTTTTGCCACTAAAACAAACTTATAAAAAATATAAATCAATATTATGAAAATGACCCTTGCTTGTTGATCTTGATATGTCAAATTTGTCAAGGGTCGTCTTTTAAAACTGAAAATGCCTAACAAAAATGAAAATAATTTGTTTAAAAATAATTCTTCTGAGCTTTCGACAACCAGATCGGTTGTCGTTTTCAAAGATAAAAATTTTTTTAGTCTTTACTCTTTATGTAGTTTAGATTTTTAAAATTTTGATTTGTTTTTTTGTAACTATAGATATATAGATTATTAACTCATTCTTTTTTTAAGGTGGTTATCCAAGATCTAGATAAATCCAAAGTAAAATTTGAAATACATTCATTTGGATTTAATAAAATGTGTGTTGTTTCTTTTAATTTTCTTTTTATAGAATTTTCTTCTTTACATAAAATTTTTGTTTCAGTCCATTTTATTTTGTGATTTAGAAAATTAAAAGCATGTTCACAAATTTTAGATTTATCTATATCTCCTTTTTTAAGATAATTTTTGTGTTCATTGAGGCGAACTTCAAGAGGTCTTCCTGATTCCCCAATGTAGACTTTGCCACAATCACATGGTATACTATATACACAATTTTTTGTTTTTTGATCTAAATTAACTGGTTTTGTTTTGGTTAAAAGTGATCTAATTGTATTATTTGTTTGAAAAATTGTCCTTATGTTAAAAGCATTACCAATTTTTTGAATTTTTTCAGAAATACCTTTTATATATGGAATTTTTGTTGTTTTTAAATTTTGTGTATGGTCAATTTGGTTATCCAATCTCTGAGGGTTTTCAATTTTATTGAAAGTTGATTTAATTAATTTTTCGGGATACCCATTATTCATTAAAACTGTTTTTATTGTTTCTTTTTCGTCTTTAAAAGAAGCAATATTTGAACATACTATTTTAGCTCTGTCATATAAACTTTTTATAATTCCTTTTTTAACCGTCATACTGTGATTGGAATTAAAATTCAAATATCTGTTAGTATGTGTTTTTTTACGAAAAATGTTAGTATTAATTAAATAATCGGTTTCCTTCGTAATTGATATATCAAGAAATGGTAATTTCTCATCTTTTTCAATTTCAATAGTAAATTTAATAGATGGTACTTTATTGTTAATATTTTCAAGAAATCTGTCTAATAAATTGAGATTGTAAGGCCAAATTGCAAAAACATCATCTACATATCTCCACCATATTTTTGGTTTAAAATATGATGTTTCAATAAAATTCTTTTCAAAAAATTCCATATAAATATTACTTAATATTGGTGAAAGACAACTTCCATGTAAAGAAGAAAATTCTATAAAAAGAAAATTAAAAGAAACAGCACACATTTTATTAAATCCAAATGAATGTATTTCAAATTTTACTTTGGATTTATCTAGATCTTGGATAACCACCTTAAAAAAAGAATGAGTTAATAATCTATATATCTATAGTTACAAAAAAACAAATCAAAATTTTAAAAATCTAAACTACATAAAGAGTAAAGACTAAAAAAATTTTTATCTTTGAAAACGACAACCGATCTGGTTGTCGAAAGCTCAGAAGAATTATTTTTAAACAAATTATTTTCATTTTTGTTAGGCATTTTCAGTTTTAAAAGACGACCCTTGACAAATTTGACATATCAAGATCAACAAGCAAGGGTCATTTTCATAATATTGATTTATATTTTTTATAAGTTTGTTTTAGTGGCAAAAAGATCCCCGAATAAAGAAATAAATACATACATACATACATACATACATACAGGTGAAGTTAATAAAAGCGTGTTAATTAAAAATAGTTATTTATGCAACTAGTGCGTAAAGTGAACTTTTTTGACGAATCAGGCGAATGCGACAATCACATGAGTCAAAAAAGGAACATTTACGCACGAGTTGCATACAATATTTTTTCTACAACCGAATTTGTTTACAAGAAATACAAGTATAGGCCTGACCTTTTTTACGCTTTACTGCGAAAAAAAATATTATATTTAAAACATATTTTAGATAACAAAATATTTATTTTTTAAATTAATCTCACCTTATACGTAAAAACGCGAAATGCTTGAATTATAAATTAATTGAAATGTCAATCAGTCATCATTTAAATAAAAATACTTACCCTTATTCATGAACTGATATTTCTGTCATATTAAAAATCAAACTAAAAATTACTGAATATAATATCTAGTTTTGTATGTATTAAACTGCAATAATTTAACAATTAAATATATTTACACAAATTTACACAATTAAATAATAAAAAAAAAGTTTCCTTACCCGGAATTGAACCCGAGTCATCTGGATAGAAGGTTAACACCTTACAATCTCGGCTAATAAGACACGTAAGATTATTCGCATAATCTTATACAAAACAGTGCTTATTTTACTTTTTTTTAATAGTCAAAAAAAAGCTTTTTTTTCACTAGTGAAAAAAAGTTAAACTTTACGAACCTTAAACCGTGCGTAAAGGTAATACTTTACGCACGGTTGTAGAAAAAATAATTATCACATCTTTACCAAATTAATTAGAACAAAAAAAAAATGGAGTTGCCAGGCATCGATCCCGGTACCTCTCGCATGCTAAGCGAGCGCTTTACAATCTGAGCTACACACCCAGTTAGTAAAATTTGACGATAAGCGGTACATAGATTAAAGATTAAAAATATTGTTTTTTTATGTTATTGTATTATTAAATATCTTTTGTAATAATTTCTTGCAACATTTAAAATCATTTTGATAAGAAGCAAACAAGATGAGTACACAGCTACCTTGAGTCTCTGGCTTCTTGTGCTGTGTCGAGTGTCCGAGCGAAATATTAGCCCAAACTGCAGACATGCGCAGAGTGGAGAGTTACAAACATACATACATACAGGTGAAGTTAATAAAAGCGTGTTAAAATAGCTATGATTTTGATTTACTTAGTATCGTTTTAACTCCCTCATTGTAGACTATAATAAAAATTCTTTAAAACCTGTAAAGCTATTATGTAAAATGCTTTTGGGAAAGGTGCAAAAACTCGCTTGTACAGAGGTCATTGGCGCAATGCGAGAACGTGTTCTAGTGTGGCGTTTGAGGTAATTCGAGACCTTGCTCCTTTGCATTTGCACGTGAAGAGGATTGCTCTGGAAAGGTTACCAAGGACTGAGTCTCTGAAACCTGGAGATCTTACAGGACAAACTGGGATTTTAGGGGTCAAACAACTCAAACCATGAAGTCGACTACAAAAAATATGTATCCAAAAAGAGATTTTGAACATAAAACGAAATCGCTTTATTTAGAAAAAGAGCCTTCATTATACTAATAGGTCTAAAAGAACAAGTAAAGTAGGTATAGGTAGTAGCGATTCTAATTATTGATTCTTAATAGCCATGGCAAACACTCCTACGGAGATTTTAGCAACAGACTCAATTTAGCAATAATATGTATTGCATCCAATAGCCAAGCTGCTTTGAAGGTTCTACAATCCACTACGTTCAAGTCTCTTAGGAAGTAGCTAAGCACAACAAGGTAACTTAGATATGGGTACGTACCGGAGCCACGCTGCTTTGAAGGTTCTACAATCTACTACGTTCCAGTGTCTTAAGAACTGTCTAAACACAACAAAGTTACTTACATATGGGTACCAGAGCCACGCTGTTTTGAAGGTTCTACAATCTACTACGTTCAAGTATCTTAAGAACTGGCTAAGCACAACAAAGTAACTTAGATATGGGTACCAGAGCCACGCTGCTTTGAAGGTTCTACAATCCACTACGTTCAAGACTCTTAAGAACTGGCTAAGCACAACAAAGTAACTTAGATATGGGTACCAGAGCCATGCTGCTTTGAAGATTCTACAATCTACTACGTTCCAGTCTCTTAAGAACTGTCTAAACACAACAAAGTAACTTACATATGGGTACCAGAGCCACGCTGCTTTGAAGGTTCTACAATCTACTATATACGTTCCAGTCTTTTAAGAAGTGGCTAAGCACAACAAAGTAACTTACATATGGGTACCAGAGCAACGCTGCTTTGAAGGTTTTACAATCTACTACGTTCAAGTCTCTTAAGAACTGGCTAAGTACAACAAAGGAACTTAGATATGGGTACCAGAGCCACACTGCTTTGAAGGTTCTACACTCTACTACGTTCCCGTCTCTTAAGAACTGGCTAAGCACAACAAAGTAACTTAGATATGGGTACCAGAGCATAAAGTAATTTTCGGAAACAAGAGTGCTGATAGTCTCATAAACGAAGGAACAAGTATTCCTTTTATCGGACCTGAACCTTTCTGTGGCATCTCAAAATGCCGCATAATTAGGAAAAGTAGCAGCCTAGTGGAAAACACTCGAGACTAAAGACAAGCAAAAAGGTTGATGCAGCCTCTACTGCGCTACTTCAAATTACTCTTAGAGCTACAGAAATCTGAACTTAGAGTAATCGCACGAATCGCACAGGACACTGTCCACTGAGGTACCTGGGCAAAATGGATAGAGGAAAATGGGGATTCTTTGAGTATGCAGATGAAACGGCCGAATATATCTCTAATTGCAGAGTAATTGTTAGCCAACGAAATAAATATCGGGGACAGGTCTTCTTAGAGTCCAACAGGTTACGAAAATATATCCTAAACTTCAAAGTTTAGCTCTTTTTAATTTATAATTAGATGAAGGATGTACACAAAAGATCTTTTAGGTAATAGTGTAGTAAGGTAGTAAGGTACTAGTCTGTTATAGACTCTACATGTATGCAAATACAGGACGGGATTAAATTCATAAGATATAGGAAATGTGGTATAGAAAGAGGGAGTCGACAAAACGATTTAGGTATTGCAAGATGAAATGGGAACAAAACAGTTGAGATCGATCGAAAGACGAGACCGACGAAGTCCTCTTCTACACGTAATATAAGATCGTTAAATTGCCAGTAATACTATTTAACAGTACAGCGGTATATTTTTTATTATTAATCATAGTTTCTATAGATCTTTAACGGCGTTTATATTGAAAGTTTTGTTTGAATCGTTCTGTATATATAGGTTATTGATATTCTTAAATGGTGATCTATCGTTGTGCCAATGATGATGTTGTTTGGCATTTTTATTGAAGTTGCTCATACTCACGTTTTGCGGTGTTAAACGCTATATAATTTCAAATGATGCAATTTCTTACCCAATATTCTTTTAATTGTTATTACAGTTATTAATCTAATTGTAAAAAAATGAGTAGAACTGACCTTACACAAACAATTATTCGTAAAACTGCGATTTAGTAAGTATACCTAATTGTCCTCTATACTTATAGAGAATGTATGAGATAATAAATAATCATCGTTTTTTTATAGCCATAATAAATGTAAACACAGAATAAGTGATGAATTGTGTAAAAAACACTTATTTTGTTTATAATAAAACAATTTATTACTAAAATGTGTTTTCTATTATGTGTGGTCCGCCTTAGTAACCTACGCTATGTGGGACTAATAGAAGCACATATACATGTATACACTCATCATCTTCATAACCTTCTTATGTAATTATTAAAGCAGAAATTGGAAACATTGACGCCGTCTATACAGATGAATGAACTTTTGTGATGTGTTGGCAAGAATATGTCGAAAGAGATAATTTTGCATTATTTAATCATATGAATTCTAATTGATAAATCGAAAAACCACATCGATTAAAAATATTATTGTTCAGATCATAGCTTTAAGCTATAGAAAGAATTATTAATTGCTTGTATAAGAAATTGTGTAATCCAGAAAAAAATTAAGAATATGTACCCAAAAATATTTTTTTACAGTTTCAACCGGTGGAGCGATTCGGGGGACTATCCCGAAGTTCATGCATGAAGGAGAGAAATTCGACAACCGAGGGTTTTTTGGTTCGCTGAATTCAAATATGGCACCGGCGAACACCCCACGGTCACCTGGTGCGCCCTAACCTGGCTCTGAACGTCATCCCCGAGGTTTTCCCAGGCCCAATTCAAGAAGACAAACCGACAATCGTTACAGGGGATTTCTTGGGGCGCTGAATTCAAATACGGCATAGACGAACACCTCACGGACACCTGGTGCACTCTAACCTGGCGCTGAACCGTCCCCGAGGTTTTTCCACAGACAATACGAACCGAATTCGTCTCATAAATTCATACATTCATTCATGTGTAACTCTGCCCTGGGGCCCTCGAAAGAGGTGATCCAGTCCTGTAAAAATGATGACAATAATCTCCGGCTGGACCTCCGAACTTTGCCGAGCGGCCTCTCACGTTTCTCCCAATGCTCAAAACGCTTTTGTGTAAGTATACAAGTATACACAGATAGTCTAAGATCCCGATGTTATTTAATATATCAAAAAATATATTGCATATGAGTTGCCTATCGAATTTCAGTCAAGGATATTTTTTATTAATTTTTAAAAATTTTTTGTGCGACTGAGAGGTCACTACCTACCGTCCCATGCGATAGAAGAGGACACAACATAACAGCGTTTGAATCCCGGCCTTTTAAAGAGAGAGAGCTCTCTGCTCTCTGGTCTTGAAAACAAGAAGGATAACGATAGACGCGTACAGTATATATCAGTATAAATATCTATAGATACATTAATTATATAGAGCAAATTGCTTTAATTTATTTCAGTTAATATTTTTAAATAGGAAAAAAAAAGAAATAAAATTTGTAAGATAAGAATTATATATGTATTGCTATAACCTACTTATTAACTAAAGATTTATATATACTTTAATGTAACAAAATATATACACATATATATTTAATTGATTAAAAAAAAATTAAAAACTAATCCTTTATTTTAATATGAAACTACTCCAAAATAATGCTCAGAATGTACGCGTCTATCGCTATCCTTCTTGTCTTCAAGAGCAGAGAGCTCTCTCTCTCTCTTTAAAAGGCCGGGATACAAACGCTGTTATGTTTTGTCCTCTTCTATCGCATGGGACGGTAGGTAGGGACCTCTCAGTCGCACAAAAAATTTTTAAAAATTAATTAAAAATATCCTTGACTGAAATTCGATAGGCAACTCATATGCAATATATTTTTTGATATATTAAATTACAAAAAAAATATGTTTGGTCCATTAACCAGCTCGGTGAAGGTCGTTCTATATCGGGATCTTGGACTAAGATACTTCCCCCTAACTCCAGTCCCCGACCAACAACGCGTAGAACGTGTCTGGAAAATCCTCGGGGGTTACGTCCAGAGTCAGGTTAGGGAGGAAGCAAAAAAACGGGCAAAAATCGAAAATAATTAAATAAAATACACAAAAAAAAAACATAAAACGATGAAAAAAGTTAATGACATAATTATATAAATTTTTTAACAAATTTCATTTTTATCAAGTTTCAAAATGCACATTGTGTAAACATATTATTTCCTAGTAGGTACCCTGCTGTAGTACCTACAGGGTTGAGGGAAACTACCGAAAACTTTCGCCTAAATTTACTGAGAAGTAGTACCTACAGAAAAAACTAAACTATGAAGTACACCTCGTAAAAGTAATAGTAAATCTAAACACAAAGAACAGACAATGGCGTTAAAATCATGGGACTTTCACTATTTACGTTGCGCAACATACAGCTTCCATGTTAGCGGAGGCAAAAACCATATTTCCTGTTTGAAAAAAAAATCAAACAATCAACGTCGAAAAATTTTCTCACACCAGACATGCAAAACAATGATTGTCGGAAACATCCAACACCCGATACAAACACCTTACAGAATAGGAATGTTTATTAAATGTCTGAATGTGAACACAGGTTACGTTTTCCTCACATTGTTCTCAATATATTTGTATTACATTGATGTTGTTACTCATATAATTCACAAATTTAATATTTTATCAATAATACTAATCAGAGAAACAACTACCATACATTATGTTTCTTCATGTATTTTTTACACTCAAAAGTGCGATGACAAGCCAATTATCACCCACTCGATAAAGTTGATAGAATTGTGTTACAAAGAAGTACTCTAGCGAGAACAGAGTTGCCGCTAGTTTTGTTAAAAAAGATATTAACAAACGAAATATTTCTTTGTCAAGTATTAAATGTAATGATTTTTTAGATACGAGGGCTGCCTATTCCGAGACTATTTTTTTTTAAAGAACGCCAGAATAGCGAGAAGAATGAAAGGGGCGGAGTTTTGTTTTAGATGTATCCCTTGACCTTGAAAAAAAATCCAGGAAGCTAGAACAGACAGTCCCGTTGAAATTGTCAAATAAATACGGTACAAAAAGTGCTGGATAAAAAAAAACTTTGCAGAGAGTTTACAGGAATTATTACCTATCCTGTGCCCGAAATTTTGAGTGATACAAGCGTTTTATGAAGGAAAGAGGGGATGTTGAAGATGAAGAAAGCGTCAGGCGGCCAGTGACTTTAAAAAGAGACTTGAATATTCATAAAGTGACTGAAATGATTAGAAAATAACGTTGATTATGTATAAACACTATCGCTGAAGATGTGAACATTAACAAAGAAACTGTGAGACAAATTTTGCTTGAGGAACTCAACATGAGGAAAGAGTATTGAATTTTTCTGTGGTTTCTGTTAATCAACATGACTTTCTGTAGACCTTTCGAAGATGATGTAATATTATTTTAATCGCACACCCATGGAGAAATACTCTTTGAAGTAGTAAAGTGTTGCTTGTCAACTTATTCAAGTTGTATTGAAAAAAGTATATATGAATTGCAGAGTCCCACAGGGATTGGTACTGGGACCTAAGCTGTGGATCATCCTATTTGACGATGTCATAAGAAGTACACCTATTATGAAGATGTCAAAAATGGGTCTATTCGTAAATTGCCTCTTAAAAAAAGCGTTCTTTCACCGAAAGTTGATAGGAAGCGATGGGCAATATTTTAATAATTATGTTCAAACGCCGTGTATAACATTATAATTTTTTAAGACTACCTAAAAAATTTTTTTACGTATTTTTATTGGGCGCATATAACGATACCGTGACTTTATCCGTCACTACTTATTTTATTATTATAGATTTTTTTATCATTTAAAGAGCATTTCATCTATGTCGTGCATATTTCATTGAACACGGAGACTAATTCCATGTAGCACGTGCTTATCTAAGCTTTTTTGTAGGCCAATTAAAAGAACAGAGTTATTTAAATATGAGTCAAATGCATATTATACGCAATTATTTCAGTAACTGAAAACAGACCACACACATTTAACAAATTGCTATTTGCCTTTTAAGAGCACAAAGTTCTACTTTGCCGCTTGAGATAAAAAGCGAAAAAGAGCTTTCTGTTCAGAACAATACGTCTTTTCAGCTAGAAATTAATAAAGTTGCTTCTTCTTCTTCTTCTTTTTCTTATTTTAAGACAATGTCTTGTTTTTTTCAAAGTTATAGCCTAAGTTGTGACTCCGATGTCCAGATTTCGTACCATCGTTTCCGAGGTCTTCCTGGTGGGCTGCAGTTGGTTTCTCTTCTTTTGCGATTTTAGCAAGTCGATTGTCAGGCATTCTGTCGACATGATCTCTACATGCTCTTCTTCTTGTTCTGGACCATCTTACAACATCTTGTGTATCACTTTGTGATCAGATATCTTCATTTTAGTTGTTCTCAGCCGTTGCTTAGTAGCAGCTGTTTCTGCTTGTGTTTCTGTAGCGAAGGTCATACACAAGTTTTGTAAATTCGCGTCTTGCTTCCGATACTCATAAATTTATTCCTCCATATTACATCCCGAAGATATCCTGATACCCTAGCTGCCGACATTGTTTGTGTTCATACTTCTTCTTACAGGTTTCTTTTACTTGTGATATTAACACTTAAGTATTTTAAGGATATAATTAAGTTGCTAATAAAATTTATTTGATAAATGAACAGAATCTCTGTCTATCCATCTATGAGTATAATTTGGCAATTTTTTATGCAACGTATAAAGGGTAAGTAATCATTATTTCCGAGACTGTGAAATTCAGGAGTAAGCATGAAATGTGATAACAATGAAATGGATTGCAGATAATTAATCAGTATTGAAACCAACCATTAATAGCGAACAGCTGCTGAAAATATGTACACATCTCAAATTAGAACTCGAAGCCTAATCGAACGTATGTTCGGCAGTTGTAAAATCATTAACATTGATACAATAAATTATTGCACAATGTGATACTATACCGGATAATAATGAAGAATTGGCAGGAAATGAACAAAGCGATTTTAACAGTAATGATGCAGTGAGAAGAAGCAAAATTATGTAAATTTTAAAAAAATAAGCATAATCATCCACCATCGTATGTTTAGTATCCTACTATACGAAGTATTTTCAGAAAAAAAAACTAGATTTCTTGAGTAACTCATAAAATCTTTATTTACTCATCAATATCCATTTTGTCCCCTGCAAAGTATTCCCCCTCAGATATAACACACTTGTGCCAGCGCTTCCTTCAATCTTCGAAGCACTTCTGGAACTATATTTTGGATAAGTCGTCCTTTCATCGGTCTCTTTAGTTTTGGGAATAGGAAAAAATCCCAAACTTGTTTAATTTGCGACACACTTCGTATATACGAAAAGTATAGAATGAATCACTCTCTAACAAAACCTGGTATATATTTACAAGTTGAAATTTCAAAAAATTTTGATTCGCTACAAATCTTTTCCAAAAAATGACCTAAATCGTACATCGAGAAATATTTAAAGTTTAAGAGAGACCAGACATCCTCTAGCCGAATTCTTTTTATTTTTTAACAAAACCTGGTATATTTCGTAAACTAATTAATCTTGGATGCAATTTTTAAAATTTAGAAAATAAAAATAAGACGATAATGTTGCAAAACACCAAAAATTATATAAATCTGACTTACCCCGTAATATCTCCAAATTTTCTCCCATTTGAAAACTGATAGTGACACCCGGATTGACGTGGAAAAGCACAACATATTCATTTCCCCGGCCCTGGACCCCCGGACCGGGGAACGGTTGCTGAGGTTCGAAACCCGGTCCAAAATAGAATTTCGCAGGAGAAGATGTACCCCCGTTGGTTGCCCCCTCGGCGTTTTCAGAGTTGTATGAACAGGGGTGGTAGTGAGTGAAATGTTGGAATGGAGGATGATGGTGGTGATGAGGATGTGGACGAGGTTTCCGTGGATAGAAATTCGATGGAGGATTGTTTGTAGTGGACGTTGAGGATGTATGTGGTACAGAGTTGGATTCTGCCATTGGAGGCTCGTCTTTTACTTTCACCATAGGGTTGGTTTAACACGTAAAAGTCACAGTACCTAGAATAAATAAAATTTTCATATTATTTTTGCAAAAAATGTTGAGAACTCAAAGAACATAAAAAGTTAGTAAAGGGGCTAGGCCGGTTCGTGGCCAAAATCGATGATTTTTACATGTAAATCTCCAAAAGAAAATCTAAGGTCCATTCTGCTCCTTTTTTGTCTCATTTAGCCACGCCTCCCAATCACGTAACCTGGCGGGGTAGGCTGGGGAGCAGGGGCGTAGGATTGAAGGATATAGACATTGTAAGAGGGTAAGATACCAAAAAGACCTTAAACAACGTGTCAAAAGGGCATTACGACAGTATCTCGTAAACAGCCCAACGGATTTTGACATGGGACGTATCGCAGTAAAGAGAATGTTGAATGGGGAGAGATGAAGCGTTGAAAAAGACATATAGAAAACTCAAAATGGCATTAAAGCTGAACGACTGGACCATTCAGCATTCTCTTTACAGCGATACGTCCCATGTCAAAATCCGTTCGGCCGTTTACGAGATACAACGTTAATGCCCTTTTGGCAGTTACGATACTGCGCAAAACCACCACGAATCTGCGCAATTCATTACAGGCTTCCTTACGGACTATGGACCCCTGCAAACGAGGAGCAAACATAAACTTTTTGTTAAAAAAAGGAACCTAATTTCGGACCTGCTGTTTTAATGTAATAATTTTTGAGTTTAAAATTTCAAAGGGGTGAGTGTCACAAATGCGAGCAGCTGAGAAAAGATCGGAGGATGGGTCAAAAATCATGAAATTCGTATAATCTAATTTATGGATGGCACTTATCCAATATTTTTGTATGTTTCAAAAAAATTGTACATTTTGGAACGACAATAAAAGATTGAAAAGTTTATACAAATTATGGAAGAAATACTTTAGAAAGTAAATATTTTCAAATTCGTGTTTTTATTAAAAAATCATGTTTGAAGAGAAACTTAATGAAGGATATTAAATAAATTTTTTTGTTTAGATTGTTTCGAAGTACGTAGTTCTTAACAAACTAAATGTACAAAGAAGAAAAATCAATGAACTTCTATTCATGTCCAAACCGCTTATCGCTGATACAGTTTTATCTAAAAACGGGTAAAACATCTAATTAAATTCTCAGATTCAGAACATTTCTGAAACACCTTTCACGTTTATCAAGATCTGCACACCACGTACATAGGCAGACATCGCCGTCCTTTGCTTTTTCCAGTAACCTTTTCTTTTCTTTTTCCAACTTTATAAATCAACGAAATATTGCTGTAGCTAGAGAGCAACGTTGCCAAATAGATATTTTACGTCGTATAGTGTAAGATTTAGAAACAAAAACAGAACTACAAAATAACATAAGTAGTGTGTTAGAATTACTTTTGTACATTTTTCCACAGTTTTACCGCAAAACAATAATAAAAAACGAAAACTCTTTTTAAAGGGAAATAACTTATTTCTGTACACAAACTGATCTTCCTTAATATGGTGATGTAACTATTACAGTTTTCACCTGAAAAGGACATTAGGTCCTGGAAAGTTTTTTGGATTTTTCGCACTGTTAGCTGTTGAAAACTATAATGAAATATTATTATTTTAATTATCTAAATAACGTCTATAAGTTAAAAATTTATCTACGGTATAATGAAATGAATATTATTTTATTATGTTTATATAATCTCATAGTTTGAAATTTTCGAGTATGGTATTTAATGTTTTGTTTATACAACGATGGGCTAATCCATAAGCACAACCCTGTTGTAGAATAAGTGTCTAAATGAGAAAAACTGTTTGTTTGTATTAAAAGAATTAGTGCTAAGTATAAGATAAGCATGGGAAAGATTATAAAGAAACCAGACCATCCCTCAAGAGTAGATATATAAATATATCTTAAAACTTAGTTTTGAAGTAAGTCGTGACAAGAGTTCTATGAATAAAGATATTCCTTTCTCTTATCTATACATATAATAAAACTGTAAAAATGAAAATTCTGTACATTAAAGATATTTAAAAAAATAATACGCGGGGTGCAGGTACCTACATCGACTTAGAACCTAAAAATGCGGTTAGTTTTTTGTTTGTATCTGTATGGTTGTGCGCGCATCACATGAAAACTACTGATTCGATTAGAATGCGGTTTTCACAGATGTATTTGTCTTCTTTCAACTTAACATCTGGTGTATACAAATTTCTACCCCCACCCCTTTAACGAAGTGAAGAAAGAAATTTTTATACAAAAATCAACACAACACGCGAACGACGTCGCGGGTACATAGAAATAGAACCCAAACATGTGGTTAGATTTTTTTGTCTGTCTGTCTGTATGTTTGTGCGCGCATCACATGAAAACTACTGATCTGATTTAAATGCGATTTTCACAGATGTATTTGTCTTCTTTCAAATTAACATCTGGTGTATAAAATTTTTTCTCCCATTCCTTTAACGAGGTGGGGGGAGAAATTTTTATACAACAATCACCCGCCACGCGAACGGCGTCGCAAGTACAACTAGTATAAAATAAAATTAAAAATAAAAAAAAAACGAAAACTTTTTATAAACTTATTTCTGTATACAAACTGATCTTTCTTAATATGTGATGCAACCCTTACCAAATGTATTTCACCTGAAAAGAACAGTCCTGGAAAATCTTTTGGATTTTTCGCAGTGTTAGCAAAATACTTCAAGATTCTTGGTATATTTAAAACTATAAAACAGTTTTAATTATTGATAATTTATACGAAAATATCATCCTCCATTATCATTTTTTTGTTTCTGTAAATCAGGTGATTACACCTTTTTTAACGACTGCCGCCATCATAATTAATAATGTATGTTTCCCTAATGATACAGGAAGGAAATGACGCTCATATAATTTGAATTTATACGTTTACTTGAACAAGCTATCAATATCCGCTGATACTCTATAAAAACGATAATATATACTCTCTTTAAAATCCAACCAAGAAATTTTACTGTTTAGACACGTCCTAATTTCACGAAATCCAAACAAACTCACTCTTATAGCAGATTTCAAGGCTTTTCTCACAAGTCTGATTTAACTTCTTGTGATGGGGGGACTAGCACTGGGGGATAGGTGGCGTTTGCCCTTAACTGCAAAATGCGGGGTTGTAAACGACGTGATAGACGTTGCCGACGTCATAGACAGCGACGTCTGTATCGTAGGCGACGCGACGTTGAAAATGGAAGCGTCGATGCCAGATGAAAAGGTTTAAATACAACAACAAATTATGGTTTGTGAATCAAACCAGTTAAAAATCCAAGCAGAAATTAAACTCCTATAACTAAACAATTAATCGTTGCAATTCAACTTTTTTTATTCAAGAATGGTATAGGTATAGACCTAAATATAAATGTACCGATAACATCTATTAGAGCAGAAGAGGCAATTTATTAATTTGGGATTTCAAGGACTGCAAGTTAGGACGAGTGGGGAAGACGTTGGAAGGTAAGGAGTTCCACAATCGGGAGACCCTAGGGATGAAGGAATGATCGAATCGATCCGTTCTCGATGTCTGGCACTGAACAGTATAAGGGTTCATGGAGTTGGCACGTCGCGTTGCTCTGGCTTGTCTGGCAAGTGGAGGCATTATAGAGCAGAGTACTTCTGAGCAAACACGTTTAAGTATCAGTAAAAAAGGGAAAACTCAGATACTGCTCTTCGGTGGGACAATAGGTTTTTGGTGATACTGGTGTCGTTTATTAGTCGAACTGCTCTTCTCTGTATTGCATCAAGAACTCTGAGTCTTGACGTACATGCGAGCAGTATTCAAGATTTGGGCTTTGTAAAGAGTAGCCAAGTTGGATGGAGAGAAGTATTTCCGTGCTCTAAAAAGAAAGCCTAAATTCTTTCTTGCTGCAGTTGCTATGGTTGAAATATGTTCGTTCCACGATAAGTAAGTCCTGAGAGAGCGTTATATCAACCAGCGTAATGGAGTCGCTTGCTACTAGTGTCTGATCGTTAATTGTGATGGATGAGTCGTATGTTTGCCTCTTGTGGGATAAGCAACATGGATCTCGTGATTGACGTATTTCTCCATAGTTTTGCTAATAACCTTTCTGATTTCATTATTGAAAGTTACAAATCACAATTTTAGATAGTTTGTGCAATTTGAAATTCATAAAGGTTAGTAATATGTTAGAAATGAAAGACAATACTTTACAATTTTATAAAAAAAACAAAATGTTAATATCAAGCTCCATTAACAAGTAAAAGTTGGAATTTACAATATTACGTTTAATTTGAAATTCAAAATTGTACACGATTTAGATAAGATTAAAAAAAATGATAAGAAATACAACAGTAAAAAAGTATATTAAGCTGGCATATCACTTATAGCATAATCGAAAAAAAAAGTTTATATTTTAAAGCGAAGTTTTTATGTTAGGTTGGGACAAGATGTTGAGAAAGACAAAACCACACAAAAATTAATAACCTTTATCTCTCATTGCTCTCACTTTCGAGTAAGCCAACAATCGTTCTTTCTCATTCGCATAAAATATACGAGGACTGGCAATTAAGTTCGGAGATTGATTTTTTAAATAGAACACTTGCATAGTGAGAAGAATGAAAGGAACGGAGTTTTGTTCTAAACATATCCCGTGACCTTGGGTAAAAATACCAGGCAGCTTCAATAGACTCTCTCGTTCGAATTGTCAAATAAAGATGTAAAAATTGCTCGCATCGAAAAAGTGTTGGATAAAAAAATTAAGCAAAGAGTGAAGCTAAAGTTTTTGTTAAAACTCGGGAACAGGGTTTATGGGGATGATTGCTTATCCCGTACACCAGTGTTCGAGTGGTACAAGGAGGATTGGGAGGACCTGAAGACGGCGAGCGCATCGAGCGTTCAATAGCAGATACTTTCCCGAAAACATAACAATAATTGTTCTCCTAAGCAAGTATATCACAAGAGTAGAAAAAGCACCTCCCAATACTCAGAAACATGGACCACCATTAGCTGATTGAATCTTCCAGGGAAGCAAGTTAGCAGATTGCCGAAACTATTCAGCCCCCACCTCAAAGATAAGAGATTATTATTATTTTTTGAATAACGAATTAATTTAATTTAAATGACAGAATTTTATCTTTAAGTAAAGACCGCAAATTGGTCTCATTTGTGTGATTTGTACTTTGAGAACTTATCCCTTGTTTTCAGTAAAGACTGGTAACGCTCAATAAAGATAAATCCACGAACGATAATGAACTGACTATATTGTGCTTGACAAGTTTTGAAGTTTGTATGTTTATAACATTATTATAAACATGTTTTTTGAAATTGGCGCCCAACGTGTGGCTCGAATCCACGATCTGAGATGCAGAATCTCATGCTTGTCGAATTGGAAAAACATCAAGCACGGCAGAAGAAATTACATTTCTTTCGATTTTAAGGTCTCTGTTAGCTTGGTACTTTAAAAAGCGATAATTTTTTTCTTTGGTAGGTAATTAGGGAAAAAAAAGGTAAAAAATACAGTTTATATTTTTTCAACTATGCTATTTTCTGTGTTGTTCTAGATTGATATCAAGCTGACCAACACTTATCTATATATATATATAGAAAGTCGTCTTAGTTAGACTATTTATAACTCAAGAATGGCTGAACCAAATTGGCTGAAAATTGATGGGGAGGTGTCTTAGAACCAGGAGACCGCCTTCCTTTAATATACCAATGCAAATTTTGTATTTGTTATATAGTTCCATGAATTCCTAATAGATGGCGATATAAGTTAACATAATTGGATATCTAGGTAAGATGTATTTTTTTCGATTTCTAAATAAATAGAAAAACAAGAAACTAAAAAAAAAAAAACGCGGAAAAAACTAAGAAAATCAAGTACAATACCGTATAAATGAGCAATTCTTACTTTAGTAAGTATCTTGACGCCACCTTAAGGTGGCGCAGTAACATCAATTCTTACTGAATAAAGTACTATGACGCCACCGTAAGGTTGCGCAGTTGATGTCTAAAACGTGTATAATACAAAATAGCTTCTCACAAATTTACAAAAATAAAAATACTCTCACGTATAAAACTTCATGAACCAAAAAAGTTATTATAAACTCACCATATTAATCACAAAAATCGTGACGTTAACACATTGATTATTTAGATAAATCCTAGTGTATGTGTGCATAAAGACAACAGTTTGATAATTATGCCAATTTATACATAATATACGTCACTTTTATAAAAAATAGACTATCATACGTCAAATAATCCCGTCGACTATTGTAAATTCTTTCGGTTATCGGGTTTCAGATAAAGGTATGTCTCGTTTACATATTTTATAAATAATTAGGTATTTTTTTAAATAAACTGCAACGATAATGTTGGGCTAATAATAGTGTTGTCATTTGTTGATCATATGTTCAGTTCCACTCATGTAACAGATCAAGGTAACTTTCAAAAACGTAGTTGATATCACAGAAGAAAAAATCTGGTGTGGGCACCACACGACCTTCCGAACACTAGTCGAAAGTTGATACTCTCAAAAAACATAATTTGACAGCTGTCAGATGTCAAAATATAGAAGGAGCTAATCTGACTGATATTAACAAGTAGTGGGTGGTAGAATTGGAGTGGCCATAGTATGGAGATGTCAAAAATATCGAAAAAACTAATTAGTTAATAGTCAGATGTCAAAAATATAAAAAAAAATAATTTGACACTAGTCAAAAGTTGATACTCTCAAAAAACATAATTTGACAGCTGTCAGATGTCAAAATATAGAAAATTAAATGTTGAAATACGCCAAAACATAATTTGACAGCTGTCAGATGTTGAAAATATAATAACTACCAATTTTTGTTTAAAAAAAGCGAATCCACAATTTTTATTTCACATATTTCCAGTTTTTGATAAAAGTGTCAATATCTCGAAAACTAATGAAAATATCAAAAAAATGTATTCTTTCAAAAATGTCGGAAATTACATGTTCTTTCCACAAAGTATAAATATTTTGCCAATAACTATATAAAAACCCAATATTTTCAAAAAATTCCATTTTTTGATAAGAGTAAACGTCCACTTCCGGTCGGCCGATTTTACTCAAATTCTATCAGATTCCTCCGATGGTGATTATAAGTAAGGTTTTATAGTTTCATTCCGATCCGATTAGCCGTTTAGCCGCAAATGTGTTCACAGACACACAGACAGACAGACAGACAGACATTTTTTATTTTTGGGTTTTTTAGGCTCAGGGAACCCTAAAACGCGTATTTCCGCTAAAAACCCGAGATCGAAATTTTTCGCGATCACAATACCTTCCTATAACAGCGTTGCTGTTCGGAAGGTAAAAATGATATTAAAAGGAGAATTAAGACTAAAATTAAGTTTCTTGTTATTTAATCGAAAATGTTTAAAAAAAAAATCGAATTTATAACAAGTTTTCTATGATAGAACTCGAACAATTTAAGTTTAAAAAAACGTGTGTAACCCTGTGAATTTCGATGGAAGCAAAGCTTTGACACAGAGAATGAACTGAAAATACGTTTTTCAATCTATTTGTTGAATAATTTTTGTCACTAAATATAATTGGATATAAAAACAACAAAACTTCAAATAGGCACAAGCAAGATACATGAAATACTACAAGTTGTCAATGTTGGTGCATGGTATACCTACTTGAAGAAGTGAGTAGCGAATAAGACAGTCAGAAAGAGCGGTGGCTTACTCGAAAATGGGAGCAATGGTAGATACAGAAATTAGAGGAAGTTCTGTTATAAATTATTATGACGATTTTTCTATCGCAATACCTTTTCCAGAGCAACATAGAAAGGTTTGATTTAAAGGTACGATTACGATATACGACGTCTGTCCCAAAGGTATCTGTCCTGTCCCTATTTTTTGGCGCTAGGCTTATTCATCGTTATCTGCTATGCTTCCACTTTCCAAAGCAGTCTTGAAAGTCAGTTATCGGAATCGCCTATTTATCGCATTGGTTTCAACAGTCTTCGAATCGATCCCTTTAAGCGGCATTTTCAATCGAGGAAACATCCAAAAGTCGCAAGGAGCAATGTCGGGACTGTATGGAGGCCGCCGAAGCTGTACAACGTTCTGTTTTTATAAATACTGCTTGTAAACAGTTTGATGCATGCGCTGGAGAAGGAGCCAGTCACCGGTTTGCCTAAAGTGTGGTCGTTTTCTTCTAATTGAATCTCGCAATCTTTTCGAAATTTCAACGTAGTTCTTTTTGTTAATCGTTTAACCTGCAGGAGCATATTCGTGATGCAATAAAAAAAAACCAATCAACATTGACTTGATTTTGCTGATTTGCTCCGACTTTGACGTGCTATTCATCATCTCTACATAGATTGTCTTGAGCGATTTCTAATCGAAGGCTTCTTTGCTGTTCTGAGAGCATGCTGAAATTCTCAGTTTAAATTCGGTAAACTGTATTTTGGGTATTGCAAGTTCATCTTCTAATTCCCTTACAGTCAAACGAAGATCTTGTTCAATTGCTGTTCGCATACGCTCAACATTATCCGAATTTTTTCCCAACAAACATTGACCAGAACGAGAATTACTGTCAACAGACGTGTGGCTACTTTTAAACCCGTTATACCATTCTTTTATTTGAGTTTTGTCCATATAATCGTCTCCAAAGGCCTTTAGCAACATTTGAATAGTTTCTGTACAAGTTTTTCCAAGTTTAAAGCAAAATTTGATGGAAATTTGTTGCTCATCTTTTTTCGGTCAATTTAGCTACTTAAAAATCCGAAGAACTTCCGTTCCGGTACCGGTAGGGGTCGCTAGAGCACGTTGGCGCGAGGATATAAATGGGACAGGCCTCGTACATTTTTAGTTTTATTTATTTATTTATTTAATGTTTCCAGGATATATTTCATTTAAGCGAATTTAGATAATAATAAAAAGGCATAAAATATCTTTGATAGAAAGTAATAAAAATTTTTTTGAGATAAAATTTTTTCTTTAATTTATTTTGGAAAATCTTCAAAGTGTTTGATACAATAATATATAATAAAATTTATTACAATTTTATAGCTGATTTTACTTTGATGAATTTTATTTAAATTTATTGTAGAATATTTGTATATATATTTATTGGTTATTATATTATAATTTTGTTGATTATTTTCAATTTTCAAAGAAAATTTAATTTTGTCAATTTATTATTTTGATAGAACATAATTAAATAAGATTAATTTCTCTCTTGGAAAAGGTTTCAAATCAACAGACGGAACGAATGATCATATCTTTGTTCTAATCGAGAAATGCATTAATAATTATAACAAACAGACGTCGAAAAGGCTTCCGAATCGGTAAATCAACAAAAATTCTCAGATTTCTTAGTCAAATGCAGACTTGTCCGTAAATACAACAATCAAATATTTACACAAGAACGCAACAACAAAAAAATCAATCTAGACAGAGGGGAAAGGCACTGTCCTCAAGAAAATTAGTGGCTCTCCTGCAAGATTATGTTTATTAACACTGAACGGAGAACAGCTAGATTTAATATCAATAAAGAAAAGTTCAACCACCTATGGTTACCCGGTTGATATATTGATCATTGGCATCTGTGGCTGAATGGTTTAAGACGCTAGCGGCTTTAGATAGAGATTCGGTGTCTCTCGAATGTGATTTTTTTTCGATTTCTTCTTAACGTTATTTCTCGTTTGTCAAATTTATAAATTGTTAAAATTTCAGAAGACATGTCTCAAAATAATTAGTTTACCACAAATCTATGATTCCAGTCCCCTAACTGAATAAATACATAAGCTAGTCACCCGACGAACTTCGTATAGCATAACAATTAATGATTTTTTTTTCATTTTCCGTTTTTTTCGATTTGTAAATGATATTCTTGTTTTTTCGATTGATTTCCATGATTTTATTACAAATTTGTCGATTTTTTTTCGTTTTATTTTAGAATTTTTAAGCTATTTTCGATTTTTACATTTTTCTTTTATGAAAAATTTTTGTGATATTGTTCGTTTCTTTTTTCTATTTTTTTTTTAAATTTTTATCAATTTTACATTTTTATCAATTTTTTTTTTATTTTTTTTTGTTTTTTGATTCTTCCAATTTTGCGAGTTTTTCATCGTTTTCTGCCTTTTTCATTTTTCTCGATTTTTTCCCTACTTGTTTATATAATTTACCCACTTTTTTAATTTTTTAGGATTTCTCAATAATTTTTTTTATCATTTTTAAACTTTTTAGGATATTCAATAATATTTTTTGGTTTTACACTTTTTTTAGGATATCCAACTTCTTGTCACAATTATCAACAATTTTTTAACCATTTTCACGTTTTTTAAGATTCTTTGAAAATTTTCAACAATTTTTTACGATTTTTATAAACCGATTTGCAAAGTTTTTTTAACATTTTCAACATAATTTTTCATGTCTTTTAACATAATATCGAAATTTTCATTTTTTTTTTGTAATTTTCAGCAATTAACGTATCTCAACAATTCAACGTTTTTCACGATTTTTTACAATCTTTGTGGATTTTTAACACTTTTTCAGGATTTTCGTCAATTTTTCACGATTGTAATTTTTTTACAATTTTCAACAATTTTTTTATGATTTTTGACATTTTTTTTCAAAATTTAAAGAATTTCTTACAATTATTCACGTTTTTCAAGATTTATTTATAAACATTTTTTTCACAATTTTTAAAAATTTTCAAGATTTTTCACGAGTTTTAACAACTTTTCACGATTTTCAATAACTTTTCATGATTTTCAACGTTTTTTTAAGATTCTCAACCAAATTTTAACCTTTTATCAGTAGGAGTAGAAGTGTTCAAAGAAATATTTTGAAAAGTTTTAATTTAAATTTTTATAAAAATCGGTGCCGATTTAAAGATTTTTTCATAAAAACTTTCAACCCTTCATGGTCATTTTGTTTCAAAATCCCTTCTTAGTGGGTGTTCGCATTACGCATTATAAAAATAAACCCCTGTCCAAATTTAACATTTCTAACATTAGCGGTTACGGCTGTGCGTCTATACCTCAGTCAGTGGGAACATCTCCTTTTATGTACCTATACCTTATTTAAAAACTAGGAGGAGCGATTTGAATTTAAGTTGGCAACACTCGCGTTTGTTTATTGGTTAATTTGGAGGCAAGTTTACACTATAAAAATTTGCCACTTACATTTATCAAGTAATTTGTGACATTTATAGGTTATGTTTTCAAAGTGTGAAATATTTATAATGGTGACTTTTGTTAATTGATTTCTTTTTTTAATATAATTATTGTAAGTTTACTTTGTGACCATCTTAGACCATATATAAAGTGTCCATAAACATTTATTTTCAATTTTATTTAAATGAAAGAAATGCATTTAAATTTGCCGCCTTGTAAATTTTCTAGTAACTTATTTGGCTGTAAGTCTGGCTTTTCAAATCACTCCTCCTAGTTTTTAAATGAAGTATAGATTGGACATAAAAAAGTGACTCTCTCATTATATCATGTATGTGCTTAAGGAGGAATTATTTAAGATAGAATCATCAATTAAATGATTTCAAAAATTATAATTAATGTTTTTAGGGAAGGAAGACAATGTGTTTTCTCTTGTTTATTACTAATTAGTATCAAACTGTTTCAATTCTATAAGTAGGTTCCTAATCTACCAGGTCTTACCATATTAACCTTTTCATGCAACACATATTGATCTGGCATTCGAATAATGTTTTAAAAAATGCATGTTCACGTAATTTCTACAAAAGGTTTTCTATGGTTACGTATAACATAAATATAATTACTAATTATTTATCTTTTTGTTCTAATAAATATTCTAATAAAACCAGTGATGTAGTTATCCAATTAACAGGCAACTAATACTACCAATTGAACGAAGAAAACTTGAGTAGGGTTCAAAGGAGCAAAGCTTGTATTACGGTAGAGTTAAAAAGTTAATTTGGGGTACAGCAGGGCGTACCCTTTCAGAAAGTGGGAATTTTTACGATAAAAGCAGAATGGAGATATTACCACTGTGCTTGCGCATTGGTCCCGTATCGCCTAACTTGCATATTTACAGTTATCGAATACTTTCTTCATCAGGACTTTTTAGATTTGACATAGAGCAGTTTGGCCAACGTGTGCAGTATCAAATATTTTGACTGGCAACCAGGCGAGGAAGCGTCTTTAATAGAGAAAGATCGAAGAAAGAGAGTGATATAAAAACTAGCTATATAAAGAAACTTCAAGAAGAAGTCACGTAGGTAGCATATTTGTTGACTCTTTGTATTGATGCCAAGTCATAAAAGATTAAACTCGAAAATTCCCGAAGAAGTAACCTATATGCATATATAATGCGATGAATAAGGAGCCAATTTTGAAAGTTTTTAAAGAATTCTACCGATTGTCTCAATATTTTTTTTTAAATCGACTCAGTCCTATTACTTTCCGGACAAACCCCGTATTACTTTAACATATTATAGTAAATTAATCTTTTTTGGTACGCTACTGATACCGGTAACACATAATTATAACAAAAACAGCTTGTAGTTTCTAGGAAAAAGTTTATTACATACACAGAATATAGATTAACATAATAAATATTATATGAAAATATTTTTTTTTTACTGGAATGTTAATAATATGGTTTGATAAGTTAATTGTTAATTAATTATTTAAACATGATAAACAATTTTATGATATGTAATATATGGTACCCAGTTACTATCGACTGACCAATGTACAGTATAAAAATCGTAAATTAAAAATTTGATTATTAAAAATTCAAAATAATATAAAAGCAACATACTTTTCAATAAAAAGAACTAGCGAATATTAAGAGAACAACAAAGTAATTAACCTCATACAAAGACCAAATCGGGTATTAAAAAAAATGGATCAAACAGAAAAAAATGCGTGACAAATGATTAGAAGTAAAAAATTAATAAATCTATATACATAAAAGAAGATTTTCCCACAGACGCACGCACAGCCGTAACCGCTGATGTTAGAAACGTGAAATTTGGTCAGAAGTTTATTTTCAAACACCCACTAAGAAGGGAATTTCAAAAATTTTAACCCTGGAGGGGTGAAATAAGGGTTGAAAGTTTACATGGAAAAATCTTTAAATCGGCACCGATTTTTATAAAAATTGAAATTTAAAAACATTTCAATGAACACGTGTTTCATGGTTTATTAGAAGTCACCCTAGGATGCAAATAAATGGTTGAAACTTTATATGGATAATATTTAAAATTTACTCAGTTTTCTATGAAAATTATTAGCGGATGATAAAATGTTAAAAATCGTGAATGTTGTTAAAAATCGTAAAAAAAATCTTGAAAATGGAGAAAAAATATCGAAGATTATAAAGAAATCTTGAAAAATATAAATGATTGTAATAATTTCTTGAAATTCTTAAAAAATTGATGAAAATAGTGAAAAAACTGTCAAAAATCATAAAAAAATGTATAACATTGTAAAAAAAATTAACCATCGTGAAATATTGACGAAAATCCTAAAGAAATGTCAAAAATCCAGAAAGATTGTGAAAAAAAACGTTGAAATAATAATATCTTAAAAAATTGCTGACAATTATGGAAAATATCTGACAATGGTTAAAAATTATGTTAGAAATCTTGCAAATCCTGAAGAGTTAATGAAAATCGTAAAAAAATGGGGCGGCCCAAAACTCGTCCCCGAGCAGGTACTACCACATAATCCAACCCTAAATTGATATGAATGTTTATTGCCCTAAATTAATCCTACAACAAAATTCGTCCCCGGTCAAGGGATTATACCTTCCAAGAAATTAAGAAATACTTAGCAGTCAAACATATCAATAAGGAATTTAAACAATTTGTGGGGGTGACACTATAAATATTTGGTATTATACAATTTAAATTAGTAAAAGTCTTTCTTTCGAAGATAGTGTTATTCGCTTAAATATCATGGGAACCTTTGTAACCGTAAGCGAACGTGGAAAAACTGTTTTAATTGTGAACTCTTTTAAATTTACAAAACACAAGGAATTAAAAGGTGGTGAAGTTTGTTGGAGGTGTTCGGATCATTACTGTAAAGCAAAAATATACACTGTGGGAACAGACAATTTAGTAGATGTCAAAGATAATAATAGTATACCTAATACTATTATGACGTTTTACAGAGTCTCTGAAAATCAAAGAACATATTATAGACCGTTTACTAAGAACCAACAACTACTTCCCTGGCTATATGCCACGACGGACATTGAATTACAGTTCAAAGTTAAACGGGGTTAGTATATCTGCAAGATAGAACTAACCATTTTAGTTTGCAATTCGATAGGATATCACTTGTAGACCGGTTTCGACGTATTACGTCTCATCAGTACAAGGAAGATATCCATCCAGAAGCTCATAATAGTATTAGGAATACTATTATTATCTTTGACATCTATTTGATAAACGTTTTACTGAAATGACAATTGATTAGCAGGAAACTGCAATCAAGTAGTTAAGACAATTTAGAGACCCGAAGTGAAAAAGAACATACCCACGAAAAAAATGTTAAAAAGCTTAACAGGCAAATAATTAGTGCTAGTATCAACCGCAAAGCAGCTGATGATATTTGTGAAAAACCTTCCAAAATTATTCATTCAGCCATAAAAGAAACCAATAATCGATTAGATACTATGACAGTGAAAGACATGCATAGCCTACGAAATACTTTGTACAATAACATACCAAATGTATTGCCACCTTTACCAAAAAATAAGGCAGAAGTAATAAAATGTTTAAAACAAATGTCTATTAAAACTTTAAAGGAAGAAAATTTTTTACTAGCAACGGATGAAGACAAAGAAAACATTTTTTGCAAATGTTTATACTGCATGCATTACAAAATGGACATTGCATACCACTAGTATTTTGTTTACTGCCAAACAAAAAGGAGTGTTCCTATAAAAATATTTTTTATATTTTATAGGATGAATGCGAAAAGTTAAATTTACATCTCAGTCCAAAAGTTATCACAGCTGATTTTGAAATAGCAATCCACAACAGCATAAATGAATTCCCAAATTAAAGGTTGTAGGTTTTATTTGGGGCAAGCTTGGTTTAGAAAAATTCAGAATCTAGGCTTTATCTCTCATTACCGAGATGGAAGTAGTGAAATTGGACAATGGTTGCGCTATATATTTGGTTTGCCTTTTTTAAATCCGAGAGAAGTAGGCAATTGTTTTGCCTTTGACTTTGCAGAAATATAACCAGAAGATGAACGTGTACAGAATTTCTCAGATTATTTAGTTGACAACTACATATCAGAAGATGCCCTTTTTCCTCCTACTTTGTGGGCGGAATTAAGTGACAGCTTGGAATAAAGCACAAATGCTTGTGAATCTTTTCATGCCAAATTTAATTCAAGTTTTTATAACACGCGCCCATCGCTGTTTCATTTTATTGAAATTTTGAAGCAATTTCAAACTGATTCCTATAGAAGAATTCAAAGTTTGGGCGAGCGATCTAGAGTACGAGATCCAGTGGTGCGGAAAGGAAAAGAGTCCATTCGAAAAAAAAATAGAAGAATATAAAAGAGGTGTTTTAAGCAGATTCAATTTTGTCAAATGTATTTCACATTTTTATAAAAACATGTAAGTAATGAGTATGTTTTAATTGTAAATATGTTTTGTAATATATTTTATACTTAAATTTTGTTCGCTTTTATTTTTTTACACTGTGTTAATTGTCAAATGTGACGTAGGCAATTTTTCTCATAACAATAAATTAAAAAAATTAAGATCTACTGGTAATTTATTATATTTTATTAAAATTATAATCCTTAATCCGATGGGGACGAATTTTGGTATCCTCATTTTGGTACCTGTTCTTTTCGGGGACGAGTTTTGGTACTTTTTTCAGGTAGGAGATTAACTCAGTCCTTGATTTCAATCTTGGGAACGAGTTTTGGTACGTCCAAAAAATGTTGGCATCTTGAAAAATTGTTGAAAAACGAGAAAAACTGTTGACAATTATAAGAAATTTTTGAAAAATTGTTAAAAATGGTTAAAAAAATTGGCGAAGGTCATACAGAAACTTTGAAAAACTTGAAAAATGGAAGAAAATTGATAAAAAAATTATTGAAAATCGTGAAAAATTGTCGAAAATGTAAAAAAAAAATTTGGTAAATTATCAATACAGGTAGGTATCAAAAAAATTGAAAAAAATCAAAAGATGAAAAACGAGCAAAATTGGAAAAAATCGAAAACCAAGAAAAAATTAAAAAGAAATAGTTAAAAATGTAAAATGGAACAAAATCAACAAAAACAGTAATTAAATGATGCAAATCAATAGGATTTACAAGAAAAAACCGTAAAAAATTGGAAAAAACGGAATATTAAAAAAAATCATTAATTGTTAGGAGATATTAAGTTCGCTGGTAAGCTAGTAATAGAATAATAGAAAACCTGGTTTTGGAAATACTACACAAAAATTACACAACTTGCAATCATTAATTACAAAATATAACTATCAAAATCTGTAAATAACCTTTATTTATAATATATTTATTTACTACAGTGTATAAATTCTCTAAGAGGTAAACAAAAATTTGTTTATGGATGTTATTACAAGAATCTACATTCATACGGTAAGATAATGTAATACGTGTGATAAAACTAATCTATAGTAAGTAATGAATCATTGATACACTCACTAAACTAACACTAATAGTCCATAAAATTCTGAATATATAACGGATCTTCCAACCAACTAACTTAAATCAATTTGATTCTCAATCATAATTCAATTTAAATTTATAATAAAAAAGTTAAATCCTTGCCGGTATGTAAATTAAGACACTCCCAACCAAATTCCTCCACTGTTCAAAGAAAACGGTTCAAATGTATAAGGCAGGTAATGTCAACATTCCAAAGTTGGAGTTTTTAGGTGTTACCACTAAATTCTTATGGCATTACATCGAAACTTCTTAAAGTCCTCAAACAAACAACCTAATATACTCTATTAACAATTAAAATAGTACTTTAGTATTAATTTTTAATCTAAAAGCCGCTAATTATACATACGTAGTTGCATGTAAACAGATTTATAGGTTACCAGAAATTATCTACTAACAATCAAATACAAGTAAATACCGCCCAATATACTTCAATACTAAGAAATGTACTTAGAATCGTAAATAAACACGTACAATATGTGTTTTTAGAATAAAAATACGCCCACATGTCACTGTGTAGTTGAATTCGAATGTGTCAAAAATTACCGTATTGCTAGTCCAAAACAATCACCAACAACACTAAGAGGTTCCATTGTAACAATTATTAATGTAGATAACTTATCGTGTATAATAAACTATAAATCAAATAAGTACTTACTGTATTATTTACAAAAAAACAATTGACCAACTATCACACACGAATACACTTAACCACCATATTTATCGATTTTTTGTTTATAGTGACTAAAGCGACAATGTTAAACTAAAGAACTTCAAAGATTTTATCTCTTCGCCATCTAGTGTCAACTAATAGAACTCTCAGAAAACTGATGTCTAAGTGAAGACACTTAAATTATTAAAAATTATAAAAAGTATTAATTGTATAATATAAAATGATATAAAGAATAATTCTATTAACTGTTTTGTGGTATAAATAACGAAAATGTATAAATAATTTTAACAAAACCTATTCTGGATTCAGCCATTTATGACTAGATGGCATCACTGGTTGAAATGGAAATTATGAAAGATAATTTAAATAATTAGTTTAGGAGTAAGTGGGGTAATTTACTTAAAATTATTTTATGAGTGATGCGAGGTAAATTTGCAAATTATGACAAAATTAACGAAAGAGCTCAATAATGAATTAATTATCACTTAGTATTTATCGGAGAAACGGAAAAAACTAAATGAAATGTAAAAATTTAAAAACTGAAATTGTTATCAATATCAAATAATTGTGGGTTAAACTAAAAAAAATAAAACAAAACTAAAAAGACGGATAAAAATTTGTTTTCATTATTCTAATTATTAACCTAGCGACCTGCCCGGACTTTCTACGAAAGTCTACTAAATATACCACAGAATGGCTTTCATTCCAAATCAAAAGAATCCGAAAAGTTATTACAGTATTCACAAATTTATAAATTATGACTTGAGTAAAGAAGAACACAAAGTTATTTCAATATTAATTTATAACAACCTCACATACTTCTTTATAAAATTTTTAATACACGGTTCATTCTTAAATTAAAATGTTCCAAAAAGGGTTAAAAAAGTATACACACCGAGTTTTTCTATATAGTAAAATAAAACATTTCCTTTATTTGTCTTATATAGATATTGTTTGGTAATAAAGCTTAGTATATAAAACGAAGTGTGTGGATTATAGTCTTCGTTTCGAAAAAAACTTCAATGTAGGTATCTGTTTCTAAGTTTACTTTTTTTAGTATAATCGTTATGGAGTTTTACACTAACTTTTTATGGATGGTTAAAAAATATTCGCGGACTTTCTGAACATCTTTATGAGTTTTTATATGAGATAAAAGAGCTATATTTCTGGATAAAGTTAAGAAAACGCTGATGTAGATACCGTTTTAATGTGTTTTTTTTATGAGTTTATATATAGCTAATATATCAAATGATGAAAAGTGGATATATACAGATGAATGGTAGTTTAATACTAGATCTTAAATGTTTGATGGGAGTTTTATTTAACTTTAGCCAATGTTCAACTACTAAAGTAGGTTGGAGTCATACAATGTGGGTCACATTTTCTTAAAATCTAACAAATACTGCCAAATATCGAGGTGGACTGTTTTCTGTGGCCCACACTGTATATGTTGTTGGTTAGTGATAAACCTATCATATCTCAAAAGAGGGATATATTTGTTTTAATAAATTTAAATCTACTTAAGAGTAATAGAAGAGGTTTAACATATTAAGACAAGAAATAAAAATTGTTAAGAGGATTAAAAGACTATTATCTGCATATCTTTTATTAATTTATGTACAAAATCCATTTATTTACAAATTTATTTTTAATACAATTTTGGTTTACTAGCAAAACTACTTTCAAGTTTTTCACAATAAGTCGTGCAACATTTTTTCTGTGTTAACTAACAAACATAAAAGATTGGTTGTGTGGCAGTTACTTTCGTGTTTTTTTAATAGATTTTTAATAGTTTAAAGGTATATACATAAGTAAAGAAGAACATGTATATGAGTCATATTAAGTAATTAATTTAAAAATTGGGTTAAAGAGTCTTTAAAATCCTGGGATCCATAAATCCGACCCTTTTCTCGACCCTCACAGCATCTGGTTGTATACACTCATAATTTTACAATCTATTGTTTAAATTTAAAAAATATATATGAATAACTTTTTATAAATAAAAATAATTAAATACAAGGAACGTAAAAATAATTTTTTCTGATTTTCACTATATTATACTTACTTATTAATTTTTATTTATAAAAAGTTAATCACATATATATTTTTTAAGTTTAAACAATAGATTGTAAAATCATGAGTGCATACAACCAGATGCTATGAGGGTCGAGAAAAAGGTCGGATTTATGGACCGCCCACAGTTCCCATATAAGCGATGACTTCAAAGACTCTTTAACCAAAAATTGTATTTATATTTTTTCAGTTGTAATTATTATCTTCACACAAAAAAAATATATACAACATTTTGTTATTCAATTTTTCTTAAGAAATATGAAATGGTATACAATTTTGACAATATATGATAGAATCTGTTGAAAAAGTAAACGAACTTACTAACTTGTCAACTTAAAGATTTTGTTATGTTTGTTTTCACTTTTGTAGTTGTGATTAATTGTCAAATTATTATGATCTTATAGTATTATATAATCGCCACAATTTATAACCGGTTATGGGCCCAGGCATACATTGAATAGGTTGATCTTGCTAAAAAAATACTTCGCTCAAAAAATCAAATTTTGGAGCTTGGTGCTGTAGATTTGTTAAATATAGAAATATCAAGAGTTGTTATCGACAATCATGGGGGACAGTATAATTGGGTTAATTGTAAATTTTTTGTAAATCGGAAATTAACCGCCCTGAAGAATGTGATTTTCTCAGATAACTAAAAATCTGTTGGAAAAGCAAATAAAAATCATAAAAACCGAAAAAAAATCGTGAAAATTGGATAAGATCGGGAAAATTAGTATTGAGTACATTTCTTTACTTTCCTAGTAAATGTTGCTACTTCAGAATTTCATTTGAAAATCATTTTAATTTCAAAGACAAGTTAAACTAAGAATAAAAAGATAAGAATTCAAGGAGTTTTATAGACCTCAAAGGTAAGTCTTTAGATATAAGTTTTTTTTTGATTATGTTATGTTGAAGTGTGTTCCCTTAATTTCATTAATTTAATAGGTTCTTTCCAACAAGGTTTCTTATCTTTTCTCCTAATTGTTTCTAAAAAAAGTGGTGCCCTTTACCGGTTTCTGTTTATCGTACATTTAGCCTATCTTCAAATATTTTCAGTACTCGCCCATTTACTCCTCTTACCCGCGACTCGCTCTCCTCCTATCCCCCTGAGTGCCGTTCGAAATCCGATAACCCCTTGTGAGCCTTTAACATCCAGAAAAAGATGATTATTATTATATTTTAACTGCAATTTTCAACGGATTCCATCACATTAATTAAAGTTTAAGATATAACATTTTTGTTAACTCTCATATATGTGTTTCTATTTTGAAAATAAACCTTAAAATATTATCCAACATAAAATGTTTGTTAAACTTAGTATAAATAAAATATAATATTTTATATATGAACATTTTTCAAATAAATTCAAATATATACTCTTCATGGCAATGATTATTTAATTTCAACTGTTATAACGATATAAAAGTAAATAATAAATATTGTAATATAGGTATTTTTCCCGAATCAGAATCAATATATACGGATTTAACATTGACATTGTAGTTATAAAATATGAAAAACTTTTAATAAAACAGCAATTTAAAATTTATATAAAATTTTTAAAGTGATAATAATAAATATATAGTATATACTAACAAAATGACTTTATATAGAGGTAGGATATAAATATAAAATTTCTTCTTTTATGTTTGTAAAATATAAAATAAATTAAATTAAATTATGAAGTGTATTTTATGGTTACAAATATGAAAGCTTTATATTTTTCCTACCCTTTCAATTTAATTTATAATTATTTCAAATTGAAAATATGCCAAAAAAATAATGTTTTTTCAAAAACGCCAAAAGTTTTAGTTGGTTCCAGTATCTTAAATTTAATTTTATATTTAGATATTTAGCTCCAGAATTATTATTTTAATACTGGAATATTTATATACAGCTTTCATTGTTTTATTAGATACTTTAAATTTATTCCTTATCCATCGCTTTATCTTTGAACTTATTCTTTACGATGAATTATGTCTGTTTTTCAAAATTTTCCAATTTTTTCGTTTTTCTTTAGAAACTTTCCGACTTCACCGATTTTGCAAGGTTTTTCAGTTTTTCTCGAAGTTGTCTAATTTTTCCCGATCTTATCCACTTTCTTTCATTTCTTACTCTATCTCTTCCACACATCAAACGTAACGTCTTCATTTCCATCATTTTTAACTTTATCTTTTGTTCTTTCGTTGTTGACCAGGTTTCTGGTTTATACATCAACACTGGTCTTATAACTCTCATGTACAGTCTACCTTTCATTTTTGCATTCCTGTCACACAAAACTCCAAACCTTTTTGTGCAATTTATTCATTCACACTTAATACTTTGATTCTTCTAACCCTTTAACACTCCATTCTTTTCTAGCACCGACCTTAAATATTTGATGTTTTGGACAGCTGGCAGCACTCGGTCCTGTAGATTGTTTTTTATTCCATTTTTTTCTGGTCCTTTGTCATATACTCATCTGGATCTGGAAATTTGGGGAGGGGCGAGCTAGAGCTCAGCCAGCACTGAGGCCACATATTGTGCCATTGTGCATCCTCCCGTGTGTAGTGATATCCTCACCTCAGGCTGTCACCAGGCCTAGTGATTTAAAATAGGTGATGAGGCTTCCGAGGGGGATCTCCCTGACATCGGCTGGTGTAAGCCAGTACTCGCCCAACACGGATCTTCTGATTTCAGAAAAAGCAGAGCAGTCATACATTATGTGTTCTACTGTTTCCTCTTCTTCTTTGTTCTTCCTGTTGTCATATACTCAGTCTTCGTCCTACTCATTCTACTCTCAAGTGCCTTTCTCCATTTTTGAAGTTTCCTTGTAATCTCTTTTTTATATAACCTATAATCACAAAATTTTTCGTACAAAAGCGAATCCTAAAGAATGGGCCTTTTCTGCATGCACCATAGTGGGAAAATTGCTTCTTCAGTAGGATCAATAATCACAGACAGAGGCAGTGTGACGACCTACAGATCACGTTATAAAATTCGTGCCTTTAATCCAATACATAAGATCCATCACTTAATACTTTGAAGAAGGTAGCTATTTCAGAGTGGATATCTAGGATTTATTTAATGGACTTTCCAGAAGCCTTCAGACACTCATTAGTGTGCGATGAGGTTATACGCGTTATAAAGCTGTTTAAAGTATTGAAGTATAAAAAAAGGTGCGTAAGCAATGCTTAAAGTGAATTCTCCAACAAATTCGCTTATTATTCCAAGGAAAAGTATAGTGGATGGTTAGTTAATGATGTTTGTTAGTGTATGTTCATTCAGAAATTTACAAATTTTGTAACTTGATGTAAGCGCCTTTTTATTTTTATGAAATGTAAGAAAAACTGATTTCTTTAATAAAACTACGAACAATACAAACTAGTTTTTAAATTAAATTAAAATCTAGAAGAAAGATAAAATCAACTTATAAAACAATTTACATTTTAAATTTATGTAAATCAGTTTTATCTTGAATATCCGGACAAAGAACGAATCACTTATATTCAATTCGGCATATTTCAATTTGCAATGTTAACAAAATTGATTTATTTTATATAATTATGTACAAATCGTTGAAAATTTAATAGTAAGTAATGTTATAGTGATGGCTGTATATTTGCATTAAAAAAACGATTAGACATCAGTATATACATGTGGAGGTAGATAAAGATTACATTTAGATATCGATCAACATACAGGATTCTTTTATTGTGAAATACAAGAAAAAATAATCCGTCTAAAATCCATAAAATGCATATCTAAACAGTTTCTTCCTACTCTGGCCGAAAACTCGATTTTCTACCTGCATGACTTCCATAACGGAACACAGTTAATGTCACGTCTGAACTTTGGATTCATTACAGCTTAACAGATATAACTGCAACTTTCAAGGTCAATTTATTGATAGTGGGAGGAGCCGAGAGTCAGTTGCATTCAAGCGTCCGATGCATAAACATCCGTATGCTTAACATTGTACTTCAATTCTAGTGCGTTTGCTACGTTGTCAGATAACTTCGTAAATCGTGAAGTAGTTATTGTTTGTTGAATTTTCATATTAAAAACTAAGAGGTGAAATAATTTTTTATTATGAATCGCATAAGTGCCGTGAAAAATCGGATTCTGAGTGCACAAGGTCGTGAAATTTTATACTCGGTTTTAAAATTTACGCAACAGGAAGCAGAAGGAAATGTTGTTCTTATACCTCTAAAATAATTTTCGATTAAGCATCACCGCATCAACCAACGTCTGTCGTGTCCGGTCGTGTCAAATCGTCACGGTTGCAGTTATATCTGTTTAGCTGTACTTTGGATCCCTTTAGCGCAATAGTAGGGATAATCGGCTTTCGTTCCTTCCCTATATATTTCAATCAAATAGGAAGAAAAATAGTCTACATTACTCGGAACGAAAGTCCATCATCAACCTCTCCTTGACTTCAGTCTGTCGATGTTCTATTAAAAACTTTCTCTATGCAAGTTATACTTCTTTTTTATTTTTGTGAAACTGAAATTTCAGATTTCCACTTGTTTTATTAATTTTTCTCATTTTTTTATAATTTATATTAATATTTTAATATTTGCTGGTATTTATCTATTGTTTTTATTACAATTTTACTCTAGATGACAGTTTCGGAGTTCAATAGAAACAACAACAGTAAAAGGCCATAAATGTGAATAGTAAAGAATTGGGGATAATAATAACACGTTATAATAAAACTTTCTTTCAATGTATCAAATACTTTTTTTTCCATTATTAGTGTCGTTTTCTCCCAGCTAAGCTAAGGAAATTGGTAGAAATGACGACCCAAAAAACGGAGAATAAGATAATACTAGAAGGATCTGTATCTAGAGAATTCACGGTAACAAATGGACTACGGCAAGGGGATCCCTTATCTACGACTCTTTTTAATTTAGTTCAAGAGGTCATATTAAGGGAAAGTGGCATAAAAACTAAAGGCTTAATTTATGGCAATAAACATCAGTGCATAGCATATGCCGACGATATAGTATTAATAGCAAGATCGAAAAAAGAGTTAAAAAATATATTTAAACTATTAGAACAGAAAGCAAAAGAGTAGGTATGGCCTAACCATAAATGAACAAAAAACAAAATACATGGTAATGAAAGACCAAGATACATCTGACATGATAATAAATTGCAATGGAGGCAGACAGTACAAAATAGAAAAGGTGGATAAAATAGAATATCTGGGAGTCACAATAACGAATACAGGAGAAGAAGAAAGAGAAATAGATAAGAGGATAGCCAAAGGAAGCAGAGCTGCAGGGATGCTATCAAAAATTCTAAAATCGAAAATTCTAGGCAGATCAACAAAATTAAAAATATATCAAACGGTAATAAGGCCTACGGTTACGTATGCCTGCGAAACTTGGACGATGAACAAAAAAGAAAAGAACAAATTAGAAATATGGGAGAGGAAAATTTTAAGGAAAATTTATGGGGGAATCAAAGTCGAGGGTGAATATAGAAGAAGGACTAATAGAGAATTAATAGAACTGTATAAAAAGCCAATTATTACAAGAATAGTACGGGCACAAAGAGCAAGATGGCTGGGGCATATTGGCAGGATGGACGGAAGATAGGTGGGTAAAACGAGCTCTAAGAAGTGGTGAAGGCGGAAGAAGACGGCAAGGACGACCCCGGAAAAAATGGTTAGAAGAAGTAACCAATGATTTAAAAACAGTAGGGATGCGGGACTGCCAAAATGAAGCGAGGGATAGAAAGAAGTGGAAAAGAAGAGTGAAAGACCTCGAAGCCTTGGGCCACTAGGCCTGTAGCGCTGATTCATATATATAGTGTCGTTTTCTCTACAAACATAGTATAACGTAGAGGATAACATTTTGAGAAAAAATTATCTTGTAACGCCAAAGAACTATAACTTCTTATGTGTACACACTCGTTTTTATTTCTTGAATAAACCAATCTTTAACTTTTGTTATTCTTACCAGTTCGGCTACCCTGTATGATATATTCGGCGTTTTAAAACATATTTAAACTTCGATATCGTAAATTCCAATCTTTCTCCTTTTAACCTACCTATATTAAAACAATAACACAAATATCATTGTCCTGTTATAACTGTACAGACACCAAATCACAATGCTCACAATCAGGGGTGATATCCGGCTTCTTGGATTTTGGAGTACACGTACTCGATTTGGATTCACCCCCATCTTCTTGCTATACCGATATTTCTTGTATTTGTACCCGTTTCTTAATCGTACCTCCTGGAGGATTACTCGATGTTCTCATTGGAGGTGGTGGTTTCTCCTTTTTGGAAAGGGTTGGGCAGTTGAGACTAATAGATCAATATTAAACAATTAGCTTTTTCGAAATACATGCATAACTATCTAAAAGCTTTTTACTAAGTGCAATGTTTTTGTAAGCTAAGCACAAGAAATTTTAAAAGAAAGAGAAAGTAAGTGGGATAGATAGATATTCATTAAGTTTGCTGTTACCCTGTATCACTGCGATCTATTCTGAAGACACCCATCATCTCTAGAATAGCACCTTGTCGAGCCCTGTTCTCTTAATGAGACTTAATAGCCTTGAATTTGGCCTCTTCACGTAACTTGAACCAGCCAGTTTCTCCTGTTCCAATACTAGATACCGCATCCTTTGCAAAGCCTTCACATTGGCATAGGATGTTAAATGCGGTTTGCTCCTCCCCTTGGCAGTATCGGCAAATGTCTTCATCTTCCAAGTTCATCTGATTTAGGTGTCTTCTGGACCGACAATGTCCTGTTAAGTCTCTGATAATCATTCTGCCTTTGTGATAACAGCTCATCAGTAAATTTCACCAAGTGTCTTTTATGAAGACGTTGGCTTGTGACTTTCCCGGTGATTTTCCCCACCACACCTGGGCCTCTAGTCTCTATTACTTTTTGAACGTGTCATCAACCTTGCTACATGGTTCCAGGCCAATTATTGAGATACTTCTGACTCATATATTAAGTTTAATTTGATTCTTATTTTATAATATATTCTTATCTTCACTTTGAGGTGTTATTGAAAATTACTTTCAGAAGAGGAACGAACAAATTAAATGTAAATAGCCAGTTTCTAAGCAATGCATACATCAACGCGAAAAACAACAAAATTTATAATCTGGTAATAAAAACACAATAACACAATCAACATGCAAAGCTATATGCAAATCAGTAATTTTGGCTATAGCGTATATACCTACACAGAAAAATACAAAATAAATTTAAAAACCATTAACTCTTATCCGTATAATATTAATTTTCAATAAATACAGTTTGATTACAGTTTTATTCATGTTCATTGTATCCTTCTTGTTTATTCACAAAATATTTAAAAAACGCCGATTGGTTTAATTTGATTAAAAAATCTTTTTTATAAATCCATTGAATTTTATTTTCGCATTTCTATTTATAAAACATGTTTTATAACATTTTATATATAAATACTTTTGTTGGAAATGAAAGATTTAAAGATTTTTATGTTTGCAGTATTCCCTAACGAGCTGCCTCCGTTTCATTTTAAACAATCTATCTTTGTAGTTTTCCAGACTTTTTACTACAATATGAAATGCAAACATAACTTCCAACTTTCTGTCAGTTACTACTGAATGTAAAGAATACAATTTTTACAATCAATAGTTTACGTTTTCGTTCATATAATATTGATTTATTTACTATAATTTATAATCGTGGGTTACTATCTTGTTACCTATCGATTTTTGTATGTAAATGTATTCTATTTATAATAAAATGGAGCCAAATAGTAATTTGCGTTAAAAGCTCAAGAACTGAACTGATTAATTACGATACGAGTTAGATGTTTAGAGCCGAGACAACAAAGGTGCCGAGGCTGGAATTTCTAAACGAGTGCCACAGTGACAGATTACTGTCGTGTATCGTACAATGTTTTATTTCGTACTACGTTAAATTAAAAATGAAGTTTAATGTTTTATTTTAGATTACCTATATGTATGAAGGTGTTTCGATTTATATTTTATCGCATATTTTTTTATTTACTTTGCAAAAGGTTATGTAAAAACAAAATTAACAAATTTGCAAATTAGTCAACCTGTGCGTATTTTGAAAAAATGGAAGAAATTGAGTTAAAATTTGTTAAAGCAATTAAACGAGGCGTACACGGAGTAAGCGTGCACAAGTATTTCATCTTAATTTTGTCAAGAATCAGTACACACAATTTTACCATCTTGACAGAGCCAGGATTTTAGCTCAATGGCGACATATTCTTTTTTCGGACGAAACCAGTTTTGGTATAGTTAGTGTGAGTTGTCGACGAAAAGTTGGAAGAGGGCTAATGCGACAAGAAAGGCTATTTTTTGCCAGTTAAATTGTTCCACGCCAAGGAAGATCAGTAATGTTTTGGGAAAGCATAATGCATGGTCGTCGTACGCAACTTATTCCCTTTCCAGGCACTAAGACAGCGATAGATTCTTTCGAAATCTATTATTTATCCTGTCCGAAATAAAGAGTGAATTTCATTTTCACAGATGAAAATGCTGGGCATCATCGTACGAGAAGAGTAGAAAATGGACTAGCGATTAAGAATACAAAAATTATTGCCACCAGCAAACTCGCAAAAAATGAATCCCTGTGAGCACATGTGGATTTCGTTGGACAAGCAACCTTAAACAGTCATACACTTCTTGACTTATAATAATAATGTACCATTTTGACAAACATAAGGGAGTCCAAATATGCTAACAATGTCTGCTGTCGTGGACCTTATCAAACAGCACGCTCACAAAACTTTATACAGTGCTGGGATGAAAAAACGAACCGTAGACTGGCCAGAGGTGAGGAAACAGAAAGAAAATTTAAGGCATTGACCAGACAAATCTCCGAAAAGCGGTGAGAATCTTAACAGGTTACGGCCAACTGCGACATCTTATTAGGATGAAATTAGCAGAATCGCCCTTATGCAGAGGTTGAGAACAAAATTAGGAAACAGTAGAACATATACTGTGTGACTGTTCTGCTTTTTCTAAAATCAGAAGATCCATGTTGGTGGAGTTTTGGCTTATACCAGTCGATGTCAGGAAAATCCCCCTCGGGAGTCTCATCACCTGTTTTAAATCTTTAGGCCTGATGACAGCCTGAAGTGTGGATATCCCTACACACCAGAGGATGCACAATGGGCTATATGTGGCCTCAGTGGTAACAGAGCACTTGCTCGCCTCTCTCCAATTTTCCAGATCCAGAAAAAGAGTCCAAGAGTTTTGGCTAAATATCTAATTAAATATAAAATTACATTATTTAGATAGATGCTCAAGATTAGCTCGATGAGTGTCGTTCCATAAGACTTTAGAAAAAGGGTAGATAAACAAAAAATATTGTGGAAAAGTCTCGAAACATGCATCTGTTTCAGTTTTAACATTTCCATTTGACGCAATTTGTTATCCACTAAGTCTTTTATATAAGTTTGAAAATAGCAGAGTCGCTGGGGATCATATACGGTGGATACGATAATGCGGTACTAATTTAAAGTTAAGTTTATAATTTTAGATATCCAAACCGTGCAGATGTATGCGTACATTACCCCAATGAAACATGTTTTTTTTCTTGTTCTAATGAGGACGTTTTTCCACGCACTTTAATACGTCGATATCCAGTGGTATTTGAATCATTTTACGTCTGCTAGATTCCCCTAAGGATGTTCACCTTGTGTGCATGTAATACCGTTTTCAAACCCATTTACCCAATTATGGTTGCAAACACAGGAACAGATCATTTTACATTATTTACAAAAATAAAATCATGTTTGCTACAGTGGACTATAAAAATCAAACCACCTGACGAACATAACCCAGCTGTCTATTGGGAAATGATACTTGCAGATAAATATTTTATTGAAATGGCGAGCGGTATCTCTCAGAAATTCTAAGAAAATATTAAACAACCCACGTGTAACTCCAGAGAAAATGACACTTTCAATAGGAATTCGTCTGTTTCTCTACAGATATCTAAACAGAATTTACTGGAAGCTGGATCATCATCGAAAAGGTTGACATTTCGCAAATATATTAGACTATTTCCAGAAGTTAAAACAAGGTAAAAAAAAGGTGATCGACCAAAGTGTTGACACGCACCCTTGCAATGGAAAAAAAAAGAAAAACGTTACAAAAATAAAATTTAACGCGATAAAGCCGTAATTTTTATTCTGAAAACAAAAGCAGACGAAATTTTGATTATTAGGAGGATGATGAACTTTAGCAATGGTATAGAAGAACAAAAATGAAAACAGAGAATTAATTGTGAGCATTTAAAAAAATTAAAGTAACTAATTCATTAAATGAAACCACATATGAGGTATGTCGCAAAGTAAATAGAACAAAGAAAAAAAATTAACATTTTTTGGTCAGCCAATGGAATTTATTTTATCCAAAATAGTCCCCTTTAGAGTTAATACCGTGATTTGCACGGTCCACATGTTTTTCGAATGAGGATTTCAGCTCATTGGCCAGGATGTTCTTCAAAATGGTCGTCGACACCTTTTGGATGTTACCTATGTCGGCATACCACTGTTTCTTCATGGGCAAATGTAGTCTACCAAACAGAAAAAAGTCGCAAGATGTCATATCCGGAGAATATGGGGAGTGGTTCATGGTTAAAATGACATTTTCCAGCTTCCTTCTTCGCAATATTCTGGCAGGACACGACGATATGCGAGAGCCTCATAACACCAAGATAATAAATACATAGCATTAACCGGTTGGTCTGCTGGAACAAAATCTTTGTGAATAAGTCCCTTCGAATCGAAGAAACAAATCAACATTGTCTTCACTTTTGACTTTTTCAAACAGCTTTTTTTCGGATTTGGCTAGCATGGGTGCTCAGATGCGGAACTTTGACGCTTGGTTTCGGGATCGTATTGAAAGCACCACGTTTCGTCACCAGTCACAAAGTTTTGTAGAAAGCTTTTTTCTTTCTTGGCCTCTTTAACGATGTCTCTTGAATGTTGAATACGAAGCATTTTTTGGTCATCCGTGAGCTTGTGCGGAACAAACCGTGAACACAATTTTCTCATGACCAGAATCCCGGTGAAAATTTTGGCTCATTCTAAATAAACAGACGCACTTATTCGACAGTTTCTGGCGTAATCACAAATTTCGGCTGGCCAACATATTCGTATTCTTCCAGGGATTCACGATCCTCTTTGAAACGTGTAAACCACTCGTGGACTCGGCTACGACATAAATATGTTATCATCACCATAAACTTGTATCAACAATCGATGCGTTTTGATTAATGTTTTACCAAGTTTAAAACAGAACTTAATATTTTCTCTTTGTTCGATGCTCATTTTTCCACCGATGCTAAAAAGGTACTGTCACTTTGAGCGTGAAAACTCGGCGTTAAGAAGTTCGATTGTTATGAAATTTTAACAGAACATCAGTGAATGATGTACCTATCGAATGCTAGCCCCAATAACAGATGGAGCTACTACTATCGGATATTTCTTAAAAGTCCTGTTTACTTTGCGACAGACCTCTTATTTATAAACACGCTCATTTAAACAAATAACCATTTCTAACGTTTTATTTAAAAAGATAATAATTTTGGAACCAAGTCTATCAGTACCGATCTTTCCTTATCTAAAAAATGTACTTTTCAACTTTAATTCGAAACCTGTTCGACATATCAAAAAAATGGTTCCAGGTTTAGTATTGATAGTAATATTTTAGAAGTATTTGCTAGATTATAATAGATACAATCAGTAATATTACAACAGAGTTTGGGAAAGGAACACTAAAAAAATAATAAAATATAAATAAAAAGCATTTTTATAATCTAAATTTTAACTCAACTACGTGCATGCAATAAATAACAATAAAATAATAACTAATAATGAAAGCAACTGCATATATAAATACCTGTTTGGAAGCACAGTATACGACGGCGGAAAATCGCTAGTTTTTTCTTTTTTCTGTACGAGAGGCGACTGTCTAGCTGAGCTCCCAGGAGTTGAGGGTCGTTGTGACATAGGGATTGTCTCTGTTGAAGGACTTAAACTAGAACGAGACTGACGAGATCTGAAAATTGAATTCCAACTCTTTCTTTAAGTTTCATCAATATATAAACTAATTTACCTTCCATGACTTTGTCGTCGACGATCACGTTCTCGTTGATAATAAATTCCTGCGAAAATTAACATATTGAGCACTAGAAGTAGACATCCAACTCCGACAGTCACACCCAATGCGGTGGTGTAACTGTAGTAATGACGAGTTGCCAGTCGTTGGAGAAATTCTTCGCTCTCTTCGTCGACTTCTTCTAAAAAATATAATAATATCAAGTAAAATGGACCAAACAAAACTATTTTAAGTAAAGAGAAACATACATAAATTACGCCAATAGTGGGTGATATATACACTGTCCTACTCTAGTAAAGCTTGCTCCTTCCTTAACTGGTAAAATTCCTTCAGTTTCTCTGGCTCTAAACCACATAATGGATGTTTAAAAAGTTAAGATGATTTTTACCAAAAGTCTACATTTGCGTCAGTCTTACTTCGTAACTGGATAGCGTATTTCTTGTCCTACACCAGTAGCGTCTGGATGTTCTAAAGTATCTTAGGGTTTCTCTATATCTGAACAATATATCGAACGTATGTAAAAAGGTTCAGGTCTATAACAAACGCCAACGGATTTATTAGTCTCATATCGTTTTATTTGAAAACTCTTAAGAAACACACCGGATGGCATATACCTAGTCCTACTTCAGTAATGTTTGGAGGTGCTCTTTTTTCCTTGGCAAAGTTCTTCAGAACTTCTTTTTCTTCCTCTCTCTCTGAATGTATAAAGGTTTGTTTTGTATCAAAAGTGCGATGGAACTGGCTAGTATATACCTAATCCTACTTTGGTAAAGTTTAAATCTGCTCTTTTTTCCCTTGTCCAAGTTCTTTAGAACTTCTCTTTCTCTCTCTCTCTCTCTCTGAATGTATAAAGGCTTGTTTTGTACCGAAAGTCAGCCTCACATCGTTTTCTTTGAAAACTCTGGAGAGCTGTATAAACAACCACATTTCAATCAATATACATATACATACAAAACAAAGAAATATCTTATGGTGGATAGGTTACAAACACTTTAAGCGTATTCATAAACTTTGCCATATTTACACTTCTCAATGAATGCAATACAAATATGTAACTGCATTGTCACTCCTATGGAATAGAAGATGTGTCCTATAGTTTTGGGATGAGGGGTAGCTAGTGGCACTTCCCACCTAGGTCATGGTTATCTTATCAGCCGGTAGGTATCCTGCTGAAGGCAATAACCTAATCAAATGAAAGATAAAATAAACAATAGGAAACAAACAACAAATATATTTACATTTAATGAAATAATAACAAGGGTCTGTTTTAGAGATACCCCAAAGGGTGATTCTTGCAAACAACCTCAGACTGCGGACTCCTTCTTTTAAGTGAGAATAAAAATAAAACTCTTCAAGTTCGCCTCGAAATACAACGTATTGTCCAGAATGAATACAATACAAAATAATCCAATAAAAAAAAAACTATTAAATAATTATGTAGAGTATAGCTACCCAATCATTGTATGTGACACGATTGACGTCGAAATAAGAGTCTTGATAATAAGGAAGGAGTCTTTCTGTGGAAATTAATTCCAGACGGCTTCATACTATCCCAATAATAAAAATGATTTAGCTAAAGCAGATGAGTAATTTTACATACAGGAAAGTATGTACTACAACGAAAATAGAGTCAAAAAAATATACAAATCGTATAAACAATTCATTGAACAGAGCTTGGATCTATACAGAAATCATAAGACCTATGCTAATTTACAGAGCTGCTGTTTGATGACCAAAAATACACCAAGCCTCAGCCACTTGAATAGTAAACTAAATCCACAGATCAGCTTGCCTCTTTATAACAGAGGAAGATTTGAACACCACAACAATCAGAAACATTGAATTGCAACTCCTTTTTGACATACCCAATTCTAAGTCTGCCCAGAGAAAGATCACTTTACGTATTGCAAACTCTTAAGCAAGAAAGCAGGCTGATTACCAAACTAGCAATATCCTCAGTTAAGGACCTCATTGAACAACACTATTAGTAGAATTTATGGACCCGACAGAATTTTTGTATATGTGTGAAATTGTAACTGGTTCCTTCACCTATGCCACCATTGTTTAAACTGAGACACCCCTAAGTCTACATGAAGAAAAAATCAATAGTCGATGGTAGACTTATCCTCGTCAGTGATATCGTTATTCTATCTATCTCAACTTTACTGATATAGATACTTAACCATGTTTATAAACAGATAATTGATCTTGATTGTCCCAAGAGGACTTACACTGAAAGCAGTATTTTCATTGAAGTTATTATCTAAAAAAAATTGGCAGAGATTTATAAAAAAAGCCAGTTCTGAGTAGAACGTTACCAACTAAGATTCTATAAAATTATCAAAAGATTTTACTCAAGAGTTTTGGATTATGTTATTTAAAAAATTTGGTTCAAAAATTTTCATTCCCTATTCAGAAATGAATCTATCACCTTTTTTAGACAACATTTGCAGATAATATATCCTTTGTATTAATAGTTACATTTTGGATTTGCTCAACTGTAAATGTATAATTTATTTTTTGTTTGTTTGTATGTTTATCTATCTCGGTGTACCTTTTCAAATTCACAAATTGGAAAATTATTTGATATTAACTGCAAACAAAAGCGTTTATCTGTCTAATGCTTTTATTTTAATAATTAGTATGATCATCATTTTCCAGCAGTTAATTAACATTTCCATACCAAACTTATCACATATTTTTTCTCTGCTCCGAAGAAAAACGAAACGTTTGATTGATAATATTAAATATCCCAACATACATTTTTCAGGATTTTGTTTCCTTTTCAATTCTATATCCGTCCTACCTCGAAAGTTTCGCAGTTTCCGTCTTCTCGCGAACGAATATGTTCCCGCACTTGACAACTATTCGACTTGCTAAACTTATCGATCATTTTCTTTGAACCACACTTGGGTTTCGCTTCTCTCCACTTTCCCACCGACAATAGATTGATTCAGGAGTTTTCTTCGGATAAAAAAACATAATGGGAAACTTGATATAAGAAGTTATTGTTTAATTTGTCAGCTTGAGAGGGTTTGCCAGGATTTGGGGATGCAAGAGACTTTAAAAAATATTGATTTTTAACTTACCAACTTTAGGGTCCACGAGACCTTCATCAGAGGTTGTATTAGGGATACATTCAGTTCCTTCACCAGAAGTTACATGGGAATCTGTCATTGATGCTGGATGCAGAGGTGGAGGAAGTCTTGTGAATGATTCGACTCTTACTGCTCCTAAAAATAATCATAAATTCTACAGTTAGTATCTACCTAAATAAAAATCAAAATAGAAAAACAAAGTAGTTCGTTATTTATTGTTAATAAAGTTCTACAATGTGTTTTAAGTGGAATCCTGTAAATAAAACGTTAGGAATATTAAAACGTGTTTACAAAAGTAGGTATTAGTAACGAATAGTATGTCTGAAAGTTAAAATGCATAAAATTGAAAATTTAATGCTTATGAACGGCATATAGTTTTGGTATAAAGAAAAAGTCACAAAGGCAAATCTTCAATCAACTACTAGAAGCAGCCTTTACAAAGATACATAATTGGTAGAACTTGAACTTAAAGTCTGAAAGTTAAAAAAGGATTAATAATACGGGGGTTGTCTTTTACGTTTGGTATATAGCCATAAAGACAAAAATATATAGACTTAAACTACTTTATTGCTTTAAAAAAAAGTTATTTCAGTCTTCGGTTGAAACCTGCAAAATCGCTGTTTTAAAGGTAGATCTCTTCTTCTGATGACTGGAATCGCTGCCCAAGCAATGAATAATTGATCTTTGGGAACGTGAAGAAGTCGATGGGACTTAGGTCTATACTTAACCTGGATTTGTCACTGGGAATGGAGCGACCACGTTGACATACCTGCGGGAAATAGTTGACTGGTATGGAACTTTATTCCCAAAACAGAAATCATTTCAGCAAGACATTGCTGTTGGGATAATCATCTCCGAAAATTGTAAAAAAAATATTGCCTGAAAATGTTCTTGGCTAAGATCCGTTTATCGATCGACTTGCTAATTTCAAAAATTTATTTTTGTGCTGTAATGAAACTATGGATTAATGTCAACAAAAGATTGAAGTTAGATTTGTATCTGAAGGTTCTATTTGTGGCGCCTTCTAAGCGGCTATATAAAAAACTAAAAAGACAACCTTCGTAACCAGAATGTAATGCAGTACATAGATCCTCTGTGCCATAGGCTCCTTGTTACATTACTAAACAGTGCTACTCTTTCAATTTTAAAGAATAATCAAAAGAGAGTGTCAAGTTTGACAGTAGGTAATCCAGATGTAAATATTTAAATAAACTTATAATGCAACAGAAGTTCTCTTGTGAACAAACTTTTATTCCTTCTATGCTCGCAGAACAGACTGTAAAGCTATCAGAAGTTGTGGAGAAGATTGTCAAGTTTGAAAGTAATAATTTTTTAGAGTATAAAAATTAGTTTGAGACAATAGCTAAGACAATAATTTAACACTGAAGATCAAAGAGGAGAGACGGAAGAGGAAAGAGAAAACAAGAACGACAAAAGACGAAATGGAGTGAAGAAAGACGAAATAATAAAGACGAAAGAAGAAAGACGAAATAAGAAATACGAAAGAAGAAAGACGAAAGAAGAACGACGAAAGAAGAAAGACAAAAGAAGAAAGGCAAAAGAAGAAATACGAAAGAAGAAAGACAAAAAAAGAAGAAAGAAATAAAGAAGAAGGACGAAAGAAGAAAGAGAACAAAAAAATATATAAAAAGGACACTTATTACATCAACGAATAGTATTACTTTCTTGTGATTATCCAGTTTGCTGCCTTAAAAGCAATACGTGGTTGCTTCTATTATTTGTAAGCAAAATCAATTTGAAATTTCACTAGGTTCGTTTATGTACTGAGTTTCTTTTAAAACAACCCTGGTAAAATCATAAAAAATGATTGATATTTCAAGCTCCTTTGAAGAACAATACTTAAAATCGAATAGAAAGAGGATGTGCACATCACAGATGTCTTTCATTGCTTGTAAAACATAATTATAAGATACTAAAAGCAGCAGACAAGTGTTAATTTTTTGTCCAATAAGAACAAACACTCGTGATGTAAATATTTGCCGTAATTTTCGAGCAAAATCTGTACCATAAACACATTTATCCAAATTTTTGCTCAAAGTCTCGTTTTTTGTAGCTTCATTAAAAATTAACACACTTTGAAATACCCCTTTTACCTGTAAACTGACTTTCTAAAGTTTTCAATTAGAGGACTACAAATTTAATATATGCAAACACCAACAAAATTAGGTACAGAAAAAATTCATGAGAAAATAGATTGGTACAATACAAACAAGAAAATATTGCAGGAATAATTTTATGAAAATGCGCCTGGAAGCAAGAAATGTTTGTATTACAGAAACAACCTGACAGACAACTAAAATGATTTCAAGAAAAGTTTTGTATCTCAAAGAAAAGCAGCGATGGAAAAATGTAATTAAATGTTGAAAATTTTTATAATGTTTCAATAATTAAAATCAGAGAAAACAATATAAAAATAATTTATTTGATAAAGAAATTGTATTTAAAAAATGAAATAAATAGTATTTCATATAAAAATTTACCTCGTCAGTCGTGAAACTTAAAAATAGAAGTCATGCTTGTATAATTTTTTTAATTGTTTTAGTACTTTATAAATTTTTAAGCTGTTGACGATTTTTTAAAATATTAAATAATTTTCTGGTGTTTCAAGGGTTTTCCAATTTTCCAAGATTTTTTACTTTCAAACAAGTATTATTGCAATTATTGGGATCGTATTCTAGTGCAGCCTTGTAGTTAATTTTAGACCTTTTCTCCTTGCATTTACTTGTATGAAGTATTGCTCTGGAAAGTTCTTATATGTTAAGAAGGATTACGTCTCAGAAACTCGGACAGGAGATCTTGGAATTCTAAGGATTGGAGCAACCCATACATGAGAGTGCCTACAGATATTATGGGTCCAAAACAAATGTTAGTTTTAACGAGTGTGAGTAAACACGAAACGAAATCGCTTAACTTACAAAACGAACCATCACTGATAGGTTTCTAACACCAGAAAAAGTAAGTATATAGGTTACAGGTTATCATGTAACCCTCCCACGATCTTCCAAGCGGAGCTATTAGCAATATACTGCTATGTTTATGAGTGCATTAAACATCGCTCCAATTCAGCCAGAATACTTATTGCCTCCAATAGCCAAGCTGCTTTGAAGGCTCTGGAATCAACCAAATTCAAGTCCAAAACAATCTGGAACTATTAAGCAACTGGCTAAACACAACAAAGTAATTTTGCGGGGGGTACCAGGGCATAAAGGAATTGTCGGAAACTAGATTGCTGATAGTCTCGCAAAAGAAGGAGATAGTATTTTTTTAACTGACCTGAATCTTTCTGTGACATCTTAAAATGCCGCATCATGGATGAACTTCGTAATTGGGACAATCAAAAAGGTTAATATGGCCTTCACATAAACTGCAAACAGTCTCTTAAGCAACTGGCTAAACACAGGAAAGTAACTTTGCTGTGGGTACCAGGGTATAAGGGGATTGTTGGAAAGGAGATTGTTAATAATCTCGCAAAAGAAGGAGCTAGTTATTCTTTTATCAAATCTGTACGTTTCTGTGACATCTCAAAATGGTGTAATATAGTTGAAGTTCAAAATTGGGAAAATGAACTTAGTACAGCCTGCTGGAAAATCACCCCAGGTCAAAGACAAGCAAAAAGTTTAGTGCCTTTACTGTACTACTTTAAAGTATTCTTAGAGCTTTAGAAACCTGAACTGAGAGTAATCGCATGAATTCTCACAGGATACTGTCTACTGTAAAATAGTCAGAATAGACAGAGGATGCAAATCTTAATAATATTTCGTTTTAATTAAAGTCAATTTTTTATCTTTTATGAAACATAATAAAGTTTAAATTATTTTTTGTACATATAGTGAATAAAACCATTTTCTACAAATTTCAAATGAGGTGAATTTCGTCGAACGAAATATGAACTATAAAATCGTAAAAAGCTATTTCCAGAACTACGATTTCTACAGCAAATAAATCGCTTCAGTTCACCAGAACGTGAATACACTGTTAAAAACATTTTATTAAAGCAAAAAGTAAACTGACAGATCTGTAAAGTCGAAAATGTACTAATGAGGCAACAAAAAGCTCACCAACGTGTTTATCTATCTAGAGACGAGAAATCAGCCAGTTCTCTAACAGAAATGTTGCTAAAAGTATTTGTTTACTTTCAGTAACCAGAAGGAACTATGCCGGAACTTTGGTAATTACTTTGTGCTGACAAGCTTGCAATTTATTGGAAAACTTCAACATACGTATGGCTGAAGTTTTTGATAGTTGCATTAGAGTTTAAACCTGTTTCTAAAAAGGTCATTCATGTGTTGTTCTCTACTCGAAATTAACTTAATTTAACTTAAAATCACATACAAATTACATTTTAATTTATGCACAACTCTGCTTAATCATGAAAAGCAAGGTGCTTTTGTTGGTAATAAATAAATAAGTTAGAGTTCAGTTAAACTTGTTTAACTTATAAGCATTTCCATTTTATGTATTTGTTCTTTACTTAACCTTAACTGCTTAACTGGCATAAAACTTCTATTCGCAATACACTGAAAGCTAAACTAATAATTTTAATTATAGCTCTTACAATTTTTCCCAAAACTTTAAAAACTGATGTGAAGGGCAAATCACAGAAGAAGTATTGGGAAAATCATCAGGGAACAGTTCAACAGTGTATAAAAATGCATAGTGGTGGAATAAAGAAGTACAGAAAGTAGTAAAAGTGAAAATAGTGGCGAAGAAAATGTGGGATAGCAAAGAAAAATGCAAAGATAGTAGTGGCAAAAGCGAAATCAGAGGCAATGAAAAAGCATTTAAGAACTTTAAGAGTAATAAAGAAGAAAGAAGATTATTAAGAATACCTAATAAAATGATTAAACTTCGAAACATAGGAAAATTTAAAAACAAAGAAGGTAGAGTTTTAGAAATGTATAAAAGTATAAAAGTAAGAATATTAAGAGAATCTCTTAAACAAAGAAAATGAGAGAAATATATTTGAAGATGGTATTTCAAATTTATAAATAATGAGAGAGGTGTCTAGGGAGGAAATAAAGACTACATTAAAGAAGATTAAAATGGAAAAGCGGTTGGAGCGGATGGTATACCAGCAGAAGCAGGAAGGTTCTTGGTGAGGATGGAGTGTATATTGTTGGGCCTGATTACAAAAGTGATGAATTAAGAAAAAAAGGAGACAAAGCGCCCATGTGCCAATAAATAAAGAGGATTAGCAAGAATGTGGTATGGTAACTATAGACGCATTAAACTAATGTCGTATGCTTTCAAAACTTGTAAGAGAATAGTTGAGAAGAGACTGAAAGAAGAGACGAGTATAAATAAAGAGCAATTTGGATTTATGCATGGAAAAGGAACGACTGATGTTGTTTTTGCTATGAGAAGAATGATTGGGAGTTGTAGAATGTAGCGTGATACTTACACTGCTTTAATAAACTTAGGGAAAACGTATGACTAAGTGCCGAGACAAGAAGTGTGGAGATGTATGCTAATGAGAATTGTGTTGGAAAAGAATGTACGATTCTGAGTGAGATATATGGGGAAACAAAAATGGAAATAAAAAACAGTTTTGGGATTACGAAGGAATTTGTGATGCATGTGGGGCTCAATCAGGTTCGGAGTCCCTTTATGTTACGTATGGTAATGAATATTATGGCTAAAGGGATAAGAGTTGAAGCCTCATATGATATGATGTATGCAGATGATATTGTGATTCTAGATCTTGTGAAAGAGAAAGTGGAAGGAAAACTCGAGAAATGAAACAAAAAGAGTAGTTAAACAAAAAACTGAGTAGATGACCACAGACTAGACGAATAGACTTAAAATCAATCTACAGGATCAAATGATACCAGCTGTCCAAAATACTTAGGGTTTATGCTAGAAAACAATAGAGGGTTAAAGAGTGAGAGGAATCATAGCCTAAGTGTAATAGAAATGCAAGTGTAAAAATGAAATATGGGCTGTATAAGAGAGTTGCAAGACTAGCGTTGATGTATAACTGGTCAATAACAAAAGAGAAAGCTAGAAGTGCGTTATATATTCGGATAACGAGAGGAGATAGAGAGTAGGAGGTATATAGAGTAAAAGTGGGACAGCAGAACAAGAAAATCCAGGAAAATAGTTTGTTCATGTAAAGAGGAGGGATGAGAATTATGTGAGTAAAAGAGTAGATGCATGTGAGATAGGGGTTAAGAGGAAGAAAAGAAGACTGAAGTTGAGGTGGATGAATAAAATAAATGAGAATTCAAAAAATAAAAAATGGTGACTGGTAGAAACGAATGATATGAGAAGGTAACACCGACCTCAACTAGGCTTGGGATAAACCTAAGAAAAAGAAGATGATGTGAGTAAATTTTGAATAACGTATTAGGAACTCTAGAGAGAGATAAAGTATTTGATGGTTTCCATTGGATGAGTATGGTAAATCTTTTTGGAAATAAACCACTGCTTTAACAAATTTTTAAACACTTTTTAAGAATATTTGAATTTGAACAAATTCATAAAAATCATCGATTTTCTTTTGTATCTTCTCCTGTTTTCCTGATACATTTTATTTATTTCTTTTTTCTTACCAAGAACTCCATCTAAGAAAACTTTATTATATCAACCAATACAGCGGAGATATTGCAACATTAAAAATTTACACAACAATTTCTTGCTTTAGTACTTACCTAGGTATAAAGTTTATAAGAGAAAATTGACAAGATATTTTCTAAAAAGCATTACAAATTTATTTCACTATTACAACATATCACATACATCGCCTATAAAATGTAAACTTTGAAAGTAGTAATCAATCAATCAGTTTTGATTGAAATGTAATTAGTTTTTATATTAAATACCTACTCTGTAATCTTAGGTTTATGGACAGATATATCAAAGTTGTTTCTGCACTAAATTAATAGTTAATTGCAAAAAATGCACAATATTTTGTTGAAAATAAATTAGTCAAACAAAAAAAGCCATTAAGGAGCAATTGATTAAAGTTCACATCCGGCAGGACTCGAACCTGCGATCTCTATAACCGATAGCGCTTTTAACCATTCGACTACAGATACTTTAGTGGTTAGTCACCGTTTTTAATGATATCTTAATTTAACTCATTCCGCATAGATCACTTTTTTTAATTAAGCACATATATTTCGTTAATGGGAGAGATACACAGAGAGAGATTAATTGTCAAATTGGCAATTGAATCATAAAACTCTAAGTCACTTTTTTGTGTCATGCCTTACATTTTTATTCAGTTAGATGACCGGGAACATAGATTTTTGGAACGAAGTTCCCTTTCGCGCGTTACGAACAGTTACGCTGACGCTAGGAGCTAGCCTAAAAAAATTCATACCAAAATTTGTCACGACACTATGCACCGACACAATGCACCGACAAACGCATGTTTCTCTCTCTCACAGACCAAAAAATAAATAACTCTCCCTCTCTCTCATAGATAGATATAATACAATGCATAGAAAAGTGTGACGTCAGCTATGGGAGGAGCTTACAAATCTTTCTATTTCTAAACAAAACACAAAACTACAAACAAAACATATTTGTATTGAAAATGCCATAAAAGATTTTTCTATTACTTGTAGTGGTTTCTAATCAAAAATCTTAACGTTTTCCGGACACTTTTCATACGACCTATTGTATCCAATTTGTGATAGTGAATAAACATTGAAAGTTAGTGTAAGTGTTTAAATTTTATATGCATTTTAGTGGAATTGAGGTTATGTTTTGTTTCAAAGTTTATAAATTTTATTATGGTAATCTTGTAAATAATTATGTATTTTTTAACTATTAAATAGTATTCTGTTGCAGTAAAAATGGTGATGTGTTTCGTCCCCAATTGCAAACATTATAGCGAGCAGAAAAGCTGCAATTTTTTACTTTTTGGAACGAAGTTCCCTTTCGCGCGTTACGAACAGTTACGACTGACGGGAGCTAGCCCAAAAAAATTCATACCAAAAGTTGTCACGACACTATGCACCGACACAATGCACCTACACATGCATGTTTCTCTCTCTCACAGACCAAAAAATAAATAACTCTCTCTTCCTCTCTCTCATAGATATATTACAATTAAAAAGACACTATTTTAAATTAAAAGAAAATGTACATTAAAAAGAAAATACTGTAGAAAAAAACATAATTACCTATAATAGTATTATATTTTATTTCATCCTGTTTTTATAAATTAATAAATTCATAAACATTTTAAAAATAGTTCGTAACTTGACTACGTCAAATTACCTTAACTGTCAGTCACTGTCAAATATTTTAATTTTAAATTTTTTGTATTGAATTGTTAATTCCTGTTTTAAATTATAAAAAGTAATTTTAAAAAGATGTGTTATTTAAAGCTCTGGTATTGTATAAATGGACACTTTTGTTAAAAGAAACGAACTGTTAGGTAAGTAGAGATTTTATACAGACAATAATAAATGCTTATGTATGTATAAACACTCTGTTATGTTTACAAATTACTAATTCCTTCACTAATTAATCGAAAGGAACTTCGTTCCATCCGGGTGTCCCTTGACACCTCACACTTTTTAGTAAATTAATTATGGGATTTTAAAATTTAAAAATTATCCACACGGATACGTATTGTTATACAGAATTACAGTTGGAATCGTAGAAAATTGGAAAAAAATTTAAAAAAATTAATTGTGCAATACAAAGTGTATGTATTTATTACTTAGTTTTATGAATTTCTAGTAGATGGCAGTGTAAGTTAATTAATCGATCATTTGACATCTAGGTCACGAAAAAACCTCGTAGATGGCGTTGTATTTTGATTTCTTTATAATACAGTTACAAACATTATTTAGATTTGTCTTCGCAGGTATTGAAATAGGAAAAAAAGGAAATAAAGAAATTAAGACAGTTCAAGAAAAACGAAAAATGATGAAAAAGGATGAAAATCGAATATACTGAAATGGATTCTCCTTCCGGAACACCCTTCTTCAATAAAATTATCAGTCGTGGATTCAAGATTTCCAAATTAGTTGTCTTAAAAACAAATTAAAAAAATATAAATATACAAAAAATTATTTTCTTCCTCTTCTTTCTACTCCACTTCCTTTTTCTGTTCTTCAACCCTTTCTCTATACCTTCAAATTTCTGATTTCTTCCTATTCGCTGCTTCTTTCTGCTCCTATACTTTCTGTTTCTATATTTATCTCTTGCCTTTCTGCTCTCTTTAAATTTCCAACTCTCTGGCCTCTCTACTTTTCTAGCCCTTCTATCTCGTTCTTTCTTCTCCAATACTTGTTACCTCAACTATTTCTTTCAACTGCTCTACCTTCAATGTTCTGGTTTCTATTTCTAGTTGCTCTTTAAAAAAAGAGGGTGTGGCAGTCAGTGGGACTGCCGGCAGAAGTTATACTTCTATGCACTGTTAACTAATAAAACTTAATAACTACAAACACAGGCAAGTAGAAATAATTTTTTTTAAAAATTAACTGTATTCAATTAAATAAATAAGACCAGTTGATGTGTGTCCTTACTTCAAACACGAAAACTAAACAGTAAAACGACCAATGTACAAAAAAAGTGTTTACAAAACCCCATAGTGCAAAATATAATGCAACCATGTGACGGTAGTATGGACTACAATACAATACTCATTATTGAATATTATGATTAATATTATTAATATAAAATACTAAACTTTATATGTTTACTTACGTGACAGAATTATAAAATAATCTGTCAAACACAATGTAATACGTCACTATGATATTCCAAAACATTAGCTCAGACTGTTTTTTGTATATCTACCTCTTTTCAATGTACTGATACCTTATATGTGTTTCTGTCTCTCTCTTACTCACACCATTACATATGTAATGATTTTTCCCATTTAACCCCACTCAAATCAAGTCCATGATAAGAAGTATAACTTCAATAAGATTTCTTTGATTTCGTTTAATAACTTTTTATTAATGACAACTCCCTTTTAATTTTATGACAATCTAATCAATAATAATTCCTTAACAACGTATAAACACAAAAAACAATCTTAATACAAAAATATTTAATCTAGACAACCAATTTACAAATAATGGATCACGTTCCAACATTTTATTGAAGGAACATGCACCATGAAGAAAAATCCATATCAAGACAAAATAAAAATAAAATTATTCAGACTGGGGACAAAATTAAAAAACAATAAAAACCAACAAAAAAAAATAAGAAAAAGGTAAATTAAAAAAAAAAACAGTAAAAATTCAAAAAAACTAAAAAAGAATAAAATGGAAAATCAAAAAAAGAGAAAAACAAAAAATTAATCAATACAAATGACAAGTATTCTATAAAACTAAAATCACAAAAATTACAAAAAAAAAGATAAATGTGGGAAATAAAAAAATTAAAAAAGCTGAAAAAACCAAAATACAATAAAAAAATAGAAAATTTGAAAACAACAAGTAAATATACTGAAATCAAGAAGAACAAAACAAACGAGAAAAAATCAATTTAACTGAGTGAAAAATCTATGACCGTTGAAAGAATCCTGAAAAGTCAAAAAATTTATGGAAAACAGAAATCGTGGAAAATTGTAAAATTAACGAAAATCTGGAAAAATCGTGAATAAAAAAATAATTAAAAAATAACAAAAAACCCGCCTGCATGGATAGCTACAACTAAAAATCAACTGAAACAAGACGAAAATTCAATGACTAGGTATTTAAAAAAAATCAATGATTAGGTACTTAGAACTAGAAACATAAATTGAAACAGTACCACACCTACGTACCTACGTATTGTACAAATAGAAATATCAGCACGGTAGTCATTCAATTTTTTGCAACATTATAAACAGAATTACAGACGGAGGCATGCACAAAAGAAAAATAATTTAACATAGCATACAGTTTCATGCCTCCGACTGCAATTCTGTTTATAATGTTGCAAAAAATTGAATGACTATCGTGCTGATATTTCTATTTGTACAATACGTGTACGTAGGTGTGGTACTGTTTCAATTTATGTTTCTAGTTCTAAGTACCTAATCATTGATTTTTTTTAAATACCTAGTCATTGAATTTTCGTCTTGTTTCAGTTGATTTTTAGTTGTAGCTATCCATGCAGGCGGGTTTTTTGTTATTTTTTAATTATTTTTTTATTTATGTCTTTTTAGTTTAGAGTGCTTATTCTAAACTCGCTAAAGAGTTCATGAGAAATCATTAATTTCTGAATGGTGCTACTGGACATCTGTGTCGGATTTTTAAAATATTTATTTGTTTTTTATCGTTCTATTTAATATTAAAACTAAAAGTTATATACAATTTATTATCGTTTTATTTAATATTAAAACTAAAAGTTATACACAATTTATTTTTTTATTACCTCATAATGTGGCGTCAAACATCCGCCATTTTGATTTTTTTTAAATGTCACCTATCTAATTGAATCAAATATTCTTAAACAATAATGCCATAGAGTAAAATCGAGAAAAGCATTTCACAGCGTTTTAATAATTTTGCACCGGAGCTGTGTTTCCAGATGTGAATTAACTATTATAATACCCAATTTCTTTTAATACTGCTTTTTTAAGGAAGATTGCGTAACCGCATTAATTCCCTGAATGAGTTTAAATCATGCGGTTGTTTAAGCAATTTTGTAACGTCAATAGAGCTGATCGCAAGTCCGGCGAGAGTCTTTACTCTGCTAAGCGCAACGTAGGCTTGACCTTTAGCAAACAAATTTCTACTTAGATCTACAACTGCTCGGTCTAGAGTTGTGCCCTGCAATTTATGGACCGTTACTGCCCAACATAAAATTAAGGGAAGCATTCGTCGCTCGATCTTGCCTTTACCACGTAAAGCATCAAATTCTGTAGCACAAGGCTCGATGCGGACTCCAATACCAGGTAGGTTCCCTGTTATACTTGAGTCATCGAACTCCACAAATATCGCTTGTGGCAGTTCTCCCGGCTCCAACTGCTCTCTGCGTAGTGCTGGCCAATCTATTCGTCGGATAACACCCATACCACCGTTAACCAGCCCATGGTTAACATTGATGTTCCGTCTTAGCATGGCTCGAGAGCCTACACCTAATTTGATTTGGTTTGGTATACCACCTGTTTTATTGGGATTTTCAGGTATGTATTCCTCTCGTGGTTTTTGACCATATGTTTTAGGATCCAATGAGATGTCTACGGCACTAACAGTGTATACTTTTGTAAGCTTTTTCAAATTTTCTGTCTTAGTCGCGTTATATGCATCAACCAGTCTAGTTGTTGGGAAAATTCTGACAGCTTCTCCATCGTCAAATGGCCCTATCAACATTACTCTGCGGTCTTCTATGATAGATAACTGCTGCATTGTAAGTTCTCCAACGCGAAGACTGTTTAATATGTCCACAAAAGTTGTATCTCCAGCTTGCCTCATATTTTGGGGCAACTCACAAAAACTGAATAAATTCCAAAGGTTAATTTCATCAGATAACATTTCTGGTTGACGAAAGCAATAAGATCCCCCAGAAACCTTAGACACTGGAGGCAACTGCATGAGATCTCCAAATAGTAAAACATTAACCCCGCCGAATATAGCCTCATATGACACACTTTAAACACTTGAAGAATGGAGCCAATCTTTCTTGTATTTACAAGGTCTTCACACTAAAGTTTGTAAGCAGCTGATATACGTGGTTCTTCTTTTTGTCTGTAGAAGGCAGTACTGCTCAGATAATTTTTTTTTAACAGCTGTTTTATATAAAATACGTGGTTTTCTATCTTAAACCACAAAAATGTCATTTTTGAAAAAAATGGATATACGAGGTTTTCATACTAAGCCATCGTTATGCCAAAATTTTCATACCACGTGTTCTACTCATGAAACTAAACAACTTTCGCCGAGGAACTTAGATCGAAATACAAAAAAAAATCCGATTTACTTTTTTTATCGTTCTATTTAATATTAAAACTAAAAGTTATATACATATTTAGAATTTGTGTTTAAAATCCTTCATTTTGATACCCCACTCTATATGCTTGGTACAATTTATTTTTTTATTGCCTCACAAAGTGGCGTCAAACATCCGCCCTTTTTGATTTTTTTTAAATGTCACCTATCTAAGAACACTTGGGCTATTAAGACAAATTTAACGATACCTCAAATATGAAAATCCGTTTAGCGGTTCTGGAGATACAAGGTAAGGAAGAATATTACATAGATACACGATACGCGCTGAAAACATAACCCTCCGTCAGTAGGGTAAAAACTAAAAAGGTAAGAAAAAATTTAAAAAATTGAAAAAAAATATTAAATCATGACACGAAAAATCGAAAAATGGAAATGAGATCTAAGAGACTAATAAGACATTTTTACGTGCCTAGTTAAAGCATAGCTTCTTCTATCTTCTAACGGTTAGTCCCACCATATGCATTTTTTGTTTAGCTTTTAACGATTTCTGTGAAGTTTATTCAAAAAAAAAATAAAATACTAACCTGCATAATAGTGAGGTTCTCTTTCATGAAAATGATGATGCCGCATCGTGACATCTTCATCGCCTGGCTGATGAAGTTGAGGAATCAGATTTAACCAAACCGCCATCTTGTGACCGCGATAGTGGCTTTTCATTTTAGGTTTCGATGCTGAAAAGTAAAATTTAATTTCAGAAATATAGAACAAACTACAATTGTCTACACCAGATTTTCGTAATTACATACTATGTTGAAGATAAAATTTAACTTGTATAGGGTGTGTTGGTCAGAGATATTAAGAAAGTAAAATTATACCTGGTAGTTTACCCTATACTTTTGGGATATTAAAGCTCGTGTTTATAAGCACTGTACAACTTTATGTTCCAAATAAAATGTTACATAACACGGTCTAAATCCTACTTATATACACTCTCTTCGAAGAGTTTCCCGGGTGTAAAACTAGTTTAGTATATAACATTAACTACTATTCGCTAATTATCCAATTTGGGGTTTAAAAACTTCTCTCTGCAGAGCTTCTCTTACAGTCCCGTAAAGTCTATAGTTAGTAGTTACTCAGGTATTTACAAATGTACGAAAACAGTGATTTTGGTATTAAATGTTAATGAAACTATGCAGTATGTGTTCCCATAATTAAACAACAAAGTTTAATTAAAATGCTTTACCATTAGTAGATGTGTCTGATAATTCAATAAAGGAATTCGTCAACAATAATCAAATGGTGGCTGTTGGAACGTTTTCTAGTAATAGTATTAATTTTTTAGTTATTAAATAACAAAGAATCAACAATGACCAATAGATATTTTACTTACTATGCATTTAAAGAACGCGTTGAGAAATTTGTAAAATTAATGATGTTACTGACTATGTTATAAAATGGGTCTTTCAGTCTCATAAAAGAAACAGTTTATGGTACAGAGAATTTTGAAATATACGTAAGAATGAACATAAAAAGCTGCTGCGTAAAACGAGCAAGGATTGTAAAAAATGATACAAAAAAAACCAAACGAAGCGTGTTTATGTTTTATTTGAGAAACAGCATAAAAGAGCTTTTAAGAGATATCTATAATAGTAATTTACGTTAAAAGGTCGGGAACTGATTAATTTCGGTACGAGATAGATGTTTTTAGAGCAGACGCCATAAAGGAGCCGAGGCTGGAATTTCTAAACGAGTACCGAGTATATTGGTGTTAGCGTGATTTTGATTAATGTTTTATTGAATATCTTTTGATTTACGAAGCTTAGTAAAGCAGGAACGTAATGTAAAGAGAAAAATAACACATTTGACAGTTTTTTGAAAAAGTGGAAAAAAAAGATCAAGCTAAAGTGTGCTAAAGCAATTAGCTTGTAGCCGAGGCAATAAAGCACTAAAATCGGCCTAGAAATAAGTTCAATTTTATTATTAAGAGATTTTGGGGTCGCTAAAAACGAATTGACATTAAAAGTAATCTCCAGAGTACCTGATCTCGAGGAGACCTACTGTTTACGTGGTCTCCTGAAGTTTCCTGTGATATCGTTATACAGTTAGGTACAATTTCATACTTGTAGGTTTTTGGGCTTGTTGAAGGAATACGACATTAAAAGTGACCAACGGAGTATTTGGTGCCCAGGATATTTATTGTTTACTTTGTCTCCAAGAATTTTTGGTAATATCGTTATACAATTAGTCAAAACTTTTAATTCGAGGGTTTTATCACTGAGTTGACGAGAAGATTGCTGTGCCAAGCAATAGGTACTTTGTAGATCGCTTTTAATATTATATACGTTCTCAGTGAGCCCAAAAACCTCCTAGTTTTGAGTTTTGAATAATTGTTTAATGAATTTACCGAAAAATCCTGGAGAAGAGGTAAATAGTAGGTATGCTGTGCACCAGGTACTTCGGAGATCATCTTCAATGACATATTTGTTTCAACTCCAGGAGACGAGCTAAACAGTAAGTAATCTGGAAACCAGGTACTCTATAGATCAGTTTCAATGACATATTGGTTTTTAGCAACCCCAGAAACCTCTGAGTAACAAAATTGAATTCATTTCTGCCAATAAATAACGAGTTCTGTTTGAGATGCACTTTAAAAATGCATTTTTTGTAGGCATAAATACAGTTTTTCAATTTCACATAATCGCAAAAGGTCCGAAAGTTTTCTGATGTTCTCACGAATTAAATGCAAAAAAATCATTCAATCCGTCTTCCTCTTTAAATTTCAGAGGTTCAGTGCTTTATTGCCTCGACTTTAGGTATGAGAAGAAATACCAGCTTTTCAACCAATGAAGAAATTGTGTTTAAAATTCAGGACTGAATTTAGTACTGTAATGAATTAAATGTTTTTATTCATTTTAGCCGCTTCTCCTAAGGAAAAGAATTCAAATTTGTATATACCAATCAAAACCTATCTGGTTCCTATAAACATATACCTATTAACATTGGGGGCCTGGAAGACTTAGCTTTAATTCTTATTCTTCTCCATTCCTTTCTTTGACTGCCTTAGCTTTGTATCTTTTTAATTATAAATTTTCAAGTCTTTCTCTACCTTCTGCTTTTATCTGCTTAATGGTCCTCTTGTTTTCTTCTTTTTTATCACTTTTTGCAACTCTTATTGCTCGTCCTAAACCGTTGATATCCTGATTGCAATATGATACCCGTTTAAACGGTTCTATTGTTTTTTTTTGTTCTATAGACGTTTTGGAAATACTTTAAAAAACTGTACTTTAGACGATGACCAAGGATGACTTTTTGTATACTAAAATGACTGAACACTTCTTTAGACAACCAGCGATGTTGTCAGTTACTTTTAACTTAAAAACTTCATGTTGAAAATGATCGATAAATAAACAAAAGTTTCACCGACCAGAATTTATAAAATAAACAAAAAGATCAATTTTATTATAATCACTTAATGCTAATTGTCACACTTTCATTATAAAGTGACAATTTTGTTGGGTGATAAATGAAGGTCTTACATTCCCCGGGGAGAATTTTTCTTTCTGCCAAGTCCCCCTACCGACACGCCCCTGTTTTCATCCATTCCGGTTGATTAATGGCATTTCTTGAGATTTCTCGACGTTTTTGTTTTCCCGTAAAGCCGATTAACTTGTTACGTCATTAAGTGAAACGAGCTCTGAATTGTCACCGAGCTTTACAACTAAAACGACCTCTTTCAAGGAAACTCCAAACCAGGCTAATACCCAAGTTTTTTAAGCTCATAGAATAACTACAATGAGAAATAAAAATGGTTGAAAAATTTATTGTAGTAAAAACCTTTCCTATTTTATAATTCTACGTCTTCCCCGATCTTCCTCTTCATTTGTCAAAATTGTTTTACAGGTCGTGTGTCGACCATTATGTTTATGTGCCCAGACCATCGTAATTGTGGTCTCTTTTACCTTCTTTAACTCCCAATTCCGCATCTACTACATCATTTATGATCTTTAATTTTTTGCAAATATTTCATTTCCATATGTTTGTATTGGTCTGAAGATTGTTAAATTTGTTATTTTGATATATCTTTGATGGGTGATGGGATTTATCTGGCAGAACTACAACCTGCTATCTCTACCTAAAGCCGGTAGCAACTTTAAACATTTTGGCTATAGATGCCTTGATGGTTAGTCAGCGTTTTTGATCATATCTTGATTCAACTCATGTCGCAAAATAATTAGTTTACTAAATATCTAGGTTTTTGAGTTCTGCTGGATGATGTCTCCTTACTGTAATTTCTTTTTTCTCTAATTTTTATATCTTAAAAAATGTTCGGTATATTGTCATTTTTCTTTTTACTAACTTTCTTCTTACGGATTTTTTCTAACCGATAAAACTCATTAATATATCATTGTACTTTCGTAAATACATAATCTTTGTTTTCTTAGTATTTATGTTCATGTCCTTCTTTTCTGTACCCAGACGTTTACAGTTTCGTATAGCTCTTCAGTTTTTGTACTTATCCGAGGATATATTTGAAAATATATAAACATATGTATTCAAGACACAAAGGGTAGTCCCTATCGGAAAATACTTCCATAGAAATGTAAATAAATATTCCAATGTTATGTTATTTTTCTCATAAAGATTAAATTCATTGGTCCCTACAAATAATGGAGATTGTATCTACTTGTAAAGCTGACAGACCCTCAGGACATATAAATATTCAATTCTTGTATTCAAAGCGGCTCGTAAATCTTGTTTGATCATGGTCGATTTGATACTCAAGAAAATAAGTAAGAGATAATTAAACTAGCATTTTTAATCAAGAACTTAAAATGAGAACAGTTGAATCAATCATAAAATTTACGCTACCATATATAGATATCTAAGTTTTTAAAGACCGTATCGTAAAATTCAATTTCCTGCGCTAATAGATTTTGAAATTTCTTTCTAGGTCACCAAACAGTTTATAGCAATAGATAAAATTGCGGGATTCGCAAACAAAGCAAGAAATATGAGTTTTTTACACGCATTTAACTGTTCAAATCCTTTTAATATTGATTCGTTTTCAAACAAAACAAAAACAAATAAAGACTCTCAGTGTATTCATCTTTTATTTACTTTGCTCGTTTTCTACTTTTAGTTTTTGGTAAAAGATTTGTAAGAGTTCGTTGGCAACTGTTCAGGTCAGGTCATTTGGGAGTTCTGGAATATAGATTATGCACTGTAAAAATACATATATAGTGTATATACTATTAGATAACTCACAGAGAATAGAAACTGAAATGAAACTCTACGGGAATACATATTTGACAGATACTCGAGTATATGGAATTATTAACATCTATTTTCAAACACCAGAGATGAATAATTTCCAAATATTTTTAAAGAAAAAGTATTGAATATAATACGAAATAATATCAAAAAGTGGGGAATGATACGTTGGACTGAGTGACTGAGTCACAATATATCGCTAAGAATTTGTATTCTAATTATTTGACCCCAGAATCCAGTTTCTTAAAAAAGTAGAAAATGTTTTTTCTATTATCCATTTATGAAATCGTACAAAGGTACACTTTTTTTGATAGTATGTCGGTTTATGTAGACGACTAGTTGAACTCGCAACGTCGTTCGCGTGGCGTGTGATTGTTGTATAAAAATTTCTTACCCCACCCCATTTAAGGAATGGGAGGGAAATTTTTATACACCAGATGTTAAGTTGAAAGAAGACAACTACATCTGTGAAAACCGCATTCAAATCGGATCAATAGCTTTCATGTGATGCGCGCACAAACATACATACAGACAGACAAAAAAATCTAACCACGTTTTTGGGTTCTGTTTCGATATACCCGCGACGTCGTTCGCGTGGCGTGTTGATTTTTGTATAAAAATTTCTTTCCTTGCCCCGTTAAAGGGGTGGGGGGAGAAAGTTTTATACACCAGATGTTAAGTTGAAAGAAGACAAATACGTCTTTGAAAACCGCATTCGAATAGGATCAGTAGTTTTCATGTGATGCGCGCACAAACATATACAGGTACATTTCTACAGTTTTATTATATGTATATAGATAGATGCGATTAAATACGCACTGTTTTGAAATCAAAAATTAAAGTATGTATTTTTCAATATAATCTCCCTTAGCTTAAATACATTTATTCCAATGATCCTCCATCCAAATCTGGTGAATACGGTGGGTGTTCAAGCAACTCGTACTTTAATTCGTTTAATTTAACCATCGTCAACAAGCTTATCAGAACAATTATCTTTTTTCACGATTTTTTTATGCCAACTTATTCGGAAAATTATATACTGGAGTCAACATCTTGCTGCATTTTTAAAGATAACCACGGAAACACATGTTGAGGATCTAGCGTGCCCCTTCTTGTACGCCCCGTCGCTTTTGTAAAATTTGTACCATTTATGTTTACAATCTGCCCAATTTCACTTTAGCTCTGACGTTGAGATGCGCACTGGTTTATGATGAACCAAGGTGGGGAGACGCTAAGATTGTCGGTCTCGATACAATGTCTTCTGGCTTTGTTGCGATGCTTGTAACGTTAATAACGTTAATCGTGGCCTGGCCTATTGACTATTAAATTTTTATAAATATCAGTGTTATTTTGCGCCGACGCGAATACTTTATCAGATATGTGTAGAAGAATTTTAGTTTGTTCGTAAGTTGCGTTGCTATATTCTTTCATTTCATTTTGTGCTTCGATAGAAATTAGTTCTCTTCACTTCTTACACCCTTCTTGGTGAGTAAAATTTAACTTGTTATAATTTTAAGTAATAGTCAAAAATTTGGTGAATATATTATTGGTCGTTTTATTTGATATTTTTACTAACATTTAAATTTTTCGATTACAATCATTTGTCAAGAATCAGTTTTTTGTTGAGTTAAAAATATATAAACACAACAGGTGATTAACTTTTTTTTCGAACTTTGGAGAAACCTGTGATTGTAATCGAAATTAAGGATTATTGGGACGGAATTTTAACTGCTATTATTTTAATTCTTTAGGGCTTTTGCCAAATAGCGAAGGGTCCTAAGTGAGGGCTTATCGAGCCAATTAATTCTATAAAAAGAAAAACCAACTGGCCAGCGACACCGTAGTCCGTACTGTCCACTTCGGAAGTCTCTACAATTCCTGTTAAGAAAAACCATCTTGCCAGCGTCACCATAGACCGTTGCTGTCCACTTCGGAAGTCTCTACTTTTCCAGTTAAGAAAACCCATCTTGCCAGCGACACCATTGACCGGTGCTCACCTTTTCCGGAGGTCTCTTCAATTCCGTCCTGAAAATTTCTCGACATCGAATCCGAAGAACACAAAAGCAAAGATAAGAAATTAGTTAATTACTTTTTACTAATCTATTAAAGATATTTCTTGAATAAACAATTAAACACTGATTTCACTCTTTTATTTGTATGTCTGTACTTTGCGCCCTTTATTATTTGTTTGGGGAGAGTTAAAAAAGAAAGCCAGAAGGAAGCCACGAACCCTGGAGCTAGCAAAAGGGTATTTTTACGCTACATGCTCTCTCTTCTTCATTTGCGCATATCACAGCTAAAGTGAAATTGGGCAGATTGTACATAGGAGCGACGCCGAAGGGACAAAGGTCCGTGCCACGTCTCTGCCCGACGTCTGTTCTGTGTGAATTGAGCCTAAGAATCTTTCTGATTTGGGCAGCCACTATTAATTACTATTCTTAATGCTCAGTCGTTGCTGCTATATTATATTCGCTACAGTATGTAACAAAGATCTATGAAACATTGATAAAAAATTTGTAAATAATAACAAACAATTGTAACATTAACTTCCATTTCGCAAAATTAAAAGGATATTAAAGTAAATAATATCATTATTGTAATAAACTGCTATATTTGTGTGATCGTTTGTAGTAAATACGTAACTTTTAATAAGCAACATTTCACTGAAAGCAAGCTTTACTTGCAAACAATCAAAAGAGCTATTAACAACAGATATGTGTGAAATGAAAATAACGTCAATATGGTTTGGCCCAAATTTCAGTTAGTTCTAAAAGCCCTACACGAGCATTTAACAACTGTTTCGCGTATTCATCAATTCAAACAGTAATTGCATCCAATAGTAGCAAAGTAAAAATGCGCTCGGATTCAAAGCGACGTGGTTCAACTCGCACGCGCGATTAATCCGGACTGACATGTTCTTTTTAGAAGATATGTTTGGCATTTAATTGCTTTCGATGGTTAAAAAGAGAGCAAAGAATAATAAGCCATTTGCTAAATGCTACGAAAATACTATTTTTTATTACAGGACCGCATTCAAAAGATTAATCATTTGTAGCTCAATTATATTCTTTTTCTGTAGATTTGGAACTCGATGAGTTGTAGGTTAATGTGAGGAGACTTCATAGAGTTTTTATGGAAGAGTCGGCTGTTATTCAATGGTATCAAAGGATCAAAATGTATATTAGAATTACTTACGATTATTTTTAACCTATTAAAATTTACATTATATCTCTCCTAATAGGTCACTGTATAACGTATGTCCTATGTGCACAAAATATTTATTGGATTTTCTCTTACTATAAAATGTAATGACTAACTAGTTATTATAAATTACCAATCAATACTTAACTAAACTATTATTTGGAGTGGCCCATTATTCTCTACCAAACACAAATTTCTTTGAATGCCCCAAACAAGGATGGAATTTTATATTAATTCAGTTTTTCGTAAACATACCGACTTAATTTTTCTTGATTTTGGGATAACCAGCCACTATGATAAACCTTCCTAGTCAGTAAAGTCCGAAAACCGTCTATAGGAAGAGGCTACGACTAGTTTGGTGGATTATGGCTTTTGAAAACAACTAGTTTTTGGTTCCTTTTAGTAATGACATGATGCAAGGTCTGTTCAAAACATGACGTCCTTATTAGCATGATGTTTGTGGATAATTTGAAGCAATTTGGAAAGGAATCAATATCGGTCAGACTATTAAAAGCTTCAATCTTCCCACAAAAGTTTGGAATATATCCCTGTTAGAAACTGCGCTCCAGACAAGGGTTATATCTGCAAATTTCGCTTGAGAGTGTTTGAGACACTTTCGTAACAAACATTTTCTTTTGGCATGTTCCTAACGTCTGCTATCTCTCTCACTTTAATTCTGCGGTCGTCTAGCACCATTTAGTAAACTTTGGCGATGTTTTTGTGGTATTTGCAGTTTTTGGACATCTCGAACGTTGATAATCTTCCAAGCTATTACAGCCACGTTTAAATTTAGCTGCGCAAAAATGTACTGTGGTAAATGATGGTGGGGAAAAGGTTTGAGACTATTAACATAGAAGACAGATCGACGACAGATGCGATACACACTCTCTTCATAGACTTTAGACAGGCCTTTGACTCTATTCAAAGAAACAACTCTCTTTAATATAGCGTTAGAGGTCAGCGGGATCAAAGGATCTTTAGCCTGTTCTTCGACACAACTATTAGCATATGTAGACGACACAGTACTTATGGGGAGAGACAAGGGAAGTCTGGAAAAAGCTATAAAAGTCATAGCAAAGAAAGCAAATCAGAGAGGGTAAGCAATTAATCCATGAAAAACAAAATACCTAAAATGCACTAGAAAAGATAATAACAAAATATAAGATATGAAAATAGGAAATAGGTCGATAGAGATATTAAAGCCCTGAAAGTAAGAAACTGGAGGGAAATATAAAAAATAAAAAAGAAATAAAATAAAAAAAAAACTGCGGTCAATTAGTAAAATGAATTTTTATTCCAGACTTTTAATACGGTTTTTTAGCATCTGGAAAAATATTTGTCAAAGATGGAATCATCAGAATTTCTCTCATTTCTATAAAAGGTACGAAAGCGAAGAAAATAACGGAAAATCTTGGTATTATTATTGAATAAGAAGCTTACACCAATCCTGTTATTTAAGACAAATTGTAGTAGAGAAAAAATTTATGAGTCAGTCGCTGGTTCTCTTATGCATTTTCTCTCGTTAAAACTTTTAAATTGAGCTTTATGCTTGTAAGCTTTCTAAAAGAAAAGTTGAAAGACTCTCGTGGATAATTTTAATTACAATAATAGTTATATTAACTATTCTGCTTAACACAATAAAAGCGCTGAAAGAGAAAGAAAAGGATTTTTAAGCAAAAAGAATTTCTCAAGTAATTAAAATTATCCAGTATTTTTCAACACTTGCAATATATATATATATATATATATATATATATATATATATATATATATATATATATATTTATATATATATAAACTATAAATATTTGCTGCAAACCCAATATTTATAGTTTATTTCTTAACGTTGTCAGCAAAGACTTCTTGTCTTTCTATACCTGTATAAGCTGACAGCACGGCACTAGATACGTTTTGTATCATCTCTTACATCTTGTTATATATATTTATATCTATTTATATCGCAGCAACCAGGTGTCTTTTAAAGTGTTAGAAATTCTAACCGACATCATTTTAGTTCAAAACTGAAATTATTACTTTTGACAGTATGGCACTAGATACGTTATGTATCATCTTTAACATTTTGTTATATATGTATATATATATATATATATATATATATATATATATATGAATAATTGTATAGTGACTGGTTCAATATAACGTGAAGTCAATAGTGGAGTTGCAGTCAATGTTATGGCCAATGTAAATAAAGAAAACTCTTTTATTTTTGTCAAGCTTTCGAATTTATTTAATTCTTTTTCAGGACATCTATAGTGAAGAAAAAATTTTTTATATAATAAAAATTTTTTTTATAATGTTTTATATGTATTAATATATATTAATAGAAAATCAGATATAGAAGGGCTGAGTAATATTTATTGTTACATTCTATCATTTCAAAAATTAATATAAATAAATTTAACATATATATTTAACTTATAAATATAAAAAACTTTTAATAAATTAAAACAGGATTACAAACATAAAGATTAATATAATATTAAAATAAACAAAAATAAAAACATAAAAAATAACAACTTTCATTAAATTTAACATTTACAAAAAATTTTTTATAAAAATTTTTGAAATTAAAGTTCTGTATTTCACGAATATAGTAAGTTACTTGATATAATAATAAAATCTAAATAAATTAATCATTACAATGTTTTGCTTTCCTACTGTGTTAAAATAAATACCATAGATACATAAAAAAACATACATATATAAAAAAGAAATTGAAGACATATTAAAAGTCAATCAAATAATAAGTTTTAAACGTATATGTTTTTATGTATTTTAATAGTATGATTTACTTTAATTTTATCAAACAGAATTTGCAGCTTCTTTCATAACCTCACGTATTAGTAAGTTATCACATATAAAACATTATAAAAAAAATTTTTATTATATAAAAAATTTTTTCTTCACTATAGATGTCCTGAAAAAGAATTAAATAAATTCGAAAGCTTGACAAAAATAAAAGAGTTTTCTTTATTTACATTGGCCATAACATTGACTGCAACTCCACTATTGACTTCAGGTTATATATATATATATATATATATATATATATATATATATATATATATACACCTTGGATGCTGCAATATAAATAGATATAAATATCATTCAACCTATATCAGGGCAAAACCAAACTATAAGTATGTATAATAACATCCATTAAATAGTGGAGAAATACTGTTATTTTTGAGGTTTCTAATGTGATGTCGTTAATTTTACGAATTATAATCGATTATCTGTCAATTCGGCTGACAAGTAAAACGCCATCTAAAACCAATTAGTTAACAGAAGTTGACATTTACGTTCAGTAAACACAAAATGTGATCGAATTTTGCTTAAAATCGACGAAAAAACGCGTAAAAAGTGTAAAAAAAGTGTAAAACAGTGCAAAATGATCGTTAAACCCTAAAAATCACTACATAGTATAAAACAAAGTCGCTTTCTCTGTCCCTATGTCCCTTTGTATGCTTAAATCTCTAAAACTAGGTACGCAACGGATTTTGATGCTTTTTTTTATAGATAGAGTGTTTCAAAAGAAAGGTTTATATGTATAATAACATCCATTAAATAGTGGAGAAATACTGTTATTTTTGAGGTTTCTAATGTGATGTCGTTAATTATCAATTTTTTTCCGCTTACATTGCAAACGCAGGCTGAACCCTACGATATTTATCAAAATAATGTACTAATTATTTGTACACATTGAAAAGGTCTACAGAAAACTCAGCGATGATATATGTCTATCTCTTATGGATATTCCACAATAACATTTTTTTGTCATTTACTTTTTACGACAAATAATGGCTAATTTTCGAAGCGATTTTAACCAATACAGCATTGATCCTTATCCAATTAAATAGCTTAAATACATTATTGAATTAATATAGATCTATATGGTCCTTTACAGCACAAGATTTAAATGATTATTTTAAAATTTAAAATTGCGGGACGTAGCGCTTGTGGTGGTACTGGCCGGTCGGGGCGGCGGCAGCGTGCCTATAACTAGCGGGTCGGTGGCCGCGATTTTCCCTATAGCACCTTGAATTTTGCAGCGATCGGACGCGTTTATTATGAAATTAATCATTATGACGCTACCCTAAGGTGGCGCAGTTGAGATGTTATAAATTTACACCTGTAATTCTTACTTAACTAAGTACTATGATGCCACCGTAAGGTGGCGCAGTTGATATCTCATATATTTAAAAGAGCAAAACTTACTTACCTAAGAACTATGACGCCACCATCGGGTGGTGAAGTTAATATATAATATACCTAACCGATAAATTACAAAGTACTATAAATAATAGTAAAAACGGGTAACTAACGAGAAAATATGATAAAAAATCCAAAAAATTAATTGTAAAAATTAAAAAAAAAAATGGAAAAAACAATAGTGTTAGGCGGTGCAAAGTTCGCCGGGTCCGCTAGTATATATATATATTGAAATGGATCCTCCTTCCGGAACACCCTCTCTCAATAAAGTTATCGGTCGTGGATTCCAAAATTTTTAAATTGATTGTCCTAAAATAAATTATAGAAATTATAAATATAAAAAAAAATTATCTTCTTTTGAATCTTTCTTCTTCCAATACTCAGCTCTTTCTCTATACCTTCTTCTTCCAACAATTTTCCAACTCCTTCTTGCTGCTGCCTTTCTATTTATCTATTACCTTTCTGCTGCTCAGCTCTTTCTCTATACCTTCCTCTTCCTATAATTTTATAACTCTGACCTCTCTGTATACTCTCATCCAATTCCAATTACTTTTTATTTATTTATAAACTCTTCTTATTATATCTTTCTTATATTCTTTTTATTTCAATTTAAATCTCGTTATATCTTACTATTTTAATCAAATTCTATGTATTTTTATAAACTTTTTATTTTCAATGACTTTTTAAAAATTACAATCTTTTGACAATTCAATCCATAATATTTATATCTATTTATATGGCAGCATCCAAGGTGTCTTTTAAAGTGTTAGAAATTTCTAACCGACACCATTTCAGTTCAAAACTGAAATTATTACTATTGACAGTATGGCATTAGATACTTAATGTATCATCTTTGGACATTTTTAGACTGTCACAAAACGCTCTGTTCGTTATATATACATATATAACAAAATGTTAAAGATGATACATAACGTATCTAGTGCCATACTGTCAAAAGTAATAATTTCAGTTTTGAACTAAAATGATGTCGGTTAGAATTTCTAACACTTTAAAAGACACCTGGTTGCTGCGATATAAATAGATATAAATATATATAACAAGATGTAAGAGATGATACAAAACGTATCTAGTGCCGTGCTGTCAATAATAAATCCAGTTTTAAACTGGATTGGTGTTTGGTTAGATTTTCTAACTCAAGACACCGGTAGATGCTGCGACATAACTATAAGGATATTAATCAGCTTATACAAGGGCAAAACCAACTACAGACACCGTGTTTCGCTCTTACATCTTACATCTTGTTATATAAGACTGTCACAAACGCTCTGCTCGTTATATATATATATATATATATATATAGAGGTTGGATAACAGCGCGTTATAATAAAACAGATTATCTTTTCTTTTCTTAGGTAACTATCGGGAAAGCGCTAACAAAATCAGGAGGCTGTGAACGAAGTAAGAAACTTTAATCCAAATAGCGAATATTTCGGCAACTTATTTTTGCCTTCATCAGCGCCTATAATGGAAAATACAATAAAGTGTTAGTGAGTACAAAGAAATATTTCTTTTTGATGGATAATCTTACCAGGAAAACGTTCTTTGTGCTCCTGTTAGGTCCTACATAACAACATGAGGATTACAGTGTTAATAAAATATTTGTAAAAATTGACAAATATAAGAGAACAATAAAATAATGTTACAAAAATTCTTTCTTTGTTGGAATAAACCCAGAAAACCGCCAGTTCAAAATTAGAAGTAGAAAAGCTTCTTTGTTAAGATGGTTGACAGAAAGACATGTCATTTCTTCTTTAGGGAGTAAGTAGAACATTCCAGAAAAATTTCAGGCAATTTCTCGATAGCAAAGTACTGGAACCTTATGCTGTAAAAGGCCAAACTTTTGAAGTCGCATACAATTTACAATTAACTCAAATACAGTTGATTCAGAAATTTGTAACAAAACAACCCAAATTATAAAAACGAAAACCAAAGTGTATTACTTCAGGTGCTGGTGTTATTTTTCTTATAATGAAGAAAAAGTAACAGGTTGTCCTGGATCTCATGATGTGGAAGGCCAAATTAGACGTCACTTCACAAAAGTGACACAAAAAATAAACCTACCATCACTGCTTTGAGCCAAAATGTTAATAATACTTCTCATTCTATTGACTATGACAATGTTAAAATCCTGGAAACCGAAAACAATCAATTCAAACGGAATTTCGTCGAAATGGTTTACATCAATAATTGTGTCTCTCCAATGAATACAAAGAAGGACGTAGAAGGATTAAGTACTATCTACACCTACCTTCTCCACCAAAACATCACAAGTAAGAAAAAAGATGCCAACACCTGAAAAAGACATTCGTTTTTCGGTTTTGTTTGTGTTTGTTTATTTTATTTATTTTGTAACATAACCATGTTTTATTTCATGGGTCAATACTGTCAATCAATTGAAATATGACGTGACGTCTAAGTTGGCCTTCCACATCATGAGATCCAGGACTGCCTGTTACACTTTCTTCATTATAAGAAAAATAACACCAGCACCTGAAGTAATACACTTTGGTTTTCGTTTTTATAATTCGGGTTGTTTTGTTACAAATTTCTGAATCAACTGTATTTGAGTTAATTGTAAAATGTATGCGACTTCAAAAGTTTGGCCTTTTACAGCATAAGGTTCCAGTACTTTGCTATCGAGAAATTGCCTGAAATTTTTCTGGAATGTTCTACTTACTCCCTAAAGAAGAAATGACATGTCTTTCTGTCAACCATCTTAACAAAGAAGCTTTTCTACTTCTAATTTGAACTGGCGGTTTTCTGGGTTTATTCCAACAAAGAAAGAATTTTTGTAACATTATTTTATTGTTCTCTTATATTTGTCAATTTTTACAAATATTTTATTAACACTGTAATCCTCATGTTGTTATGTAGGACCTAACAGGAGCACAAAGAACGTTTTCCTGGTAAGATTATCCATCAAAAAGAAATATTTCTTTGTACTCACTAACACTTTATTGTATTTTCCATTATAGGCGCTGATGAAGGCAAAAATAAGTTGCCGAAATATTCGCTATTTGGATTAAAGTTTCTTACTTCGTTCACGGCTTTTACTACCTGCCACCGAACCTCCTGATTTTGTTAGCGCTTTCCCGATAGTTACCTAAGAAAAGAAAAGATAATCTGTTTTATATATATGTATATATATATATAACAAACACAAACAACGAACGCTCACACAGGAGCCCTATCGTGATCCATTTTGCGTACATGCCCATTAATTACCCCATTTGTTTGTCATAAGTACGCATACTTGGCAACCTTTTTTGTTTATATATATATATATATATATATATATATATATATATATAAAATTGATCAAAAAGATAAAAATAATGTTTTTTTTTGTTGCAAATTGCTGGTAATTTATTAGACTTGAAAGTGGCCATAAACAAAATTGGACGCAGTAAACCGAAATCTATTCCAAATTAACATAGGGTGCGCTAAAATCCACACTAAATTGACCTTTTCATCACATTGGCAAAATTTCCACTAATCAAGAGATGTCGATTTTTATTGCTGATGGCATTTCCATTAATACAAACATTAATAAAATTTGTGTTGCAATTGTTTGTTTTGTTTGAATCAATGAATTTATGCAATACCTAAATAAATATCAATTTTAATAATTAATCAGTTGGTATGTAAAACTATGAATTAACAACGTGTGTGTATTTATATAAGCGCGTAAGAAGTTATGCTTCTTTGAAGTAACAAGATAAAAAGTGCTTCTTAAAATAAATAACACATACCGTTAACTAACCTAAAATTCTACACACGTACTTAGAGTAATATATAACAACTACTTTTATCACATATAATCACTTTATATTATCATTAAATTAATATATTGTTAATAAAGATCTCCACAATATATTATTTAGAAGAATTATTTATACATAATTAAAAAACAACATTTTATACTCAAATTATACTTAATATTTATTATCCTCAATTTATTACTATTCACATTTATGGCCTTATACTGTTTTTGTATCTATTTAGAGGCAAAATTGTCATTTAGAGTAGAGTTATCATAAAAAATTGGTAAATAACAATGAATATCAAGTAAATGTTAAAATTTTAATATGAATAATTAATAAACAAGCAAAATTAATAAAACAGATCAAAATTGCAGCATTAAAACGCAAAAAAAGTAGTGTCGGTTTTTCGTGACGGTATGTGCTCGATTTTACGTGACTGTTTGCGCGCGCATCGTCACAATTTACTTTTTTATAAGTCATCTAAAGAGGTATAAGAATAAAAAAAACGGGTGTGGCAGTCAGTGGGACTGCCGGCAGAAGTTATACTTCTATGCACGTGACCGGATTCATAAATTTGTATGTGAATGGTTTAGCAAAATCAGTATATGATATTCGTGTTCAGCGACCCCAAAAACCTTCTAGTACACTCATTTTGTATCAAATTTGCATAAAATTCCTGGAGACGAGGTCCTTCTTAAGCACTAGGTGTTTTGGAGACTATCACCATTATCATATTCGTATTTAGCGACCCAAAAAACCGCCGAGTACCTAGTGTGCACTGATTTTGTACAGAATTTATATAAAACTCCAGAAGTAGAGGTAAATACCCTAGGCGGCAAGTGCCGCGGAGACTTTCGACATCATGATATTCGTGTTCAGCGACCCCAAAGACCGCGAGTACATAAATTAAACCCATTTTCAGCAATACTTACCGAGTTTTCGAATGCAGAAATGCAATTTCCCATTTTTACATTATGACAAATAGCGACAAATTTCCTGATGTTCTAACCAACCCAATGCAAAAAACGCTTTACGATCCATCTTACGTTACAAAATTCGGAGGTTTTGCTGATATTAGTGCTTTATTTCCTCGACTATTCATAAAAACTCTGTTTATGTAGCCAACAACCTCAAAAGCATAGTGCACGATATACTGCAACCATGTGACGGTATTATAGACTACAATACTGTACTCATTACTGAATATTATTATTAATATAAAATACTAAACTCAATATGTTAACTTACGTGACAGAATTATAAAATAAGTTAACAAACACAATGTGATACGTCACTATGATATTCAAAACATTAGCTCAGACTGTTTTTTGTATATCTATCTTTTTTCAATGTACCGAATGTTTAAACGGTATTTAAAGGACTTATATTTATGACTAATAACATGTAGTAAATATTATATCTTAGTTTTTAGCGACCAATATACCTTATATGTGCTTCTGTCTCTCTCTTACTCACACCATTACATATGTAATGATTTTTCCCATTTAACTCTACACAATTTATTTCCTCCGAGTGCACGAATAGAAGTATAACTTCAAAAAACCGAAAAACATTCGTTGAGCATCTTGACAGGTATTTTGGATTTTTTGGTTCCAGAAACATCTTTTAAGTGTCTTAAAGAACCCACAAGAATTCAATGTTAATATGCAAATGCTAAATTATGCCACAAGCCTTCCTAATTCTTCTTTAGGTTCTAATAACTCTATAAAATTTCTACGTCTTCTGTACGATATATACTTTATTTTACGCTAAAAAACTTTTTTTGAGTTCGTGTTACTTTTTTTACAATTAGTTTCTCTAAACTCTAAACAGAGTGTCTTACAAATCTATCACTGAAGCAAAATTTTAAAGTTAATTGATTTTATATAAAAATATCATTCTTGCGATTGTTGCTAACATGCATGATTAAAAAGTGCCTATAGGTTAACAAGAACTGAGTCTCTAAAAACATGTCGATCTTACAGAACATCTTGGAATTTCTAAGGGTCGGACCAACCTAATCCATGAGGCAACCTACAGATATGTCTCCAAAACTTAAATAATAAGCCCTAAATTATTATACTGATGGCTCTAAATCACCACAATAAATAAGTATATAGGTATATAGTATACAGGACCTAATATTAGGGTCTCAATAGCCCCTGGAAGCAATACTACAATCTTCTAAGCGGAGATTTTAGTAATTAACTTTTGTGTTCAAGTGTACATGCAGAAACGGCTTAATTCAGCCAAAATATCGCCTCCGATAGCCAGGTTGCTTTGAAAGCTCTACAACCTACCACATTCGAGTCCAAAACAGTTTGAAACTACAGTCTCTTAAACAAAACACAACAAAGTAACTTTGTGTAGTAATGGCAGGAAATCTCAAAGGACACTGTCCACTGAGGTATCATCTCTTTAAAATGGATGTGTGCAGATGAAACGTGGTCTTCCACCTTCGTAGTTGGTGGAAAAGAGACATTCGAGACCTGAAACTCCTCCTGGATAAAAAAAGCAAATATAGTAGCCAGAAAGATCCTAGGCATTCTACCCAACATTAGGGTAGTCATCCCTCTACGGAGCTCCAGTGCAGCACTCCACAGTTAAAATTCAAAAACAAAAGAACAAACTGGAGGGCCTCCAATGAAAAATGTTGTTGAGGATGCTATCTGGCTATCGAATGATCTTAATAGCGGCAGCACAAGTTATTGCAAGTATAATACCAACTGTTCTTCTCGTCGTGTAGGAAAAGCTAAATAGAGACGAACACACTTTCTTCGTATGCCAGAAATATTACAGAGAGAGGTTGAAAGCAGAAGCCAAAATGGTATACACGTGTCTGTATGTCACAGCCACTTTTTCTTTATACTTTAAGAACTATACTGTTGAAACTTGGTAAGAGATGTATTCTGTGAACCATCTTTAAAGTGATACTAAAAAATTTTTTTCATCAAACCCATACTTGTGGGGTATCTATGGTTATGGACCTCTTATACGGAACCGTTCATGGGCAAGTTCGACTCGCACTTGGCCGTTTTTTTTACAATTTTCCAGTTTTTTTTTCATTCTTTAAATAAATAGTTGTGCTACTATTAATTGGCAAATAAACACCAAATTGCTTTTTAGAAAGTATATTGTTAATAGATTCCTTTTAGTTCCAAGACGTTTTAAAATAACTTGGCAGAAAATTACCTTCGACTTCGAGTATCTAGTAAAAACACATTTATTTCTCTAACCAGGACATTAATTTGGGGTAATTTATGTATAAAATAAACCTGGTAAAATTGCTTGAGACAGTTTTCCTCTTAGAGAAAGCGTGTTTACATCCGAAAACGGTTTTCCAACTCATCCAAATCGGATTTCACTTGTTTTTCTAACTGTCAACTTCCCACACATATATTTTCGTTACATTAAACCGAAAACCACTCTTTTCTTACCCTATACGTTGCGCTTTCCCCGGCAACTTCGAATATTAAAATCATTTTACCACAATATCAGAGAAGTTACGAAATCTTTATTTATATACCAAAGGGAGGAAAAACGAAAAGCTTGGCATAAATCCAGAATTAAATGTTTTTAGAATACTAAATTTGACTAGGTAATTTTATTTGAGATATTTACTTATACAGTAGGATATTTTCATTTTAGTACATAAAGTCGGTGCTCTAAGAAAAACAAACAAATCCTCCTGAGAATACAAATATTAACTACAATCACCCTCTATGCGGTTGCTACCAAAATGTTTATATTTCTCTCCAATTCTGTTGCGAATAGAGAATTACACGGGGTATAATCGCGAACAATTTTGTTTACGTAAACATGAACTCCTATTTGTGCTGGAGCCAAACCTTTTCCAGGTGAATGTTTGTATATTCGTCATTAAAACAATCGTTAGTGAGTATACAAACATCAGGTTTAAAATGTAAACAAATACAGGGATAATTCAAGAACAAAGTTCTGTTTATAATCCGATCCATCGGTTATAGCTATCGCAAGGGAGTCAACCATAAGAAGATCAAATATCCAGATTTATCTGAATTCATTATTGGAGTCAGGATTATAATCGTTAATGTAACACAAATCGTATATACACAGATACATGATTTTGAGAGCGTTATATAGTTTCAAGTTAGGTAGTTCTTCCTTTTCTATTTCGTATTACCCTAGGTATTTGACCCTAGAATTACTTAATGCGATGCATTCTGAGAGTATGTGTATTGAGGTTCTATCCTCTACCTCACAGAATCTTTAGTTTGCTTCATCTACCAATCCTAGTTTCTTCATGTGTCCTCTTAATCGGCAATGCCCGGTTAGTATTCCTGTTATAATTCGGAGGTTCTTCTTACTAAGGTTAAGACATCTATGAGATCTCTTCTGGTTATAGTTTCCCAGGAGCGTCTTCGATTGTTTTAGTCCTTCTAGATCATTCCAGTACTTGGATTTTTCGCTATCCATTTTCTTCCTTAGTTTTTCTAAGATTGTACTACTGCTGATTCCACAGAATGGTTCTGGTCCCAGGTATGGGGTTTCAGCACTTTCTTTTGTCAGCTTGTCTGCTGTTTCGTTTCCTTCTATTCCTATGTGTCCTGGAACCCATGGGAGGTAACAGTGTTATTCTGTCCTAGTTCGTTTACTTTGCCTAGGCATTCCCAGAACATCTTTGAACTGATTGTATCTGAGTTCAGAGCTTTGATGGCTGCTGGACTATCTGACGTGATCACAATCTTCTGTCTACAGTTACCTGAAGTTGGGAATTGCCTTTATCAGCGAATAATCTTAAATTCTGCTGTTAGTTACTATTATTGTGAATGTACTATATCCTGTAAATAATAACTGCCTGAACCGAAAGGTTTATTACTCCGAGCCGATTGTTAAGATACTATAAAAAAATGTTGTTTAGATTTTATGGAATCTTATTCCACGAATTTCTGACATATTTATTCAAATTAAAGAAAGATAACATGAAAGATAAATAAAAAAAAAAACATTATCCAACAGTTAAGAACACTCTAGAAACACGAGATACTCGAGAAGGATTATATAAAAAACTAGCTGTACCCGGCGCGCGTTGCTACGCCAGCAACTAAAATAAATTTAAGAAAAATAAAAGAGAAAAAGAAATAGAGAAGGAAAGAAAGTTTATAGTTTTGTTTTACTTATCGCACCAAAAATATATTTTTCGAACTTATATTTATACGAATTCGTGTAGATATCTATTAATCAGTATTGAATTTAATACATGGAAGCGCCATCTGGTGGTAACTTCCATTAATACGAATATCATATTCATCTTACCCGTTAAAAATACATTATCATACGGATTTTCCTGACAATAGGTTGAACGGGACAGAAGTTGCTAGTCTGCAGCGCCACCTAGTGGCGAGTGGCATCAATAAGCATATCATACAAACCTTCTCCGTGGAAAAATACATATACATACTAATTTTCATGACAATCGGTTGAACGGGACAGAAGTTGCTACTCTGCAGCACCACCTGGTGGCGAGTGGCATTAGTGAGCATATCATAACAAGCCTTTTCCGTGGAAAAATACATATACATACCAATTTTCATGACAATCGGTTGAACGGGGCAGAAGTTGCTGGTCTGCAGCGCCACCTGGTGGCGAGTGGCATCAATGAGCATATCATACAAACCTTCTCCGTGGAAAAATACATACACATACCAATTTTCATAATAATCGGTCCAGTAGTTTTTGAGTTCATTGAGTACATACAGACATACAGACAAACATTCATTTTTATATATATAGTCGCGTCAAAGTAGGTTTTCACTTCCAACTTTGGTCGGAAAGGTCCGATCGGGCTCATTTTTTTTTGAAATGTTCATTGAGACCTTAGCTTCAAAGTTGTATAAAATCCGGATGCCGCTCGGCCCCCTCCCCCCCCCCAAATTCGACCCAAGTTGGGGGGTTTTCAAGATGGTATATACATGATGAGACTGCCCTCCCAACCCGGCCAGAAATGTGCTCGGCCTGCCATACTGGGTCAGGGGGATTCTGAAGGGCGGGGTTCTCATTTCTGTCAAAAATTAAGGCTTTTTAACCCTTTAGGGCCGTATAAAAAGAGGCCCATGGGGTCTCAAAATTATGATTACGCAGGATTGAATTTCAGTGTACAGAATTGGTACGATCAAGTATTACAAGGCTACCAACCCTTTCTTTGAGCAGCCTGCGATTCTGTGACCCACCCCGGGGTGGACAAAAGGGGTGCCGTGGCCCAAAAAATGTGATTTGATTGAATTCGATACCAACGTGAAACTCTCTTCCGGATCCAGGTATGGACGGGAGGCGTTCCAAGGGAGCTCAAATTGAAATTTTCGTAAAACTCCCTTATCTCATACAAACTTGATGTTGGGGGTTTGTAGGGGTGTACTTTTGGGTTGCCCTATAAATTGAACCGATTTTTTATAATAAATTGTTAATCAATCAGCTGTAAATTGAACTGATTTTTATAAGAAACGGCGATAATATTGCACCACTTTAAATTGAAATTAGATTGAAAATGTATTTAAAAGTAATAAATCCGTAGAAAAGAAATATAAATATGTTTTAATGGGTTAAAAAGCCTTAATTTTCGACAGAAATGAGAACCCCGCCCTTCGGAATCCGCCTGACCCAATATTGCAGTCCAAACACATTTCTGTAGATATCTCATATTTTGGACCCTTGGAGGCTTTTCTAGACGCCCCTGGGTAGGTCGAAAAAGCGACCTGACCGAACAAATGGATGGAGGGGACTTCAAAACCCCTGAGTGGAACATTTAGCCGGGTTGGAAGGGCAGTCTTATCACGAAAACCCCCCCACCATGGGGTGAATTTGGGGGGGGGGCGAGCGGCATCCAGATTTTATACAACTTTGAAGCTAAGGTCTCAATGAATATTTAAAAAAAAAATGAGCTCGATCGGACCTTTCCGACCCAAGTTTTAAGTTTTTGGGTTTTTAGGTCTACTTTGACGCGACTAATAAGTGTAGATAGATAGATATACGTAAATATTTTTCACTAACAGGAATTTTTATACATCGATAAAAAACATTGTTAATTTATGTAAAAATACACAATAATATTTTTTTTTTAACTGATTTAATGACCAGAAAAACAAAACTAATTTACATTGAATTCAACGTGAAATGTAAACGAAAAGATACAATTTAATTTCCATACTAATGAGACAAATAAAAATATGCAAAAGAGAAACTTCGCATCTTACAAACGAAAACAACTTCAGCAATCAGTATCTGAAAGTTTTTTCATAAAAATCCACTCAAGCGACGCGATTTGTCCATTAAAAGTTGGACAATTAATTCAGAATGCTTTTCGTACAGATACACCAATGGAGATGGTTTTCTATCTGGATCTCGGCACATAAATATTGTTGTTTGCCAAAGTGCACCATCAATTTTCAATGAGAAAGGTTAAGACAAGTCGCAACTTGCTTCCTATTGAGAAGCTATAACTCTTTCGTTTAGTCCTCCTCATGCGGAAATGCGATACTTTTTACGCTTTTCAGTCCAGATACAACTCCAATGGAAATACTTTTCAACTAATTTATATTAATTTTAGCTAACTTTAATTTGCTCTTTTTGGTGACTCTATTTTTTTATTAAAAAGTGTCTTATTAAAAAAGTTATTTACTGAATAAACAGCCAACTTTTAGAAGGTGAATACTCTAGAAAAAGATATAAAAGTCCAATCATAAAAATATAGTTAATAACCGAGGTTAAATGATTTCATTCCGATCGAGCGTCCATAAAAATAATTATCATTTGGGCGTAAATAATAAACAACACAATAATCTATCGCTATTATAGCGTCAAATGTATATATTGATTTATACAAAGTAAACCCAACAGAGTCTTGTTATGTTGCCAAACAAACCAGATATATGGGATTCAAAGATAAAAAAAACTTTTTTAGTCCTCCGTCCAGAAACAATACTATTAATTACTTCAAAATCGTCCGGAAAATGACATTTTCCGGCCTAGGCCGGCAAAGTAGCTTTTAGATTATCTAAAGAGATGGCGCTATGAGTTTAAATGTTAAGTAATCAAAAATACATAATGAATAATACAAATTTTAATTAAATTTATTTAAAAACAGCGTATAATATACTAAACTAATAACTTTTTCTATAATTCATTCACTTCTTATTTCAATCTCAGTAGACTATGCATTTTATTTCTTGGATTGGCACTTCAATTTGTTGGGTTGGTACCTACTGTCGAAATATTGACAGCACATTGTCAAAGGTAAAATTGTTGAAGATTCAATAACGAAATATTTGATGCTTTCTTAGATTCAATATACAATGCCAAAAAAAATAAGTACAGAAATTCACAACAGCATCGTTAGATGTTATGGTATGTTTAGGAAACAAGCTGTGAGAGTTTTTATTTAAATCAATTGGCCGAGGTTTTTCAAGTAAGTACGATTTTATGTGTATTTCTTTTAAATCAATGCTAGTCGCTAACATAAACTTATATATTTTGCATTAGATTAATTGAGAGAGGTTTTTGTAATGAATTTATAAATATGTATCACTTTTTTAAATAAAATTTATATTATTAAAAGAACACAATCATAACCTTTTTTGACAGATATCATAATAAATTATATACAATGTTGTCAGATTTCAAATTTCGAAATTATACATTTTTGTAACTATAATTTAATTCAAAATTTTGTTAAATATTTTTAAATCTCTTAAGTACCGTTGTGTAACTGAGGTATATTTTTTGAATCTAATTAATATGACAAACATTCTAAATGCTTAATTTTTTTAGATCAGTGTATCGATAATACGGAAGATTATTAAAGAAGGATTGAAAAATAATGAGAAAGTCGCAGATAAAGGATGTAAAACTGATACATTTGAGAAGTTTATTTAAAAAAAAGACTTACAGCGACAGATTTGGATGTACCATGCTAAAACTGAACATTTTACTTTAGACAAACTTTTGACTGATGCTAAACAAAATTTTGATTTTAAAGGGGGACGTACGACACTATACAAACTTATAAAATTAATGGGATACAAATTTAAAAAAGTAAATGGACGACATATTTTATGTGAACAACGACACGTTAAAATTAGAAAGATCGTTTTCATTCGGAAATATAAACAACTAAAAAGTCTTGCTGAGAGAGTTAGATTCGTGTACCTAGATGAAACATGGATCTACCAAAATGGTAGTTCAGTGCGTCAGTGGGTGCACGATTCTGACCTAAAAAGTAATCCAGCTCGTGTAAAATCCGAAGGAAAGCGATTTACTATTTTACACGCAGGGACTGATACTGGATTTTTGGAAGGATGTGACTTGTTACTAGACTCTTCGAATACAGACCTTGACTATCACAAAAGTATGAATGGTGACCTTTTTAAAAACTGGGTTGTTAATCAACTCATTCCTGCTCTATCTGTATTTTAAGAAAAATGTGTGGTGGTCATGGACAACGCGCCATACCATTCAGTTCAAATTAACAAACCACCCTCTTTTTCAGCGAAAAAAGCAATGATGCAGGAATGGTTGATTAACAATAACATTAGGATTGACACAAAAATGACAAAGAAACAACTGTACTCTATAATCTTACCTTATAAAACTGACGAAAAGACATATGTAGTGGATGAAATTTTAAAACAACGAGGACATGAAGTACTTCGACTACCACCATACCATTGTCACTACAATCCAATAGAACTAGCATGGGGGTTTACTAAGACATATTATAACAAACATATTACATCTAGTTATCTTGACCAGGAAAGAGTTAAAAAAACTTGGACAGAAGCATTGACTAAATGTACACCAGACATGTGGCAACATTTTTGTAGACAGACAGACGAACTTATTTTGGTAGATTGGACTACTTACATGGGAAACTGCTCACATGACAATATTCCTCCTTTAATTATTTCATTGGAGGAATCAGATTCTGACGATTCCGATTTTGGATTTGATAGTGACTCTGATTCTTCCAGTGAAATAATGGAAGAGGATTGATCATACAAATACACCGACAACATTTACATGTTACATCTAAATCTGCATCTGTATTTGTTTTTATTTGCTTTTATGTAATTTATTAAAATATTTTTTTCATTGTATCAGTTTGAAATGTCTAACAAATCTTAATTTTTCTGAAAAATTTCTGTTATAAAGAACATTATTAAAACATCAGCATATTTAAGTCAAATGCGAAACCACCTGGGGCGGACCAGGAAAATCAAATTTTTACTGGAGTATAGTTTCCTCAATTAACCCATTGGATGTGAAATTTTATTATCCTACAGCCACTAATACAATAATGTTACACTACGATGCCATTTGGATGTAAAATAGAAGACTTTAAAAAAGATGGATACCTATAGACTTTGAGTACTGTGTTTTTATGTTAAACTCAAAACTGATGAAATAATTTTTTTTACCACTGCTTGAATAATTTAAAAGTTTTATTATACATTTGTAAAAAGGATCTTTTACTATTGCTTGAGTAATTTAGAAGTTGTATTAAACGTTTTTATTAATATATGTATATGTGCTACATTTTGAATTTTACTTATATTATTTATTTGTAATAAAATGTAAATATAAAAGTATATTTTTCTACAAGCATGCGTAAAACAACACTTTTCCGCACGCATTGTAATTCAGAAAATATCTCTTTCTCTTTTTTTATTAAATGAATATGTCCTTCAATAACCTTTTGGAAAATTATTGTATTATTACTTTTATGTTGTTGTACCTACTACATACAAATAGTAAAAAAAAGATTATTTTGCATAAAAATAGAGATTTTTAAAATGTTTGTTCTTAAAAAAATCATAATTTATTAAAACACCTCTGTAAACGTTACTCAAAGCAACAACAAACTTTAATTGTCACAAATTAAAATTTTGTTACATTGTTAGGAGTTGAAAATAAAATTTAAAAAATGAATAAAGTATCTTTTTTATGCTTGTAGAAAAAATATTGATCCTAACTCTTGCGGGAAAGTATAACTTTCCGCACTTGATAGGATAATAACTATTTTCGTTCTAGATCAATAATATAATATGATAATTGACTATAAACAGGGATCTGTTCTGTGCAAAGGAATGTGTTATTTTGAATATCAGTCAAAATTCATGTGAATTTAAATAGACCATTCTTGGATATTAATAGTACCTACTTGCAGCGAAAACTGACGTATCTACTTTAGTACCTATTCAATTTAATATTAAATACATTGACTTATTTTCGGCAAGTTTTAAATTTGGTTTGCAGATTTAATTACTTAAGATATTTGTAATGAATACACATATTTTTATTGAAGACGTGACAACATCGTATTTACAATTAATAAGACCACAGAACAATATGAACAGACGTGTATTATACTGGGCGAATTTCATGTAACTAACAGAGCCTACTGAGATGGAAATAAAAAGTGAATGGCTTATAAATGTAAGCAGGATTCTAATTTACATTTAATTTCTCTCACAACTTGTATTATAAAATTTGACATTTATGTCAATTTACAACTACTTATCATTCGATTATGAAAATAGTTCATTGTCTCTGCTATTTTTATATAAACTTATTAGATTAATGTTAATATTTTCAATATAACAACTTTTACTGTGCTGCTTATTAGCACAGTATTTGTATGTATAAAAATTAAGGATATTGAAATCGATTATCAGAAAATCATTCCTTATTACTAATTCTTTTAATCGTGCAATAGATGTCAATAAACATCTAATCTTGTATGTCACAAAGTAAAAAGTTTTTGAACTTGTTGTGTTTGCAACATATGTTAATTAAAACACTAATAACTGCTGAACACGTATATTAAGTTTCAAACAAGTTATTATACAACTACATATAATATTAACATCCAATGTGGCGCTTATATCTACCCGAGGATCACGTCACACCAGCTGACAGTCTGTCGGCTGTCTTCTAGTCACTGGTCTTACTTTAGGTAGGACAAGCGGTCAACTCTTGAACATAACAGAACTTTTGAAAATATTAAAAATTAGTCGGACCAAAAGATAGTGTGTGTTACACGTCCGGAAAATGTTTTGCACGTCGTATTGTTTCGCCTCGGTGCTACGCACCTCGGCTACACAACTTTACTCGCTCTTGCAAAATGTCATTTTTCGTCCTTGTGTCACAAATAACTATTTTTAAAAACATTTTAAATGAAAAATGCACAAAAAAGCCAGAAATAAAATCTTTATTTTTTAAAAAAATTAAAAGCAATGGTTTATATCTTTGTAAAAGATTCGAATTGTAGATTTAATGACTAAGATTAAAACAGAGGGTAATTTGCCATTGGAGCCGACTTCAAGGAAATCGAACTCAGATTCCTAGTTGCTTCTAATTTTTTTACGAAATAAAGATTAAATCACATTCCTTCTCCTTGAGAGAAAAAGCTTTTGGCTTTAGAGTGCGACAGTAACGGGCTAATTATTATATTTTTATGTTATAGGTACATCATTATTAACATATTAACTTAACTGTAGTGTTTATTCTGTTGATTTTTGTGGTATTTCCTGAAATATCTTCCACACTGATAACCAGACCTTAACCAAATTTCTATGGGACCACACGGACACTCTATTCTTTTGAATGCAAAAATAATTTTTCAAATCAGACTATAAATACCGGAGATATTCGGTAACATACATAAAAAAATATGGCCCAATTAAGAACCTCCCCTTTTTTTGAAGTCGGTTAAAAATACAAAAAAATTGATTTCGCAATTTGAATAAAAATTTGAACAAATCAGCTTCTTTCATCTATCTTTGTTTTGCGCAGTTTGCATTCAGTTTCCGCTAACTCGATTTAGATTATCGGTCCATCTGGTTAGTGGGCGTCCTCTGCTCCGGTGTGTTTCTTGTCTTGGCCTCGACTACGTCTTGTTTTTTAATCTAGCAACGTGTCTTGTCCAATTCCATTTTAGCGTCCTGATTCTTTTGATAACGTATGTTGTTTCATTTGGGATTCAGTCTCTAAGAGAGATACCCAACTTCCGCTACTCCATGGGTCTCTGAGTCACGCGAATCTTGTACATTTTTTGAGTTTTAATGTTTCGTGTCCATAAGTGAGAACAGGCAACACACACTTTTCTTTTGAGGCACATGGGTAGATCTGACTCAAAGACATAATTTAGTTTACCAAACCCTGCTCAAGTTACTCCGATGCGACGGGAGAGCCTAAATGTCTGGTTACCTCTACCTAACCGGATTTCATGTCCTATTTATACGACGTAGTCTGCTCTATGTACATGTCTGCGACAGAGATATTACGATTTAGCACCAGATTGGTCATTACGTGCGTCTTATTTCTGTTGTTCTTTAGTCCGACCACCATAGAGGCATGATATGATTTTTCCAACATTTTTTTTGCATTTTCTATACTAAAAGAACGATGTCGTCTGCGAATCTCAAATGGCTGCGCTTCTCTCCATTTATGTTGATACCATGTTCATTTCAATCCGCCCTCTTGCAAGTACCTATATTCTAGAAGTGTAGTGAATAGTTTTGGAGAGATAGTATCTCCTTGTAGTGCTCCTCGTTGTATACACAAGTTACTTGTTTCTTTTTTAGATAGTCTTAGTTTGACTATGTTGGTAGAGCGATGGTCTATTCGACATTTAGTCAATGCTTTTTATTGCTGATTTATAGTGTCAAATGCCTTTTCGTAATCTATAAATATCAGTACCAAAGGTTTATTGAAGTAAAACTTCTTTAGCGACACTAGGAGTAAAAAAGTTATTCTAACGGACGTGACGTCATTCTAATAACAGAAACCGGAAACAAAACCTAATACTGATTTTGCATGGGCGCCGGCAGCAGGGTGCAAGAGGGTGCGCTTGCACCCCCCTGCTATGAAAGAAAATACCCGAATTTACCAGAAAATTATATATTTTTTTAATTTTTTTATTAAATTATTGTTTGAATAAAAACTAAAGGCGTCGCGGTTGCTGTCCAAATCATTCTACATTCTATATATATATTAGATCATAATAGTGTGTAGATGCAGATGCACCCCCTGAAAATTATCCTGGCGGCGCTTATGCGATTTTGCCTCCTATATTAAATAAAATTAAATCTGTAATTGTATGAATTGACAGCTGATCATCTTGTCAATCGAAATACATTGTATAAATAGTTTTTTGTGTATAAAGTGTTTGTATTAAATATGAATAAACAATGTGGATTTATTAATAAAGAAAGTGATGAAAAAATATTGATTGAAAATGAGTGAATAGGTAGGTACTCTATATGCATAAATTTTATTTTTGGTGTGTAATTACACTATTTATACCTAATTATTTATACCTATTATTTATACCTAGCTATTTTCGTTTTATAGACTTAAAGAGCTAAAAAGAAAAAGAAATTGTGAACGTTAAAGGGGATATTATAAGCGCCAGAAAGATTTGAAGAAAAATGACAAAAATGAAAAAATGACGAGACAGCCACATTCATTATGATTTGATTAAGTAAGTTTATATACATACATACATATTATGATAGTAAATAATTGTTTATACGGAATCTTTACATTGAGTAAAGAAGCATGTTGCACGTTTTTGTTCATAAAATAATAATATTCAAAATATTTTAACACTTTCTTATACTTATTTTAGGTTTGGTTAGGTAGCTATAAAGGCCATAAAACCACTAGTCAAGATGGCTGATCTTTTACCACCAATAACAGATCCTTCGTAGACGTGAAGGAAACAAACTTAACTCAGGATTTTAAATTTTATGGAATATGCTATAAAATGCTACAAAATGAAATGGTTATCTAACTATCGAAGGCTCTTGTGTTGTGATGTATTACAATAAGGTAGATACAGCTACAAAATCACACATTCTAAATGTAATGTGTGTATATTTTTAATATTGTTTACCTATTATTGAAGAAAAACTTCTTTAGGCACGACTAGGGGTAGATTCTAACTGAAGATTCTGATGGAAGTAACTGTATAATTTCAGCTATGGGAGGAGTTTAAATTTCCGAAATTTATTTATGAAATTTTCAAACGGTTTCAAATACATTAATGGCATTTATAGACTAAAATCTATGTTTCACATTTTAGTTATCATAAACCTATTATTTCATATATAAAAAAAATAATGATAACTTTCAAATTCCTATTTCTAATGAATAATATAAATATAACATCTCATTTTTTTTGTAAAGTATATAGGCAATAAATATGATTGAATTGTAATTAAATATTTATTTTTCGATACGTACGTCAACAAGTTTTACTTCAATCGCGCGTAAAGGTTACACGCACACTCTTTTTTTTATTCATATTCGTATTAATATTATAAATCTGAAAGTTTGTTTGTGTCTTTCTCCGTCTTTCACGTCAAAACGGGACAACTGATAGGTGTAATTTTTTATGTGGACACAGTTAAAAGACTTGAGAGTGACTTTATGCCCCTTTCTATTTCCTCAGCATCATAAAATAGGGTTTTTCCAATTTTTAAGCAGAAAGTTAAACAGTATCCAAAAGTTGTTGAATAAGTGACAGAAAACATTAAAAATCATAAATATTATTCAACATTTTTTTAAAATTGGATAAAAGTGTTTTAATAAAAAATTTAAGAAGGGAAATATAAATATACGAAACAAATTGATTTGGGGAAATTTCTAAAATAAAATATTTACGACATTTCTTAATACTGATTCGAAACGTACCTACAAGTTAATCAGTGACTGCGAAAAAATATATTAAACGAAAAAAGTTATAAAGAAATAACTAAATTTTCTTTTTTTCTCTCTCGACTAAATTGTCCCTTCAATGTCAGCTTGATCCCGCATATCGCCTTTCCAGCGCTTTTCCACGGACTTAATTTCAGTGAATGTCACAACTGTATGGGGTTTATTTCATTCTAGAGTTACATCACGTAGTTGTTTCACAGAAAATACGTTGACGCGCCATATTTAGGAGCTAAGTTCGTGATATTTTCATTTCACGTTGTTGCTTATCGCTAACTTCATACAGACTGCAACTGTACGAAAACACGAAATTATGCAGCCAACTTACGTTTCTGCCTTAATCAATCTTAACGGCACAGGAGGGAATAAATTGTTTCCTCTAACATTACATTTCAGTAAAGAATATGTTATTAAGTTAGATAAGCTACTATTATCATTTTGAAACTTTTGGGACATTTTAGCAAACAGAGTGAACGGAGAAAGCGATAGAACAAACGCGTTACATGAGATATACTCAAATTCCTCGGGAGGGAAAAACGAACACTAACACAACAGTGTCCAGCTTATTATTTTACACATACGAGGGTTGGCTTTTAAATATATCACAACTAGCAATTGGATATCGTTAGCGAACTAATATATTTTATAATTATTTTATTGACGCTTTGTAAAATCTTTTATGTTTTATACAGTATTAATTCGCGATAAATTTGTTGCTCTCAACTGTTTTGTCACCAAAATTGTTCTGAGAACGTTTTTACAGCAAAATTATAAAATAATTTTAGAATAAGTTATAGAGCTATTTTATAAAAGTTTATAAAATACTTTTTATAGAGCATATTAGCTCTAAATTATACTTTGCTCTAAAAGCATTTTATAATGGTGCGTTTTTGGATTAATTTATCGCTATAAAAGCAATAATAAAACTGTTTTGTTACGAACAAATTTACTAATAATAAAATAGTTTTTTAATTGTTATTAATAAAAGTAAATTTCTTTTTGCAGCAGATTGGTATAAAAGCGAATAATTATAAAATTGTTGTTTTATAGTTTTACAAAAAACAGTTAAAAAGCAAATATGTTGCATAAGGAGGTCTTTTAACATTAATATGTTAACACAACAATAATTATAAAACTGTTATAAAATATCCATCATTTTTATTTAGTCTAATAATATTTTTTGTTTGCACGTACAAACAAAATGTCGTGCAGTAGCTGGAGAAAAATTAAAAGAAGTGGTTCATTTTACAGAAAACTTAAAAGTAAATATCATGGGATCGTAAGTGATCCACAGATAGAAAGCACTAGTTGCTCTAGCTCTAACAATCATTCATAGACCTTGAAGATTAGCAATCGACATGACTATACTCCAACAAAGGAGACTGATGGACTCAACATTAATTGCGTTTCTCATCACGCAATACGAGAAAAAGCGACATTATTATTAGGGTCTATATTTACCAATATACCTACACTTTATAAAATTGTAGGTAAAACATAATATGTTATTTACTTTTTTTACCGAGTACACCTCTGCCCAGACAAATCCTGTTTTATTTTTATAACAGCTACATATAGAGCATAATTGTACTGTGTTAAAAAAACCTTTTCATCGTGTAACTATTGGCGCTCGTAGTAACAGAGCTGTTGTAAAACAGTTTTATAAATGTTTTTAAAAATTCTTATTAGACATTTATAAATGTTCTTATAACTGTTTTATTATAGCAACAAACAACATCTATAGAGCATGTCTAACAGTCGATTTGTTTTATAATATGTGCCAATTCCATGCTTATAAGAGCTGTAAGAACATTGTGTAAGTGTTTATAAAACAGTGGTTGTTTTATAAAATACGTTCTGTAAACGTTCTAAAATCCATTATAAAACTTAAATTGTTAGTTAGGATCCCATCAAGATTAATGTTTTTTTGCATACCTTCAAATCAATTGGTAAAGTAGTTATTTCAATATTTAGTTGACACCTATAAAATCGCTGTTTTAAAGGCATCGCTGGCTTCTTCTGGATTTGCTTCCTACGCATTGAATTCTTGATCTCTGGAAACGTAAAGAAGTCATTGGTAGTTAGATCAAGTCTATAGGATCGATGGGCTAACAATTCGATATTTTGAAGCTCCATTAATTCGATTGTCTTTTGGGCATTGTGAGCAGTTGCTGCTGTAGGATAATTGGTCGTTATGTGTTGTTTGGTCCAAAGTAATCGTTCTTCGATCTTCGATTACCAAATTTTGACCCAAAACCTGTCGTCATGTATGCTAGTGAAACCTGGACGCTTACAAAAGAAACCGAAAGGAGACTAAGAATCTTTGAAAAAAAATTGCTACGCAAGATATTCCGACCGCTACGAATCCCATTAACAGAACAGTACCGAAGAAGAACCAACCAAGAAATAACGGAACTATATGGAGATTCAGACATCGTGAAGGAGATAAAAGCGAAGAGATTGCATGTACAGAGACACAACCAGAAGAAAGAGTAAGTACCAGTTGGACGAAGACCCCTAGGACGCCCTAGAATGAGGAGGCGAGATAACATACAAGCAGACCTACGAAGTATGGGGATTTAATATGTCCTAATTCTAATGGAAGATAGAGAACGATGGAGGCAAATAGTACAGTCGGCCAAGACCCACCTCGGGTTGTAGAGGCAAGCAGTAAGTAAGTAATTGACGCGAACCGCTTTTTGCTCTTCTGTGAGCAAATGAGGAATCCAAAGAAAAACCAACTTCGTAACACCCACGTCTTTATGTACGATCTTTTGTATCGAGGCCTTTGAAATGCCCAAGTTGCCTCTATCTCCCGATATGATTTTCTTAATATTTTTACCACAAGAACAACTTGTGAGTAAGTTAATTATTAAATCCAGGACCGGTTTCTGAATTTCTCCCTTTAATCAATGCGATTCGTATGTAAGGGATTTGGATTTGACTAAATAATAGGAACTATTTTTGCGATAAGATTATGAGTGATTCAATTGTTTCAATCAGAGGTGCACCCAGATATATCGAAGAGGCCGTAGGAAGATCTTGATACATGATTAAAATTTGTAGGTTTTAAAAAAAAAGAGTTCGTGCTACTTACTTAAAGAAAATTCAGAACCTTTCCAGAACCAATGAAGAACCTCCAGTGTAGATTGAATCCAATGGGAACGAGAATGAGAGAGTCAACTGAACCTTAGCTATTCAAAAGATAAGCGTACGGATTTTATAAATTAACAAAAAAATTTAATTATTAATTTTTAAATTGATATTTAAACTTGAAATAAAGACTTTAAACTAATGTTAGGTTTTAATTTTTGAAGTTCTTGTTTTTGGGAGAAATTGATTGCTTGGGCTACAATTCAGTTTTTCTTTATAAAAAATTTATGCTTGTTAAATTTTCGTAGCCTTCAGCAATTTTTAAAATAGGAAAATTACGAAGGTATATTTTCCATCTTGATGATACATGTTATAACTCTTACCACAGCGAAATACCGCCATCAAATTTTAGTTTGTCTCCGTAATAACCACCGGTAAAATTCCATGAGGTCCGTAATCGTAGTAGGATATGAGTTTCCTGGTCCAAATTTTCCTCTACAGGGTAGCCAAGTTACAGAATTTTTTTCTTCTACATTTTTAATTTTTTTTCGATTTTTTCAAACGGATTTATGTTTTTACTATTTTTATCATTTTTCGTTATTTTCCCAATAATTTTGTTATTCGCATTTTTGTGTATCATATATTCATAATTGTTATGCTGTTTTGGACGAAAACAAATCATAATTCATTGATCTTTATAAGAATAAAATGTTTATGTTTTTCACTTTTAAAACATTCCGTGAACTTCCACAAATAATTCAAACTCAAAATGAGCAAATTCAGTCTAGTTATTTAGCGAGACATACGAACAGCATAGATATAGCCGGAAAGGCACTGAAACTGACCACACTACTTTACTACTGTTTTTCAAGTGGGTTTTAAACCCTTTTAACTCTTTTTAAGAGCCACTTCTTATTCCGTTTTTCTGCCATCATTTTGTATCAGTGGAAAGTGGTTAGATTTGTTTAAAATACAAATCGTTCCTTAACCTACTCAAGTAAATTAACAAAAAGCTGTTTATAAAGAACATCTGGATACTAGAAACATTCGTTTTTAGGATTAATGAAAAGTATTTTAAGTGTATAATTATAAAAAAGAAAAATGGCCAGTAAATGTTTAATAAATTGTCTTTAGTCTGCAGTTTAGATACAGTTTGACTAATTTTCTGGTGTATTTACAAAATATTATTACTTGTTGAAAAAATATTTGTTAATAATTTTTTATTAAATAGATATGACAGCCCTGTATGAAATCTGCCCGTCCGAATTTTTACATATTCAGACCGTTCACTTTGTCCCATAAAATATCCATAAAATAAATTATCCGAATCTCCATTCCTGCTTTCCAACACAGAAACTGGGGATGAGATGTTCTCTTATTTCTCCTTTTACTCTATCTGAGTTACACGATTTAGACTTTTGGGAAAGTGGCTCTCTGATGCATTTTCCTCCTTATAAATAGGAGTTGCTCTTGTTTCTTAGATTTAGATAGCTCCTCCTATAGCTTGTTAGACGGCTTCCGAGGCTTTTCATTTTAACTGCCTGATTATTATTTTATCACAACGAAGAATGGTTAAGAGCTAAACTTGTGTGAAAATCTAATATAAACGTTAAGTTCATTACAGTTTGAGATCATTTCAACAAGAAATTTAAATTGCCAGAATTACAGTCTATTTACTCTAGCTAGAACATTTTAAATAATTAATTTAAACATAATCGCTAGCCAGATAAATAATGGTATTTAGTAAACATATAAATTAATTAAACAATCAACATCGGATTAAAACCTGAAATTTGTTATAAATGAAATATGAGATATTAAGCAATTTGACAGAAATAAATGGGGTTATTATTATAGTGTAACTTTTATTGCCAGTTTCAAACGTGGCAATGTTACAGAAAAATCGTCACAAAATGAGTAACGGAACTTCCCTTGACCTATCTATCTCTTGGTGCCCCTACTTCCGAATAAGCGAACTAACGCATGTCCTTTATGCGCTGCTCTCACTTTTAATAGACTAAGTATTATTAAAATGTTTGCTTCCAGGGTATCACAAGAAAGTCTAGAAACACAAATATGAAATAGAACAATCCTCAGCAAATTATTCAAAAGGACTCCTCCACTGAGACCTGTGAAACCACTTCCACGCACACCTAGGAAGTCTGCTAAGTGTATACTGTCTGTTACACAAACACCTGACCTTCGAAGACTCCTAACATCATCATTATAGCTACGCCCCGGAAGCTCATACCAGAAACAGCCAGCAAAGACTGGTACCTGATTGAAATATATCCAAACAGATCCACGAAGTTTCACCCATCGCGAATTGATGCAACCTTCGTGATTATTATTGTACATTTTACATTTTTATCTTATTAATTGTTTAATTTTAGTTGTCTACGTAAATAAACATTTTTTTTTAAATAAAAACATTCAACAAATCAGCTAAACTATAACGTTATGGATCAATATAATACTTACTGACACTAAGGTAAAACTGTGTGCCAATTTCATAAGGTTCCCAGATTAATCCTTTGTATCTAGTTTTCTCTCTGTTGGAACCGTAATCGGGAGGTGGTGTTTCTTTACCACCATGTGAAGGAGTATTTGGATCGCCACTTTTAGCAAAATTACTAAGAAAGTTGAGCATAGCTTCTGCAACTCCTAAATCTTGACGACTGAAATTTTGTGGAAAGTTTGGTAAACCTCCAACTAAAGGTAAACCTAGGAGGTAGGTTAGGTCTTCTCCACGAATGCTTCCTAAGCGCTAAAGTAAAAAGCAAATTATTAAAAATCCAGACATTTTTTTAATTTAAAAGTGTAAAATAATCACTTTTTATAAAAACATATCCAGTTTGTTTTTATTGACTTTCTAAAAGTAGATAAATTAAATCCAATAGAAGAGGAAAAGTGTGCTTGTGTAAATCTATGCAGAAAAGGGAGATGTGCAAGTTAGAGGCATTAAAAGGATGTCACATACTTTGAAAATTTGGGGAAGAATAGTTGAGAAGTGACAAATATCAGTGAAAAGCAATTTGGATTTATGTCTGGGAGAGTAACGACTTATGCTGCTTTTGATATGACAAGAATAATGAAGAAATCTCCTGAAATGCAGTGTGATATCCACACTGCGTTTATAGACTTAGGGAAAACGTATGACTGAGTGGCAAGGAAAAATGCAAAAGATGATGAGGGAACAAAAAACTTAAACCGAAATAAAAAGCAGGGTTGGAATTACGGAGGGATTTTGAGTGCATGTGGGGATTCATTAGGTCGGTAATGAGCTCCTATCTGTTTAGTATGGCGATGGATCTTATGGCTGAAGGGATAAAAGGTGAAGCCTCCATGGGATACAATGTATGCAAATGATATTGTGATTGTATGTTTTTGAAAAAGAGTCTGAAAGAAAAACTTGAGAAATGAAAAACAGCGCTTAAGAATCGAGGGTTGTGAGTAGATATTTGAGAGTGAGCCGGTCGAATACTGATTACATGACAACGAATAGACTTAAAATCAATCTGCAGGACCAACTGTTGCCAGCTATCCAAAGCTACAAATATTTAAGATCTGAGCTAGAAAACAATAAAGGGTTACAGAATAAGATGAATTATTTATAGAATAAAGTATAGCCAGACAAATTGGAGAAGAAAGAGTGAAGTTTTATGTGACAGAAATGTGAGTGTTAAAATATAAGGTAGTACAAGAGAGCTGTAAGACCAGCATTGACGTATAACTCTGAAAACTTATCAATAACAAAAGGGCAAGAGAGAAAGTTAGAAGTGAAGGAAATGAAGATGTTGCGTTTGATGTGCTGATTAAAGAGAAGAGATAGAGTAAAAGGTACAGTCAAAGTGGGACAGTTTGAGCAAGAAAATCTCTAAAAATAAGTTGATATTATTTGGACATACTTATGTAAGTAAAAGCGTAGATGACAGTGAGATTAAGAAGTAAGAGGAAGGGAGGAAGACTTTAGTTGAGATGGGTGGATATATTAAATGATGACTTGAAAGAAAAAAAAAATAGAGAAAAGAGGATGCATTAAATAAAGGCAGGTGGAAACAAATGTTACAGCAGGCTAACGCGGTGCCCAACTTGGGATTAGGTTGAGACAAAGATATATAGATAAAATGTTGAATAGAAGCTAAATGTGAGTTCATAATAAATGATGAAGATAAAAAAATTATTATCACAATCCATATATAAAAGCATTAATGGCAACTAGTTTCTAGTTAAACTTTTTTTTTTGGATTTTTATCTTCATCATTTATTGAGATATTAGCATAAAAATGATACTTACTTGCGGATAATCACTATCTTTTGTCTGATACCCAAAATGAAAGAAATACGTTTTTGCTCCCCTTCTGGCATGAAGATAAGCAACCCTAACTAGTGGTGAGACAGTATGTCCATCACTCAAAGCTTCCATAGTGGAATCTCGAATATTAATAGGATGTTGTATGGGTTTATCCCAATCAGTATACTCATTTTTCACAGCCGAAAATATTTCGTTTAAGTGGTACACATAAGCGTTTCGTATATAAGTCCTAAGTACACGATTTCTTTGATCCTCCTCGAAACCGTATTGGATATCGTTCGCACTAAAATCACTGTAACTTTCAGTTGTTGTTGTACCCAACATTACTTCGCACATTATAAAGTTTTCACTGGCGTGTTCCATAGCGTAAGCTGGATCTACAGAGAGAGAATCTGTTGGTAAAGACGGTGCTATGCGGGGCATGAAGCGGACTTTATCTAGATGAACATCCAGCAATGCTTGAAGAGGCCTAAATTGAAAGAAATTTTAGTTTCTAGTAATAAAATGGCTTAATGATTAATATTAGGATTACATTATTTCAATAAAACGTTAAACGTGTTAAAAAAAGTTATTACGAAAAAATGTTTATCTGTATGCAGAGAAGTTGAACAGCATTTGTTCATTAATTATATTCTTTTAATATTAAAACTAGCTCAATTCAAGTTTAAAATGTTACGTCATAAAGTTTAACCAAAGTTATTATTATTATTATTATTATTCTATTTAATAAGAAAAGAGGACCAAGACCTATCAAGCCAATATACAATACACAAAAATAGTTGCTACAATAACGAAAAACCAATAAGAATCTAGAATATAAATCTAAAGAAGTAGGAGTTTAATTTGTTTTTAAAGCAGTTAACTCTTTTAGAAATCAAGAATTCTATTATTTAGACATCTCTGTTTGTTTCGAGTTTAAAAAGCTTGCTTCGTCAGTTTGAATGAATGCCCTCGGATTTGATCAACAAAGTGAAAACGCTGCTTAAAGATTACCCAAATTGTATTTTATAATCCGGAAGGAAAGGATTAAGTCACTTTTGATGCGTCTTTCTTGCAACGATGTAAGTTTCGCCATAGACAGTCTTTCTTTATAAGTGATGAAAATGGCTAAAAGAGAGTCTGGTTACGCATATTTAAACCTCTTCCAACGTTTCTCGATCACGAACTAAATCCGTATGCCACGAAGGACCATCATATTTGCGGATAGGTCAAACAAAACACTTGTAGAGACTACAATAGGTTTCGAATAATGCTCTAGAAGGAAGTTGTTTTTTTTTTGGATTAGTAACAATTTAGAGTAATCTAGATAGATGAAAAACATGGTTACTTAACTTCAGGTCCGAGTTCACTATCAGCCCAAGATCTCTATGTGAAGATACTATATTTAATGATTTTCCATTAATGAAATACGATAGTTGCGGATTGTTTTTCCAAAATAAAGCTTGTCAATATTTAACGGAAGCAAGCAGTTAGAACACCATTCTTGAATATTGCCGAGATCAGCCTGCAAACTTAGGTTGTTATTGTTTGGATTTCCATAATTTTTAAATCATCAGCGTACGAAGATACTTTGTTGCAGAGATGGTATTGTAGGTCAATAGAATATGCAACAACTAGTAGAAGCCTAAGGGGGAATTCTTATAGAACATCGCTCGTGACAACATTAAAACAAAAGTGAATATTGAATAATTGAAGTATTGATCAATCATCAAATACCTGTATTTGAAAGAGTAAAAAATTAAGCAGATATGCTAAATATTCCTGACGAGGAGAGATAGAGTAAGAAATGAGAGACTAAAGGCGGAAACATACTATCAAAACGTGACACGACGCCACGCCACCCGACGCATGTTAGTACCTCTCAATTCCATATATTTAATACAGTTAGAAGCACATAGACAACACGCTATGTGACCACACGCCGCAACATAAATATATGGACTAACATGCGTGGCGTCGTGTCACGTTTTAATAGTATGTTTTCGCCTTAAGAGATACAGTGAAAGTGGGACAGCTGAGCAAGATAATCCAGGAAGATAGGTTGAAATGGTTTGGTCACCTAGAGAGGAGGGATAAGAATAATGTGAGTATTAGAGACGATAAATGTGAGATTGGAGGTAAAAGGAAAAGAGAAAGAGCCAAGTTAGGGTGAATGGATAAAATAAAGAGGATCTGAAAGACAAGAAAAGAAGAAGAGAGAATGATACGGAAGCCAAATGCTGACACCAACTAGGCTTAGGATAAGCTTATGAAGAAAAAGATTAGTTCATTGTACGTTCTGAGAGTGTGGATAAGTATACCATTGTGCATATATAATTAAAATGAATCAGTGGAGGTAGAACTGCTTTAAGTCAATCTATAGAAGGGTGTAGTACAAATAGTTTATTAAAAATCAAAATCTCTTGTCAACTTTATTATTAATATATTTTATAATAAAAAATCAAAAATACATTTTTTTTTTAATTTACTGCCAGAAATAATAAAGTTGACCAGATACTGATGACTGAAAAAGAGTGACAGCTATACATAGCTACAAGAAAGAGAGGAAGAGCAAAGTTAGGGTAGATAGATAAAACAAATAAGGATCTGAAAAAAGATAAAGTGTAGCAAACAGGATACATTAAATAGACTAAGAGAAAGAAAATGAAGAAAAAACTTTTTAAACTATGTTGTTCCTCCGAAACAAAGCAGCAATTGATGGAATGGAGAGAGTCAGGTCACACAGGTCTAAGAAATTTTGTGTTTAAAAATCTGTTGTGCTTTGTTTTTTAGAATTACCAACAAGTCATTTTTCTGAGAATTAGTATTCGTTGGTATTAACCACTTTACAAGAAAAAATTGTTAAGAAAAGACCTGGAAAAATGTTTAAAAGGATTTGAACTTTTTAGGACATATCTTGCCATGCAAAGAATTCATAATTTTGGGTTCGAATAACTTAACTGTTTTAAAGATCAAGATAAAAAAATTATTTGAAAGGTGTAGAGATGTTGCAAGTTCGTTTTAGATTATGAATTATTAACATATCCTTGTAGAATAGACCATTAACAAGGTATTAAAAGACTTTCTGAAGACATTAGAAAAAGAACGATTCTAAAAAGTAAAAATGTTTTGTATGGGAAGTAACATCAATTTTCGTTTTAAGCACCTACGACACGGTGAGGCACAAAAAGCACAAAGGTGAGTTTGGAGTCCTATTACGTACATGTTATCTATCTAGCTATCGATGACGGGTAAAAGAACACTTAAATACATTCGAAAATGTTTCATATAACACAGAGTAAAGGTTAATAAACGATGGTTGTTGAATTTAAACAATAAGAGAAGATGAAAAACTAAAAAAATATAATGAATATTTATTTAACACAGAAACAACAAAGCATTCTTGATATAGTTACAAATGGCTAACTCATTGTTTTTGTAGCAGTAACATAAAGCCAATTAAAATAATAGTATTCAACACCAAGAAGCCGACCCGCGGTATACAAATAGAACAACCATATTTACGTACGATAATCCTATTAAGCTAAGTTTCATGGTTTGCTATTGTTTCATTCTCTTGCTATTAGTTAAGGAATTATCCTGTGCTAAGTCAGATGTTCTAAGGGCCCTTTTGTTTGACTAATACCTGAATTCACGAAAGCGATCGAGGGCCATGACACTGGTAAACCAAGGGTTCAAAATTATCTAGCTAATCATTTATAACCCCGACATTTTTACGTTTGAATTATCGTCCTTTGTCGGTAATTGGATTCTAAAAGATTTCGCATATAATCTTTTTCCATGATAATAATTTGTTAGATAATGTTTTAATTAAATAATACTTGTGTGAAATTATATAAAAAGTACCCGAGTAAGGTTATATAAGAGGATTTTATAAGAGAAAACTTTAATAAAGGAAAAAGTAATAATACGAAGATTAAACGGCTATAATGTTCAATATTAAGCACTGAACATTTCGTAGAAGATAATTTTAAATTGTTTAAGTAGGTTTACATAAAGCTTATTAAAAAATGAGTCACAGCTGCTATAATCTATAATGCCTAAGAGTAGATAAAGCAGAATGTACATCCAGAGGTCATAAATCTCGCATAAGTGATCTTAATAATAAAGAATGATACAAAATAAAATTTTTGAATTGTAGCACAGCACCCATTTTTAAAGCTAAGATTTTACCAAATAACACATATGATAATATCCATAATTGAGGGATTCGTGCGTGGTCGCGGATTGTACTAAGTGCAGATTGCAAAAATTGTTTTAGAATATACTCGTTTAAAGATAAAATATTTTATGACTGTCTATAAATTGTAGACAGCCTAAGTCCTACCTTTTTTAACATCGTCATGGAACAAATCATTGAAAATATTAAAAAAGTGAAAGCTGGATACAAAATGGGTAATCGAGCAATTAAAGTACTATGTTTTGTAGATTACGCCATACTTATAGCAGAGAATGAAGACGATCTACAACGTCTGCTATACAAGATAAAAGTGACAGCACATTAACTTAACACGAGCATCGCAACAGAAAAAACAAAATCAATGTTTTATCTCCAAAGAACCCGTAAGGTGCAAACTGACAGTCGACAACAAAATAACTCTAACTGGGAGTAGGGGCATTAAGTGAGTAAAATCTGATTGAATAAACAAGAACACAAGCCCTAAGAGCAACAAGAGTCAGCGGATACCTAAAAGATATCATAATATGGCAAAACGAAATGATGACTGCAAAGAGCAAGATGAGAATATACAAAACATGCGTAAGACCTATACTAACGTATGCCACAGAAACCAGAGCTGAAACATCAAAAACGAAAAGAATAATGAGGACCACCGAAATAAAAATATTTAAAACCATCAAGGGTATAACCCTCAGGGATCGATTAAGAAGCCAGGACATCGGGGAGGAACTGGGAATACAGGATGTGGTAATATGGGTTAGAAGACGCAAGCGGTGTTGAAGAGACCATGTAGAAAGAATGCCAGAAAAAAGATGGGCAAAGTCGCAAAAACTAAATACGTGAAGACCGGTAGGCAGACCACTCAAAAGATGGTACGAAAGTTGTAGCTCAATATCACAGGAAGAGTTAGAAGAAGAAGAAATTCTAGATTTTTTTTACAATTTTAACACAATTAAATAAACAGTGTAACGCTATATCGTAAAGTTTTGTGATTATTAGCACTACTGCCATAAAATTTAATTAGAAGTATAGCTTCAAGGGTAGTTGAAATACAAGTTTTTATAACAATAGATATATACAGATCTCTCATTGTAGTTTTTAAATTATACGTGGAATCGATTGGCCCAAGTGACCTTACACTGTGAACTAAAAAATACCATACATCTAATTATGAGTCCATCAGGTATAGAGTTTTAAGATTTTTTTTTATCCGCTAAGAATGTACGTTTGTAACCTGAATAGGCTCTAGGAAGACCTGTCCCAGATTTTTATGTCGTTGGTGAACAATTTCTCTGCAGTTACAGATAATAATATTATGAACATATTGTGTTCAGCAGTTTCACCAGCGTACTCACAGAACCTGAATGTTCCACTGTCCACTTTGTCCATTTGTCCTTATTAGTGGACAGTGTCCTGTAAGAATTCATGTGATTCCTGTATTAACCTTTTTGATTGTTTTGGCCTGGAGTTTTTTATCAGTTGGCTGCACTTCTTCTACCAATTACAAACTTTAACAATAATGCGGCATTTTAAGATGCCACAGAAAGATTTAGGTCCTTTTTTTGCGAGACTATCAGCAATCTAATTTCCGACAATTCCTTTATGTCTTCAGGCTCGTACCCCGCCAGTTTAGCCAGTTGTTTAAGAGTTCCAGGTTTTTTTGGACTAGAACTTGGTAGATTGTAGAGCCTTTATAGTAGCTTGGTTGTTGGAGGCAATGAATATTCTACCTTAGTAGAGGCGTTTTTAATGTTCTTTTGAGCTCTAATCTATTGCTAAAAGCTTCGCTTGGAAGATTGTAGAAGTGTTTCCCAGGGTTATTCAGAGCCTAACGTTAGGACCTGTAACCCCTACACCCACCTCTTCTGGTGCTTTAGACCCATTAGTATAATACGTAAGGGCTTCTTTTGTAAGTTGAGCGATTACGTTTTCTGTTAATACTAACATTTAGTGTGAGTTCAAAATCTCGTTTTGAAGATATATTGTACATAGACATTTTCATGGATTGGGTTGCTCCAGCCCTTAGATGTCCTGTAAGATCGCTGGGTTTTAGACACTTAGTCCTTGTTAACTTGTAGGCACTTTTTAAAGCAATATACTTTACATGTATTTCCAGAATTATCTCTAAGGCAACACTAGGACACAGTCTCATTGCGCCAGTGATTCCTATAAAAGCGAGTCTTTGCAACTTTTGTAACTCTATTATTGCCTTTTGTTGCCTTGTTTTGTTCCACAGAGCACCACAGGTGATTGGGTGTCTGAGAATCTTTAGGTATGACCAATAGACCATTTCTGGTTTAAGACATCATGTTTTCTCAAAAAACCAAGGGCAGGTCCACATAGCCCATTTAGCTTTAGAGGTTATATTTGCAAGATGTGAATTTCTCGTAAGTTTTCTGTCGAGGATAACTCCGATCTTACCTTTTCTAAGAATAAAAATGTAACTTCCTTCATAACATGAGGTTAAATCATTGATTTCCTTCTGTTGGTAAGTGAAATGAGTGATTGAAAGTTGTTCCTTCGAATACCAAGTAGTTAAAAGGTTTAAGGCACAGTTAAGGCGATAAAACTCCTCCTTGGTGACAGATTTTTACTGTTTTATGGAAGTTGATAGATCTCCAAGGTAGGAAAATATATTCTCAGTGTTTAGCATGGATGGATCCATTCAATAATGGCAGGTTCTAATGGTTCTATACCCATTTTTGTTGCGGCAGCGCTAATATGAGATGTTATCCAATGCTCCCTCTATATTTATAAACGTACATATAGCTACTTTCTTTGTGTCAATAGCCTTTTTCAGATCTCTTACGAGATAATGCAAGATTTCTATGATACCTGTATCTATGTAATAATAATTTGGCTATCCGATGAACAATTCTATGATTGTGCATTTTTCTATTGTAGTAATGGATTATATTCTGTTTAACGCTTTTCGCTGTCGCTGTTTTTATGATTACTGTATAAAACAAAATGTCCAATAAAACATACAACTTTAATAATTCATCAAAAATCTTAATAAAAATAAATAAGAAAGTTTCTCATTTGGTAACATATTATTATAAAAATCCGTATCATATACAATCTATCTACAAAAATTTTTCTTGTTGCAATGTTTCAATAGGATCTCGAATTAATTTTAAATAATTGTAAAAAATTTTTTTGTATTTAATGAGTTTTTAACATAAGAAACATCGGAACTAGGTTAAAGCTTTCAATTGCAATTAAAATCCAAGGGTATACAAAATTAACAACCAATAATTATTATACAGTAAGACCGTCTAACAAAGTTGTACTAAGTTATTAATGCCAATTACAGGATTCAATTGAAAATCTCCCATCTTCTCACGAATTGATATTTGATGGATTACTACCTAACAACTGAAAACATCACGTAATAACGCTTCGTCGGCGACTGCCTAGAGGGCGCTATAAATATATCATCCGCACGTTCTACTGTATATCCTGATGAAATTCGAAATTTATGTATCGCTCTAATTTCAAGATGCATGTGAATGTACGTGTGTCTGATCGGGTACATATATCGCATATATTTTGTTCAAATCATGAATATGCGATGTAATAGAGGAGCTTCGATATGTATACATATACTGGCACCAAGTATGGATATGCTCTTGTTATTTTATTTTACTAAACGAGACCCAAGTTTTTGATTTAATTAGCAAGTGATATACATCGTGCTTTTCCCATGAAATTCTTCCGATAATTGATGATGTAGCAATTTTTGCTCAAATTGTTGGATCAAGTAGCTTCTATCTAATATACGTATATACTTACGTCGCTTTTTATTATTTGTTTGAATTCAAAAATAGAAAATGCAAAGAAATTTAAATTTCAAACGAGAAAAAAATCGTAAAAATTAAAAAACGAAAAACAGGTTAAAGAAATTATTAAATGATTAACCGGTACCAAGTTCGCCGGGTCAGCTAGTTGAATATAAAACTTATCTTAAACTTAAACGACCCTATCTTGCTGTCACAAGCCAGAATATAAATGATCGAAGTTAGCATGTTGCAAGTATATTAGGGCATTAAAACAGAAACGAACCTTGACCGTAGACAAGAGGCAATATCCAAGGTATCCTCATCGTTTGGTGGCATTTCCATAGGCAAACAGCCAGTCTGTTGTCCCACACTGACCCTTAAGCTGTCGGCGTTACGAATGGTCGCCCACGGGCTAAGAGCCGTGCCGCTTAAAAGCACCACTCTCTTGAAAAGTCCTGAAAACAAAAATTAAGATTAATGTCCGACTACATGCCCTGCATTTTCTTGAGCCCCGATTTTCGTCTGTCTGCTTTCAAAAGACGAGGGAGATGGAATGGGATGGAATAGAGTAGAAGAGAATAATCAATAACTGGATTACGGCCGATTTGGTGTTTTAAGTGTTCGACCGAATTTTATTATGTTATTATTTAAAACAGACAATATCTATGCATTTAGAAAAATGTTATTGTCCAGGATATGACGGTTTTCTGCTAGGAATTCTTTTTATATGCATGGATTTGTTTAAAATTTTGACAGTAGGTAGAAAATAGCTCACAAATCAAAATCTACCCTATGCCAATATGTGCTTTTTTACTCCCCAACTCGGGGGTGGAAAATATATATTAAAAAAAAATCGTTATCTCTAGAATAGTGAATTTTAAGACGAAACTATTCTTTAGAGTTTTTTCGAAATGTCAATACTGCATCCTCAAGTAAATCAAAATATCCCAAAGGTTTGTAAAAATCTGCATTAAAGGTGGTATGCATCGTTTACTATGCAGAATGTTTGACCAAAACAGCTTTTTTCAGCTAAGTGCACTGGACTTAAATATTCCACAGATTAAAAATTTTAAATTTACGAGGTTTTAAAAATTTACACAATTTCCAAATGAACCAATTTATCGCAAAAATGTTTATTTCCGATGGTAGACCCATATGTGCCGTTGGAATCAGTAATAACAAACGATGTAAATTGAAACCAGAGACTAATACTTAGTAGTATAAGATTTGAATAAAAATAAAGTAAGTACTACAATTTAAAATTCATGCACCGAGAAAACGTTTCTTTTTACTCCATTAAAACTTGTCAGCTAAAGGAAACAGCCAGTCAATCAATACTACAAACTCACTATATCTCCTTGAGGAAGTAAAATTTAAAGCACGAGTTAAGAATTTCATGGAGCTTTTTAGTTTTTAAAGAGCTTCACTATCTAGCTGGAAAGTTCTGGAAACAAAAATTGAGATTAATGCCTGGATGCACCGTTTGCACATCCTGCTCTTCGGGGTTGCGTGAGCTTATATGTATAGTTGCAGTAAAGATTATGAAGAGAATAATCAATACGGATATTAAAGTGGAAAAAAATAGGATACTTATTATTTGTTATTAAAGTCTAACTATAATTTTTTAAATTTAAAAATTTAATAATATGATGAGATTATTCGCTATATTGTATCCACATTTATGATGTCTATCGTCAATTTCTTGCCATTTTAACCAATAAATAAAAAAAATGTGATACTGGGTACAAAATATCGGATAATATAACCTGTTTTTAGTACTATAGTGTAACTTTGCTATTTTCAAATTTTAAGACAGTTAAATTGGCGAATTATTTCTTATTGACAAATTATTTTTTCTAAACAATAATAAGTTTATTACAGTAGTAGATTGTAGATTATAACGTACTAGCAGCCCGCCCCGGCTTTGCACGGGGATTAAAGAAAAATAACAAAAGCCATTAAATTTATTGGGTCAACGCTTCCCTGTAAACAATATTACATGTTGTTTTATTTTCTGGCAGCAAAATAAATTGATTTTCAGGTGCTCCTACCCGCCTTAGGCGGTTGGCCATGAGGAAAACCGATCCCTACTATTTGGAAGGTTTGACCTTGAGACTTATTATTAGTAAAAGCGAAAGATGTTTTGATAGGAAATTGAAGCGGTTTAAATGGATTTGGTAGATCACTTGGGATCATCGGTATCCTCAGTGTATGAGCTAGTTGACCAGCTGGTGGTTCAGTTATAATGGTTGCTACAACTTAATTGTCCTTTAATTCCTTTATAAGTAGCCTCGTCCTATTGCACATGCTAAATTTGTGATATCTGTCGTGATTATGAAATAAGCTATTTTGATAAGGATTAATACCAAGATAAAAACTTTTAAAAAATTAAAAAAAAAGTTATTGTGACGTAACTATAACAGTAAGACATATGCTGTCGCGGCATTCTTTGTAGATATTTATATATTCTTCAAAATCGTAGTACATTATTTTATTCTATAATCAATAGTAGGTATTCTCAGCGCAGGCGATGTAAGGATTTTAAGGTCATTTTTGGTTACATTAATGGCATTTTAGTAAGGATCCCTATTTTTTTTTTAAATTAAACATAGGCTATGTCACTCGGGAATAGTGTAGCTTGCCAACGGTGAACGAATTTTTGAAATCGTTTCAGTAGTTTTGGAGCCTATTCATTTCAAACAAACAAACAAAAAATCAAATCTTTCCTATTTATAATATTAGTATAGATAAGTAAAGTCGATTGGCCCAGGTGACCTTACTACACTGCGACCTAAAAGATCTTTTGTGAATACCCTATGAGTCCGTAAGGTCTAAACTTTTTAAAAAAAGTCTAGGATGTACGTTTGTAACTTAATTAGTCTCTAAGAAGACCAGTTCAAGATATTTGGCGTCTCCAGTAACAGAATATATTATGTTCAGCCGTTTCATCTGCATACTCACAGAATCTGCATGTTCCACTGTTCACTTTGACCATTTTTCAGTGGACAGTGAGTATTACTGCGAGTACTCTAAATTCCTATTCCTCTAAAAGTAATTTAGAGGTAAGGCTATATTAACCTTTTTGCTTGCTTTTGGCCTAGAGTGTTTACCAGTTGACCTTTTTCCAATTACAGGCTTCAACAATAATTCGGCTTTTTGAGATACCACAGAATGATTCAAGTCCCATTTATTGTGGGCTACTTTTGGCAACTAATATCCATGCAAATGTTTTTTGAATATCCAGTACAAGATCTCGAAAATTTCCATGACTCTTGTACTTTAATAATAATAAATTTTAAGTTTGAAACAAAACACATAAATGTCTTCTACAGCTATAAAAACAGTAGCCAAATATTTCTGAAGTTGTGATATCTTTTCTGTTATAAAACTTTCGATTTATTTATCTGTATATTTTGTCAGGTTTTGATGACCAACTACAACGAGAAAATAATCGATCAAACACTTTTCAGATCACATTTTACGACGCCATACAACGAATAACACTTGAATAGGAAAATGGAAGTATCACGGTCTTTTCTATTTTCTAGATACATGGGCGGCGAATTTTTTTAACAAAATAATTTTGTTGGAAGGTGTTACGATTTATTGGTCGTTTAAAGTTAAGAATAAATTTACCAGAGAAAAGTTTCGAATATAATTATTTGTCGTAATTTTCTGTACCTCAGGAAGTGAGAAATAACTGGTTTTCATTTTATCCGCGTAGAGCGCATTATGCTCAAGCTAAGGTGAATTCAGGTTAGGCATCTTAATTTTTCGACACACGTCACTTTTCATTACTTGTGGTGAAGAGAAGATCAACAAAATCCTGAGAGACTTGTGAAATACCTTCTCGATGGTGATGTTAATTTATTATTAACTTAGTATGAGTTCCAAAAGTGGGTAATATAATTAAAAATTAACATAACTTTTAGATTTTCGTATAATTTTTAGCCAAAGATCAGTTTATGTATCAGTTAATATTTAAATTCAAAACTGGTTTGTTATATGTGTTCTTACAGAATAATATACTTCTTTAATCATTGAAATTTGGATTCGGCTAAAAAATCTTCTTGAAACTATTTTTGCAATATGATCATGACATGACTGATTCGATCGGTATCTAACGCACATCCAGATATTTGAGGAGGCTGTAGGAAGATTCAAATAAAGAATTGAAATTTATAGTTTTTTTTCCAGAAAAAAGATTTCGTGGTACTTATGTTAAGGAAATAAAGAAGCTTTCCCAGATCCAAAGAAGGACGTCCAACAGGAACTAGACTGAGCTCTCCACAAGCTTAGAGAAATAATTTCTTAACACTAAAGTTAAATTATTAAACTTTAGATTAATATTTTAACTTGAAATAAAGTTTGTGGTTTGTGCTCTTGTTTTTGAGAGAGACCCTCGAACAAAGAAAAAATTCACGATCACTTTTATTTATAAGCTTTTGTGGGCTACAAAGAACAATTTAAAATTAATTTTAGTCTATGAAGTGCAGTTGTTTCTATTTCTATCCAATAATCTGTTTCAATTGTAGCCTGAAATGTATCAATTTTTACCTTTTTTTTTTTTAATTTATTAGCCAGGAAATTGATTACTTTTTTATTGCAGTAAGAAATTTTAAATTGCTAAGTACTTTTTTAACCGTAATTATATATTCCATAAAGAAAAATTCCATTTGTGAAACCTTTAATATCTATATACAATACATATATTTTCTTTGGAAGTGTAATTAGGAAATTGTTGAATTCAATAGTATTTAGTCTCAAAGATTAAAATTTATATTTACTCCGTCACTGCAATAAAGCCGTCAATGAATCACCTCTTTGCATTCCAACGTTTATCGAACAACCTCCCTCGTTTGAACTCCATTCGGAATATAAGCAAAGTTTCGTCATAAATTTTTTCACATCATCAACTTTTTAACGATTAACTTCCCCAGCAAGATTCTTTCTATTCTGTGCGTTTCGTAGAGGTCATAAACTTACCGGCTTTCCAGATAAGCTATCGGAAAAGTTTCTATTGAAATATTTATTTGAATTGAATGTACTCCTCGTACCAACTACATGTGATTTTAAAAGAAAGATATATTGCTACAGTATTTCCAGGTAAATTGTAGTAGCAATGTAATGGATTTTATATACTGAAAAATTAGGGTTATTAATAACTTACCTTTAGAAGAAGGTGAAAGAAAAAGGAGATTAACAAGAGCAGCTCCTGTGTCGTGGCCCACAAGTGTAACTCGGTTAGGGTCACCCCCGAAAGCCCCGATATTCACCTTAATCCACTGCAAAGCTGCGGCAATGTCTCTGATCCCTAAATTACCTCCAGAGGAGTCCCAACCTTTGTCTGGAGACGTGGGAGGTGAAGGGTTATTTAACACTCCAGAGGATTGGGTGCGCAAAAACCCTGAAATAAATGTAGAAAAATTTAATTTAATTTGTATATAAATATATATTATAATCAAAACAATAAATTTTTACTATAGAACTTTTGTAATGCTAATTTTATTAAAAATTCCTGAGTTTAAGTACGAAGGCGTAAATTTTTTTTTTTTTTTCATAAAATTCACAATTTTAAGTAGGAATTTTAAATTGTTACACAATTGATAGTCGAAATTCAAAGTTGTTACTTAACTACAATTCGGACTTTCATTTGTGAATTCTGTGCTCTATTAGCCCTATAATTCTATAATTCTGACTTTTTAATTTCTGAATTGTGATTTACGCTTGTAAAATTTTACTTAAAATTGCAAATTTAAACAAAAATTGAATCTAAAAAATAAGTGAAATTTCTACCATCTTTGTATCTAATCGGCGAGCATAGAGCTAACATTAGAGACAGCTTTATGTGTTGCTGATTCGAAAGTGGTATATGAGAGAGAAAGAAGAATACTAGTATATGTGATCTGTTTTGTGCCGTTAACTAGACTGGCTGGTGAGTATTCGCCATCATCCCAAGAGAGATGGAAACACCAGCACGAAAGACTGCTTCTGGTATGGTGATTTCTAGGCCACACAACTGGTATTTAATCCAACTTTGTCTGTATGATTTACGCAAGTAGAAGGATATGTGAGATTTGTTGGTTATTTTACGATTAGTGTGCTGTAAAATTGTATCAAGTATATTATCAGTCACCAAGAGAGACCATGCTTCATAAGGGTGTTAGCAGCAGGTCCTTTCAGCCATGAAAGTTGAAGAATCAAATTTTCAGCTCTTGTTCTAGAACTTGCAGGAGGATTCTTAAACTTTTTATATCTATTTTTTGCCATAAAAGTATGCTCCTTGATCTTTGTTACCGCCAGGTAATTGATCACCATCATAATCATCGCGTTCTGAATCTGTCTCTCTCTTGAAAAACGTTTTGAAGGTTTGCTTCACTGTTATTGAAGTCAGATAAATTGTTTATCAACTACGCTTTAGTTAGTGGACGTTTTATACGATTCATTTTGAATACGAGTTACTATTGCAAATGAGCCACACAACTACTAGCATATGTAACTCATTCCTGGAGCGATGCCATCCACCGCTATGGGGAGACTCAAATAGTATCACTAGACATCTCAAAAGCATTTGATCAAGTGTGGCATGCAGATCTTTTAAACAAACTGCCTTCATACGGACTCTCGCAAAAACTTTGTAGATAGATATCCAAATTTCTCTCCAACAGGCCCATCCAAGTTGCTGTAGATGGACATTCTTCCAACCTCTACAAGATCAACGCTGGAGTTCCCCAAGGATCGGCTCTAGCTCCCGCTCTATTCCTTTTACACATTAATGATCTACTAGAAGCCACTAATAACCCAATACATGGTTTTGCAGATGATAGCAACCTACACTGTAGCAAAGCGCACAACCGTCCCATACCTCTAGATATTCTGGAAGACGACAGAAGATCCACAACGACTTCTCTGAATCAAGATTTGAGAATTGTAGACGAGTGGGGAAGAAAGAATCTTGTTAATTTCAACGCTTCCAAGACAAAGACATGTTGCCTATCCAACAAGGGGCAAACATGCGACTCATCCATTACAATCAACAATCAGACACTAGTAGCGGGCGAATCCATTACGCTGGTTGATATAACAATCTCCCAGAACTTGCTATGGAACGAACATATTGCATCCATAGCAACTGCAGCAGGAAAGAAATTAGGCTTTCTGTTTAGAGCACGGAAATATTCCTCTCCATCCAACTTAGCCACTCTTTACAAAGCCCAAATACGACCTAATCTTGAATACTGCTCGCATGTATGGGGTTCGGCAGCTCCGTCAAGGCTCAGAGTTCTTGATGCAATACAGAGAAGTGCAGTTCGACTAATAAACGACACCAGTATCACCAAAACCTAGCCCCATTGTCCCACCGAAGAGCAGTGTCTGATCTTTCCTTGTTTTACCGATACATAAACGGATTTTGCCCAGAAGAACTCCGCTCTATAATGCCTCCACTTATCAGACCAGCCAGAGCAACGCGACGTGCCAACTCTATGCACTCTTATACTGTTCAATGCTGCACATCGAGAACGGATCGATTCGATCGTTCCTACATTCCCAGGGTCTCCAGATTGTGGAACTCCTTACCTTCCCACGTCTTCCCCACTCGTCCTAACTTAATAAATTGTCTCTTCTGCCCCAATAGATGTTCTCGGTACATTTGTATTTAGGTGTATACCTACCAGGACATTCTTAATAAAAAAAACAACTGCGATCATTGGGTCAGATTTGACCCGAACGAGGTCTACTGGTCAGAAATCAAACAGCAATTGGATATATATTGCTTTTAGTATTTAAGTGGGTAATAGATATAAAAATTTTCTTACTAGGTATATCTATGTATTTAGAAGTACTAAAATTATAAATTCTTTAACTACTATTTTGTTATATTCTAACTAATTGTCTTTGTAAACTGTTTGTCCCATTTCTCTTTTCCTCTATTGTTCTCCTATATAACTTTTTTATTTTTTTCAGAATAGTCTATTGTATATTTTATATAAATTCCTATACCAATACTATAGCATAACGTTCTTTTCCGTTTCCAAATATTTCTTTCACAGCAAAACCGTATCCATCTCGAATACTACGACAATAAGGTGTCTGCAAAATATTCAGGATTTTTACGGAAAATGGGCCGACATTTCTCAGTTCGGGTCAATTTACTTTTTCCTTTCAAAGGAATGTCACAATGCGCGTCACAGAGAAAATAATCTTGTCTTTCCTTTCTATTTAAAATGTGCAATAGTAGTGCAATGTTTGAATAGAATAAGTCAGGAAGAGTTGATTAAGTGGTAGAGATTTTTATTCAAATACTTTTAAATGATTGGGTTTAAATGATTGATTATAAAATTTAAAAAAAACGTAGTTAACACAATTTTCTGAATCAAAATTATAAACGTAGTAAATACTATAAAGTGATAGGTAGCGGTTTACACACGAGTAAGAAAATTTTGCACGAATAACATAGCAGCGAGTCTGTAATTCTATCATTGTTTAAAACGCATTTTCACTCGAGTTATGTACTATATTTTATCTATTCGCATGCTAAAGTAAGATGTTTGCAAAACTGGAGTAGGAATTCTTATGATAATTTTGATGTTTTACGAGCAAAGCTCGGTCATCCAGGTACTTTTTATTATGTATCATATTTATTATATATAAAAGGTAATGTTTCCACTGACTGAGGTATAGACGCACGCACAGCCGTAACCGCTGATTGTAGAAACGTAAAATTTGGACAGATGTTTAATGCTGAAAACAAACTAGAAAATATAATAAAATTGTAAAAAACAGAAATAAACGGTACGATATTTGTGGTTTCCTGCAAAAACCAATATTATCTAAAAATTTTAGTAGTATTTAAATTATTTTCTTAATGTTTAAATAATTACAACTGCATGAACCTCTATTAAAGATATTAAGGATCCAAAAGAAATTAATTTCGATTATATTAAATAAGTTTTTTTGTAAAATTAACTTAAATGATTTATTTTTCAATTTCCACATTTTCAACCTTATTCATTTCCAAGCGGAATAAAGTTTGGAAAAAAGAGCGAAGCAATTTTTTATTAAATTTAATTGGACCTTCAATCTCATAAAATCTGCTACACGCCCTAGGGAGAAAACTGTTTTGCCGTTGACTGCTTTTTTGTATTAATTAATTTTTATAACTGCATCGTTTGACCCCAAAAAATATGATTTTTTTGTATATGTGCCATCTGGATCAGCTGAAATTGTACGTAAGTGCTAATTAAGATTTTTTTGTTAGAATTATAGGTCACTGAGAAATTTAAATAATAGAATTTATTTCTACTTTTGTTGTTGCATTTAATTCTTAATACGAATTTATCGTAAATAGTGTTTTATATATTCATTACGTTAAAGTGAATTAACATTTATAATTTAAATAGAGTTGATAAGTAATGTTCAGAACGTAATTAACTCAAAACGTAAAAAATAAATATGCTAGTTTACATTATTAAATTGCACTGATTTAATAGAATTTAAATATATTTTTTTTCTACAAACGTCACTAAAATTCGAATTTTTAACGCGTGCTGTCAGTGTCTAAAATGTCTTTTTACGACACTGGTGTTAAATGTCATTTACTTTTAGCACCAGTGCTAAAAGTGATTTACTTTTAGCACTGCTAAGAAAATAAAATCAGAAGAAGTTGTATTCAATTAAAAGTGCAATTAGCAAAACTACAATTAGTGAAAGAAAATCCATGACCAATCTCTCTGGTAGCTGTAACGGTATTTATTTTGGTAAAACTTGTACCAGAGCAGGAAACAGTGTTATCCGCCGAAGTATTGGACAAAATTTGATCCGCAACGTTCTTTTTCTTTTGTAGCGAGTCGTCTATGTAACCCTCCGCTACTGTACTGGACTTCCATCCACTGTGTCTCTTGATTGTAGTAAGATTAGCACCAGAGACCGCTAACAAACTAGCTGAGGAACGTCTAGCGTTCGTAGAAAAAATATTGTATGATATACGTGTTAAAAGGGATTTTATTTTGTTCGAAGGGATGAGGTACTCCGCCTACGGCGTCGTGCCTCAAACTTCCCTTCTCACAAAATAAAATCTCACTTTTAGCACTTATATCATAAATAACTATTTAAGAATGAGCCTAAAAAAAATATCACTCGATGAGTGTCGACAGAACTTAAAACTTGGGTTTCCTTTTTTAAATTATCATCTTGCAAGTCTACCTTGATAATTTTTTTCGATGATTTAACACAACTAGTTTACACCTTCTAATAACAATAAACTATATCGATTGTCTTACAAAATTAAAGATTCGATTTATATCGACTGTCATATACAAGTTTATTTTTATGAGAAACCAGTCTTTTACTATATAGCGCCACCTACTGAAATGTTTGTAACAATATTTCTTCAATATTGGCCCAATTGCTCCCCCGATCCACGACTCGCTCTCCTTCTACCCCTTGAGTGCCGTTCGCACTCTGATAACCCCTGATGAGCCTTCAACATCTAAAAAAGGTGGGTACAATTTTAATAATTATTATTTTATTCAGGACAAAGACAAATCCAAATAATCTTTCTAACTGTATTATTTGTGAATTAAAATAAAACGTTATCTGCCATGCAGGTGTCTCCGCAACCCACATGTCAAATGATTTATTAGATTTATATCAATTTCCACTGCCATCTATAATGAATTCAAAGAATTAATTAATAAATATTATTTTTATTATTGAAAAATTAAATTGTCGTTTTTAGTATTTTCCGTTTTTCTTTAATCACGGAAATGAGATATAACCCATGTATAACGCTTTTTTTCTGTAGCGTTCACGTTCACTTCGTTCGAGAGAAATTTACATTTATTAGCTTTAAAAAAGGTGCTAAAATCACTGCTATTACAACTTGGAAAAGTGTATATTGATGAAAAATTAATTGAAAAGACGAAAATAATAAGGTTTCTTTTTCAAACACTTTTCTTTAAAGTTCTTAAATAATTTAATTGTCAATTTACCTATATCAAAATTTAATTAAATTAAAATTGTCTTTAAAATGGAAAAACTTTATCAAAATTTTGGTGCATTTAAAGTTAAAACGTATAAAATTTTATTAATAGTTTCGTTCAGTTAAAACTTTCTTTAAAAATAAAAGACTATTTACTAAAATTTATTCCAAACGTTAGGTCTGTTAGGTACGTGTTTCCAGACAGCCGGCGAAACCCACATGCGGCATGAAGTGATTTTCCAATTCCAATTTCGTCGTCCTCTGTTTACCAATGGCCAAATTTCAATTCACTTAAAAGTAGCGAAATACTCGACCATTGTTTAAAACTATAGAGTGTTAAAAGTAATTCAGAAAATTAGATAAGCTAATCGAAAAGTCGTTATCTTTTTATTCTGGCTTTTCTATTTCCAATGAAAAATTTTATTGGATCGGAATTGTGGATCTAATGATGATCGTTTTCTTTCTTAGAATTTAATCCGTTTGAAAGAATTTGAATACTTTTTAAAATTCGGAATTGGAATTATAGACTTATCGGTTTCAATTTTATTAAAAGTGTGGTCTGTTTTAAGTGATTTTCTAGTTCATGAAACTACATTCATTTAGCATTAAACTAACCCGTAATTTAGCCTGTTTTAACAACCTCAATGATTCGATTGACTAACGTTGGTATTTTATCTCTTATTCCTTTTTAGTCATTCTTTTAATCAATTTCGGCTCATTTATTCAACAATATATAGCATTAGTTTCAATGAATGTTTCCAATTCAAATCGATATTAAACCACTGTAATGTTTTTGGGTCAATATATTATGATAGTTTAGAATATACTAGGCGCCTTAAAACTTTTCTTTGTAAGTTTATTTTTGATAGTATTTTTTTTTTTTAATTTAGATTTAAGAAAGGATATTCAGAAGAAATCTGGTAGAACTAGAAAATAGTATCCTATCTATAGCTGTTAGAGCTTTTAACCATTCGGCCACAGATGCCTTTGTGGTAAGTGGGCGTTTTTGGTCATATCTTATCGCATACGAACCTGAATCAATTTCTCCTTTAGCACATATGACATTAATATGATTTTTATTATGAAACTCTCCATATTTTTTTGTGCCCTGTCTTATCTTTTTATTTGGCATATTTTTTTCTAATATTATTATCCTAAGACCTCTGTGGCCAAATGGTTAAAGACGTTTCCGGCCATAGGTAGAGATTGCAGGTTCGAGTCCTGCCAGATGTTGGGATTTTTTCATTTTTATGCCTATAATTTTTTTTATGCCTTGTCTTATCTTTTAGTTTTGTTTGAGGATCAAAACCATATTTTTTAATAATATTAATATTTTAAGACCTCTGTGGCCAAATGGTTAAAGACGTTTCCGGCCATAAGTAGAGATTGCAGGTTCGAGTCCTGTCGGATGTTGACTTTTTTTTTTATTTTTACTTTCCAAAATTTTTTTATGCTTTGTCTTATCTTTTAGTTTTGTTTGAGGATCAAAACCATATTTTTTAATAATATTAATATTTTAAGACCTCTGTGGCCAAATGGTTAAAGACGTTTCCGGCCATAAGTAGAGATTGCAGGTTCGAGTCCTGTCGGATGTTGACATTTTTTTTTATTTTTACTCTCCATTATTCTTTTAGGCGTCTTATCTTTTAGTTTTGTTTGGGGATCAAAACCATATTTTTTACGAATATTATTATTTTAAGACCTCTGTGACCAAATAGTTAAAGACGTTTTCGGCTATAGGTATAGATTGCAGGTTTGAGTCCTGCTAGATGTTGACATTTTTTTGATTTTTACTCTCCATTATTTTTTTATGCCCTGTCTTATCTTTTAGTTTCGTTTGGGGATCAAAACCATATTTTTTACTAATATTATTATTTTAAGAAAGACCTCTGTGACCAAATAGTTAAAGACATTTTCGGCTATAGGTATAGATTGCAGGTTTGAGTCCTGCTGGATGTTGACATTTTTTTGATTTTTACTCTTCATAATTTTTTTATGCCCTGTCTTATCTTTTAGTTTCGTTTGGGGATCAAAACCATATTTTTTACTAATATTATTATTTTAAAATCTCTGTGGCCAAATGGTTACAGACGTTTTCGGCTATAGGTATAGATTGCAGGTTTGAGTCCTGCTGGATGTTGACATTTTTTTTGATTTTTACTCTTCATAATTTTTTTATGCCCTGTCTTATCTTTTAGTTTCGTTTGGGGATCAAAACCATATTTTTTACTAATATTATTATTTTAAGACCTCTGTGACCCAATAGTTAAAGACATTTTCGGCTATAGGTATAGACTGCAGGTTTGAGCCCTGCTGGATGTTGACATTTTTTTGATTTTTACTCTTCATAATTTTTTTATGCCCTGTCTTATCTTTTAGTTTCGTTTGGGGATCAAAACCATATTTTTTACTAATATTATTATTTTAAAATCTCTGTGGCCAAATGGTTTAAGACGTTTTCGGCCATATGTAGAGATTGGAGGTTTGAGTCCGGCCGGATGTTGACTTTTTTTTTTATTTTTACTTTCCAAAATTTTTTTATGCTTTGTCTTATCTTTTAGTTTCGTTTAAGGATCAAAACCATATTTTCAATAGTATTATTATTTTAAGACTTCTGTGGCCAAATGGTTGAAGACGTTTCCGGCCATAGGTAGAGATTGCAGGTTTGAGTCCTGCCGAATGTTGACATTCTTTTGATTTTTACCTTTCATTTTACATTTCTTGTTTGTTCAATTTCTAAATATCAAAAATCCTTTTGGACATATTTGAAATATGGTCTATTTTTTCTATTTTCCAAAGTAAGGTCATGATTTGTAATTTAAAAGTTTTTAACTCAAGTACGAACTAATTTCTTTAGACTTAATGAAATCACTTTAAAACTTATACATTGTTGCCATTATCTGTAAGTTAATTAATTTTTGACTTATTTTCTTTATATAGTTTCTGTATAAAAAACGAAATTATTTTGTCATTTTCTATGGAAATGTATCACATAAAATATTTAATGCTGCCTGTTTTTCTTGGGGAACCCCAAAAATTGCAAAAGCGTGTTCCGCATAATGCGTCTACTTAAGGTAATCATAAGGTAAACTTTTTTAATAATAATTTTAGGAAAAATGTATTCTTATTAAAAAGTGCCCACAGAATTTAAAACTTGTATTGTATTTTGTAGTTAAGAAAAATTCAAGTTCTCGATTTTACAATTTGCTAGTATTTATTTTCTAAAAAAATAAGATTTATATGTAAATAGTAAAATCTTTACTATTTATCAAAAAAAGTTGCACTAGCCCAGCTTGGCGATTAAACACAATTTACTTTACATCTTATGATAACTTTAAACTATAATAAATATTGTCTCAAATTCCATGATCGCTTTGTATTGTAACGAACAGAGATCGTTTTAGTTCCGAAATCCACCTGACTATTGGTAGTTATTTATTTTATTGTTTTGTGCCACGATTATTAAGTGGGAGATGAGACTCTCTGTTATACGACGTTTCCTTGTTCGACGATTGTAATTTCGCGTTCATTTCAACTTCGTTCGTATCCATAAAAAGTGCTCCTAAATACAGTAAGTAATTCTTTAGTTTCAGTTATAAATTTTATTTGTATAAAATTGTCCAATTTGTGGTGAATTTTGTTTTTGTAAAATATTACTAACACTTAATTTCAAGTACAATTGCTATCGCAAACATCAGTTTTTTGTGATCATAGAGAGTATAATACACGTGTATTTAAATTAATTATTTCTCGATAATATGAAGAAACCAGATAGCGATTCTACTTGGTTGTAATTCATTAAGGGATGGAATTATGATTATGATTTCATTATTAGGGTTTTTGCCACATCCAGAGGGGCCCTAGTAGGAAAAGAAAATTTAGTTTGAGAACGTGACAAGCCATCAGCCATTTTGTAAGCCGACTTAAGGATAGTTGATAATATACCGAAGAGAAATCATACCTTCCCTGGAAAGGAATATAGTTATTGTTATCCAGAAGAGTAATCACACCCATCCCAAGGAGAAGATCCTTTATGGATACCTGGACGAAAAAAAAGATAAGAGAATTAATTGCCTAATTTATCGTTTATTCGTATTAAATTCAATATTGAAATTTTTTTTAATAAATCACTTTAAACTGGGGTTTGAGTGTCATTTGATTTGTTTGTACTGTGGCGCCCTGTAATTTGTGTTTGGAAATAATTGATAAAACTCAGAAAGAAGCCACGAACCTAATTAAGCTGCCAAGGGTTATAATCCCATAAATCAACTACGGTACGAGTACCTAAGAGCAAAACCCTACCATAATTACAATCCAAATCCAATATTTTATTTTATACTATGTTAAAATAAAATTTTATTTTATCTACCTTTATGTAGGTGGTAGCGCGGTTTGGATTCGTTTTTTATCACATATCTTTTTAATTATGTTGCTTGGTGATGCATAAACGTGACGTTAAAACATAAATAAAAAATTTAAGAGTTTGTCATCCTGTGCGTTTATTATAAAAAATGGAAGAAATCGAGATTAAATGTGTTAAAGCAATTCGTAAATACTAGAAATACCTTCAACGAGTAAAGAAAACCTATAAGATGGAAAATAGCATGGATGAGAATTTCTTTTTGTCGTACTTCTTGGATATCTCCAAAAAGATGAGTCCTGCGACAATGTGGGCTAAATATTCGATGCTGATGGTAAAAGAAGAAGCTGACATTTCAAAAGTTCGATTTTGTTAAAAAAGCAAGCTATTGGTCATCAGGCAAACAAATGAAAAGTTCCGAAAAGAAAAGAAGTTAAAAATGTATAGCTAATGTTTGGCAAAAATCAGCTAGTTTCAACATTTACGGTGTTTTGCATATATGCACCTCCAGTGGAAATATAGGAAGTAAAGTCGAATTTGCGACTACGGTAGGAAGAAATAATTATATTCACGACTTCTGTGACTGCATTTATTACCTGTGAATTGCAACTTATAGAATAACTAATTACTATTTATTAAATTTATAAACCAAGAAATAGGTCAGTAAAATTGTTTTTAAAAACAAATAAAGCAAAGGCTGTCATAGATTTCAAAATATTTATGATGTTGAGTGTCTTTAAGAATACCTACTTATTTTGTTTATAAATTTTCTGATAACTTGGGTTAATTTTTAAATCACTATTGATTGTTAATACACTCTCGTAGCAATAAGTAATTTGAAGTTCAAAATTACTCTGTTATCTTATATATTATTAATATTATTAATTTAATTACAATATTAATGAAATTTTCGGGTCGCATATTTGATATTTACCCAAAAGTAATCCGCATTTCGGTATAGTCAAAAGTTCCTAAATATTCGATTTAATTCTATATTACATATTACTACTAGTGGTCATGTGTCCAGAATGTTTGCTAACTTCAACAATCTGTGACTTTTCAGTGGAAACATTTTGTGGGAGACGGTCAAACTAATTTCTGTTACTAATGAAAACGCTTAAATTGGAAACTCGTTGTGACATCACTTTCGTAACTACAGGAATTTGTATTTGGTCGAAATCTACGATAATTCGGGAACAACTATCTTTTTAATATGGAACACAGAAATTATAAGTTTTTGTTTACATCTCGAAATTTTTTAAAACAGAAAAAAATCGGTAGGTACCTACTACCATGTGACTTATCTCTCTACCTTTAGAGTGTACAGTATTTCCAATCTAAATTTGCATGTCAATCTTTTTATTTTTAAACGCCCGAAAAACAATTGTTTACTGACATATGTCGTAGTCACTTGACGATTTAGGCACATAGCTATGTGACTGGGCTGTTTTAGGCACATAGCTATGTGCCCGGCACTTAGAAACGCGCCGAGTATAGATCCATTACATCTCTATGTGACTGATTTTAGCCCGTAGTCACATAGCGATTCCGGCACATAGCTATGTGCGGAGAACAAGTCAGTCACTTAGAGATTTATCAAATTCAAGACCATCGCATATCTATGTGACTGATTTTAGTCCGTTGTCACATAGCGATTTCAGCACATAGGTATGCGCGGAGAGAAAGTCAGTCACTTTGCCTCTCTATGTGATTGAATTTTAGCCGCAATCACATAGCGATCCAGGCACATAGCACGGGGAAACTTGGAGAGATTCGGAAAAGTTTATTTATAAATTAAAATTAAATTTTTTTATATATCTTTTACTTTTTATTAAGAAATACTTTTTTCTGTTAAATAAATTTAAATAGAAAATTATTATAAACATATTTTGTGTAATAATTTATATTATACGACACATTTATGAAAAAAATTCTTTACATGACGTATACGAATGATTTAACAAATTCAATGATAATATAGGCGGACCCGAATTCCGGTACGGTCAAACCTTTTTATTTTTAGGGGCTGGGGATAATTAATCCCTTTCTCGAACTCCGGTACGATAAGAAATACGCGGATTTAAATAAAATTGAAGCAATTCTATGAAAAGTATTAACAAACAGATAATTCCGATATGGTACCAGTAGATACGAACACTTTGGTGATAACTACTGAATTATTAAAATTATGAAATTATTATAGACCCAAATAGACAAAATATGTTTAATAATTTTCTATTTCAATTTATTTAAAAGAAAAAAGTATTTCTTAATAAAAGTAAGCATTAAAAAATATATAAAAAAAATTCAATTTTAATTTATAAATGAACTTTTCCGAATCTCTCCAAATTTCCCCGTGGTATGTGCCTGGATCGCTATGTGATTGCGGCTAAAATTCAATCACATAAAGATGTTATAGCCCTCAACGTGGTAGATCCTAAGTGACTGACTTTCTCTCCGCGCATAGCTATGTGCTGAAATCGCTATGTGACTACGGACTAAAATCAGTCACATAGAGATGCGATGGTCTTGAATTTGATAGATCTCTAAGTGACTGACTTGTCCTCCGCACATAGCTATGTGCCGGAATCGCTATGTGACTACGGGCTAAAATCAGTCACATAGAGATGTGATGGATCTATACTCGGCGTGTTTCTAAGTGACGGGCACATGGCTATGTGCCTAAAATAGCCCAGTCACATAGCTATGTGCCTGAATCGCCAAGTGCCTACGACATATATGTTGTAGCGTTTTTAAAAAACCCTGTCATGTAATTTCTCTTTTTAACAATTTCTTTTTATCTAGGCCTACCCTGTCTTTGTAACGTTCTATTTTGTTCGAGAAATAACTGAAATATTGGCTACGTGACTCACGCCACGTTGAGTACTTTTAAAAATAACGAACTCTTCAGAACAAAAGTATTGATATTTTTTCTAACCAATTATATCTTTCGGTTGAATCATGTATTCTCGTAAAGCTTACTTGCGCGGGAACCGGGAACCTGATCAATGGTCATTTATTCAAGGTGGGGCTTTGTTCATTAACACTTCGAGTCATTTTTAGCTTCAATTTTCCCGTTTTTTTTTTGTTATCTGAAACTTATAAAGTAATTGTGTTCCGAGTGCCGATTAAAGGGTTGGTAATTTCTCCGAAATGGCTTTGTGAATACCACCTGCAATTACCTGTGGATGAGACTAAAGAATAGTCGAATTTTTACCGTATTTTCGAGATTAAGCTGGTTGCTGATCTATAATTCTTCCTGAGAGACGCTTCGGAGCCAATTGTAAGTTTTTTTATTGTATCGTTACTACCTTCACTACAAGAAAAAAGAGTACTGTCTATTTCTTTGGAGATTGAATTTTATTGTATTCAATATTAATAATAGGTATCTACGTATCAAGATTTAAAGTCATAAATGAGCCGCAGAACACAGTGAGTGATTCAGTTTTTTTTTAAAAGCCGGTGTTTTTTTTTATTTTGTATTTTTATCTGTATCTTTTATTTGTATGCATATTAACCACTAGCAGCCCGCCCCGGCTTTGCACGGGGATTAAAGAAAAATAACAAAAGCCATTAAATTTATTGGGTCAACGCTTCCGTGTAAACAATATTACATGTTGTTTTATTTTCTGGCAGCAAAATAAATTGATTTTCAGGTGCTCCGACCCGCCTTAGGCGGTTGGCCACGAGGAAAACCGATCCCTACTATTTGGAAGGTTTGACCTTAAGACTTATTATTAGTAAAAGCGAAAGATGTTTTGATAGAAAATTGAAGCGGTTTAAATGGATTTGGTTGGGATCATCGGTATCCTCAGTGTATGAGCTAGTTGACCAGCTGGTGGTTCAGTTATATTGGTTGCTACAACTTAATTGTCCTTTAATTCCTTTATAAGTAGCCTCGTCCCATTGCACATGCTAAATTTGTGATATCTGTCGTGATTATGAAATAAGATATTCTGATAAGGAATAATATCAAGATAAAAACTTTTAAAAAAGTAAAAATTAGTTATTGTGACGTAACTACAACAGTTAGACATATGCTGTCGCTGCATTTTTTGTAGATATTTACATATTCTTCAAAATCGTAGTACATTATTTTATTCTATAATCAATAGTATTCTCAGCGCACGCTATGTAAGGATTTTAAGGTCATTTTTGGTTACATTAATGGCATTTTAGTAAGGATCCCTATTTTTTTTAAATGAAACATAGCCTATGTCACTCGGGAATAGTGTAGCTTGCAAACGGTGAAAGAATTTTTGAAATCGGTCCAGTAGTTTCGGAGCCTATTCATTTCAAACAAACAAACAAACAAACAAGCAAACAAACAAAAAATCAAACCTCTTTATAATATTAGTATAGATAACTGGATATGTAAGTACTCTTTTAATTCGAGTTAATAAGAAAGCAAAAGGTGATTTTAATAATTTTTTTTTTGTCTAGATTTCATTCGTTTCACTTTTCGCTTCACAGGGTAAACAGAAATAACAAAATAATATACATAGCAGTTATTTTAAGTTTAATAAAAGAATTGATTTTGAACTGATCATCAAGGTGATTGGTATTATGTTTTTACTGTTTTAACATAGATATCTGTCTATATGTTTTTTGTTTGTCTTGTTTATTATTAAACCAAATAATAAATATTGTTTATTGTTTAAATAGATATTTTTCTTTTCCTTTCTGGTGTATGTTATTCTGATCAATATTTTCAGTTAATCGAATAAGTTTTATTAAAGTAACTAAATTTTGATTTTTCAAATATATTTTTACTTACAAGTTTTGATATTAACCATAAGGATAAGTAAGGAAAAGTGTAAGTACAAAATTTTTTTGTTTTCTAATTAAAAGTGTGTAATTTCAATTCCAGAGAGAATAATCTTCCGGGTTATCGTATCTTATTTCTATATCTTTTATCTTTTACCTGGGTTTCTTATATTTCCCCATCCGTAGGATAAAAATAATAAGTAGCGCCATTTTCCTTTCCCTTTCATATTTTTTCATTTTCTCTTTTTTGTCCCTTTTATTTTTTATTATCCTATTAAATATTTTTCTTGTTTATTTTTTCTATAATTTTTCATTGAGCTCGTCCGAATCCACGCTCGCTCTCCACCAACCAACTGAGTGCCGTTCGCACTACTGAACCTTAAGACAAGCATTTACCACCTAACGATAAAAAAAGGTTACAATGTAATAGTTTATTATTATAGCTTTGCCCTAATTATTGAGCGATAAACAAAGCTTACATGTGATTGATTGCAAAATTTGACGCGTTTGTCTTAAGGGTTGCTTACAGTTTGTGGTCAAACTACAGCAACAGTGGCACACGCAATTATAAAACCTTTTTTAGGTTGTCTATTTGTATCACAGAATAAATAAAATCTTTCATTTCTAAAGAAGGAATCTTGTTTAAAATGTTTTGAAGACCAAAGGGATATCGATCAACCGAATCCAGAAATTCGGGATTGAAAAAAAAAATGATTTACACATCCAGACTCTATCATAAAATTATTTAATCGTTTTAAAAAAAGAAAACGTATATCGATCAAAATGTAAATTTTTAATTCAGAATTAAAAAAGCTATTACAAACTAGAATAGGTCGTGTTGTTAAACAAGGAAGTGTTTTTATCATGATGTAAAGAGAAAAAAAGTAATAGAGCAGTAAAAATGCTTTTAAAGATTTTATTCGACATACAACAATTTATACTTGAAATTTTTTTTTGCTAGACTAATTTTTCTTCCAGTAGGATTTGGCATCTGTCTTTGTTTTATTCAATTTGGAAATCAGCGTTAATTTGTCATTTTTGACACGGTGTCATTGTTTTATATATCATGTTTGATATCTGTCACTGCAGAAAACAAGTTTTTACAGAAAAAACCGTAAAAAGCGTAAAAGGATCCACAAAATAAATTTAAAAAGATGAACAAAATATTTCAAGTAAGTACTTCCTAATGTCTGGCGCTAGGCGATGCTGAGTTGAGGTTTATTACGGATAATCTCGAAGCTTAATACGGCAAAAACAACGATGGAGAATTTTTTAAAAATTCGGCACAACAAGAGCTTTGTATTATTACGAGCCGGTCCGGAACTGTCGCCCAGGATGTAGCACGAGACAAACGCCAGTTCTTAAAATTTTCAAACCTTCTAGTGACTGTTAGAACGTCCAAATAATACGAGTGTGTTCTGTTCTAGATATTATTTCAGATACGCTTCTAGAAGGATTTAATTTCATATATAGGGAACCGATTTGGACGGAGAAGAAGAATTGTAATTGTATCAAAGCTGTGTAGATTAATTTGAGAAATTGTTATTTAATTGTGTTTATTAATAAATTGTTAAGTTTGTCTGCTGTTTATCACTTATCCCGAATTCACGAAGGATGGTGGTACATTGTAAACACCTGGTATTTAATTTTTTTAAAAGTATACTTTATATACTTGCACAATATTTTAAAAAATGATTAATGTTTGTTGGCAACCTGATAAAATATACCATTTTAAAGTGCCACAAATATTAGATGAGTTGAGGAATATGGAGGGTACGGTAATTCAAAGCGTGATGTAATAAATATTCAAGAGAAATTTGCAGAATATTTTACTGCACCTGAAAGACTTGTTCCTAGGCAAGATGTAAAAATTCAAAGAGGCCAAAGACAATTTTATTTTTATTACTAAAATGAAATGCTAGAAATTTCTTGTCACGCTTTTTCTTTCAATTGTTGATTGTGATTATTTTTATCATTCATCAAATAAAAATGAGAATAATAATAATAATTAAGGTAAAAAAATCTAATCCGCCTATTACGGCTGAGGATTATAAAAAGGGTTCAGAAAAGTATGGAAGATTTAGTATTAACTGTTCCACTTTGAATGAAAGATTTTATCATGTTCTTTATTATGCATAATTTTTGTCCATTTTTTGGAAATCAGCTGCCATTATAAAAATTTGCGAACAAAAATACAAGTTGTTTTTTTCTTTCTATCGCAGGTCTTCCTTTTTGCACCTCTACCTGCTATCTCCAGCTTTCTGCTCCTCTGGTTGCCAGCTCTGGCTTCTTCTTTTATTTGCTCCTGTTTTTTGTTTTATTTATTTCTTTTAATTAATTCTTTTGATAATTATATACTTTTCCTTTTATTTTAATTTTAAAATTAATAATTTAAATTAAAACATTTACAATTACATTTCATATCCATCTAACAATTTTTAAATTAATCCATCCCATCTAAACACAAAAAAAACGAGTGAGGCAGTCAGTGGGACTGCCGGCAGAAGTTATACTTCTATGCACGCTCCCGGATTTATAAATTTGTATGCAAAGGAGTAAGCAAAATCATTATGAGGACGCTAAACAGGAATATCATATTCGTGTTCAGCGACCTCAAAAACCTCCTAATACCGAGTGCACATTCATTTTGAATCCAATTTGCATTTGCACCAGGTGTCTCGGAGGCCATCGCATTATATTCGTATTCAGCGACCCAAAAAAACCCCAGGTACTAAGTGTGCACTGATTTTGTATAGAATTTGCATAAAACCCCAGGAGAAGAGGTAAATACCATGCACCCTGGGCACCAAGTGCCGCAGAGAGTTTCGGCATCATGATATTCGTGTTCAGCGACCCCAAAAACCCCGAGTACATAAATTGAACCCATTTTTAGCAATACTTACCGAGTTGTAATTTTTGTATCTATTGTCTGTTCGCTTTTCGAATGCAAAATGCAATTACCCATTTTTACATTATGAAAAATAGCGACAAATTTCCTGATACTCTAACAAATCCAATGCAAAAAACCGCATTCCAGTCCATCTTACGTTACAAATTTCGGAGGTTTTACTGATTTAGTGGTTTATTTCCTATTCGTAAAAACTCTGTTTATGTAGCCAAAAATCACAAAAGCATACTGCTGGATATACTGAAACCATGTGATGGTAGCTACTGTAGACTACAATACAGTACTCATTACTGAATATTATTATTAATATTATTAATATAAAATACTAATCTTAATATATTAACTTACGTGACAGAATTATAAAATAAGTTGTCAAACACAATGTTATAAGTCACTACGATATTTAAAACATTAGCTCAGACTGTTTTTTGTATATCTATCTCTTTTCAATGTACTGAATGTTTAAACGGTATTTAAAGGACTTATAGTTATGACTAAACATGTGGTAAATATTTCATCTTTGTTTTTACCGACCAATATACCTTATATGTGTTTTTGTCTCTCTCTTACTCACACCATTACATATGTAATGATTTTTCCCATTTAACCCCACACAAATCGAGTGCATGAATAGAAGTATAACTTCAAAAATTAACAAAAACTAATCTTATCAACCGATTTGCTTAAGGGCGGTCCAACTTCTGGAAAATCACCAATAAAGTGAGACCCCGAAGAAAATTCATACTAATATATAAGCCCATCTATCGTAGCTGCAAGTTTTCATTGGTTTAATTGACTTTTTACTTTCTTTACTTACTCCGGTTATTTATGTTACTTTAGTACCTATCAATCTGCAGATTGTTTTGAGTACTGCTATTTTTATTTTCTTATTGATTTGTTCTTTAAGAAAAAACAATTTATGCACATATTATTTTTAAACCGATTTTTGTTATCATCAATTCTATACTATTCACATTTATGGTCTTTTACTGTTGTATCTATTTAACGATGAAACTCTCATTTACAGTAGAATAGCTAATTTCATGCTGTCGGTTTTTCGTGACGTTTTGCGCACGTGTCTTAAAAATTTACACTCAATATTAATTCCTAACGTGCCGAAAGAATTATAGGTAACTTCTATAAATATTTAAATTCTGTATAAATAGTCGTAAATGTAACAGTGAATTATTCAATTATAAATCTAAATGTTCTAAGTAAAGCGGAATGACATTTATATTGAAAATGTTTCTTGGATAAACAATACTAAAGGAGTTGTCTAGATTAAATTAATGTAAACTATGGCTCTGGTCGCCTAATACTACAGTAACGATTCTAATCAGCTTATGTTGTATGAACGAACCGCAAGCACAATTGAATCGACGAGAAAACAGTCGGATGTGCGAGGCATTGTAACTTTTAACGAATTCTTGACAATGCCGAGTAGAATCTTATTCCTTTTTGCTGCAGTATTAACCATTTTTTATTAAAAGTGTATTGTTGAGAACTCTAAACTGTAATGACTAAAAAATACCATGAAGTGGATCAACTTGACAATGTACAAATTCCCAACTTCATTTAGGAATAATAAAAAATATTTGGCAAAGAGAAACAAACATTTTTGAAATACAAAACTTACATAGGTAATAGGCAGTAGAACTAATCTTATTTAAAAAATGTTGATATTCATGGGACTGATCGATGAAATGCTTCTGCACAGCATGTAAAACTTTTTTTGTAAGGAATTAGACAATAAAGGACAGGCAGATGTAATGTATACTGATTTCTCGAAAGCTTTCGATAAAATCAGTCATGCACCGCGTATTAGTCAACTGACATATCTCGGTTTCAATTATAACTATGTTACGCTATTAGCATCATTTTTAAGTGAACGTAAAATGTTTGTTTATTTCAATGGTTTTGAATCCAATGTTTACATGGCAACAAGTGGAATTCCGCAAGGTTCCAATTTGGGCCCGCTTCTGTTCTTAATATACGTAAATGATTTGTGTGAACTACTCTAGTGCTCTCTTCCTATCTTTACAGATGACCTAAAGATATACATGTTAATTACTTCCCCGATGAGTGCGAAAAACTACAAGATCAAATAAACAAAACGCAAGAGAAGTGTTTATCAAATACGTTACCATTAAATATATCAAAATGTAAACTTTTAACAGAAGACACAAAGCGATTGATTATCCTTATAAGATAGATAATGTAATGTTGGAATTTCGAAATGTATTTTAAAGAAAGGCTTACTTTTAATCATCATATAAATAAGATGGTAAATGTTTTTGGTCAGAGATTCGATAGTACTTATCCAAGCGCTGACTGCTAAATTAGAATATGGATCTCATATATGAAAGTTATGCCTCTATGATTGAGAAAGTTTAGAAAAGGTTCCCGAAGTTTGTCAGTTATAAAGTTGACGGTGTTTATCCTCTAAGAGGTTCTGATTATGGACAATTTATTGGTTTCATTTCTTTGAATAGACCTAAGAATCATGCTTCAATACTGTTCTTGTTCAAATTGTTGAATGATAAATGTGATTGCTCCACATTGTTTTCACAAATTAACATTCTAGTTCTTAAACCATTATTCACACAGATCCAATGTTTTTATGTGAAAGAGCGATTGTATTTATTTTAATGTAATTTTTAATTGCTATGTAAATGGTTAACTTAGGCAATGAATTCTTTTTATTATTATTATCTAATGTAACGCTTTTAATTGTAGCTCTTATTCCTTTTTCTCTGTTTGACAAAAAAGGGAAAAGTTTATTTGTCAAATCAACAATTATTACAGTAAATCTGGCAGAGCTCAAACCTGCGATCTTTACCAGTAGCAGGTGGTGCCTTTAATGATTTGGCCAAAGTTGCCTTAGTAAGATTTTGATCATATCTTTATTTAACTCATGTAGTATTGGAAACTTACTTAATTCCTTCTCAAGCATATAAATAACGTTGATGAGAGCAAGATCCTGCCAAGTGTGACATATTTTCGATTTCTCCTTAATGTCATATCTTGTTTGTCTAATTTTTAGCATCCTATGAGAGATATCTTAAAATTATTATTATTAAAACTTTTACGAACGTTTCTGCTTGAAAAAAAAAAACAAATAAGAAGTAGAGTTTGGCTTGTTAGAATAACAACCCAAGAAAATAAAAAAAAGCTCTAATCCAACCGTACACCTTTTTATATATATATCTTTTTTGTTGAAATGGCCGAACTCTTGTCGGCCGAAAGTATTCTCAATTTTCCTTTGCAATTCCAGCTTCACTGACGCAATCAAATTACCTAAACTAAAATCCTCCTAATGAAAATTACCTAAGTGAAAATTCCCAGGACTCGGCAGAGAAAGCGACTTCATTCCAGCTCTAATACTTGTTTATGATTTTTCTCCGTTTTCGTCTCTCTTATTTTGTTCCCTAGAGGTGAGAGTTGTCTCTGTATTTTTTTCATGTTACAATTTTCTTCGCTGCCTGAAATATGTGTTTCATTTCTACCACAAAAACAGTTATGAGTCCTAAAGGAAAGTTTAGAATTTTTTTTATGATTTTATCTCTTACATAAAGAGAATTTTTCCAAACAGTTACTGAAATAAAATTAATATTTGATAAATTTTTAACCGCAGATAAAAGAGAAATTGAAATGAAATGTCAGGAAGTAGAAACAACGCTGAAATGTCAATTTTCTAGATGAAAAAACTTTTTGCAACGACATAAATCATGGGAAAATAGTAGGAGCAGTATTTAAAGCATTTTAAAAATAAAGTTGGTCTGAAAATCTGAAGGATCGGTTGATTAGTAACCTTTATTTAGGGAATAAGTTTTTATTATTCGATTCTAAAATTTGTCATGCATGTAAATAGTAATAATAATTATTATTACGTTACAACCCCAGACAAGAAGTTTGACAAACAGAAAAAGAGCTGCATAGCACCCTTACAGGTCAAATAGAATTTTTTAGCAGAGATTAATAAAAAAGAAAGATAGTGTTAGCGCATAAGTAGGTACCTACAACTTTTGCATTGACCAAACTGTTTTGTCGAGTTTTGTACTTCACGTAATTTCCATACAACTTAACAGATTCGTTGATAGAAGCTGCGCATACAATAATTGTTGCAGACTATTGTCGATTTTTGTATCAACAAAAGAAAAGAGACGTGGCGCGGTTTCAAATGCAAGGCCGCAGTTCTATTGAATCGATTGCATCGTAAGCAACCATCTAGAAACGTGTGAAATCGGTTAAAATTTAGTTATCTTACTAAATCAATCGCCCTTAAGTTGTTTTCTGTAGTTCAATTTGTTACGTAAACATAAGCTTCTCTGTAGTTCCATTATATCGACATATTATCAGTTAAATAATTATTTAAGTATTTCTTCTGCTGAAAGTGACAATGATGTTTTATTGTTTTATTTATTAAATTAAAAAAGAAACAAAAGTGACAGATATGAGTAGGAGAATTTTTTGTACACAGAGAAACACTTGGTGAATTTCATTACTTATATCCACACTTATTAAAAGATGAAGAAATTTTTTTAAGCATTTCATCCAGTGTGGCATGCAGATCTCTTGAACAAACTTCCTTCATACGGACTCTCGCCAAACCTTTGCAGATGGATATAGATGGATATCCAACTTCCTCTCCAACAGGCACATTCAAGTTGCCGTAGTTGGACATTCCTCCAATCTCTACAAGATCAACGCTGGTGTTCACCAAGGATCGGCTCTAGCTCCTACTCTATTTCTTTTTCACATTAATGATCTACTAGAAGCCACTAATAACCCGATACACAGTTTTGCAGATGATAGCAACCTACACTGTAGCAAAGCGCACAACCGTCCCATAGCCCTAGATATTCTGGAAAAGAACAGAAGATTCACAACGACTTCTCTAAATCAAGATTTGAGAATTGTAAACGAGTGGGAAAAAAAGAATTTTAACGCTTCCACGACAAAGACTTATCCATCACAATGAACGATCAGACACTAGTAGCAAGCGACTCAATTACGCTGGTTGGTATAACGATCTCCCAGGACTTATTTTTGGAACAAATTGCATTCATAGCAACTGCAACAGGAAAGAAGTTAGGCTTTTTTTAAGAGCAAGGAAATATTTCTCTTAATCCAACTTAGCTACTCTTTACAAAGCCAAAATAAGACCTAATCTTAAACACTGCTCACCAAAAACCTAGCCACATTGTCGCACCGAAAAGCAGTGACTGATCTTTCCCTGTTTTACCGATACTTAAATGGATTTTGCTTAGAAGAACTCCGCTCTATATTACCTCCACGTGCCAGACCAGCCAGAGCAACGTGACGTGACAACTCCATGCACCCTTATACTGTTTAGTGCTAGACATGAAGAACGGATCGATTCGATCGTTCCTTCATCCCCAGGGTTTTCAGATTGTGGAACTCCTTACCTTCCCACGTCTTTCCCACTTGTTCTAACTTGCAGTCCTTTAAATCCCAAATTAATAAATTGCCTCGTCTGCCCCAATAGATGTTCTCGGAACATTTGTATTTAGATCCATACCTACGGGGACATCCTTGAATAAAAAAAAAGAGTGTGCGTGTAACCTTTACGCGCGATTGAAGTAAAACTTGTTGACGTACGTATCGGAAAATAAATATTTAATTACAATTCAATCATATTTATTGCCTATATACTTTACAAAAAAAATGAGATGTTATATTTATATTATTCATTAGAAATAGGAATTTGAAAGTTATCATTATTTTTTTTATATATGAAATAATAGGTTTATGATAACTAAAATGTGAAACATAGATTTTAGTCTATAAATACCATTAATGTATTTGAAACCGTTTGAAAATTTCATAAATAAATTTCGGAAATTTAAACTCCTCCCATAGCTGAAATTATACAGTTACTTCCATCAGAATCTTCCGTTAGAATCTACCCCTAGTCGTGCCTAAAGAAGTTTTGCTTCAATAATAGGTAAACAATATTAAAAATATACACACATTACGTTTAGAATGTGTGATTTTGTAGCTGTATCTACCTTATTGTAATACATCACAACACAAGAGCCTTCGATAGTTAGATAACCATTTCATTTTGTAGCATTTTATAGCATATTCCATAAAATTTAAAATCCTGAGTTAAGTTTGTTTCCTTCACGTCTACGAAGGATCTGTTATTGGTGGTAAAAGATCAGCCATCTTGACTAGTGGTTTTATGGCCTTCATGGCTACCTAACCAAACCTAAAATAAGTATAAGAAAGTGTTAAAATATTTTGAATATTATTATTTTATGAACAAAAACGTGCAACATGCTTCTTTACTCAACTTAAAGATTCCGTATAAACAATTATTTACTATCATAATATGTATGTATGTATATAAACTTACTTAATCAAATAATAATGAATGTGGCTGTCTCGTCATTTTTCTTCAAATCTTTCTGGCGCTTATAATATCCCCTTTGACGTTCACAATTTCTTTTTCTTTTTAGCTCTGTAAGTCTATAAAACGAAAATAGCTAGGTATAAATAATAGGTATAAATAATTAGGTATAAATAGTGTAATTACACACCAAAAATAAAATTTATGCATATAGAGTACCTACCTATTCACTCATTTTCAATCAATATTTTTTCATCACTTTCTTCATTAATAAATCCACATTGTTTATTCATATTTAATACAAACACCTTATACACAAAAAACTATTTATATAAAGGAATGTATTTCGATTGAAAAGATGATCAGCTGTCAATTCATACAATTACAGATTTAATTTTATTTAATATAGGAGGCAAAATCGCATGAGCGCCGCCAAGATTATTTTCAGGGGGTGCATCTGCATCTACACACTATTATGATCTAATATATATATATATATATATATATATAGAATGTAGAATGATTTGGACAGCAACCGCGACGCCTTTAGTTTTTATTCAAACAATAATTTAATAAAAAAATTAAAAAAATATATAATTTTCTGGTAAATTAAGGTATTTTCTTTCATAGCAGGGGGGTGCAAGCGCACCCTCTTGCACCCTGCTGCCGGCGCCCATGCAAAATCGTGTCAGTATTAGGTTTTGTTTCCGGTTTCTGTTATTAGAATGACGTCACGTCCGTTAGAATAACTTTTTTACTCCTAGTGTCGCTAAAGAAGTTTTACTTCAAAAACTATAGAATGACAAAAGAATCTTGGATGAAATTAATATCTGTTTTAAAACCATTATTAGTTACTATTGGTACATTAAATTTTAGGCCAATGGAAATGACAAGGGAGATCTATGTCCAGGAGTGAATGCAAAAATATTGTTGAAGAAAGAGAGAGAGAGAAAAAGGCTTTACCACGTCCTTAACAAAATATTACTTTTAAAAAACAAATCTAATAAATCATATAATTTTTAACAAACTACAAGTCAGGATAAATGGAAGTAGTTAATTTAATGGAAACTTTGAATTTCATTATATTAATAATATAATTAACATAGCTTCATTATAAGTGAATGATATATCTGTTTACAAAATATCCATTATTTTACTAAATATATCAGCTTTTTTTGAATTGAAAATCAGAATCATCAGAGTCTGATTTATCCACAGCAATAATCAAAGGGGAAATGTTGTCAAAAGAAAAGTTATCCAAGTAAGAAGTCCAATTCGTTGAAATATTTTCTTTTTCTGTTTACAATAAATTTTCCACATTACTGATTTACATTTTGTTAACGCTTCAGTTCAAGTCTTTTTAACCCTATTTCTGTCCAGATGGTGTTTGTATGTTATAGATAGACTTTGTGAAACCCCATACAAACTTTATTAGATTATATTGACAAAGGTGAGAAAAAAGTCGAAGTCTTACATGTTGGTGTTAATTTATTATTTTATTTAAGATATATATTGATATGAAATTCCTTCGCTGGGACTCCCAATCAATAAAAATCTTTAGATTGTAGATTCTTCACTTAAAAAATCATCTCTTACATTTCCAAATTAACTTAATGACAATTTAATCAATTCCAAATTTTTATCCGTATATCCATGGAAAACAATACAAACAAAATTTAAACAAAAACCTATCTAATATAAAATCAAAACTGAAACTAGCAACCGATTTCCTTAAGGGCGACTCAGACTCAAAGAAATCTACTGAAATAAATGTATACCCGAGGAAAAATCCATAGCAATATATATATGTGTGTGTTATGTTTGTATGGCTAAATAGTGTATAGTGTAGATAGGTATATATAATTGGTTTTTGCCAAATTCAATGAAATTGCTACGATTCCTATAAAATCTCCTTTTTTGCTAACGATATGGGTAATCTATTTAAATTTACTAAATAATAAGAAATATAAGTTTTGTAACAGTAAAAGTCAGTATTTCACATAAATGACATAGAGTTGGATGTTTCAATTATAGATGTCATAATATATAGGCTTAACTATGAATTGAGGAAGAAAAACTATAAGAGATGTCACAAAACTAATTACACCAATAGAAAACAACTGGTTCTTTTCTATAAGGAAACAACATTTCGTTGGAATTGCTTAAAGAAAAATGCTGAAAATTTATGGGAGTTACTGACGATGTTTGCTTTATTTAAAATATTATACAGATTAACTTGGTCAATCCCAAAAACTGTAACAGATATTTAAAAACTAATTACACTATTTGGAAACAACTATCTTTTTTATAAACCAACACATTTTTATATTTTTTAAAGATAATACTAAAAATTTAAGCGAGAGATTGACGATGTTTCCTCTTCTAAAATATTATACAGCATCCTGGCTTAACTTGGTAGTTCCCGAAATTTATTACACATATTAAAAAATTGATGATATCATTTGAAAAGTTTTTTATATAAATTAACAAATTTTCAGAAAAATTGCTTATAGGAAAATACTGAAAATTTAAGAGAGAAGTGACGATGTTTTCTTATTACAAAATAGTACATTACGTAACGAGTGCGGAAAGCAGGTGATCGCATCCCGAGTGTGTTTGTCGCGTGAGCCGAAGGCGAACGCGATAAAAAGCACGAGTGCTGCGCACCGCACGAGTTGCGTATTCTATTTTTCATCACTCCATGAGGAAAGCTCTTGAATTTGTCTAAAATAAAAGGAAAGAAGATAATAAAAGTAGTATTAGGTCTGATCCGCCTGCACCGCGAAGGCACTGAAGCAGGGTTGGGGGAGGCGGATCCCCCATTAAAACAAAAATTTTTAGAGTTAAGAAATTATAAGATTTTTATTAAAAAAAAAACACTTTTGTATTACAAAAGTATGTATAGTTATGAATATTTGTTAAATACGTTAAATGTAATATTTGAACAGTTGCTTAATTCCTTAGACACATTTTTTTTTTATTCAACTTAAGTATATTGGATAACAATTGAGAATCAACAAAAGCAATGAAACGTTTGATTGAGTATATCGTGGTGCATTTACTACCGCGTTATCAGATGCAAAACTATTAGAAAATTCATTCTCAATTTCTCTTAATTCACTTTCTATCTCATTTATTTTTGATTGGGAAACACTTATTAACTCTGTTTCGGTCATTCATTGCTTTCCGCACGGTCCAGCATGGTCAAAAGCAGTGCTTTCCGCACGGAGTGGTGAATAGTTTTATATTTCTTAACGTTGAAGAAAGCATTGCTTTCCACACGGTCCTGCATGGTCGAAAGCAGTGCTTTCCGCACGGTGTGATGAAAATACAGCTTTCTGTCTATTTTTTAAATTCTTTGGATTTTTTCGTATTTATACAAATATGTACTATGTGAATGTAATGTAATGTTATTCTCTTACCACAAAAATGCAATGTATTTCATGCAACGATTTTTTTTTGTCAGTTTTACTACATTCACTAAGTCTGCTCAAACTTCTTATAAAAGCATAATAGCATACCAGAAAAAGCAAACAAAACCAGAAGTAAGAAACGCTAGAACCTAGACAGAAACCAATTAAATTTTAGTAAAAAATAAATTAAAATAATTAATTTCATGATCCCTCTGTTAACTACAAACTATATTTCAATAACCACCACTAACAGCTAAATTAAATTTTGTTTAGTTTACGCAAACATCCATCATTATATCCGTTCCATCTCGCGTAGTAACCCAATTAAGAAAAGCATAAATCAAATCCAAGAACTTTCGTTCAAACCACCAGTGCTGGTAGTGTCTCTATTAATATTTTAAGCACACACTTCCTCAAATCTAGTTATCCAATCTACTGCTCGGAAATCGGATATTCCTGGCTTGTTTATTTAGACGAGCTAATCGTCTTTTAATTCGTGCGACTTTATAACTTGATAAGGGAGAGAAGTTTTAAAGGGAAATATTAGGCCTTGTGTTAAAAACCCTTACTTGATATTTCAGGTCTTATACTTGTATCCCTTCTCAAAGAGTAATTGGCTTTATATTAATTTTAGATTTTAATACGGATTAAAGGGTTAAACAAACTATAAAAGGAAGAAATAAAGTACATTATAGTGATAAGTATTTGTATGCTTCTAATAGGGTTCCAGGACACGTAGGAATAGAAGGAAATAAAACAGCAGACAAGCTGGCAAAAAAAGGAGCTGAAACCCCATACATGGGACCAGAACCATTCTGTGGAATCAGCAGTAGTACAATCTTAGAAAATCTAAGGAAAAAAATGGATAGCGAAAAATCCAAATACTGGAATGATCTAGAAGGACTAAGACAATCGAAGACGCTCCTGGGAAACTATAACCAGAAGAGATCTGTCTTAACCTGAGTAAGAAATACCTCCGAATTATAACAGGAATACTAACCGGACACTGTCGATTAAGAAGTAACTAGGATTAGTAGATGAAGCAAACTGCAGATTCTGTAAGGTAGAGGATGAAACCTGAATTCACATACTCTCAGAATGCATAGCATTAAGTACTTCTAGGGTCAAATACCTAGGGTCATACGAAATAGAAAGGGAAGAATTACCTAATTTAAAACCCAATGATATCCTAAGCTTTCTAAGGAAGATAGGACTAGAAGAGCTGCTATAAGTCTGAGAAAGAAATCATCGGAAATATAGCAAGAAAAGGGGGTAACAATAGATCTTGTAGGTCGCAGGTGTATCTGTTACTCCTAACTACATACACATACATGCTTCTAATATATTGACAGACCATTTTTCTTCGCTCAATGGTAGCTTTTTATAATCTCGTAAACTTGTAATGGCTGTCCACGAGTTTTGTTCAATTAAAATTTATTTTTGTCCAGGTTAGCTTTGAAAACATATGTCAGATAAGCAAAGCAAGACCAAGACCAATACTTTTGGTCTTGGTCTTGTTGATTCAGTCTTGGTGTGAGTCTTGCCCAAATATATCTGCTCTTGGTCTTGCTCAAACAAGTCTGGCCTTGATCTTGCGTATTCAGTTTTGGTCTTGATCTTGTGAATCAAGTCTTGCTTATTTTGTCTTATTTATTCTTTTTTTTTGGAAATAGTTAATAATTACAAATTTGAAATAATTTACAATCAATAACAATTTTTGGTTAGGTCTTGGGCATTTGGGCTTATTCTTGCATAATTGGACTTGAATTGTTATTGTTTCTGTTGATTTTGTCTTGGTTTCAATTTTGATAGTCTGAGGTTAGTGTTTGGTCTTGATCTTGGTCTTGCCTTTTAGCAAGACCACAACCAAGTTTAATTTTGCTCAACACTAGTCTCTAGAGCTGAGGCAATGTGAATTGTGTTTATAAAACATTACAATGATCAGTCCAGAACAGGTGTATTAATTACTGCACTAAAAGACATGTGGAATATGTGCAAGGCCTGATTAGAGAAAATTGTCGAATTTAATAATATGTCCAATTAAAAATCTGGGTTACAGCAAAGTTTGTGTGTAATGAATTCGTTGCTATTTGTTAAAAGGCAAAAAAGCTTGCGAGCTTTTCTTTGCAACGTTTCACAGACTACAGGCCAATCAGTAAAGACTTTTTTTCATCAATAATTGCTGGTGATGTATTATTTAGTTTATCATCGATTAAAAAAAAAATAAACAAGAAGTTTAATGTTCAAACTCTTGCTGGCATGGTCATGTTAACATTTTTTTCGATCATAATGCACTTTTGCTTATAAAAGGATAAATGATAAAAAAGGTAGCTAAAAGATTGCTAAAAGTTTAGGAGATATTAAAAGATGTATCGAATGAAAACACAATTTAGAAAAAATCTAGAGATCAATAGGTCCAACAATAAGCATGTAAATAAAATTTAATCTGTTAATTATACTAAAAATGTAAAAAGGCAGTATATAAAAATAAATCTAAAAAGTTCGCAAATTTAATTAAACCAATTCTTTCGGAACTTCAGACTAATTTGTTTACGCTTTCAGTCTCGAATTATCTATATCTTTTTTTTTTGTTTACAAAGATTTATCGTCGTTAGCGTGTTTCCAGTTTTTGGAACGAAACGGGCAGATTGAATTTGGGGCGGATATTTTCGGAAATAAATAGGAGAATCCAGGGATTATTCGTCCCGAAGTAAAGTTAGACTCTTCGGTTCCCAACACGCACGAAAATAGAAAAACGATAATGGATAAAGTTGCTTGAAATTACGAAGTCTCTTAAGATAATATTTACTTTGTCGGATTTCCATCAGTATATAGGGAATATAACTAGTCGAAAACATATTTTGAGTTTTTAACGCTGCTGATTTGCGATAGAAGATATTTTAGAACAAATAAGTAACAGTCACATTAAAAGAAAACTATATTGTATTTAACCAAAAAGAACTATATATAAATAACGCATGTTTTAACTTTTTTAAGAGGTTTTTTCATTGGTTTATTGAGCGATACAAGATATGTAGGTTGTTTCAAATCATCCATATCTCAAATGTGGTCAAATAGTAATACCAAGGAAAAACTCAAAGTCTAGTACCACAAAAATATTTCACGTAAAGGGCTACTAGTTTCGGGAATATTCACATCAACAGGCCCTCAAAAGTAAGCACAAAAAAGAAGTAACATACGAAAATGTGGAATTGCAGTCTACTATTCCCGTTTGCAGTTAGAGGGACAACATAACTTCTTGACCGGTTTCGACCTATTGGGTCTCGTTAGTACAATGTATATGTTGTCGTCAGCGAGCTTAAGGCATAATCGCTGACTGAAGAATGCACTAAAATCACGATCTATATATAACCACAGAGTGATGGAAATATAAATTTTTGTGCTTACATTTGAGGGCCTGTTGATGGGAATATTCCCGAAACTAGTAGCACTTTAAATGAAATATTTTTGTGGTACTAGACTTTGAGTGTTTCCTTGGTATTTCAAAAGAAAAGGTCACCAAACTCTGTCTAACAGAGAGCTGTGGTTTGGCTTTGATCTTTCTTTTTTCTACATTCTATACTTGTTTGTATTCATTTACGAGTGTAGTAATGGACCCAAATTTCGTTACATGTTACTATGTGGTACAAAAAACTATCATCTTCCGGTTCATAAGGGTTCAAAACGCATTGAAATATTTTGAATTTAGATTTCGTGTTTTATCTTAGGTGAGAACACAAAATAACACTTTTTCAAAAACTTTTCGATACCTCAGGTCATCAGTAGTACATGCTAAACCAAAAGCAGTTACTAGCACTTCTAACTGTCGGATCTTTTTCGAGTACGCATTGCAGACTGGTTCTTGGTCGACTTTCTCTAACGCATCTTGTCCTTTTAAATATAGTGTAACGGTTTTACCAAATAAAAACACAGGTTCGATTTATTTTTAAGTCGATTTATTTCCAACGAACAACTACACTAAACTATTAGGTACACTACTAAACACACAATTAACAATAGTTTATTTGTACTTTTTTTATTCGCACTATTCGCAAGTTTAAATATTCGGGCGATACTGAAAACTACCTGTCTCGACTCAAGTCACGATTTATATATATCGCGGCGTCATCTTCCGGTCATCCCAGAGAGTTCGAGAAGGGTCCTTTATTCTTTTTGGTACCAGAACATTCGCCCGCGGGGCGATCATTCTAGAGAGTTCCGGAAAGACTTAACATTCACCCAGTGGCGTAGTTTCGTTACAATAGTTTTTGTCAGGAATACATTTGTGTATCATCACCAAATCAAGTCTTTTTAAAAGTTCATGCAGCTTAGAAACTTCTTCTTTGTAAAGAGCTTTTTCAAATGATTCCGATTCCGATTTATATTTGATTTACTAATAAAACATATCTCGAAGTTATCATATTCAATACTATAATTTTTTGTAGTTATTTGAAATTTATAAATCTAATAGTTACCTACCAAAATTTTTCAATATAAAATAAAATTTATGATTGTAGGTAAATAAATTTTTAAACAAAAGCCATTTTAATAGATAATGTATATGTATGATATATAATATTCATAAAGAGACAAATATTACAGGATAGTAGTGTGATTTTCATGTAACTAATGAATATTTAATTCAGTTTGTTTAATATTAACGTTACAGTGAATAATGTTAATTTTTAAAGCATCGCAATATTTTATGACTTCCTGGTTGACAAAATACAGTAATAATTATGATTGTAATACAGTTACATAATTAAATGTTGCTAAGTTTTATTAATAGTTGAATAGTTACGCGATTCTTTTATAGTATTTAGTATTTCTTCTAATAACTGCATTTTAACAAATAACCCATTATTTGAAACATATATCTTTTAAATATCTGTCGTAAGTTTTAACATTTTCATCACTTCGTGCAGAAAGCACTGCTTTCGACCATGCAGGACCGTGCGGAAAGCAATGCTTTCTTCAACGCTACGAAATATAAAACATTTCATTACTCCGTGCGGAAAGCACTGCTTTCGACCATGCAGGACCGTGCGGAAAGAAATGAATGACCGAAACAAAGTTGATAAGTGTTTCCCAATCAAAAATAAATGAAATAGAACGTGATTTAAGAGAAATTGTTAATGAATGTTCTAATAGTTTTGCATCTGATAACGCAGTAGTAAATGCACCACGATATAATCAATCAAACGTTTCATTAAAAATACTAAATAAAATTTTTGTTGATTCTCAATTATTATCTAATATACTTCTTTCCTTTTATTTTAGACAAATTTAAGAGCTTTCCTCACGGAGTGATGAAAAATAGAATACGCAACTCATGCGGTGCGCAGGTAGTAATCCCATTACTCGTGCTTTTTATCGCGTTCGCCTTCGGCTCACGCGACAAACGCACTCGTGATGGGATCACCTGCTTTCCGCACTCGTTACGTAATGCACTATTTTATTATCAGTGGCTTTGGCTATCTAGTATAATAGCCAATAAACATCTAGGTAAATGTAAGGTGATAACAAAAAATATTTACCACTTGGTAAGTGTGGGAAACTTGCTCTTACCTATCTTAATTTATTTTTTCCTTAACGATATAACACAACTTCTACTTGTTGAAAATAAGAATAGAAATAAAAACAAAAACCAGATTTGTTTTCAAACACATGACAACTAACACATACTGAAAAGCATGTACGTATTATCGTAGTGATCCTATGGTTTTAGTTGTATACAAACTTAGCACATTCTTTTTGGTTTTGGTTTTTGATTGTTCTCATGGACATTGTAACGTTCGTTTTCGAGCATTCCATCCGGACTATATATTTTTATTCTGTTCAATTTTTATCGCGCCGATACGAAGGTCGATTGCCAATTTGGTGGGAAGAGATAATGTTTCGTCGACGGAATGATTTTTCAATTCGTTCATTTCTTTTGCGACTTTTTGAAAATTCAGATTTAATTTCTGAACTACCTTCGCCCTTCGCCCTGCTGGTGAGTACTTTTTTGCCTTTGTTTTAATTTAATTAGTTAGAAATAATCCAAAGTGCGGTGAATATATTATTTTAAGTATTTTACTAACATTTAATTTTCGAATACAATTGCTATTGTAAAAAGGTCAGTTTTTTGTTATGTTAAAATATATAAACATGGATTGTAATTAATTTTTTGTCGAAAGTTGGAGAACTAGATAGCGATTGTATTCGATAGAAATTACTTAAAGGTCGGAGTTTTGATTTCAGTTTTATTATTAGGATTAAATGCTAAATCTGTGAAGGGCCCTATTGAGGATCCAGATAATTTTTGGTGAGAATATCGCTGTTTACCGACGGCCATTTTGAAGCCGACCATCCATTCCCGGGATTATTTTTAAGGAAGTTCTCTTGAAGGAAGACCACTTCCACCCGCTTGGGCAGTGCTGATCCACCACTATCGAAACTCCGACAGGAAGAGATCAAATTAAGAAGAACGTTTACAGTGGACTGAAGCTGGTTCTTCAGCTCCAAAACAGGTGAAGTCAGAATAATAATAAAAAAAGGTTATGGCATTAGTTTTTTGGAAAGCAAAAGTGGTTTTGTTAATTGTTTATCTTGAAAAACGTAAACTCTGAATATTATTCCAACCTTTGGGACCTGTTGGGTAAAAAAATTCGTGAAAAAAGATCCGGTTTACAGAAGAAAACAAAAGTTTGTTGAGATCTAAATTGAACAAATTAAAGTACGAATAACTTGAACACCTACCTTATTCACCAGATTTGGCTCCCTCCGACCATCACCCCTTCAGACACATGAAACAATTCATTCGTCGAAAGCGGTTTTCGGGGAACAATATTTTGCAGAAATTTTGGAAAATCAGTACAGAGATGGTATAAGGGAATAATATTGAATAAAAAATACACATTCTTTCATTTTTGCTTTCAAAACTTTATTATAATATATGATGATAACTATAGATTCAGAAAAAAGTATGACGAAATCTATACCTGAGCGTTTATCAGGAGTGGAAGAACACTTAATTTAAAAACGAATCATTTAGTTTGTTTTTTTTTGCTTAAATAAATTATATTAACTTGAAATATGCTAATATAATTTGAGGATAACAAAATATCTGCAAGGATTTTTCACCAAGAATCCTTTTAGAGTAACAAGAAATGAGACTAGGAGTTACAACTAAGTCATTTGGGAGAAGTGCTTGGTTTGAATAGAATTATTAATTAGTTTTCAGTTTCCAAGTACAGCAGTAGGATAAGTTGCATAATCCCTCGGGTCTACACAAGTTGCATTAATAACCACTTGTTTTCTCTGCACACGTTTCCAGATCCAGACCTCTCTTATTAGCTGCTAACACTAGCAAAAATTTGTTGGTAAATGGTACGTAAAATTAATTTTATCCAGACCTGAAGAATGCTATTAGTCTAAAATTCAACTAGAAAATTTATATAAAGTAGTCGTTGGAAAAATGAGTAATAATGGTAATACTTACTTTGCTGATTAATTAATGATTAATAATGGTAATTAGTACTTTGCTGATTAATATGATTTATATTTATGTAAGATAAAATATATAACTTTATTTAGAACTAACTGACTTGGCAAACTTCGTACCGCCCAACAATTAGTAATTTCTTCTGCTCTTTTTATCCTTGAGGATTTATCGGTTTTTCAGTTGTTTTTTTTTTATTTTTTTACACTTTTTTTGCCAATTTTGTGTGATATTTCTTTGTTTATATTGTAACGGGATAACCGTAAAGGAAGGGACCTTAATTTGAAAGATTGTTATTGACAGTTGATTTTTAGAAGTTTCTAAAAATCAACTGACCATTTTAAATAATGTTTCTAGAAAATTCTAGAAAGATCTAAAGACACTAACTAGATTAAATAAAATTGTTAAGATACACTGAACTCTGCTGGATAACGTCTAACTACTTGACAATACAATGAACTCTTGTGAATACTTGAACTTGAACTGACGTTAACTGCCCATGCATCCCCTTATATACAACTTTATTTAATCTAGTTAGTGTCTTTAGATCTTTGTAGAATTTTCTAGAAACATTATTTAAAATGGTCAGTTGATTTTTAGAAACTTCTTAAAATCAACTGTCAATAACAATCTTTCAAATTAAGGTCCCTTCCTTTACGGTTATCCCGTTACACTGCCCCCTCCTTAGATTCATTCCTCCTGGAATGTTATTTTCTACATCGGAATCCCGCACACTCCCTGAGCCAGCCAAACCATCTTCTTGGAGTTGCTGCGCATCTCCACTGTGGTTTCCCTGGTAAGGCGCCAAACGATCATGATGGACCACGACGGGTTTCCCTCTGGGAATTTTCACGATCCGATAAATAACATCGTTAATCTTCTTCTTGATGGTGTAAGGACCTTCCCAGTTCTTTTGTAATTTGGGACAAATACCTCGACGCCACGCCGTCGGGGGTTATAGAGCCAGACTAAATCTCCAGCTTGGTAACTCTTTTCCATTGTCCGTGTGTCATAGTACCTCTTCATCCGATCACTAGATAATTGTAGTTTTCCACGCACCAGGTTGTGTATATTCTCCATTCGATTTTGAAGGTCGGCGACATATTGTTCACGTGCCATTTCTTCACCAGGTTTACAACCAAACACCAAGTCACATGGTAGCCTCATTTCTTTACCGAACAGGACCTTCGCAGGCGTTTGGCCAGTTGATTCGTTGATGGCTGATCGAATTGCCATTAGAAGTAGAGGAATATGTCGATCCCAATCCCTCTGACAATCTGACACCACTTTTGACAAATAGTTGGTTATAGTCCGGTTCATTCGTTCCACCATTCCATCAGACTGAGGGTGCATCGCTGTGCATATGCTTCAACCCATTTAGTGAAGTAGTCCATTACAACAAAGATGTACTTGTTTCCTACATCGGTCTGTGGAAGTGGCCCCAATACATCTACTGCGATTTTTTCAAAAGGACTTCCAACCAGGTATTGCTGCATTTCCGCCTTCGTTTTTCGGTGCGGACCGTTACCGGCAGCACATGTAGTGCATTTACGACACCAATCTTTAACATCATTAGTGCAATTTACCCAGTAAAATCTATCTCGGATCTTTTGCAGTGTTTTCGTGATACCCAGATGTCCTCCAGAACTATCATTATGCATCTGTTTTAAAATTTCCGGTACAGCATTTCTTGTGACCACTATTTGTTTCCTTGTTTCTGTGCCCTCGGAATTTTCTACAAGTCTTTTAACGAGCCCTCCGTCCAAAATTAAAGAGTTCCATTGGGACCAGTATGCTTTTAAAGCAGGAGAGGATGAGGATATCTCTCTCCACAACGGACGACGGTCCATTCTCTTCCACTCCCGAATCTTTCTCAGAACGGGATCGTTTTCTTGTTGCTCCTCCAGCATAGAGCTCTCGTCTTCTGGCACAACCTTAACTAAGGCCAGTTTTTCCTCGTTCTGCTCCAAACGGGTCGACTCCTGGAGGGCGAAATCGACCCCAAACATTCCCGAAGCCCCTCACGCCATTAAATTGGCAACTCTGCGACATCACGTGGAAAGCTTATATGTAGATAGCCTCATTGATGGGAAAAACTTTAGCATGCTGGTAGACACTGGAGCTACGAAAACTATCGTTCGACCATCCATCATTATGCGAAAGAAGTTGGAAACTGCGTACCGCTACCGGAGATTCTGCTAGAGTCTACGGTAAGATACAGGTGACGCTACAGTTTGGTTCAACCTCTCTGGTTCACTCGGTGCTGGTGGCTGACGTTGATGAAGATGTTGTTCTGGGCATGAATGTTATGCTCCACTGTGGTTTTCATTTGGATCTTCACCGACTTATCCTTCGTACTGGTAATGAAGAAATATTTCTGCACCGAAAACAAGTTGACAATGCCTCGATTAAGCTAATCGATGATATCGAACTTCCGGCGAGCTGCGAATGTGTCGTCACAGCGCGGTTGGATGGACTGGAGCCAGATGGTGCCCCAGCCATGATAGAGCCGAAGAACCATGACCATGAATTGGGAAAAGTACTCCTTGTGGGTAAGACTCTTGTTAGATCCGCCAAAGAGGTACCCATCCGAGTTATCAACTTAAACGATCATCCAGTTCTTCTCCGAAAGGACACGGAAATGGGAAGTTTTTGGAACCAGTAACGGCCATAATTCACAAGGTAAACGTTACGGAAACAGATGAGACCAACGAAATTGAACAATTCTTGACAAAATTAGATCCCTCTTTGTCAAAATTAGAAAAGAAACAGGTAAGAGATCTACTTTACGGTTATCCCGTTACAATATTTTCTTGGTTTTTCTTCATTACGTTTTTAATTTTATATATTTTATATAAACACTAGCTGTACCCGCGACGTAGTTTGCGTGGCGTGTTGATTGTTATATAAAAATTTCTCCCCCGAATTCATTAAAGGGGTGGGGGAGAAATTTTTATATACCAGATGTTAAGTTGAAAGAAGACAAATACATCTGTGAAAATCGCATTCGAATCGGATTAGTAGTTTTAAGGTGATGCGCGCACAAACATACAGACAGACAGACAAAAAAATCTAACCACATTTTTGGGTTCTATATTGATGTAGTAACACCCCCCGCTAATTATTTTTTAAATATCTTTAATGTACAGAATTTTCATTTCTACAGATTTATTATATGTATAGATTATTTTTCACACCCCCGCATGCCCCCTTGTGGGTGGAATTTTCTAAAATCCGTTCACAGTTGACCTCAAAATTATAAAAATAACTATTGTGCAAAGTTTCAAACCTGTAGGACTTATAGATTTTAAATTTTTATTTTTATTTTTATTTTTCACGCTCCCGCAACTCCCCTTTTGGGTTAAAGTTGGTAAAATCCGTTCACAGTTGACCTCCAAATTATAAATATAAAATGATTTCTGTATAGCTTTAACCATTAAGTTTGCACACGCGACGGAAGCTTAAAAAATGGAGTAACTTCCCCCGTTTTCCCAACATTTCCCTTCACTGCTCTGCTCATATTGATTGTAGCGTGATAAAAAGTATACTATAACCAGCACAGGAGTATGAAAAATAGTTGTTTCGTTAAAATCCGTCGAGTAGTTTTTGTTTTTATAGCAGGTATACAGACAGACAGACAAAAATTTTACTGATTGCATTTTTGGCATCAGTATCGATCCCTAATCACCCCCTGAAAGATATTTTGGAAATATATTTCATGTACAGAATTGACCTTTCTACAGATTTATTATAAGTATAGATTATAATGAGGAAACCAAACAGATGACGCAAATTCAAGATGTGATCAATGTTCTGTTTTCTTCCTTCTTACTATTGAGTTTAATTCATTCCTTACTCTTTTATATTCTTCATATGTTGTCTCGTTTCATTGGATTTGTATTCTAGGTAGATTTTTTTCTTGTCATTTTAATTTTATTTCTTTACAGATCCATTGTGCTCTCCTTTTCTTTCGAGTATGTTTACTAATCTTACGTTCTCCAAGTGCTTGAAAGCAGTTGGAATAACAAAGTTTAAGTAAATAAGATAAAATCAATTTATTGGTGTTTAAGTTTGCCATTATAGTTATCACATAATTAAATGTACCTAAATGCACATTTATTTATTCAATTGTAATTAATTATATGTAATTAGCAGTGTTATTGCATGTAACTAAATATTTAACATCCATCAAAAGTATGAGAAGTTCAAGTCAATAATAACGCAATGTAATATATTCCTAGTTAATGGATATATCAGGCAATTCGGCCAAACAATAGTGTTTAGATTTATGTCATTTAATAATTAGCAATACTATATACCAGGGTGGTCTAAAAAGTTTGAGGTGCAGAAGATCAAAAAACAAGATTCTTAGATTCCTCCAAACAGTAGACAGAGACCTTCCTATAGACCTGGAATCACTCCTGGATAAATCCCCCCCTTTGTTACAGGTAGATGGTGCCCCACAGCAAAAAAAAATGTGCCCTTGGTGAAGATTTCTGTGGTTCCCTTCGTCCTTGCCAAATGAAAGGGCTCCACGACGGAGGAGACACGCCACAGCGTCAATCTCCCAACCCCACATTGCACCACGTGGGTTACACCTCCACACAACACTCACACACACACCAAAGAGAAAAGACTGTTTAGGTACGTTCAAGCGCAATGAATGACAAGAAGATGCAAGAACAACAGATGAAGCTATCCAACCTGCTACAAGTGGAGAAGTTTGTGAGAGCGGGGCCGACGACCGATACTAACACTATCCAAACACTCCCATCCACTCCCTAAAAAGAACATAAATCCTACAACAGTGTCCTCAAATCCAACACTCCTATAAACTTTCTTTCATCTACCCATCAACCTCTTGTCTTGTCTTGTTCAAAAACTAATCTCTGTAGATATAAATGTTTAATAATCATTTGACAACACCAAAAAACTTTATTAAACGATTAAAACAGGTTAAATTTTAAAAAAATATCTCTCAGAGATTAATTTCTATTCCTATTTTACGCGTTTGTTTAGAGAAGAAGTCGTTGCTACCCGGCCATGAATATCTTTGGATTTAAAACAGGCATTCCTGAAAAAAAGTTAAAAAATTTGTTGGCACATTTTTGAAAAAATTACTTATTTTGCATGGTTTGTCATTGTAAAATGTTAAAATGCTGAATTAGACTTGGTCGCACTATTGACAGCTTGTCTGTTGATGAGGGTTGAGGAAGGCCAAAAACTTCAGCAACCAGCGAAAGCGTTAAAATATTTACTAATGGTAGCGAACGGCCATCTAATGAAAGTTAAAGAAATAATGCAGGAAAAGGGAATATCTAAAGAACAACGCCTTTGTTATTTAATAATACTAGAATTGGGCATGAATAATCCGCGCCTTTGGAACAAAAATGCATACGAATTAACATTTCTAAAACTCTTTTAGAGCGGTTTAAGAGAAGCAAGTAAATTTGATTCCATCGATTTATAAATATAGATAAAACTTGGATCATCAACTATAACCCTGAGATTAATGAGAAGCAATCAGTTGCAAGGGGTAAAAATTGCCTCGAAAGAGACCAAGATTAATGGGTCGGCCAGAAAGGTAATGGTAAAAGAGGTTTTTCGTAGCTTAACACAGATATTTCACGAAATACCGTATTTAAAAAAAAAACTTTTTCGTTAAAACAACGAGTCAGATAATATTAAATAAAATCCTACAACTACACTTGATCTGGCTTCTATAAAGAAGTTTTCCTATTTCCTTACCAAAGATTTAGCTTGGCGGACAGATTTTTATCAAACCAGGAGTTGATAGCATATGTAAAGGCCTATTTTGCAGAGAAAGGCAAACACGATTATTTCGAAGGGTAAAGGAATGTTGTAAGTAATCCTTGCTCAAATATTAATCTATAAATGTTTTTTATAAGATAATGTTACAAAATATAAAAACTATTTACATTAAACGATAAAAAAAAACGAGTGTGGCAATCAGTGGGACTGTCGGCAGAAGTTATACCAACGCCATTATTATAATCGTATTTAGCGACTCAAAAAACCACCAAGTACCAAGTGTGCACTGATTTCGTACAGAATTTACATAAAACTCCAGGAGAAGAGGAAATGCCCTAGGCACAAGTGCCTTCGGCATCATGATATTCATGTACAGCGACCCCAAAAACTCCGAATATATAAATTGAACCCATTTTCAGCAATACTTACCGAGTTGTAAGTTTTCTCTCTATTGTCTGTTTGGAATGCCCTTTTCGAATGCAGAAATGCAATTTCCAATTTTTAGATTATAAAATATAGCGACAAATTTCATGATACTCTAACGAATCCAATGCAAAAAAGGCATTCCGATCCATCTTACGTTACAAAATTCGGAGATACCTATTAGTGCTTTATTTCCTCGACTATTCGTAAAAACTCTGTTTATGTAGGTAACATCCTTAAAAGCATAGAGCACAATATACTGCAACCATGTGACGGTACTTTAGACTTCAATACAATACTCATTACTTAATATTAGTATTAATATAAAATGCTAAACTTTATATGTATACTTACCTCACAGAATTATAAAATAATCTGTCAAATAATCATGTGGTCCGTCACTATGATATTCATACATTAGTTCAGACTGTTTTTTGTATATCAATCCCTTTTCAATGTACTGAATGTTGAAACGGTATTCAAAGGACTTTACATGTGGTAAATATTTCACCTTTGTTTTTACCTACCAATATACCTTATAAGTGTTTCTGCGACTCTCTTACTCACACCATTACATATGTAATGATTTTTCCCATTTAACTCTACACAAATCTCTTCCACCGAGTGCACGAATAGAAGTATAACTTCAAAAACGAGCTAAATATATATATATATATATATATAAATTGGTATTTACAAGTGCCAACAATTAAATACTGATTTTGATTAAAAAAAACACTTTGTAAATGTTACAGTATTCGATATATTATAAATTCTATAGCTATTGCAAATTAAGCCTTAGCTAATAATAATTAATTACACCTACATAGGTAAACAAGTATCAAAAATTTTCATCAAACATACAAAGCATTATAAAGTATCAAATACAAAGCGAACTTTCCTGCAACTACAATTGTGGGCAAAAATACAATTCGCATTGGATAGTTGTTATAAACTTGTATAAATTTAAACGTTAATAAGTTTAACAGTGCTATTGAAGGAAAAATATGGTTTGGAAAGAGTCAGGACCGAAACAAAAATGATTAGCTATTTAAAAACTGTATATATTTTACTAAACATTTCGGTCTGAGAACGGCTCTGTTTCTTCAATATAATACCTACAACCCGCTGCAGTTGAGGATCGTTAAAAAATTAATAAAAGTTAAAATATGTAGCCGGGATATTATTTCATTTAACGTTGATTAATGCGAGAAAAGGCAATCAAAGGGTTCGTCAAAGAACCAAGGGATATAAACGTATTAATTAATGTAATATTGGCACTGATATTGCTGTGTTGCGGTGTTGCTTTTGATTGATTTAGAGGATCGGATCTGTGCTTTAATGACATTTATACATATTTGAACATGTAAAGAGATCTATGACAGAAACTAGTATTGCAAAATTTGATAGCATTGTTTAAATTAATTTAATTAAATTAAAAACATAAATAGTCGTAAGGCTGATTGACAGTAGTATAGATTGCCCAACGAAAGTTTGGGACAGCCACGTGGCCTCTCGTTCAATGCGCAGTGGTTTTCTTACGAGCGTTACGATAACAACGACCGTTCTGAAAGCTTGTCAGTGTGGTAGCTAGAATGGTTTTGTAAACTGTATTTAGCTACGAATATGCTGAGAGAGTTTCTGAGTTGTTTTTTAAATGTATGTATTTTTTTAGTTTAAAGTGGGCAGTAACAAATTTATATAAAATAAATTCTTCTTAATTATGTTGGCATTATACATTAAAAATTAATTTAAGATGTATAATATATTTTTATTTCCGTCTGCCACTGATAGAAAGACTCCGCCTACCTGCGCCGACTAACACGTGGCTGTCACAAACTTTGGTTGGGAGACCTATAACGCTTTTAATCCGCATGTAAAAATGTTATCAGAGCACAAAAAAACAGACCTATTTCAGGTTTTCATGATTTTACCTATTTCTATTTTTTTTTTGTTTTTTAACATTTTTACGACTTAATTTTTTTATTTTCCAACATTTTTTACATATAATCTGTAACAATATATACTGCAACGCTTTTTAATGTTTTTGGAACGAAGTTCCCTTTCGCGCGTTACGACTGAGACTAGCCGGAAAGAATTCAGACCAAAAAATGTCACGACACGACACGACCGACACGACACACGCATGTTTCACTGTCTGTCTCTCTCTCTCTCTCTTATAGATAGATATATCTTTTTTAAATTACAACTAAAAAGACACTAATTTAAATTAAAAGAAAATTTACATTAATAAGAAAATACTGTAGAAGAAAAATAAGTACCTATAATAGTATTATATTTTATTGGAACGAAGTTCCCTTTCGGGCGTTACGAACAGTTACGACTGACGCTAGGACCTAGCCAAAAAAAATTCATACCAAAATTTGTCACGACACGACACGACATACGCATGTTGTCTCTCTCTCTCTCTCTTATAGATAGATATAACTTTTTTTATTTAAATAGGAAACCCTAATATAATAAATACTAATAAAAGTACAATTAAAAAGACACTAATTTAAATTAAAAGAAAATACTGTAGAAAAAAATAAGTACCTATAATAGTATTATATTTTATTTCACCCTGTTCATAAACATTTCAAAAATAGTTCTTAACTTGACTAGTTAGGTACCTACGTCAAATTACCTTAACTGTCAGTTATTGTCAAATAATTTAATTTTAAAATTTTGTATTAAATTGTTAATTCCTGTTTTAAATTAAATTGAAATAAAAAGTAATTCTAGGTAGATGTATATCCTCTAATCCTCTGGTATTGTATAAATGAACACTTTTGTTAAAAGAAACGAACAGTTGAAAATAATGGATTTACTATTTTTTTTGCTTTGAACAGTGTAGTAGTGTCGCGACTTTGTTAAGTTTATACAGGTTTTTTGTAGATAATAAATATTAAAATAATAGAAAATAAAAACAATAATGTATCCTGACAGTGTTGCTGCACAAGTTCCGGATATTGCTGATAGAGTTAGGTAAGTAGAGATTTTATACAGACGATAATAAATGCTTATGTATGTACAAACTTTCTGTTGTGTTTACAAATTACAATTCCTTCACTAATTAATCGAAAGGAACTTCGTTCCATCCGGGTGTCCCTTGACAGCTCTTACTTTTTTTTATCCTGTTTTTATAAATTAATAAATTCATAAACATTTTAAAAATAGTTCGTAACTTGACTAGTTAGGTACGTCAAATTACCTTAACTGTCAGTTACTGTCAAATATTTTAAAATTTTGTATTAAATTATTAATTCCTGTTTTAAATTAAATTGAAATAAGAAATAAATTTTTGGTATATGTATGGCATCCAAACCTCTGGTATTGTATGAATGGACACTTTTGTTAAAAGAAACGAACTGTTGAAAATATTCAGGTAATAATGGATTTACTATTTTCTATTTTGCTTTGAACAGTGTAGTGTCGCGACTTGGTTAAAAGTTTATAAAGGTTTTTTGTAGATAATAAATAATAAAATAATAACAATAATGTATCCTGACAGTGTTTCTCCACAAATTCCGGATATGGCTGATGGAGTTAGGTAAGTAGAGATTTTATACAGATTATTTTTTTCACCTGTCAAAATATCACAATTTTGTGATTTCGTCCAATGAAAACGCTTAATCTTCAATGTTTTATGCTAAATCTAGCCAATCATTCCGGTTTATATTGATAAAACCACTAGTGGTTTTACTACTATTGATAAAATTATAGAACTGTCAAAAATTCAATAACAATATTGAACAATCAATTTTCGTGTTTAGAAGTACTTTACTATAAATCAACATTCATTTATATTATCTAAATATTCTGAAATATATTTTGTTATTATTATTATCACAATTCAATTCATCTAAACGATAATGAAAAATCAAATATGTAGGTACTTTAAAACTAACCTGCTTCCTGGTTCTGTATGCATTTAAAACTTTTATATGCCTACAGCCAAATGTGGTCTTGTAGGTAAACTATAAATAGATATACCTAATAATTTTTATTTTGGTAATTTTCTCTTTAATAATATAATTGTATAAATAGGTATAAAAATAAATATTTATTCAAATTATAACCCTGCTGTTTTCTCTACGCTCACGACAACTGACAACTGTCAATACTATCTAGTGTATTTTAGATAAGATAATAGGAAGGGTAATTTGTCAAATTTTTTATTAAAGTTATTGAAAGATCAAAAGATTATAAGTATTTTCTCTTAAAATAATAATATATTTATTAAATATTATTCTGTCTAAACCCACTTCCTTTCTTTCTCTTGATTATTAATGTTTTAATAAATTAGATCATAGGTAGGCAACACAAAATACACGTATCCTAGTTTTTGTACAGAATGGTTCAAAAAATAATCTTCTCAAATACCACTCGTCCTGTAAAATTTTACTAGATAAATTTTTATTTTCCAGACTCAAACTTTTTTATTTTAGGCAAAACTACTCAAACAAACTGAATATGATAAAATCACTCGTCCTACGGACTCGTGATTTTATCACATTTCAGTTTGTTTTCGTATTTTTGCCAAATAAAAAAGTTTTCGTGGAAACTAAAAATTTATCGATAAAATTTTAAGGACTCGTGGTATTACCTTTGACAATAATAAAGGCTTATATATGTATAAACACTTTGTTGTGTTTATAAATTACAATTCCTTCACTAATTAATCGAAAGGAACTTCGTTCTATCCGGGTGTCCCTTGACACTTCTCACTTTTTTTTACGTTTAGCGTGATCGCCAGTTGGACTAAAAAGTCCGTAGGCTAACATACACCGCGTTACGATAATAAGATAAAATTTATTTCGTGTTTTAATAAAGCAATGCTTTTTGGCAAAAAAATACTGTTAAGACCAGAGTTTTGCTTGATAAACATTGTTCGGATTCTGCACCAGAAAAATTAACCAACAAAATAAGCTTTAAAAACAAGGCATGCAGGTGGCTCCAAATAAAGCTGTTTAAGACGAAAACATTAAAAATATTGGGAAATGATCGTAAAGATAGGTGATGAATTATTGTCCATGACTATTTAGCTATGCGAAAGCCGTGAGCAAAGAAGTGTTACAACGGATGAAACATGCCTCACTACACTACAGAGTCAAATCAACATTCAGCTGAGTGACTCAAACCATAAACTAACCCCATATCATGAAAGACGTAACAGTTTGCTGGCAAGTTTTTGGCATGAATAATTTGAGATACGTAGAGTTTAGTATCTATAGATGTTAAAAAGGCTAGACTTACAAGAGTAGACTTGATTTTAAGTTTGTACCTACCTACTCGTGTATAAAATAATAATAATAATAATAATAATAAACTGTGGTTTTTCTCTAAAAAATTTAGACACTTGTAAATTGCATACAAATATTTTATGCTCATTATAAATTACTGTTTTTAGATATATCCTACTATGAAACCATAGCAATAATATTTTTATTTTTTGTTATAAGCTGAATTTAGATGAATCTATTCGTCCCGTCTTAAATTTTTATTATAAATCGCCAACTGTAAAGTTCGGCCAAAAACTAAATCGTTCTTTTCGTTTCCTTTTATATGACTACGTTTTTACCAACATTATTTTTCAGCTATACATGGAATAGCTCTCTACTACTTATATATTTTCGGGCGCAAACGATTTGCGAATCTCGTTATACGCTCCGAGATGACAGATGGTCAATGGTTGTGTAATTTTCTAGCTGTAACATGATTTATTCGAGATTTTTTGTTAAGAAATTGTCTTGTTTTAAATTTTGTTTTACTATACACCACAAGAAATATTGGAGAGTAATTCTAAAAACTAACAAATTCAGAAGATTAATAAAACTTAACATTATTATTTTTTACCAATTTTTAATGAATTTTTGATTTTCTTAATTATATACAAATAATTACGAAAATAAAATTCTTTTTAACCCCAGTTTTTACCCCTTACAGGAAGATTATCATAATAACGTATTGTAGAAATTTTCCATCTCTATCATAAAAAGTTCGAATCCAGTTACTCATTTCTTTTTATATGTACTTACCTATATTTGAAAAAATGGTGAATGCGCCCAATATGAGCATTCACCATTTATTTAAATTATATCTAATGCTTCAACATAAGCTAGAGAATTAAATATATCGACTTAAAACATGCAACAGCTCTTAACTGTTTATTTTTACGTAAATTTTTCATGTGTGCTTGCCCGGAATCTTGGAGAGAAATTTTAAATCTTTACGAAAGTTGGATTTAAATTTAGTACTTCAGCGTTCAGCCCCGGCCTTAAGATTGGATTTGCTTAAATAAGGTGAATTTAAAATGAAATTTATAATGGTTTGGCAGCAGGCTCGGAAAAACTTTTAGCAAAGAACATTTCGGACCGGTATATACTTTCGTCAATATATTACAAGAAAATATTTGAAGCTAAGCGAGATGGATAGCATTTGAATATAAAGAGTTTCATTTCGTATTAAACTTATTTTTGATAAGAAAAATTTTTAAAGAACAGCAGATTTAAATAAATCTATTATAATTTTAAAGTAGATTATAAGAATCTCAGTTTCACTCACAAGTTTGCTATAAATATAACTTTTTATATCCTTTGGAATACTTTGCTGATAAATATTTATTGTTATTAGGATTTGTAACTGTAACTGTTAGTATAAAAAGCATTCAAAATTCTTTGTAATAATACAACAGTTACTTCTACCAATTTAAGAAAAAACTATTTAAATTTTTTAAAATTATTTTCATAATTTAACGAAAGTGATACAAAACAATAATTACACCTTAAACTGGCATGGTCTGTTCTGATCAGGAACTTTCTGCCATACAGATATTTATAAAAGTGTTCGACGGATTTTACAACTGCTAACAGTTCCCTTCTAGTTACACAGTAGCCTTCGATAAAGTTTTGCTGAAGTATCCAACCACTCTTTCCTTACCATCTTGTAGCTGTGACAAGACGGCTCCAATTCCCACATTGCTGGCGTCGGTGTCCAGAATAAGCTTACCATCAGGAACTATATAAGCAAGAACAGGTGCTAACGTAAGCTGTTTCTTCAATATTTCAAACGCCTCTTGACATTCCTAATCCCAACAGAAGGACTTATTTTGTTCTGTCAAACGTGTCAAGGGTTTGGCGATGTCTCCATAATTCTTGACATTTCGTTGTTAATAGGAACACAAGAAACTCCGGAGCTGATGTTTGTCGATAGGGATTGGCCATTCCTGAACAGCTTACATCTTAGCGGGGTCAACAGCAACGCCATCCTTGCTTACGTTATGTCCTAAATAGTTGACCTGTCTCTGGAACAAGTGGCATTTCTTAACATTCAATATGTTAGATTAGCTTTGTATAATCTTTTAAAGACTTCTTCCAAGTTGGATAAATGTTCCTTAAAGGTCATATATGATGATGTCATCTAGATAAACGAGACAAGTTTCCCATGACAAACCCCGGAGGATGTTCTCCATTAGCTGTTCAAACGTCACCGTAGGAGCATTACAGAGGCCAAACGGAAGGACCGTGAATTGTCACAACCCTGATCCACTGGTAAAGGCAGTCTTTTCTTTGTCTGCAGGATTCATTTTAACTTGCCAGTATCCGCTTTTAAGGTCCAAAGTAGAAAACAAAGTAGAACCCGCCAAAGCGTCGAGCGCATCATCAATCCTTGGCAGAGGATAACTGTCCTTCTTAGTGACATCATTAAGCTTTCGATAGTCGACACAAAACCGCATTGATCCGTCTTTCTTTCTCACTAATACCACAGAAGAAGCCCACTGACTACTGGATGGTTCGGCTATGCCATTTTAAATCATTTCTTTAAGAGCTCTATCTGCTTCTTCCTTCTTAACTTGAGATCAAATAATAGTAATAGAGATCAAATTTCATTTCTACAAATTAGCAAAACAAAATAAACTATTTTAACTTAATATTATTACTATAATCACGTAAAAGCAAAGGAAATTATCTTCTTTGTTAACTCAAAGCGAATACAAAAGCAACCGTGGAATTCGTCAATTGATGATATAATGCTGGCGTTGTAATATGAGTTGAACCAGGAGTTGCTTAATCGTAGTAAAGGAAGACGAATTGTCTTGAAGGTCCTATGAACCTTGATTGTAGAACTTCCCGTTGCCATATTTCCAGCGGTTTAGTTGTGAAAACCATTACGACGCAAGTATTAATTGTCATCTCCATAAACCAGTGACGTAGATAGATTTCAATTAATACATTGATATTATAAAATCAAAAACATTTAAAACACAGAAAAAACTGAGGGAAATTAAATTATTTAAACAAGCAGGTCCTACTTAATTAAGTACGTTGGCGCCACCATAAGGTGTCGCTGTTAATATCTCATATATTTGCACGACCAAATATTATGTCATATATTCAAGCGAGCATATTTTACTAAATCTAGTAGTATGGCGCCACCGTAAGATAGTTCAGTTGATATCTCATTACTTTAAATGATCAATTTTTACTATATTAAGTCCTATGAATCCACCGTAAGGTGACGCAGTTATCTTATATATTTAAACGAGCAATTCTAACTTAATTAGGTACTATGACACCACTGTAAGGTGGCGCAGTTGATCTATACTAATATTATAAAGAGGAAAGGTTTGATTTTTTGTTTGTTTGAAATGAATGGGCTCCGATACCACTGGACCGATTTCAAAAATTCTTTTACCGTTGGCAAGCTACACTATTCCCGAGTGACATAGGCTATGTTTCATTAAAAAAAAATAGGGATCCTTACTAAAATGCCATTAATGTAACCAAAAATGACCTTAATACTATTGATTATAGAATAAAATAATGTACTACGATTTTGGAGAATATATAAAAATCTACAAAAAATGCCGCGACAGCATATATCTAACTGTTATAGTTACGTCACAATAACCAATTTTTAATTTTTTAAAAGTTTTTATCTTGGTATTAATCCTTATCAAAATAACTTATTTCATAATCCCGAATTTAGCATGTGCAATGGGACGAGGCTACTTATAAAGGAATTAAAGGACAATTAAGTTGTAGCCACCATTATAACTGAACCACCAGCTGGTCAACTAGCTCACACACTGAGGATACCGATGGTCCCAACTGATCTACCAAATCCATTTAAACCGCTTCAATTTCCTATCAAAACATCTTTCGCTTTTACTAATAATAAGGTCAAACCTTCCAAATAGTAGGGATCGGTTTTCCTCATGGCCAACCACCTAAGGCGGGTCGAAGCACCTGAAAATCAATTTATTTTGCTGCCAGAAAATAAAACAACATGTAATATTGTTTACAGGAAAGCGTTGACCCAATAAATTTAATGGCTTTTGTTATTTTTCTTTAATCCCCGTGCAAAGCCGGGGCGGGCTGCTAGTATCTTATAAATTTACACAAGCAATTATTACTGAATAATATAAAATGGATTTGAGATTTAAACAACCAAAGAAAAGTTTTGTTACGCATCAGGAACTTACTCTCTTTGAGACGAGAAACCCATTTACTGACAAAATAGTTATTTTTTATTTCTATTTTAGCAACAGTAACCAAAATTAATATAAGTCGTTTGAAACAATCTGCACAACTCCTAAACCAGTTTTATTACTTAGTAAACCTTAAGAAATATATTTATATGCTCTAGAAAGTTAAAAACTAACAGTTAGATAAAAAGTTTAAGACATCTTCAGTTTAACGTTATATATTTTTTTGTTTGAAACATAACCTATTTAGTAGTTCTCGTAAAATATTCTAACTGTTTATCTGTAGATAACAAATGCAAAAATAACAATCTAAAGAAAGATAATTTAAATTGTGTTATTGCACCTAGAAAATTAAGATAACTAAAACTGGGTCAAATTCAAATTCTTCAATTACAATAATGTATTGTTTACAAATGCATAAGTAAAAAGTAGAGACAAAAGTTTACTTTGCCAAATAACTTTTGCATAATAATAATAATGAATTCAAATTCAAATTACTGTAAATGTCTTTCTTTTGATTAAATTTCTGTAATCACCAAAACCCTACTCCAATGCTTAAGATTATATTACTGGAATATATTTCGAGAGATGTCATATCTTTAGAGATTTCTTGTCCGTACTACAATACATAATTAAATTCATTTCTGGAATCTAGTTAAGATTATACTGCAGTTTTAATGAGTGTCAAAGACCATCAAATCTTGCTTTAGTGACGCTACTGGCGCCTTCTGTGTCCTTTATGAAACCAACATAGCGACCTTCCTAGCGTCGTTCAACACCCCGCAAATTATGCTTCCCGTTACTGAATTATCTAAGACATGTTCGCAAGTTTCTATTGTCTCTAAACCCACTGTAAATACTGAATAAATTTTGTCTGGTTACCGTTTATGGCGCTACTATAATAATTCTGTAGATTAAATTGGAAAGTAACAAGAAAATAACTCAATTCTAAATGTGTGTAAACTATGTTCATCGCTATTTGAAACTGATTTTACAGAGGATAAATGTTTGGTTCATAAGTGGGATGGTTTATAGGAGCCTCTTTATATCTGCTTTCTCTAAGCCTTATTTCAAGTCGCATACATACTTCTTGTCTCGACACTCGGTCATACGATTTATCTAAGACTTTGAAAGCAGCAGTCATATAACACATCTCTTCACCTTTTTTTACAGCAAAAATAGGATCAGTAGTATCTTTCAAAGGCATTAATCCAAATTGCTCTTCACATATATTCCTCTCTTCTCTCAGCCCCTTCTTAACTATTCTATCTTAAATTTTTAATGTATGTGACATCATTTTAATGCCTTTATAAGAACCACATTCTTGCACATGCCCCTCTTCTTTATAGATTGGCACAAGCACGCTTTTCCTCCAGTGACACGGTATTTTCTTTAACTTCTTTCTTCTTAATTTGTCGGTTGGCAGTTATGTCATTCGAACCTTTATGATTTTCTTTAACTATCCTTAATAATTCTTTATTTCCTGTTTACAACTAATATTCAAGATAATTGTAAATTTGCTTCTTTTTCAGGATCCAGATCGTTACCATAACCATTTCTTTAATCTAATGTGACTAAGAGGTTCAATACATATAAAAACCATTCCATGATAAAAACCTTGAAAGTAGTACTATTGACAATAAATATATCAAATATTATTAAACAGTTCTTGTAGACGTAGAGCTATTTAGCTTTCTGAATTACTAAATTAAAATTTTGACAGTTTTAACCTTAATTAAATTTATTTAATTTTTAATTAGTTGCATCTAGAGAAGTTTTTGATTTATTAAGTTAGTTTTTGGCACTTTATTTCTTTGAAGCAGAGTATTTAAATTACTTACTAAAAATCAAATTAAAATTCCATTTAAGACAATTAGCTAGCTAACTTATATTGTATTTTATAAAGTAATTTAGTTTTCACTTTATTATAAATTAGATCTCAACTATCACGGAGAGAAAAGGAATAGTTATCCTTATGTTGCCTTAGGCAAAGGCATAGGTAAAAAATAAAAAATAAACTAATTTACGTAAAAGAAAAATTAAATTTAAAAATTTTAAAATAACATATGAATTCTGGTGTGAATTAAAGTATTTTTTGGTCCTCCGTCCAGAAACAATACTATTAATTACTTTAAAATCGTCCGGAAAATGACATTTTCCGGTCTAGGCCGGCAAAGTAGCTTTTAGATTATCTAAAGAGATGGCGCTATGAGTTTAAATTTTAAGTCATCAAAAATACATAATGAATAATACAAATTTTAATTAAATTTATTTAAAAACAGCGTATAATATACCAAACTTACCTATAACTTTTTCTAAAGGTAAGCAGGATTCTAATTTACATTTAATTTCTCTCACAGCTTGTATTATAAAATTTGACATTTATGTCAATTTACAACTACTTATCATTCGATTATGAAAATAGTTCATTGTCTCTGCTAGTTTTATATAAAATTATTAGATATTAATGTTAATATTTTCAATATAACAATTTTTACTGTGCTGCTTATTAGGGTGTCTTCCTATTTTGTGAATTCCCGTTTTGTGACTAGACCTTTTTCAGGTAAAATTTTTCCCATTTTGTGCCTAGCCAAATTTTTACCTGAAAAGACCCGAGATGAATTTCCCGTTTTGTGACTAGCGTAAAATAAAGCCACTACCTGATTTAATGATTTTAACTTAAAAACATTTTTGTTTATAAAGTCGTCTTTTCTTAAATAATAGTCATATGAAATATAAAATACATTTATTACAAAATAATCTAACATTAAATAATCATCAAAGAAACTTATATACATTCTTAGCCGGTAAAATAATTGCTAAAGGAAAATTGTCATTGCATTTTTATTATGAATGCCAACGTTATTAAGCAATGGTCATTCATTTTCCTTGAATAGAGAAGTTAATCCAATTTCTTGCACTTTTGGTTAAAATGAAAATTGCAACCAGTAATGTTTATATTATGGAAGGTTTTCTTAGGTACCTGGAAGGTAGCCACTTCAAAATCAATTTTAAAGTTTTTTGGTTTCCATTGTGGTATATGTTTTTCAATTAAAGAAAAAAGCCCGGTATACGTCATTTCCTTTTTATCTGGCAGCAAGGCGAAAATCGCAGGAATAATATTGGTTTCAGTGCCCGTGCTGCCAACATCGGCGTGGATTGTATAAAGCTGCTGAAAATGTTTAGAACAGCTACAAGTGTCTGTCGCGCTTTTAGCAAAGCAAAAACCAATATTTTGTCCTCTTCGTCATCTTCAAACATAAATAGAAAGTATAATATATAAAACTTCCCCGAAAAGAAAAACATCGTTAAAGGCATTATCATTATCTTAATACGTTTCAGTATTGGGGAAAACCTAACATTTAAGAGATCATAAAATCACATTTTATTCTAGTCACAAAATGGGAATTCATTAGGGGTCTTTAACAGGTAAAAAATTCTCTAGGCACAAAATGGGAAAAATTTTGATCCAAAAAGGTCTAGTCACAAAACGGGAATTCACAAAATAGGAATATACCCTTATTAGCACAGTATTTGCATGTATAAAAATTAAGGATCTTGAAATCGATTATCAGAAAATCATTCCTTATTACTAATTCTTTTTATCGTGCAATAGATGTCAATAAACATCTAATCTTGTATGTCACAAAGTAAAAAGTTTTTGAACTTGTTGTGTTTGCAACATATGTTAGTTAAAACACTAATAACTGCTGAACAAGTATATTAAGTATTAAACAAGTTAATATCTACCCGAAGATCACGTCATACCAGTTGACAGTCCGTCGGCTGTCTTCTAGTCACTGGTCTTACTTTAGGTAGCACAAGCGCTCAACTCTTGAACATAACAGAACTTTTAAAAATATTAAAAATTAGTCGGACCAAAAAATAGTGTGTGTTACACGTCCGGAAAATGTTTTGCAAGTGCTCGTATTGTTTCGCATCGGTGCTACGCACCTCGGCTACACAACTATACTCGGTCTTGCAAAATGTCATTTTCCATCCTTGTGTCACAAATAACTATTTTTTAAAACCGGCCAGAAATTAGTACTTTCCGGTTTATTTTTAGGTCAGAAAATCTCATTTTGTCGGAGAAGGCCAGAAAATAAAAGCTTTTACCGGACCCATTTTTATTTACTTTCCGGCCAATTTTTAATGAAAAAAACAATAAAATAGTCAGTCTAAGATAGCGGTCAATTGGTTTCTATGGTAACCGAGTTTTGTATATATTTAAAACTATAAAATAACTTGACATATTTTGACGTTTAGTTAAAAACGTGAAATTGATTATAAAATGGATATTTAAAATGATGCATTTGATTGTGAATTAATGGAAGATGAAATTATATCAGATAAAATTGTTAAGGCGGCTACCCAAGCAACATTTGTTAAAAAAAATTTTAAAATTAGTTAATAAAGAGTTGTTGTTATAAAAATTTAAACTGAATAATATGAAGTTTATAGTACAACAATGCCCGTTTTAAAAAAAAATATTGTACGTCATAGGTCCCAAAAGTGCTTTTACTGGACTCGCAGGCTTGCAGGACTTGCCTGCGACTCACCCTGCAATCTGCCCACTCGTCCAGTAAAAGACCACTTTCGGGACTTGTTACATAAACTACTATTAAAATTAAAAGTTAGAACGTTTTAAAATTTGTTTACCATACACCGGAGTTACTTAAAATAAACGCGAATAAAGCCATGGGTAATAGCAATATAATTAATTTTTCTCTAAAAAACCCTTAATAAAATAAAGTTTTAGAATTTTTTTATAAATTGCTTTTTTACTTCGACCTAATATACCAACCCATATTTTTCAAACACTTTGAACATTAACCCTGTTGGGTTCCTTGAATTTTATAAACTTTAATTTGACCTAATGGTTTGAAAGAAGCATTAAGAGTCTAAAAGACAAACTTCACTTTTTTTCACCCCATTTTCGTGGACTTTTAGCACAGCGGTATATTTTCTGTCTGATGCGAAAAAGGGATCCATAAAGACCGGAAATTACCAATTTGCTCTTTTAGTAACAATTTACATAAGCCGAAAATATAAATATATACCTACGTTGAATTTAAAATTTTGAATTTCATATACATACCTTTGGAAAGTTAATTTTATGTAATCTCCGGAAACAAAGAGTGTACCAATTATAGAGCAATTAAAAAGAGGAAATACGCAAAAAAGGCTTTGGGAATGCCGCTTCGGAAAATTTGTACAGAAATTTATTGGTTTGAAAAAACAAACAATCAGAAGAAACTGTAAACAAATTTGAAAGGTATAATTTGTGCAAAAATAGCTACCATAATTATTATATTAAATATAAAGCGTATATAAAAGCCTCAAGTTGTTTTAGAGCGCGTACAAGAGATAAGAAGAATTAATATGGTTAGAAACATAACATTAAAGCCTCTAAATAGGTAAGAAAAGTGCTTTAGAAAACTATTAAAATTAGCAGTACATACTGCCCGTCAAAATTATTTACTACCAATACCTTCCCAACCACTGGTAGGATTTCAATTTTTTTTTTGCAATTGTAGCTCTGTTTTTGGTGAATAACATACTGCGAGAAGAATGCAAAAAAATCCACATATTATACAGGGCGTTTAATCATTGTCGTGTTTGTTTTCTGTGGAGGCTTATAAGAACTACAGAGTTGTTATAGCCTCACATCTGCTAAGCATTTTGCTTTTTTAAAAATCAATTTATCTTAGATTTTTCTAGAGATATTCAACTTTTTAAGATTTTTTGCTTCTTTTTTCTAATTTTTAATAGAGAGCTGTGTAAGTTAATAAATATCTCCATCAACGTTTCACATCTAGGTTGGGTAGCCACGCGGTAGATGGCGCTGTGTTTTGATTTCTTTACCTTTCGTTAATTAAATTTGAGATTTGCTGAACCGATTTTGATCTTGAAGAATGTGTGAAAGTTCAAGGAAGGTTTAAACGATGAGATAGATAAATAATAAAAAACGGAAAGTCCAGAGTATGTATTTATTATATAGTTCTATGAATTCCTAATAGACGCAGAATAAAGCAATGTGTTTAATACTTAGGTTACATATACCCTGTAGTTGACGTTGTATTTTGATTTATATATAAATAGAAAAAACAAGAAACTAAATAAAAATGGAAAAAAGTCGAAAAAAAGAAAAGATTGCAGAAAAAAGAAAACTGAAACTTTACTTACTAAATTAAGTACTATAACGCCTCCTTAAGGTGATGCAGTTGATATATTATATATTTAAACGAGTAATTCTTACTTCAACAAGTACTATGTAGCCACCGCAAGGTGGCGCAGTTAATATCTCATATATTTAAACGAGCAATTTTTACTAAATCTAGTAAGTAGTATGGCGCCACCGTAAGATAGTGCAGTTGATATCTCATATATTTAAACGAGCAATTCTTACTTAACTAAGTACTATAACGCCACCGTAATACAGCAGTTAATATCTGATATAGCTATACGAAGTGAAGTTCGCCAGGTCAGCTAGTAATCTGTAAAAATGTACGTAAGGCTAATTTTATCAATTAATATACCAACCAAATCGACTATAAGAGACTTCAAAAATCGCAGTAGTAAAAATAAAACAACATAAACCAATACTTTTCTACAAACGTGTCTAGATATAAGATTGACTGCTAAAGGCAACAAAAATTGGTAGAACACACGATCAGGACCGAAAGGTCTTATAAACGTTTGTAACGTTCGTTTTCGAGCATACCATCCTGACTATAAATATTTTTATATTATCTATTGTTATCGCGCTGATACGAGAGGGGATTGCTAATTGGGAAGGAGAGAATTTGTCTCTTCGAGAGTTTTTGATTTAAATTCGTTCATTTTATCGGTGAATTTGATTAAATTCAGAGTTATTTCCGACTACCTTCGCCCTTCTGTTCTGGTGAGTATCATTTTGCCTTGGTTTTAATTTTATTAGTTAAAAATAATCCAAAATGCGATAAATATTATATTTTATGTATTTTACTAACATTTAAATTTTCGAATACAATTGCTATTGTTCAAGGTCAGTTTTTGTGGTATTATAATATTTAAACATAAAAGGTAATTAATTTTTTCTCGAAATTTGGAGAGACGTATAGCGATTGTGTTCGATAAATATTATTTGAAAGTCGGAGTTTTGATTCCAATTTTATTAATAGGGTTATTGCCAACTATAAGAAGGGCCCTATTAAGGACCAGCTATAAAAATATGAGAAATTACGCAGTCAGTCGAGAATCAGTTGAAGCCGACGCCATTTTGCAGTTTCGTTCCTCCATTAACGAAAATTCAACAAGAAGTCCCGTGAAGGGAGATTCATTCCGATTGCAGTTCCGTTCCACGTCGTACGAAAATCTGACAGGAAGTCCCTTGAAGAGTGTTCAAAAACCGTTTGCAGTTCCGTTCCTCCATTAACGAAAATTCGACAGGAAGTCCCTTGAAGGATGTTCAAAACCGTTTGCGGTGCCTTTCCACATCGTACGAAAATCCGACAGGTTGTCCCTTGGAAGGAACTCCATCCATCTTACAATTCCGTTTCACAAGTTATCGAATCTCCGACAGAAGCCATCGAAAATCCTCAAAGAGAATTAATTAATTCATTTTATTAATTTATTTTACTAAACATAATTAAAATAAAAAAGGGTGTGGCAGTGGGACTGCCGGCAAAAGTTATACTTCTATGCACTGTTAACTAATAAAACTTAATAACTACAAACACAGACAAGTAGAAATATTTTTTTTTTTAAATTAACTGTATTCAATTAAATAAATACTAAGAAAAATAAGACCGGTTGATGTGTGTCCTTACTTCAAACACGAAGACCAAACAGTAAAACGATCAATGTACAAAAAAAGTGTTTACAAAACCCGATTTGCTTACCGTGGGCTATTACAGATTTTAAAACACTAGAAAACAATGCAAAACATTTTCTAACAACATATAGGTACACACTTTTACAAAATTTTAACGCACTTTGAACTGCAATTTTCAGTAACTTTGCAGGAACAGGTTTTAACTCACACGCATGTCTTCGACTCAAAAGCATAGTGAAGGATATAATGCAACCATGTGACGGTATTTTAGACTACAATACAATACTCATTACTGAATATTATTATTAATATAAAATACTAAACTTAATATGTATACTTACTGGACAGAATTATAAAATAATATGTCAAACATAATGCGATACGTCAATGTAATACAATAACAAAAGCTCAGACTGTTTGTTGTATATCTATCTCTTTTCAATGCAATGAATGTTTAAACGGTATTCAAAGGACTTATAGTGATGACTAATAACATGTAGTAAATATTTCATCTTTGTTTTTACCGAACAATATACCTTATATGTGATTCTGTCTCTCTCTTACTCACACCATTACATATGTAATGATTTTTCCCATTTAGCTAAACACTAATTCATTCCACAGAGTGTCCGAATAGAAGTATAACTTCAATAAACCATTTCAAAACTGATTTTTCGAATTTTATTTGTGTGTCTGTACTTGGCGCCCTTTAATTAATGTTTGGAGGAAGTTAGAAAAAACTCAGAAGGAAGCCACGACCCTCAGGAGCTAACCTATGGAAATTTTAGGGTTACAAGTTTTAAAAGGTTAATTAAAATATTTTAGCAACTCGAGAGGCCCTAATTCGTTTACTTTATAATTTTAATTTTAAATGCTTTAATCACTTTAAACTATTAACTTAATGGCAAATATTTTACATGACAAAGTCACTAATTAGTAGTCATGGGTGCAATGCTCTATTTCTCTTGATGTGTCTCTCGTTATTTAGTTTCGACTTGCTCACTTGAACTTTGCAAAGACATACAGTGTTATTGTAACTAAAACAAGTTATATACTAGATTAGTGAGATTATTTGACTTCTAAATACTCTTGAATTAAAGTTACTTACTACCAGAGTACCGGAAATTTAACGGTAGAAAAGCAGAGTCTGTATTTGATTGGTGTGCAGTAGAAGGATAGTTAGTCAAAATAGTTAAAAAAATAATGACATCCGATTAGAAAAAACGCCATTCAATCACTGTCTAATAAATCACTTGTAATGGTTTATTAATCATTTTGAGTTAAGGATAAATTTGACAGCGCAAAGTTTTGAATCCAATTATTTTAATTATATGTCCGAATTTTCCGTGTCTATGAAAGTAAGAAATTACTATTTTTAGAATTGTGATTTTAATTTTATCCGCTTTAAGGTCAAGGTGAATCGGGTTAGTTATTTTAATTTTTCGACACCATGTCCCTTAACATTACTTGCGGGGAAGCGAACAATGAAATTGTTTGGGTTTTGTACTTTATTGCAAAGCAAGTCGTTGTTAATATTTTTATTATTAATTAACTTCCAAAAAGAGGTGATATGATTAGATACCAACGTAACTTATAGATCTTAATAGAATTTTTAGACAAAGATTAACTTTTATATCAGTTAATACTTAAATTATTTGTTACACTATTTTTGCAACGAGATTATGAGTAATTTTATAAATTCTTTTAGAGGTACATCCAGATATATAGGGCCGTAGAAAGATCCAGATAGAGAATGGATTTTTTTTTCTGAAAAAGAGAATTCGTGCTACTTAGGAAATTAGAAACCTTTCCCAAAACCACAGAAGGACTTCCAGTGTAGATTGAATCCAACCGGAACCACACTGAGCGATTCAACTAAACTTCATCTATCCACAAGATAAGAGAAATAATTTCTTTTTTTAACCCAAAAATTTAATTATTAAACTTCAGGTTAATATTTTACCTCGAAACAAACTGATGTTAGGTTTTAATTTGTAAATTTTGTGCTTGGTGCCCTTTAATTCTTATTCCTCGGAGAGATTGATAGCTATCGAACGAATTAAACTTCCACGACCATTTTTATTTTCGAATTAATATAGGCTACGCCCTAGTTCTTGTTTGCAATTCTAACGTGCATCACACATAAATTGTGTGAAATTTGTGTTTTTAACGGCTCAGCGAGAACGTGTATTAGTTGTCTAAGAACTGTCACGCATCTAAAACCATTCAAAGAATTTCACAAAAATTGTGCGATTTTCTGAATTTTAAACATGCTGTAGTTTGCTATAAAAAAATAATACACTAAGAAACGTTTTTTAAGTTTCAGCACGACTTCGACTGCTAGAACGGACTATATGAAGCATAGCTTCAAAAAAAAAACGAGTGTGGCAGTCAGTGGGACTGCCGGCAGAAGTTATACTTCTATGCACGCGCCCGGATTTATAAATTTGTATGCGAATGATTTAGCAAAATCATTATATGATATTCGTGGTTAGCGACCCCAAAAACCTCCTAGTATCGAGTGCACACTCTTTTTGTATCGAATTTGCAGAAAATTCCTGGAGACGAGGTCCGTCTTAAGCACAAACGTTTCGAAGACCATCGCCATTATTATAATCGTATTAAGCGACTCAAAAAACCGCCAAGTACCAAGAGTGCACTGATTTCGTACAGAATTTACATAAAACCCCAGAAGAAAAGGTAAATACCCTAGGCACCAAGTGCCGCGGAGACTTTTGGCATCATGATATTCGTGTACAGCAACCCCAAAAACCCCGATTATATAAACTGAACCCATTTTCAGAAATACTAATCGAGTTGTAAGTTTTCTATTGTCTGTTCGGAATGCACTTTTTGAATGCAGAAATTTCCCATTTTTACATTATAAAAAATAGCGACAAATTTCCTGATACTCTAACGAATCCAATGCAAAAAAAACTCATTCCGATCCAACTTACGTTACAAAATTCGGAGGTTTTAGTGCTTTATTTCCTCGACTATTCGTAAAAACTCTGTTTATGTATATAATATGTTTATTTGTTTTTATAAGTTACATAATACATTCATTCATAAATAAATACAACAACAAACAAACCGACGTACCCACTAAGGCAGAGCCTGAGCGTGGGGAAACCGATGTATGGTTGGCTGTGTGTAGCCAACAACCTTAAAAGCATAGACCAGAATATACTGCAACCATGACTAGACTACAATACAATACTCATTACTGAATATTATTGAAGTTATACTTCTATTCGTACACCCTGTAGAAAAAGATTGTGTAGAGTTAAATGGGAAAAATCATTACATATGTAATGGTGTGAGTAAGAGAGAGACAGAAACACTTATAAGGTATATTGGTCGGTAAAAACAAAGATAAAACATACATATACCACATGTTATTAGTCATAACTATAAGTCCTTTGAATACCGTTTAAACATTCAGTACATTGAAAAGGGATAGATATACACGAGCCCTATCTCAGGGAAGTTGGCCCACGCTCCAAAACAGGATATTTCTGATTTTATTTAAGGGCTAAATAAAATTTTATTTAAAATATAATATTTTTGGTTTCTTTAAATGTTTATGGAAAGATAACAAAACCGACGCAGCTATTTTGGAAGCGTTTTTATTTTGAAATTTTCTTTTCCGAAAAATGATTTGTGAATTGCAATATACGTGATAGAGACAACTTAAGTTGCATGGTCTTTTAATCGCTTCCATAAAATATAGGTGGGCTTTGTTAAACAAATGATAACATTTTACGTTGCTAAGAAGCCGATTTTGACGTTTAAATCAATTTTTAATGTATTAGTGTTGTTAAAAATAAAAAATGGTTCGTGGTAAAGCTGTTTCTGACGAAATAAGACAAGTGATCATTCACTTGCATTTAAAAGGTCAAAATGCTTCCCAAATCGCTGACAGTATTAAAAAATCGAGGTATACAGTTCGAAATATTATTACATTGTACAAAAAAACGGGATCTGTTGCTCAAAAACCCAGAGTTGGAAGTCGACCACGCTATTCCAACACTAATTTAAGAGCCTTAAAACGGATTATTAAAGAAAATCGACGTGCTAATTATAACGAATTGAAAATATTGTGGAATCAGGCAATCACAAAAAAATTTTCAAGAGCAACTTGTCACTGAGCTGCCCAAAAGATGGGATTTAAAACTTACAAGGTAGATTTAAAATATTGTTGTTGTTATTCGTTTTAAATTCAGTATTTTTAGGCAAAAGAGAAACCCTTACTGACAAAGATTCAGAAGAAAAACAGATTAGCGTGGGCCAAAGAACACAAATTATGGTCTTCGAATCAATGGAACTCCATTATTTGGAGTGATGAGGCCAGATTTAAAGTATGCGTTGGTGATACAAGGAGTCGTGTCATAAGAACTAAAGAAGAAGTGTTTTATAATGACTGTCTTAAAAAAAAAGTTAAGTTTCCGACTTCCTACTATTATAACTTATTGCAAATTAAAAATGAACAATTTTAAAGGTACACCACTGATTTAACTGTGTACCAATTCTAATAAAAACAATGATACGACTACACGGTTGGACATTTGGCGAGGAATGATGCAGTTTTGTGGGAAAAAGCAAACATTTCATTTGTGGGTTTGTATTTTGATTTATCATCTGTCAACTGTGTCACTTCTGGCTATTATTTACGACCCAATAAACTACGTTTGAGTGTGAAAGGTTTTTTTCTTGAAAATTCAATTTGGAGTGTTACTGATTTCAATTTCACTCGATTCAAATGAAATAAAATTTTAAAACATTTTAGTTTTATAGATATAAAAGAACGATCAAACTCCCTTTATAGCTTTATAAATATTTTATGGTGTGTTTGATTTATGAGCATTAGGTACTAACGATGTAGGTATGTATAAAAGAAATTATTTGTCCTTGTTTAAGATCCACACAGATGTTTCTTTATATACGGTTCATATAATCAATGATTTTTTCTTATTTATTCTTGCTTCAGAAATCACAGAGTTGTATATTTTAGAATATATAATAATACTAAATCACTGATAAACAATCTAACTTCACGAAGCTGCATTACTAACGATGTAGATATGTATAAAAGAAATTATTTGACCTTGTTTAGGATCCACAGAGATGTTTCTTTATATACGGTTCATATCATCAATGATTTTTTCTTATTTAGTCTTGCTTCAGAAATCACAGAGTTGTATATTTTAGAATATATAATAATACTAAATTACTGATTAAACAATCTGACTTCACAAAGCTTTACGAAGCTGCGTATTATCTTAAGAACACCTTAAAGAAAATCGTCATTGAACTCAAACTTTGTTCAGTCAAGAATCATTCAAGAAAACATTCATGAAAATAATCAGGTTGTGCTTGTCTCGAAAGTACGAGGTCTGTCCCAAAAGTATCTGACCTGCATTAATATCTTCGCACCAAAGTGTTCTAGTGACCCTAACAGTTTTTCATTGTTTAAAAACACGGACAAAACGATATTTTCTAATATTGGAATATAGCTTGATCGAGTCATCGCATCCGAAATCCCATGAATACTAAATTTAATGAAAATCGATATTATATAATGACTTTTTGTAAATTTTGTTAGTTCAATGTTAAAAAAAAAAACGTAATGTTACGTCATGTTGGAATGACGTTTCATTACGCAAAACTGTGCGTTATAGCTTACTTACCCTGCATGGTGACAATAAGTATAAATGACATTTACTGTCAAAGGAGTAGATAACATTACGTAATATTTTTTTAGAGATGTCAAATATTTAGAATTAAAATTAAAATATTGAGTCGTAGATAAAGCATAGTACGTAACTTGAGTGGTAAGAGGTATTACGTACTCGTGTAATTACGCACTAGCCGCTACGCGGCTTCGTGCGTAACTTTTCCACTCGTACGTAATGTCCTACTTACCACTCTTGATACGTAATAAATATACTATAATTTGGTGCAATTGATCAACACCAGATGCTTTTAATTTATGAAACAGTATTTATATTAAAAATATTGAAATTTTTTTAAAGAATTTGTCCTGGAAAAATTTCTTTTCTTGCTGCACTTTCTAGCTAAGGATAAATATCGACTCATCGAAGATAAACAGAACGATTTTAAATTAAATTTAGTTTTACTACCACTTAAGACCGCACCTTTAAGGATAAAAGAAAATGAAATAGTAATCTATAAATTTTCGATCTATTTTATACTTTTCCGTCTAGACTCTAAACGAACCCAAACCCAGTAAAAACCGACTTAATTTAAAATAAAATTTCTTATGTTCTTAAACCCTCAATAGAAGTTGATCCAATATTAATTATTCTCCATTAAAAGAAAAGTCTGTTTTCTTTAGCTGTAATTGGAAGACAGTACTTGAAATTTAATTAAGTGTTTTTTTGGTCTCATCAATTAATTTAAAAAACTTAATATAAAAGCGCACTTATTAGTAATTTCTGGGTAAACCGAATGGCTGCATTTGAATTTTCTAGGGATGCAAATCTTACTATTAATTACCATGCCAGAACAGCGAGTTCTATTTTTAAATCTCTGACAAGTTTATGTAGCGACAACTCATTAAAAATGGCATTTAAAAGATGTTAAATTTGTAAGAAAATTTGTAAATACATCTTCTTCACCAAAATAAAAGTAATATGTAAAAATAACCTAAATTTATAATTATTATACGAGGTCTGACAATTAATTTTAAAAACTATTACAATAACATGTTTATTTTGCTATTTTTCATAATTTTTGATTTTTCCTCTTCAATATACTCTTCATACGCATCCAGACACCTCTCCATGCGAACCTTTCACTGTACGGATTAGTGCTGCAAGTTATCTTCCTACAAGTTGTTGAGTGGTTCCACCGATTTTTATTTTACGTCCTCTAAAGACTCGTGGTGGAATCCTCCAAGCAGGATTTGATTTTTGGGAACAGGTAGAAGTTGCAGGGTGCTAAGTCTGGCGAATAGGGCGCGTATTTTAAGACTCTGACCTGGTTTTTGGCCAAATAGTCCTTAGCAGATAGCGCGATATTAGCCGGCGCGCTTTCTTGATGTAGGATACAGCAGTTCTTTCCTTATTTTGAGCATGTGTTTGCGAATTTTCTCTTGGAGTCTTTGTAGTAGTATTCATGTACTGTCTGACCTTTTGGTAATTATTCCACTTAAACAACACTCATCTTGAGTTTTGACTTCCTCATCCTCGCTTTTCTGACTTTCGGAGAGTTTGGAGACTTCCGGTGCATTGAATGCCTCTAGGTTTTAGGGACAAATTGAAAATTTTCTTCGTAAGTTTAATCCTGGACAAAAAATTTTTGTCCCTTTTAGATGCATTTTAGTGTGTTGGAACAAACATCTTTAAAATGCATCTTCTGTTCCTCCGTTAGGGGTCATGGCAGCACACACTTTTCTTATGTAAAATTAGTGTCACATGTTTAGCGATTGCCCCAATACTTAATCGACTATCTTTTTTAACCATTTCGGTCACTTTTTGAACGTTCAAGTGGCTTTTTAAAGTCCCAAGCCGCCCGACGCGCTCATCATCTCTAAAACCCTCTCTCTCCTTTTCAAAACGCTTGTATTACTTTCAAACTCGGACACAGGACAGAAAATCATCCTCGTAAACCCTCTGCATAGTTTGGTAGCTTTCCGACATGGACTTCTCAAGGTTTAATAAAAACTTTGATTTCACTTTTTACTCAAGTTTTCTATCTCAGATTTTTTCAGCGCAAGCGATTTTAGCACTTGGGTGTTCTTTAGGAAAAAACAGCTTTAAAACTTAATTGCCAGACCTCTTTAAAACAGTATATACATAGTTTCATTGGCTAAATTTTGATCTTCAAAACGATATAAATATAAAAAAAAATCTAGATAACATACCACCATTATCTCTTCCAATTTTTGTTATACAGTTATAAACAAAATCTTTATATTAAGGAAATAAGCTACTTAACAGTTTTAAAGAGAAAATGGGGTCGTGTAATAAAATTCTTAATGAAAAAAATATCAATTTTTATAAACACCCTCTTAAGTCTTTAGATACCTAAGTTAAAAAAAGCACAATAAGCAAAGTATACAATATATGAGAGGATCAGTAACAAGACTTAAAATAACCCGCGGCCTCTAAACCTCTATTACCCGTAAATAAGAAAAACATTATATAAAAGGAACGTTAATTTTCCATGTGACAAGGTTTCAAAGGCTGAGTAAAAGATGCAAGATTAAAAATGTAAGCCTCTTTGTAGTTATATCATATAGCTGCAATAAAAACATGTCTGTACCTGTATATAAAACAAGAACTACAACTAAGGTATTCGAATGCTGATTCCAGGAACTTTTCAATGAGATAGAAAAGAGAAGATGTTATTAAAGTACTGAAAAAAAGGAACCAATTAACCTCAACAACTATAAATTAATCAACCCTCTACTGGCACTGTCGCAAAAAAATTTAAAACAATTTTAACAACTAAATATATTACCTTTATATATATATATATATATATATATGTATATATATATATATATATATATATATATATATAAACAAAGTGCCAAGAAAATGCGTATTAATATAAACAAAAGGGGAAAATTATTGGGCATGTACGCAAAAAGGATCAATAAGGCCACGAGTAGGAATGGTAACCGCAGACATGCATGTTTCTGGCTCATTAGCCGTCATCAGTGCGGCATAACCAAGTAGGGTATTGCACTTGGCTAGCAAAAGTGTAGGGTACTTGGGAGCAAAGGATGTTGGGGAAACATGTGTAAAGAAACATAAAAACACAAAAACAGCGAAAACTCACACAAGAGTCCTATCGCCATTTTGTGCTTTCGGCCAGCTGTGCCAATGGGTTTTCGGCTAGCAACTAGCGTCGCAACGTTGGCGAAACGGACTCATTGTATTTGAGTCGTTCTAAGCCCAGGATATGAAATAAACAAAGTGCCAAGAAAATGCGTATTAATATAAACAAAAGGGGAAAATTATTGGGCATGTACGCAAAAAGGATCAATAAGGCCACGAGTAGGAATGGTAACCGCAGACATGCATGTTTCTGGCTCATTAGCCGTCATCAGTGCGGCATAACCAAGTAGGGTATTGCACTTGGCTAGCAAAAGTGTAGGGTACTTGGGAGCAAAGGATGTTGGGGAAACATGTGTAAAGAAACATAAAAACACAAAAACAGCGAAAAATCACACAAGAGTCCTATCGCCATTTTGTGCTTTCGGCCAGCTGTGCCAATGGGTTTTCGGCTAGCAACTAGCGTCGCAACGTTGGCGAAACGGACTCATTGTATTTGAGTCGTTCTAAGCCCAGGATATGAAATAAACAAAGTGCCAAGAAAATGCGTATTAATATAAACAAAAGGGGAAAATTATTGGGCTTAGAACGACTCAAATACAATGAGTCCGTTTCGCCAACGTTGCGACGCTAGTTGCTAGCCGAAAACCCATTGGCACAGCTGGCCGAAAGCACAAAATGGCGATAGGACTCTTGTGTGAGTTTTCGCTGTTTTTGTGTTTTTATGTTTCTTTACACATGTTTCCCCAACATCCTTTGCTCCCAAGTACCCTACACTTTTGCTAGCCAAGTGCAATACCCTACTTGGTTATGCCGCACTGATGACGGCTAATGAGCCAGAAACATGCATGTCTGCGGTTACCATTCCTACTCGTGGCCTTATTGATCCTTTTTGCGTACATGCCCAATAATTTTCCCCTTTTGTTTATATTAATACGCATTTTCTTGGCACTTTGTTTATTTCATATCCTGGGCTTAGAACGACTCAAATACAATGAGTCCGTTTCGCCAACGTTGCGACGCTAGTTGCTAGCCGAAAACCCATTGGCACAGCTGGCCGAAAGCACAAAATGGCGATAGGACTCTTGTGTGAGTTTTCGCTGTTTTTGTGTTTTTATGTTTCTTTACACATGTTTCCCCAACATCCTTTGCTCCCAAGTACCCTACACTTTTGCTAGCCAAGTGCAATACCCTACTTGGTTATGCCGCACTGATGACGGCTAATGAGCCAGAAACATGCATGTCTGCGGTTACCATTCCTACTCGTGGCCTTATTGATCCTTTTTGCGTACATGCCCAATAATTTTCCCCTTTTGTTTATATTAATACGCATTTTCTTGGCACTTTGTTTATTTCATATCCTGGGCTTAGAACGACTCAAATACAATGAGTCCGTTTCGCCAACGTTGCGACGCTAGTTGCTAGCCGAAAACCCATTGGCACAGCTGGCCGAAAGCACAAAATGGCGATAGGACTCTTGTGTGAGTTTTCGCTGTTTTTGTGTTTTTATGTTTCTTTACACATGTTTCCCCAACATCCTTTGCTCCCAAGTACCCTACACTTTTGCTAGCCAAGTGCAATACCCTACTTGGTTATGCCGCACTGATGACGGCTAATGAGCCAGAAACATGCATGTCTGCGGTTACCATTCCTACTCGTGGCCTTATTGATCCTTTTTGCGTACATGCCCAATAATTTTCCCCTTTTTTTTATATATATATATATATATATATATATATATATATATATATATATATATATATATATATTACCAGAGAAACTTTGGCACGAAAGATTCCTATACAAAATAACAAATAGGAGAATCTCAGTAGCAATGGCAAAATTGGTATAGTCCATTTCACCGATTTTGGCCGATGACAGAAATCATACTCGAAGTAAATTTAGAGTTACATCTCTCTCAGATACAGGCAAGTTAGAAATTTAAATGAGGACGTTTGTTTTTTAATACAACACTTACGTAACTGCATCTTGTTTCACCGGTAGATAATAGTTATTATCCTAACAAGTGCGGAAAGTTATACTTTCCCGCACGCGAACTGCCGATGCCCGAACGACGCGAAGCGGAGTTCGGGCAAGCAGTTAAGTGCGGGAAAGTTAATTTCCGCAAGAGTTAGGATCAATATTTTTTCTACAAGCATAAAAAAGATACTTTATACATTTTTTAAATTTTATTTTAACTTCTAACAACGTAACAAAATTTGAAATTATTTATTATTAATATTAATATTAAAAGTACAATTTATAGCTTTTTGTAGGCTAATTGCCGAATTAAGTTGTTGCTCCACAGTTGGTCTACTGCTTTCACTGAAGGATAAAGCTGGAGTCATGTTTATTTGGAACGCTTCCTGCGCTTCTGGTTGTGGTTCATTTAGTGTTAAAATTTTGTTGCATAGGTTCTTTTTCTTTATTTCGGAATCTTCTACGTATCCCTCCGCAACGGTGGTAGATTTCCAGCCGCCCAGTCTCTTAATATTTGTAATTTCTTCTCCAGAATCAGCCAAAAATGTCGCAGAAGAGCGTCTGAAGCTATGACCTGTATAGCACTGAGGATCCGGAAGCTTTAGGTAGGCCGCAATTTCAGAAAGCATTTTTCCAAATGAGTTGATTCCTACACATTGATTAGTGCATTTGCCTTGTTTAAATTGTACAAAAAAACGACGATGAGGTGTGTTTAAAGGTCGCAATGATGCATATTTTTTAATAAGCTTAAAATATCTACCGTTGTTTACTTCTTCCGAGATTACAAAAGCTCTGGATGTGTGATTTTTCGAATCAGTTATTTTTATTGTGATGTAGTTTTCTTTAACCTCGATGTTTTCTAAGGTTATATTTGTGAGTTCTACTCTTCTGCAAGCTCCTGCGAAACCGAAGATAGTGGCCACTTTAATTAATAAATAAACATCATCTGGAGCTTCGACCATAAATTTGGCAATATCTTCTTTATTGAAAACCTTGGCTTTTTTTGGGGAAAAGCCTACAGATTGTTTTTTTAAAAATGTAATTAATTTGTAGAAGTTGCCAATATCGAAATTTTCTCTTAGTTTCATAACAGCCTTTATCATTGAGAATCGGGACCAAAGAGTATTGGGTCTTATAACTTTACTTAGTTCTAAAAAATAAGCCAGTAAAACTTCCTCTTTTTTTAGATTGTTGGTTCCCTTTTGACGAGCCCACGGAACAAAATGATCATACTGCCTTTCATACCTTTGTTTGGAAATCGCAGGAAGGAGTTCTAGGTTGGCCTCAGCAGCAGCCTCCAAAATACTGTGCGGAAGGTCTTCATCGCAATTATCCATTTAATTTTTTTGAATCAAAACTTTAAAAATCACCTGGATTACTATTCAGATACTTGAAAAGATGCAATTCTGACAATTAAATCTTTCATAGTGTCAATAAATACACGACTGCAGCTATAGCAACCCTACTTAAACAGGTGAATTTGTTGTTGCTTTGAATAAGGTTTACAGGGGTGATTTAATAAATTATGATTTTTTTAAAAACAAACATTTTAAAAATCCCTATTTTCATGTAAAATAATCTTAATTTTTTTTACTATTTGTATGTAGGCCAACAAGATAAAGATAATAATACAATAATTTGTCAAAAAAGTTATCGAACAACATCTCTAATTAATAAAAAAAAATGCGTGCGGGAAAGAGATATTTTCTGAATTAAAATGCGTGCGGGAAAGTGTTGTTTTACGCATGCTTGTAGAAAAAAAGTATTTAATACGGAAGTCTTGACTTAATTCACATTCCTAGTAACCGTCATGCACGGCTCGTTGTTGAAGGGTTGAATTTAATAATAATTATTATTAATGTCATATTTTTGTAGATGTCAAACCACACTGATAGTTTCAGAAACTTACGACCTAATTTAGAAAAAGAAACTCTCCACCATTGGTAACTTGGATGACAGTTTATTAATCTTATTTCAGTGGTTTCTAATATCAAATCGGCCAAAAACGACGAAATGGACTATAGCATAAATCTTGAAACACAGAAAATCTAGGATCAAGATGAACTCAGAATCACCAAGATATAGAAGCAGGATTTCGACAAGGACCTGTCGTTTCCTTACTAAAACAACACACATGGACCAAGAATTATGCCTAAAAAAACATGCTGACAGAATAGTAAAGAAAGCAAAGTGTTTCTAAATGTGTAGGTACTATAATCCTAAAGCCTGGTCCAGACATGTGTAATGTATCGTGTAATGTAACGTGTAATGTAACGCGAATTCTCCGTTTGGACGGCACTGCGAGCATTACGTGTAACGCTCGCCGAATGGTTCGAGGGAATCCATCCGATGTCGGTTTTTCGCCCGAACACAAAGGCGCTCGCGCTGTGCTCGCAGTCTACGTTTGGACGTTCCCGCAACTACTACCTCTCTCGACATGTTCGCGAATACTAAATGGATAGAAAATTCGCGGTAAGTATTCTGGTTGCATTCGTTCTATGCTCAGGTAGCGTCCAAATGAATTCGGATTACATTACACGTTACATTACACGATACATTACATATGTCTGGACCCGGCTTTAGAGTGTTAACATTCTAAACAGTACAAGTGAAATAATACTCATAGGACCTTATTTAGAATATATCTATGACTGAGTTTAACTTATTGCTTTTCCGGACATGTTGTTCTGATAAGAAATCATTAAATGATAATCTTGTTTATATACTTAAATTCCACCATACTCTCTATTATTACACCTCTATTTAGTTTATCTATATCTTTTTCTTGAAGTTTGACCATCTACGTTTCTTAAATTTGGATCGTTTAAAAAAAACAACATTCTACACTTCAGCTTCTCGGCCCATTACACTGTCGAGAATCCATGAGTGAGTGTCCGTTTGTAATTTGTTCTCCAAACATTCGGCTAACATCAGTCGAACAATTTAACAAAGAAATTTTGGTTATAAGATATTAACGACTACTTTTACCAAACCAAAAGAAACACTTAAAACATTTAAAAGTAGAACCATCAAAATCTGTTGTCAAAAAGACATTAAAACATTTTTCTAGTCTGGACACTGCAACATATCTCTCGCCTTACAGGTCAACCTCAGTTTACAAAAAGTTCATTAATTAAGTTATACAAATCTATATATATCTTAATATATATAAATTACGTGTCACGTTGTTTGTCCGCAATGGACTCCCAAACTACTTAACCGATTTTAATCAAATTTGCACACCGTGTGCAGTTTGATTCAACTTGAAAGATAGGATAGCTTTCATTTATAGTCGCAATATCATTTTATTGTAAATTATTTGTTTATTGAATTGTTATTATATTAAATATGACATTATCATTTTGAAAGTTTTCATGTAAAGTCTTGGTAGCTAATTTGGATCAGCGGCGATTATGACATTTCGGTTGGGTTATGATAATGGGATCGATTACGCCAGAGGGAATTTTTTTTTTGTTTTTCTTTTTACATGTGAAAACAGTAATTATTATTTTAATTTAACTGTTAATAAAATAAACTATTTTAGAAAGTTTTTAGATACAACTACCCTTGACTTAGTTAACAAGGAAACAATCCTCTCTATGATCAATCACAGCGTTGCATGAGTTAATATTTTTGCAATATCAAGGATGCTGTTCATTGTTGAGATGACAGTTAAATTCAGTTTTAATTATTGAAAAGTTTTTACATAAAAAGTTGTGGCATGTGCTTTGAAACTATATAGTTTAATAAACTGGGCAACTATATATTGCATGTTCACGTGTAGGGAAACCGTCGAATCTGTTTGTGTTAGCTAAAGACAGGTTAACCAAAAATATTGTGTTCCGATTAGTGCTAAATTAAATTGAAAATAAAAGTAATTACCTATAATTTAAAATAATAAGTATTATTGTTAAAGATTTAAGACTATCTGCCCTACCTACCTCATTCATGCATAAGTTAAAGTGTTACATGTTATTTACTTTGTAATGCCACATAAGTGATAGGGTAGTTTTGCCCTACATATTAATTTATTAATTTATATTTTATTGTATTGTTATGTATTACATTTTACCAGGTCAAAGTCATTACTTTAGATCTTGGCACGTGTTTAAATAGTTTAATTTTGATTCTCACGTAGAATATGAATTGACTTTAAAAGCAGGTTGTTGAGGTCAGACTCCCTGTGGGGTGTCCCTAAAACAGACCCTGGGGTCTGGGCAATTGTGACTCTTGACGTATTTTCGTGAGTAAGTGTGACATGCCACCATGTAGTTTATTTGGTAAGACTCCCTATTCTTAATGTTTATCACTCATTCTTATTGCTTATTTATTCGTTAATATATTTGTTGTTTGTTTCCTGTTGTTTATCTCATCTTACCCTTGGTTAGTTTTCTGCCTTCAGCAGGATACCTGGCCGGGAGTGCCGTTAGTAAGCTACTCCTTATCCTATAACACTAAGGCACATTCTCTCAAATCTCTCCAGGCGTGACAGTAATATACTCATTTTTTATAAAATTCAATAAAAATAATAATAAATTTTAAAATTCTTTTGTATTGATTTTTGCTTAATATCAATCCAGTGAATTTTTATACCAGCTTTAACGTTTCCGTCTTCATTCGTAAATAATAATTTCATTGTATCAAGGGGTTGCAGTAGTAGATGTTCTACTACTGTTCCTCTTAAATAGATTACTACGTATAACAAAAACCTTTGCCACAGCAACGCGTGGCCGGGTCAGCTAGTATATATATAAAACTCAAAGGTGACTGACTGACTGATATAGTGATCTATCAACGCAGAGCCCAAACCGCTGGAGGGATGGGGCTGAAATTTGACATGCAGGTAGATGTTATAACTTAGGCATCCGCTAAGAAATGATTTTGATTAAATCCACCCCCAAGGGCATAAAATAGGGGATGAAAGTTTGTATGAAACTTTGTCAATTTTAAACCGTTTGGGCTAAAACTTTGCATGCATATAGTTACTTTGACGAAGGCATCCCCTAAGAAAGGATTTTAATTAATTCCACCCCTAAGGGGATAAAATAAGGGATGAAAGTTTTTATAAAACGCTTTCAATTTTAAACCAATTGGGCTAAGATTTTGCATGCAGATAGTTACTACAACGTAGGCATCCCTTAAGAAAAGATTTTGATAAACTCCAACCCTAAGGGATAAAATAGGGATGAAAGTTTGTATGAAACTTTGTCAATTTCAAACCGATCGGGCAAAGATTTTGCATGCATATAGCATGCAAGTTTTTAAAGTTTTAAAATAATAATAGTCTGATAGCACTCGCGCTTTTCTGAGCGGGGTGTGTGGAGCGGTGAGACGGTAGCACGCTGCTGCTGCTGCCCGACATGACACTGTCGATAGATGCGCAGAGACTTGAAAATTCGAGAATAAATTTGTTTTATTACCTAGTGGTGTACTAAGAAATTACTTTTTTAAATTCCATCCCTAAGAATTTAAAATAGGGGTTGCAAATTTGTATGAAACTTGGTGGCAAAAAACTAAAGTCCACGCAGATGAAGTCGCGGGCGGCCGCTAGTCAGTACATAAGTTATATTTTGTAGTTATTAATTTACGACATTTAAAAATTTAATATAAATAAAAATAATAGTGTCTTACAGTTATTTATTAACAAGAAAATCCCAATTTGAGTATAACTCACTATCATATTCAAGAATTTATTAAGACAGTATACCTAGAGCGTTATGAATCTAAGTTAAACTATTTTTAAATTCTCGAAGATTTATATATGGTACATGTATGAATAAAGATATGTACTTACCCAATATCCCCAGTCTAAAGTTTAGAGTTATAACGATTACGTGACCATAAGAAGCTAGTACACTACCGTCGTAAGGGTGGCCTGCTCCCCATTCAAAGCTTTCCCCGTGGATTAATACAAGTACAGCGTAGGGGGCTTCTAAACCTCTATTACCTGTAAATAAGAAAAGCGTTGTATACTTTTCTATGTGATATGATGATTTTATCCTAAATTTAAAATTAAAATTGTATCTTTTGTAGTTATATCATACAGCTGCAATAAAAACATGACCGTACCTGGAAAAATTTGAATACTGTTCTTATATATCAGAAGGTAAGTACCGATAACAAAATCTAGAGATATTAATATTGCTACATATATATTTTGTTATTAAGTGTCTAATAAAAAATAATAAAGAATTTTCTTAAACAGGGTGGTGTTTCGCTTATAAAACAAATCGTTTAAATAAGTTATTTTCCTGGAAGAAAAGAACGGAAATTGATTTCTTTGATCGGAGTTGTAGATAATCAGATTACACCTTACGCTGTCAGCTAAAATTAAGTTAGAATTTTACTTTACCATCGAAAGAGACAAACTGGTAAAGAAATAACATAATAATTGAAATTTGATGACTATTTTATTCAATAAGACTGTTTCAATAATGACTTTCTATATTATATCCAGTTTTATTTAGACACATATTTTTCAAGTTTTATTTGACAAATCCCATTGTCTTAAAAACACTTTTTAGATAATTAAAATATTATTTAATTAGATAATATAACTTCTAGGGTCGATTATTGTTTAGAGCAAAAAAAATAGTAATAGCATAAAACACATTTAAAAAAGAGTAAAATATAACGAAAATAAAAATAAAAATAATTTACCGACCATCTAAAGACAGAAAGGAAATGGAGTCAGTTTTTAAGGGTAAAAAACAGTTTATGACAATTTTATTAAAAGCAAACTATAAAATATTTTACTTATAACTATTACGCTTAACGAATTTAGTAGATAAAGGTATATTTCATTCGAAGAATTCATATTAAATACACTTTTATCTTCGATAGTAAAAATTCTTGATTTTGTTAGCTTTCCTTTAAGCTTTTAGTTATAAATATTAACCGATACCTACATTTTTATGATAGTTCTTATCATAGAATACGAAGACTTCAACATTTAGGCCTTAAACTTTATTGCGAATTTAAATAAACCTTAAATAAAGGTTTCTAAAGTAGATATACCTTTTGGTGCATGTGTGTGCTTAGTGAGTAAATTATGCAATTGGCGCTTCATCACAGATCATGATTAAATTCTGCAGTGTTCTACCCCCTGGCGATCCGTTTTGGTACCAACACAGAGGGACATTTTTTAAGAATTTATTAAATTACATAATCTTCCATTAAACTCAATTTTCAGGCATTTTATTAATCAAATTATTCGGCAACAAAAAACAATACTTTCACTCTCAATTTCAAAGCTGAGATACCTACATAGTAATGTATTGTAATACAGTCAAGTTTTTGCGTTGATTTATAACCACAGATAAAACATAGAGATAGAGCACACAGTGCCACCCAAATCAATAACACCTTACGTGAGGCTACAGGTACTGTTATTTCCTCTCGTACAGTTAGGAGACGACTTTGGGAATACAACTTAAGAGCCAGAAAACGTGCTAGATGTCCAGCATTGAATCAGAATCATAGAGTAGAGAGTGTGCGCGAGAGTACCTCGGTTGGAGTTTAGATGAATGGAGACGATGTTTGTTCTCAGACAAGTCAAAATTCAGGCTATTCATCATTCAGATGGACGAATTTTAGTGTGGACCTGGTGAGCGTTTTCATGACAGACACGTTGCTCCGAATATCGCTTTTGGTGGAGGCAGCATCACAGTGTGGGGTGGGATCATTTACAATGGTCGTACAGAGCTTATTATTTTTATTAATCAATCCCTCACTGTTTAAAGATATAGGGACAGGTATATTTTACCTGTTTTAATACCATTTGCTAAAAGCTATGAATAAGATCTAATTTTTATGGGCGATAATGCTCCTCCTCACCGAGCTGCTATTGTGAATGAAATATTTTAAGTCTACAATATTCAAAGAATAGCTTGGCCTGCTTGCGCATCTGATGCTAACCCTATTGAACATGTATGGGACAGACTGCAAAGAGAATTATGGCGACGTATACAGTATCCAAACAATATATTTTATTTTAATAAATATGGCTACTTTTTCGTAATGGTCCACTTCAATTGTCTAACAGTATAATTTCCGAACTTGCTTGAGTCGGGAAAATATTACATTACTGAGTCCAAAATTTTTAAACGAGTCCAGAAAATAGCTTATTACACCACATTATGAAATAAAACATTGTACGAAACACGACCGTCATTACGTTTAGAAATTCCAGCATCGACTACTTTTTCGTTAGGACTACTCTTAGGTGGAAACATCATCGAGTTATAACTATAAAAAATTCAGTTCACATTTAGCATTAAACTTTAGATTTAAAAGTTCTATTTAGCCAAACTAGCCAATATTTAGGCTGAAAACAATGATTGGAAACAATAAAACTTCGACATAACCAAAATGATATTAATAGTGACTTTTTGAACTATACAATATGAATAGAATAAATTACCCTGTAAAATATAAATCAAAGAGAATGTTTCACATTAAAAATAATACTTTGTTCTTTTTTACTATGCAGATCTAAAAATACCATTCATCCAATTGGCAATGCAATATCTAAATTCTTGTTAGTTGATTACGGAACAGTTCGTTACTTTAGGAATTTGAAAATTGTATTTTCATTTAATGTGTATGTATTGTACTGGCTTCTTTACAAACTGCAAATAAAAAGTTTAATATAGATATTGAAAAGGAATATTCTATGTAGAGACAGAAAGGAAATGAACTGCATCAAGAAATTGACTCCTTTGAGAATGTTATAGCAATTCTGAATATAATTTTCTAATAAAAGACTAGAAAAATATTTTATCTTTATACATTATTTTAATATTTTCATAGCGGCAGATCGTGAACACCGACAATTTTTTTATTAAAAAATAAATCACGATTGTATTAGAAAATATAGCTACTCGTAATATTGTTGAAAACTTGAGAAACAGGTATTAATATGAGATTTTCCGAAGAATTTCATAGCTTCAAAAGATGCCTTAATTACTTTGGATTTTATATATGTAATACTGCGCTTAAGATAAATTTTTATTTTTAAGTTTCTCATGATATATTATTTTGTATTCTTATAGTTTAAGGAATAATAAAAAAAAACAAACCACTTTTACCAAAATCACTATAATGTTGAGATATTTAAAAGCTGCTAAGTTAATGTCTACCACTGTTGGTACTAAAAAGGTAAAATTTTTTGTATATATTCAAAGAAAAACCAGTCTATTTATTTCTCTTTTTGGAAAGTTTTTATATTTTCGCCGTGATCTTTGTCTCTTTGTCATTCCGTGGAATTTTGTAATCGAATTTAAACCTATTTCCCGACTACCTAGAGCTCCGAAATTTTCAGGATAGCTAAGAACTGGATGACAATGCATGTTTCAAGTATGTTTAGGCATATACATAGATTTCGGAATTTATACTGAATTGTTATTAAATTAAATATGTATACCTACATATTATCATTTTGAAAGACTTCATATAAGTTTGGCGTGGCCTATTTGGATAAGCGGCTGATTGTGACAATTCTGTTGGGAATTTGGGTTATTGTAATGGGATCGATCTCGCGAGAGAGAAGTTTTTTTCTTTTTTTTTGTTCTTACATGTGAAAGTAACAAAATAATTTATATAATAGTAATATGACCTATAAATCAGTAAAAAAAACGTGTGCGTCTCAGGACGCGCGGCAGAAGTGATAACTTCAACTAATCCAAGTTGAACTATTTAATATTGAAATTTTTTAACTTGAGAAAAACTTTGTCTATTACTTAAATTTTATGTACATTAATATGATAATGTGTATAAATTTAAAAATTTAAATATTTTGAAAATTTTGAAAATTCTGAAAAAAATTTTATCACTATAATTTTCACTAATTACGATACAAAAATGTTTTGCTATGACAGTTCAAAATTTCTAATCAGTCACGTAGTAATTCGCAATACAACAACCCTTTACGTGGAACGGCATGATTGCTATTTAATACACACTTAAAACTTAAATTCTTATCCATATTATCAATAATAACATTAATAACACACTTTATAATCAATTTATATAAGATTTATCACAAATGAAACCACTAAAACACGTCTTTTTATGCTAAAATTAGGCTAATCAGACTGTCATTTCTTCTTAGACCTGTTATTTGAATAAATGAGTAAATAAATAAAAAAAAGTTAAAAGTTAAGAGATATATACAAAAAAGTTTGCATCGGCTGGGAATCGAACCCGGGCCGCCCGCGTGGCAGGCGAGCATTCTACTAATGGACCACCGAACCACTTACGTACCTATAATAACAGAATGTATTTGATGCACGTCTCATTTGACGGGTTTTTCGTTACGGTTTTTACTATTACATTTTTTTCAGTTCAGTTCAGTTTAGTTCCAAAAAGTAATGAATTGTATTTAGTGACAGATTAATACCGTATAACACGGTAAATTCAAATATACTTGGGAAAAGCATAGAGAGAGAGAGAGAAAGAGAGAGAGAGAGAGAGAGAGAAATGATATTATTATGTTTCACTGCGCCTGCGTGTAACAACGATAAACAACGCGTTATGATAAACGCTTTTTTCAACGCGTTACGCTAAAATCAGTTTACCCTCCCATAAGAAGTTATCACTTCAATAAATAAATAAATAAAGATATTTGTATTAATATTTACCTATTTCTATTATTATTATGTTTCAGTGAGCCTGCGTGTAACAACGATAAACAACGCGTTATGATAAACTCTTTTTTCAACGCGTTACGCTAAAAATCAGTTACCCTCCCATAAGAAGTTATCACTTCAAAAACTTTCTACTATAAAAAGTTCTTTTTATAAATTGTGATTATTTTATTCTTCTCCAAATACAGTTAAAGTTGAACACCTTAATGTATTTACAGTCCTGTGATAATCTTATTTTCATACCTTCTCCCGTGAAACTAAATTAAGGGTTAAAACACCCTATTGATTTTCTTTAGGTCGAAAAAGGTTTGTAGAAAAAATAGCACACTTCAGAGAAAATACTAGTCAAGCAGAAACATTTCTAAGTGACGGAATGTTTCACATGGAATAATTCTGTTTTCACAGATTTACTCTTGTTTCCACTCTATTTGCTTGATCTGCGTTGATTTTTTAAAAAAACATATGTTTCTCAGTTTTTTTAAAAAAATATTCTACAACTTCTGTTATATATTTATGAATCCGTTATATTTTAAAATGAAAAACTATACTCCAATTTTGTCGTATTTAATAAAGCGTGTTACCAATAGATATAAATGAATATTATTATTCTAACGCTTTACAAGTTTTTTAAAAACATTTTCAAAGACAATGATCGTTCAACTAAGAAGAAACAACTACTTCCCGGGCTATATGGCCCGACAGATATTGGATTACACTTTAAAGTCAAACGGGGTTGGCATATCCAATAGATAATTTAAACCAACCATTCTGGTTTGCAGTTAGAAGGGACAACATAACTTGTAGTCCGGTTTTGGCGTATTTGCGTCTTATCAGTACAAGGTATATGTTATCCGTCAGCGAGCTTAAAGCATCGTGATTTTATTTGGATCTTCAGTCAGCGATAATGCTTTAAGCTCGCTGACGGATAACATATACCTTGTACTGATGAGGCGCAAATACGCCGAAACTGGTCTACTAGTTATGTTGTCCCTTCTAACTGCAAACCAAAATGGTTGGTTTAAATTACCTATTAGATATGCCAACCCCGTTTGACTTTGAAGTGTAATCCAATATCCGTTGTAGCATATAGCCCGGGAAGTAGTTGTTTCTTCTTAGTTGAGCGGTCATTGTCCTTGAAAATGTTTTTCAAAAACTTGTAAAGCGTTAGAATAATAATATTCTTTAATATCTACGATTATATATGTATGTAGTCAGAAATAGAACACCAAATTGTATATATCTAAGTAATGAAATCATAATCAGGATCACGTTGCGACATAAATATGTCCTGAAATATTTTCTAGTATAAACCCATACCCCATATACCTACTTTGTAAAAAAATCTCTCTCCCTCATATTTTGCAAGTATAATAAGAGTGGCACATCCGATTAGAGATATATTTCATCAGAGCCACTATGATATATTCCAGTAAATTATGTGGATTGAGTACTGTATAAAGCTTTATAATATTACATACAATTGACATTTAGTTAGTTAACTATTATTATTATTATTAATAAAGGAGATTGAAATGTCAATCATTTTTTTACGATTTTACCAGGGCTACTTTAAGAAAACGTCATTATATAAACAAAGCTAGTGAAATTCCGAATTAATTTATCTTACAAATAATAAAAGCAAGCACGTATTGCTTTTAACAGAGCCTATAATCACTAGGTACTTCCCACCAATCACGTTTAGATGAGTTACTATATCTGTTGCGTGGCGCATGAATTTTTGAAGTTATACTTCTTGTGGCGCGATGGAGAAAAATGATGAGCGTGAATTTTTACGATGCGCGCGCACACCGAGACCTGAATTGAATTGTACTACATCGTAAAGTTAGTCGCACACCTACACCTGAATTCTACATCGTAGAGTTAGTCGCTCACCGACACCTAAAATCTACATCGTGGTTTATAGTCCAATAAATTTAATTAATCATTTACGTAAGTTTTTTTAAAACTACATATATACAAATCATGAACTATCAGTTCTATATGTATAGATTTCAAAATTTATACTGAATTGTTATTAAATATGATATAAGTTGTGTATAAATATTATCATTTTGAACGTTTTTAAATAAGTTGTTCTTAGCTCATTTGGATAAGCATCCAATTGTAACAGTTCTGTTATGTTATCATAATGGGATCGATTACGCGAGAGAGAATTTTTTTTCTGTTTTTTTTTTTGTTCTACATGTGAAAACAGTAATTATTATTTTAACTGTTAATAAAATAAACTAATTTAGACAAGTTTTAGAAAGTTTATAGGTACTGTGGACTAATAGTAATATGACTTATAAATCACCAAAAAAAAACCTTTCTACTATAAAAAGTTCTTTTTATAAATTGTGATTAACTTCTAACGCGTGTACATAAGTAAACACACTCTTTTTTTGTGTTGTGTTTAAATCGCATTCTTAAGGTCTTTTAAAGATGATATAAATCTGGGCCCAGGTAAGACTTCAAAGACTCATTAACCATAAATTTTATTGTTTTTTTTTAAATGAGTATTCATGAAATAATATACATTCTTGGCAAAAGTACGATTCTTCAAAACTAAAAAACTTCTCGCCTTAATCTGTTCTATTTTTACTTTTAATTAAGCAAAAATAATTATATAAACCATATTAAAGTTTCGTATTCGCATTCAGTGAAAACCTCGATTTATTGTCTTGCAGCGAAATATTAATGACTTACCAGTAAATATTAAATTAAGTTTCTCTGAAAGCATTTTATCTTCTTTACTGGTTTTATTGTAGATTGCAGCTTTGGATTAAATGCGAATTTAATTCCTTAATTTTCTCAACTATTTGAAATACGTTCGCGCTTACATTGTATTTATTAAATTGTGTTAAGATAAAAAAATATTATTCTCACTGCTGCATTGTCTATCAACATACCATTTAAAATTCCGTTGTTTCGTAATTTATTATAAATATATAATACAATTATGGCTTAATAAAATGTACGAAGGCTAAATTTAGAAAATTAGATACGAAAACCAGAAAAAAATAAGTATGCATGGGTTACTACACCCAAGATCAAACATTGACCGGATATGCAACTTCAGAAAGGAATATGGACACGGAATCATATAGAACAAAGCAACTTACACCATTGCAAAAGAACGTCTCAACAACTACCTAAAACTCAAAGAAAAGAAATATCTAGCCATAGTATTGAAACACTTATGGGGGCTTTTTACACAATTTATTTACAAAATTGTTAAGATACACTGAACTCTGCTGGATAACGTCTAACTACTTGACAATACAATGAACTCTTGTGAATACTTGAACTTGAACTGACGTTAACTGCCCATGCATCCCCTTATATACAACATTATTTAATCTAGTCAGTGTGTTTAGAAGTTTCTAGAATTTTCTAGAAACATTATTTAAAATGGTCAGTCGATTTTTAGAAACTTCTAAAAATCAACTGTCAACAACAATCTTTCAAATGAAGGTCCCTTCCTTTACGGTTATCCCGTTACAGTATATAGGTACAATCAAAGAAAAACTGAAAAGCAAGAACACACGAACAAACACCTGGACACTAACCCGCAGAATCTAGAACAAAAAACTAATAAAGGAAAAGATAAAAAACAAATCAAATAAGAGCAACTTACATAATGGAAAAAGATTATGGGCAAACAGCACTAAAGGTGGAAAAGATACACAAAACGTTAACTTGGAAATGGTTGACCACTAGGAATATAAAAAGCGAAACACGGGCTCTCATCACTGCTTGTCAAGAACAGGCGCTTGTCACAAACTACATGGAAGTGAAAATTATGAAAACCGACAAAGACCCCAAATTCATACTTTTCCGGATACATAACGAAACCACAAACTTTGTAGTATCAGGATGTCACGGGCTAATTTCGCGTTAGCGATAGATCTTAATTTGTAAACAAAATCGTTTGCTTACCTTATGAACTCTCCGTTATTAAGGAGTAAATCGTGACAAGTTCCAGTTGATTTAGATTGATTATAGTTAATCATCAATTTATAAATATATTCTGGCCATAACTAATGTTGCTAATATTGTTTTGAACGAAAATTTATTTAATTTCGGTTATGAACTCTGGTAGTGTTTATTTTTGAGATTACTGACATTTTGTTTTCATCTGACTGAAAGTGCTACTTCTTTCTTTTTGTCAATAGCTTGACGTATAGTGTTTTGCAGCCAGCATTCCGTTATATTTATAACTTTATTATTAAAATCGAAAATGAATGGGGAAATTAGTTAATGTTGGGATTTTTGTTGGCGTCTATATAAATAACAAGATTAGTCATATCAAATGACCTCTATTTGTTCGTAAGTTGTCGGCTGAATAAGCTATGGTTATTGTCCGTATCGTAGTAGAGGCCATCAATTTCTTTTGAAGTTGTCAAATCGAAGTGAAGTTTGATAATTGGGGGAGCTTCTCTCTTTTCACCTCTAGCTTTTGTAGTGAACGCGTGTTAACGAGAAAATTTTTGAGAGTTTAATTTGCATCCCTATACATCGGGGACAACTCAGGTTGGATTTGCGTAATTAAGCTTAATCTGTTTCCATCGAATATTGAGTAGGAGGTATTTTTCTGGATTTTGGTAAATTCGGTGGAAAATACGGGTTTGTGTCCGGTTTTTGGGAAAATTTTCTGTTGGTGAGTACATGCTTCTTTAACCATGTAATTATTCGATTTTTATGGTCCTTTTGTTCCTTATGAAACAGACAGTAGGGGAGACTGGTATTTTTGAAACCACTTAGACAGCAATCGAGGTAGGAATTTGCTCAACATTGCAGTTAGCAACGAGGAAATTGTTTTTACCCAACTACCAGCTGGGGTATCGAGTTTAACGAAGTAAAATAACCCTATCTTGATAGGTGAGTCACGTAATTTTATTTCTATAAGATTAATAACGCCATTTAATCGCAATCTCGGTTAATATCTTTATTTTACATGTGTATTTCTTTATGTATTGTATGTAGGTTTTATTTTTGTATAACTAGACTCCTATTAGTTTTTTTTTTAACTATTATAAATTGATATTTTTGTACTATTACAAATTAATTTTATGTTAAATTTTGATTTAATTTATTGTTATAATTTTGTTGTGACTAGCAAGTCAAATTTAGTTTCGTTGAGTACATTTCAATCATTAGTTTTGCCTATTAAATGTAAATTCAGAGAAGCCATTTGCTAAATGTTGTATTATTCATGTAAATTCACTTTGTTCTTTCATTGCAGTGTAAATTTAAGTTAATGTATTCAAGTTGTATTAAAGTAATCAAGTCAAACTAATTCAAGGAGTCATTTAAATCTGTTTAAGCTATCTTTGATTTTATATTACGATTTTAGGGTCCTATTTACGGGCATAAGTCCTTGATACAGGCATAAGTCCTGGATATAGGCAGAATTTTGATTGCTGACCTGATACTTAGTACGAGCTTTAGTTATTGTGATTGGTACAAGCCTATTGGTTCTAGAACAGGCTTGATTTTTGGTACCGGCCGGCCTAAGTATTGGAGAAGCCAAGGACTGCGGAAACTTATTTAGATTAACAGATAAGCTATATTAGATTAAGTCGTAACTAGTTAATTAAGAGTTATTTTTCTTGTTTATTTCTTTTGTATTGCGTGTGATCACACCTATTGATAAATTTACTTTTTTTTTATTGTTCGCATAATTTTTTTTTATAAATATCAATTGTGTTGTCAGGCACGAGGCTTGACAGTCTGTATTCTAGAAAATTGTTCATTAAAGAAGAGTCTAGTTGATATTTTAGTTTTATTTAGCTCACTTATCGTTATTTTCTGTTATTGTGTAATTCAATTAGAACCGTTAAATATTCAAAATTTATTTAATTATCTCCAGTGGGTAAAGTAGTGCCTGGAACAACAGGGGTTTCCGATTTTGACCGTCTAAATCGGTGGCGCGACTCACTAGTATTTGTTTACTTACCTCTACGGCTGAGCTGGGCACTAATTTGCCAGTAGAGAGACCACTACCGAACTCAGCTGGAGTTGTATTTCCTTTAGTTAAATTTCTTTATTTTTCTAAATTTGATTTTGTTTTAAATTCATTAAAATACGTGGCAAGGATGTCCAATAAATAAAAGCATAAAAAGCTTCCTTGAAGTGACACAACTTTGTAGCAACATATCTTCACTACAACATATGCAAAGCATACATCGTACAAGTTGAAAACAAGTAATAAGAGCGCGATATAGAACCTGCCGTAAATACTTAAGACATCACCATTACAGTTCAAACCTGACCAATCCATCAAAGCCAACAAGCTGAACAACAAAATAAGAAAAAAAAATGTCAACCCCTAGATGTCGATGTTCCAAAACTAGAGAAAATTAATAATATGGAATAATTATATATGTCTATTCCTTGGCTCTCTGACCATTAAGCTGACACATCCAAATTTTATTGTCTAAAATTATTGTGAATTTGAGTGCATCATTTCCAGTAAATAAATAACTCAAATTATTAAATCTACGAAGACGAACTTTAGTGTATTATATGTTTACATTTCGGCGATATACGAGTACGCTCTAACTGTAATTCAAAACAATTACTCTAATTACTGCACTCGACTTCAGTTAGGGCGGCAAAAACGCATCCTCTTCCAGTCAAGCAGACTGTACAATAAACAATGACATAATTAAATTACAGAAACCAGCGATTTGTAAGTGAGAAAGAGCATTCGGGTATTGTTCCCTTTTATTTAACTTTTGGATCTCTACGGCTCTTTGTTATCGTTGCTCAGTATTTTCTTACTTCATTTACTATTTTATTTAAAGTTATTTTTATTTGATTTGTTAAGGTACTCCTAATTGTACATTTTAATCTAAACACGTTAATATTAAACAAACAATTATAAAGAACAACCTAAAAAGATTATAAGTATAAAAGATGGTACCAACTAGTAAAAATAGTTACGTTACGTTACACCAAAAGTACCTATTAAAAATTTGTGGATTATCACTGTAATTGTTAACTAAGCATATATACATAACTGTATACTATGTTTTGTAGTATTGAAAAAGAAAATTATCCGGAAGCTTGGCGTAGCATTAAAGAGTTTTCTTTTATTCAAGACTTATAGCAACATTTACGAAAATTCTTAACCGTGATGTTTTCAAGGGTGCTAAACACCTCAATGATAACAAAAATGCAAGTTTAGCTCTTGTTTTTTACTTATTGGCGTTTTTCAGAATTGTATATAAAGTCTATAGATGCTTAACTTGCAGTTTTCCCTCGGTCGAAGGTCAATGATTTCGAAATCCCTTTGCCAGTCTTCTAGTCTGTGGCTAAAAATTCCCTGATGAGCGTCTAGCAGTAATCCACTAACATAGATTTACTTTCTTCTATATCCGACATTTTTTGTTTGCCATGTTCGCCGCCAACAGTGCCCCAGTTTTGGGAAAGACGTTATCCTGGCTGGCCTCAGTTAGAGTTTGGTGACATTCTAGTACTATATTTGAAGTAATACGGGGTGGGGTCTATTTAAAGTCAGTAGTACTTGTCGGCAGACAGTGTAAATATTTACATTCCTGTCTGTTAAGATCGTGTTGATTAATTCTTTTAAAACTGTGGTTATGCCTGTGAGTTTAAACTGAACTACACTTGACAAGCCAGTCATAGCCCATTTCATATTTAGGCTCAGGGATCTAGAGAAAATTCCACATCCCACACCTTGCTGCGTTTTGTAATTTTGGTACGACGGCATCCGTGCCCTCCTGTAAGAGTGGTATTGGCTTTAGAGATTCTGTCCTTATGGGTGCCAGTCCATACAGTGTGTTCGATACCAACCATGAGAAAGCGTAACATACTCATCAATGCTACCTCCTTAACAAATATGTCAAGGGAGTTGAATTCAAGTATCACTTTCATTGCACTGGTCGGTGTGGTTCACATGGCTACTGGTAACAGAAGGCATGCTGATCTTTGAATCATTGTGTTCTAGTTTAAAGTAATTGATGCAAAGGTTAATTCTTCAAAGATTGACAAAATTTGGTATAACTTTCTTATTATGACTTTAGATCATCTATGATTTGCCACTTTCACTTGTTAAATTTAACTGTTCCTAACAGCTTCTTCATATACTCATTTCTTTCATGTAAAGTGCATAACCAATTGGATCAGATGGAAACAAATTTGTATCATGTAGAATGGCAGTTTTAGAGTGAATCAATGAAAAGTCTCTATTCATCAGTTTTGTAGTCAAATTTTAAACCTACTCTAAGACCGTCTATCTATGTTACAATAAGAGGTTACGAAACTCAATCACTTTTACCACCAAAGGGCTTTACTTTTAGTTAATTCTAGGTCACTAACTAGATTATCCAACTAACATTAAGATTTTATGTTGCTGTGTTGACTCCTTGTTGCTTCAGAAATCTGGATCATTGAATGTAATCTGTTTATAAGCCATTCACTTTTTATTTCCATCTCAGTAGGCTCTGTTAGTTACATGAAATTCGCCCAGTATAATACACGTCTGTTCATATTGTTCTGTGGTCTTATTAATTGTAAATACGATGTTGTCACGTCTTCAATAAAAATATGTGTATTCATTACAAATATCTTAAGTAATTAAATCTGCAAATACGTCAGTTTTCGCTGCAAGTAGGTACTATTAATATCCAAGAATGGTCTATTTAAATTCACATGAATTTTGACTGATATTCAAAATAACACATTCCTTTGCACAGAACAGATCCCTGTTTATAGTCAATTATCATATTATATTATTGATCTAGAACGAAAATAGTTATTATCCTATCAAGTGCGGAAAGTTATACTTTCCCGCAAGAGTTAGGATCAATATTTTTTCTACAAGCATAAAAAAGATACTTTATTCATTTTTTAAATTTTATTTTCAACTCCTAACAATGTAACAAAATTTTAATTTGTGACAATTAAAGTTTGTTGTTGCTTTGAGTAACGTTTACAGAGGTGTTTTAATAAATTATGATTTTTTTAAGAACAAACATTTTAAAAATCTCTATTTTTATGCAAAATAATCTTTTTTTTACTATTTGTATGTAGTAGGTACAACAACATAAAAGTAATAATACAATAATTTTCCAAAAGGTTATTGAAGGACATATTCATTTAATAAAAAAAGAGAAAGAGATATTTTCTGAATTAAAATGCGTGTGAAAAGTGTTGTTTTACGCATGCTTGTAGAAAAATATACTTTTATATTTACATTTTATTACAAATAAATAATATAAGTAAAATTCAAAATGTAGCACATATACATATATTAATAAAAACGTTTAATACAACTTTTAAATTACTCAAGCAATAGTAAAAGATCCTTTTTACAAATGTATAATAAAACTTTTAAATTATTCAAGCAGTGGTAAAAAAAATTATTTCATTAGTTTTGAGTTTAACATAAAAACACAGTACTCAAAGTCTATAGGTATCCATCTTTTTTAAAGTCTTCTATTTTACATCCAAATGGCATCGTAGTGTAACATTATTGTATTAGTGGCTGTAGGATAATAAAATTTCACATCCAATGGGTTAATTGAGGAAACTATACTCCAGTAAAAATTTGATTTTCCTGGTCCGCCCCAGGTGGTGTCGCATTTGACTTAAATATGCTGATGTTTTAATAATGTTCTTTATAACAGAAATTTTTCAGAAAAATTAAGATTTGTTAGACATTTTAAACCGATACAATAAAAAAAATATTTTAATAAATTACATAAAAGCAAATAAAAACAAATAAAAACAAATACAGATGCAGATTTAGATGTAACATGTAAATGTTGTCGGTGTATTTGTATGATCAATCCTCTTCCATTATTTCACTGGAAGAATCAGAGTCACTATCAAATCCAAAATCGGAATCGTCAGAATCTGATTCCTCCAATGAAATAATTAAAGGAGGAATATTGTCATGTGAGCAGTTTCCCATGTAAGTAGTCCAATCTGCCAAAATAAGTTCGTCTGTATGTCTACAAAAATTTTGCCACATGTCTGGTGTACATTTAGTCAATGCTTCTGTCCAAGTTTTTTTAACTCTTTCCTGGTCAAGATAAGTAGATGTAATATGTTTGTTATAATATGTCTTAGTAAACCCCCATGCTAGTTCTATTGGATTGTAGTGACAATGGTATGGTGGTAGTCGAAGTACTTCATGTCCTCGTTGTTTTAAAATTTCATCCACTACATATGTCTTTTCGTCAGTTTTATAAGGTAAGATTATAGAGTACAGTTGTTTCTTTGTCATTTTTGTGTCAAACCTAATGTTATTGTTAATCAACCATTCCTGCATCATTGCTTTTTTCGCTGAAAAAGAGGGTGGTTTGTTAATTTGAACTGAATGGTATGGCGCGTTGTCCATGACCACCACACATTTTTCTTGAAATACAGATAGAGCAGGAATGAGTTGATTAACAACCCAGTTTTTAAAAAGGTCACCATTCATACTTTTGTGATAGTCAAGGTCTGTATTCGAAGAGTCTAGTAACAAGTCACATCCTTCCAAAAATCCAGTATCAGTGCCTGCGTGTAAAATAGTAAATCGCTTTCCTTCGGATTTTACACGAGCTGGATTACTTTTTAGGTCAGAATCGTGCACCCACTGACGCACTGAACTACCATTTTGATAGATCCATGTTTCATCTAGGTACACGAATCTAACTCTCTCAGCAAGACTTTTTAGTTGTTTATATTTCCGAATGAAAGCGATCTTTCTAATTTTAACGTGTCGTTGTTCACATAAAATATGTCGTCCATTTACTTTTTTAAATTTGTATCCCATTAATTTTATAAGTTTGTATAGTGTCATACGTCCCCCTTTAAAATCAAAATTTTGTTTAGCATGAGTCAAAAGTTTGTATAAAGTAAAATGTTCAGTTTTAGCATGGTACATCCAAATCTGTCGCTGTAAGTCTTTTTTTAAAATAAACTTCTCAAATGTATCAGTTTTACATCCTTTATCTGCGACTTTCTCATTATTTTTCAATCCTTCTTTAATAATCTTCCGTATTTTCGATACACTGATCTAAAAAAATTAAGCATTTAGAATGTTTGTCATATTAATTAGATTCAAAAAATATACCTCAGTTACACAACGGTAGTTAAGAGATTTAAAAATATTTAACAAAATTTTGAATTAAATTATAGTTACAAAAATGTATAATTTCGAAATTTGAAATCTGACAACATTGTATATAATTTATTATGATATCTGTCAAAAAAGGTTATGTGTTCTTTTAATAATATAAATTTTATTTAAAAAAGTGATACATATTTATAAATTCATTACAAAAACCTCTCTCAATTAATCTAATGCAAAATATATAAGTTTATGTTAGCGACTAGCATTGATTTAAAAGAAATACACATAAAATCGTACTTACTTGAAAAACCTCGGCCAATTAATTTAAATAAACACTCTCACAGCTGTTAGCTTGTTTCCTAAACATACCATAACATCTATTGATGCTGTTGTGAATTTCTGTACTTATTTTTTTTGGCATTGTATATTGAATCTAAGAATGCATCAAATATTTCGTTATTGAATCTTCAACAATTTTACCTTTGAGAATGTGCTGTCAATATTTCGACAGTAGGTGCCAACCCAACAAATTGAAGTGCCAATCCAAGAAATAAAATGCATAGTCTACTGAGATTGAAATAAGAAGTGAATGAATTATAGGTGTGCAAATAGCACTAGAGTCACTACCGATGATTTACTGATAATATACTCTCACCCCTATATCTTAGAAAGTAGAGCTAATCTGGAATTTTTATAGTCGTTTTTCTCTTTATTTTATGTTTTATTCATGATAAATTTCTATTTGGGTACAATTTCAGACTACACTAGAACGCCTATGAAAACTTTAATGTTTCTGATTTTAAATAATCGAATATTTTTGGTCTATCTCTGATCAAACGGATTTTGTTACATGACAACCAATGCGTCGAACACTGCAGAGTTTGTATTGGAAAAATCTGCCTGCAGCGTTAAGATATCAATCAACGGATTTTATCAGATTGGAGCTAGAATCCCGATTGCCGAAACAATTTAGTTGGTTAATGAAAAGAAGCACTATGTGGGTATGTGTTTGAAACCGAATGTAATTTACAGCCGTCGTAAATTGAATAATTCTACAAAAAGTTAATTAGTAGAAGATAGATAATTTGTAGGCATTGCAAAAATGACAAAAATAGTTTTCAACTAGAAAAATATTTTATATTTTAAACTTTTCGTTTCTTATATTTTATGTTTTACTTTTAGGACAAAAATCGAACAAAGAACTATACAATAATAAAGTATAGGTATATGGTATTTCTAATTACATTCTTTTTCAAACCATTCTACGGAATATTTAATAACCAAGTAGGTGTAAGTAAATTAAATTTTAAACTTTAGATAAAATGTGGCTAAAACTCGAAAAACATTTTAAACTTTTGTATAAAGTTGAATTAACACGATTCTATTCAAATATTCCGAAGCGAATTTAAATTTCTGATGCCCTCTCCTTTCAGCATCTCATTCACATTAGAGTAAACTTTAAAATCCTATTTAAGTTATTTTATAGGTTTTTTTTCACTCTCTTTATTCCTTTTCTACATACATTTTACTTATTTTACTCATATTTATATGTTTACCGAAACTTTGACTCGTTGATTTTGATCATACAAATTAGTATAATTTTAATGTTTTATTTATGATAAATTTTTAAATGTAAGTCGGCTATACCAGTAAAATTTTATGAAATGTTAGTTTTTAACGGTGATTAAAACGTGCTTTTCGAGGGACGCGACGGTTTGGCGGACGGAGTAAGCGTAAAGTGTGACAGAAAAAAGTGTTACACATAAAACATATCCCACTCGAAAACACGTAAAACTATTCGACAGTTCATAGCCGGTTTATTATTACATACATACAGATATGTATTTACCCGTATACGTATAGTTATATAGAATTACAGTTACTGTGATTTAATCATTTTTGAAACAATGTTTTCTATACAACCTTTTGGCGATTGTGCGACATAAAGAAATTACACTAAAACATCTGAATCAGAAGATATTTATGCCCGTATATGTTAGTCAAGTTTTGCAAGCATCTTACTTTAACAACACTTGTGGCATGAGCGGAAACCTCATTATATTCATAAAGGATTTCTTGAAGTGTTTCTTGACTGCACGAAATTTAAGAAACCCGACCTGTGTGTATTTGCAGATGATTTTCTTCAAGGTATTATTGAGATGAGTAACTGCTCGTCTAAATTGTTTAAAAACGTTTTTCAAAGATCTTTAAAGACATTTTTAATACACACTGATTTAAAAAAAAAACATATTTTCTTCATACCTCGGTCGAAAGTACGTTCTTTCGTCCCTAATTACAGGGAAGAAAGTTTAACATTTACTCCCTGTTTACGGCGGAACGAAAGATGAATTTTCGGCCCTGCGCGTCTTGATGTTTTGTCGTCTTTAACATTTACTCCCTGTTTACGGCGGGAGGAAAAATTTCTCATGCGTAGTTACACTTGAAACTAGGGACTGTTTATTCTCGTGTCATTTCTATTTCTATCTATAACCTTAAAAATAATCATCAATGACAAAACTTGACTCTTCGAATGTATTTGATGCCTGTCCCACGACCAGCTGCACTCGCTTCGCTCGTTCCGCAAGTACTTTCGACCGAGGTATGAAGAAAAATAGTATACACTACACGGGCCAAAAGTTGAAATCTCGGTCCTGCGCGTCATGTTGCCCTCGGCTTTTCGCTTCGGGCATCATGACGCGCAGGCCCGAAAATTCAACTTTCGTCCCTTGTAGCGTAATATACTATTTTTTAATAATCTAAGTAAGCAACTGAATCTACTGAAGTAGATGTAAAATCGTGAAAAAATAACACTTTTTTTAGGTACCTAAACATTATTAAGATATAAAAATATAAAAGGAAAAGTATTTTCCATGGAATTAATATTACAAGTACTGAAGTTAATGTGAAGGATAGACCTTTAAAATCAAACCCTCAAAATTTAACCCTTGTCAAAGTCAAATATAATTGTTTTGGCATTTTGAGCTAGAAACAATTTTACAGTCGTTGGTATGTATTACATGATATGGGTCAAAAATTTGATTACCAAATGAAAACGGCCGTCGCTTCTCTGGGTGTATATTCTATGAATTATGATCGTCAAGAGAACGTTAACACCAATGAGGTACAGGGCTCACAAATCCCTTATATAGCCTAACACAGATAACTAATGAATAATGAAAATTGCTTCATAGGAACGGTCTCGATATGAAGTTATCATTTCCAAAGATATAAATTTCTATGGAAGGGATAATATATTTCAAAACGTCGTACCTATAATTTATTAAATAGAAATTAAAAAAATATAACTGTTATATATAGTTAAGAAAAAACTGAAAAAAGAGACGAGTAGAAGTGACAAGCAATTTGGATTTATACCTGAAAGCGGAACGACTGATGCTGTTTTGACATGACATGTCGTAAAATGCAGCGTGTTATCCACTTTGCTTTCATAGATTTCGAAAAAGCGTAATGCCAAAGTTCGAGAGAAGAAGTATCGAGATGTATACGAGTTAAAGATGTGAGAAATATTATTACTGAACGGATAAGAGGTGACGTCCTATGGGCAAACTTGCGAGGAATGGAGAAGAGCCCTTGAGAGAAGAGGAGTGAAAGTGAGTAGGTAGGACAAGACTGGGTATATGAAAAACAGACGAGATAAATTGACTTAAAATCAATCTGTAGGACAAAAGTGCTGTCAAATATTTAGGGTCTGTGCTTGAAAATAATGGACGTTAAAATTAATTGTCAATGAATGAACTTTTGAAGAATAAGTAAAGTTTTGTGTATGGGACGTGTAGAAGGGCTGTACCTTATAATGCTACTACTTTTAAAACATAATTAGCTTTATTCGTTGGTTGAAAATATAAAATATTTGATACAATAGCGATCGTGTAAAACAAACGTATGTCGTGTTCGTATCGTGGATGATTCGTGAATCTTCTCTCTTTCTCCTGCGCATGGAGTAGTCGATCAGTCGTTAGCCCGGCAACGGTCTGGTTTCCGGTTAGCTGGTCATGACCGCGGTAAATTTAAATTTGGCTAGCGTCGGACTAAACTGTGTGATGGAAATATGATTGCAAAAATAAAAAGTGGACTGTACAAGAGAGTTGTAAGATCAGCGTTGATGCATAATTTAGTGACCTGGTCAATAACCAAAAGCAAGAGAGACAATTAAAAGTGGCTATGATGAACATGTTGCGTTGAATGTGTGGATTAACGAGAAGAGATAGAGTAAGAAATAAGAGAGTAAGAGGTACAGTGAAAGTGAGACAGCTGGTAAAGATCATTTAGTCATTTGAGTAAAAGCTTGGATGAATGTGAGATCAGAATAAGAGGAAGAGAGGAAGACCGAATATTGAGATGTTACAGTCGCACTATAATAACGTAACAAAATTGTAAACATAACTAAGCACTGCAGAGCCCTAATCATAGGCCTATTGGTAGCTACTGCAGTATGATCCAATAAACTATGTATAACGATTTTTTCCCTTCAGCACAAACATGCAGATTTTTTGCTTTGGAAACACGTGAGCTAGCCACATAAAGCTGACCATGAGAAAACCAAATGTATACCATGCCTGCTTACTTCAAGGTTTGATCCTGCGATTTGTTAATCGTCATTTAAAATGCAAATTTAACGGGAACTACAGAGAATGGCATGTTACAAATAATATGTTATAGTCTGCATACTCACAGAATCTTTATTTTTCATTGTCTACTATGCCCATTTTACAGAGTAGGTACCTCAGTGGACGGTGTCCATTAAGAAATCCTACGATTATTCTGAGTACCTACAGGTTTCCAAACCACTAAGAGTATAAACTATTTAGTTACTTGATGATTTTTCCATGATATATATATATATATATATATATATATATATATATATATATATATATATATATATATATATAAACCTACAACTCTTTTAGCAACTAACTTTATGTAGCTACTATTACTATATACATATTAAACTTATAAAATAGACACTTTGAATTTAGTGAATATATCTCATTGCTCTGTGGCCACATCAGTCGTATATATTCTAAATCTCTTTTACTTTCATTGTATATATTTCATGCGATTCGCATTAAAGTTAATATAAAAAGCCACACAACATCAGAATCCTACCGCACACTCTTTGACCTTGTGTATCCCAAAGGATTTAGGAATTTGTTGAGAATTCTCACAAAAGCCCTTTAGCAGCAGATCTGAATGCCTGATATCACTTAATGTCTAGCCACTTTCATATAAAATGTTCTTTACTTGGGTTCTTGTACCTATAGTGGAATCCAGTTAAAATGGCCTCCTCTTTTCGTGAAAACACGCTACACTGCACTTGAAACTCTCCAAGCAAGAAGGTGTGTACTTTTAATTAAATTTTCACGTTTAACATTAAGTCTTTGCTGTTTGTTTTTTTTGCTTAAGCACGAACATTAAAAGCACACAGTTTCGCAAATAAACAATAAGTTTTTGTATGCATACTTCCTTTCTTTGTTCATAATCTATATTTTAAATGAAATAATTAGTGCTAAGCTCATACTTAAAAAAGCTTATTTTAACATTTTATTAATGATGAAATTTTTAAATCCAAATTGCACAAATGTCTGATGTCTCTAATATTTTAATTTAGATTTGTTAAAAAAATACAATTTAATTTTATGAGTTATGATTAAGTCATTAAAATATCCAAAAGCAGCAGCAGAACGTAATCAAGTTAATACTTAAGGATCAAATATTGTATTTACACAATTTGCTCATTTTTTTATTATTGATATTAACATTTTAATATTTATTAAATAATTATTGTTATTTAGGTATTTTTTACGACAATTCTACTATAAATGATAGTTTCGCCGCGGAATAAATACAACAACAGTAAAAGACCATAAACGTAAATGGTAAAGAATTAAGGGTAATAAAAATCGCTTTTAGTATAATTTTTGCATAAAATATTGTTATACTAGATAATGCGTTATAACGAAACTTTCTTTCAATGAATTCAATATATTTTTTGGTCCTCCGTCCAGAAACAATACTATTAATTACTTCAAAATCGTCCGGAAAATGACATTTTCCCGCCTAGGCCGGCTAAGTAGCTTTTAGATTATCTAAAGAGATGGCGCTATGAGTTTAAATTTTAAGTCATCAAAAATACATAATGAATAATACAAATTTTAATTAAATTTATTTAAAAACAGCGTATAATAATATACTAAACTTACCTATAACTTTTTCTAAAGGTAAGTAGGAGTCTAATTTACATTTAATTTCTCTTACAACTTGTATTATAAAATTTGACATTTATGTCAATTTATAACTACTTATCATTCGATTATGAAAATAGTTATTAATGTTAATATTTTTAATATAACAATTTTTACTGTGCTGCTTATTAGCACAGTATTTGTATGTATAAAAATTAAGGATCTTGAAATCGATTATCAGAAAATCATTCCTTATTACTAATTCTTTTAATCGTGCAATAGATGTCAATAAACATCTAATCTTGTATGTCACAAAGTAAAAAGTTTTTGAACTTGTTGTGTTTGCAACATAAGTTAATTAAAACACTAATAACTGCTGAACACGTATATTAAGTATCAAACAAGTTATTATACAACTATAATATTAACATCCAATGTGGCGCTAATATCTACCCGAAGATCACGTCATACCAGCTGACAGTCTGTCGGCTGTCTTCTAGTCACTGGTCTTACTTTAGGTAGCACAAGCGGTCAACTCTTGAACATAACAGAACTTTTGAAAATATTAAAAATTAGTCGGACCAAAAAATAGTGTGTGTTACACGTCCGGAAAATGTTTTGCAAGTGCTCGTATTGTTTCGCCTCGGTGCTACGCACCTCGGCTACACAACTTTACTCGCTCTTGCAAAATGTCATTTTCCGTCCTTGTGTCACAAATAACTATTTTTTTATTACACTAGTTTGCAGTATATCTGTTGCCAAAATAATTTTAGCTGTTGCTAATTTTAATTCAAATATATGATCAGATTTTTTTCTCAGCGCTAGTTTTTGAGTCTCATCTATGACGTAAAAACAGAAAAAGAAACATGTATGAAATAAGGAATAACTTTTTAAAAAACTAAATTAATCATTGGCTTCTACAAAACTTCGTTTTAAAGCTTTTCTCTGATGTGTAGATTTAGTAAAATGGCGTATCAAAAACACCCTGATAACGCTCTTCCATGACTGGTAATTCTTGATGCATACGCTCTCCTTGCTCTTTTCCGGAAACCCAACTATGTGACCATGAAGGAAGTGAAGTTTTATGCTCATAATGCACCCCCATATTTTTTAATTGTAAAAGAATTACTTCTACAAGCTTGACATAATTTTTAGATTTTTTGTTTCCGAGACAATTCTGCATCACAGAGACAAAAGTTGTCTAAGCCCTTAGTTCTAGCTCACTCATTAAATATATTTTGACAGTTCTCTAAATTGAGGGCCATCAAATATATTGGCTTTAATCTTTTCCATATTGAGCTGAGGAAATTTTTGGCAAATGTATGAAACGCAGTTTCCGTTTTTATCTAGTGCTTTAACAAACTGTTTCGTGATTCCCAGTTTGATATGTAATGGCAGAAGTATAATTTTCTCACCAGCTACTAGTGAATTCTGGATTATATTGCGCTTCGTATTTCTTCTTAAAAGCCACCCAATGCTCTAGTTTAGCTCTACTGTCCCAAATGCAAATAAAACAGGGAAACTTAGTGTAACCACTTTGTTCACCATTTTTAAATCAACACAAATTTGCCACTGATGGTCATTGTATTTTATTTTGTCCAAGACTGGCGAGATGTTACAATATTCTTCCTTTAACTTTGTACTGTGGGCAAACATCTAAAATAAACTTAACTGGCTGTATTTGAAAACATAAGGAAATAACTAATTGCAACTGAGACTGTAAAATACTAATTTTTGTAAAAGCTGACTTAAAGAGTTGGTATAACCAGTCATTTGTTATTTTTGTTATCCTGGATCAAGTAATAATCCTATTGCTTTATATAAAGAATCATGTGTGTCTAATTTAAAATCAATTTTTGTGCTCAATTAGTCAAATGATAAATTCTAGTTCTGCATTATAGACTCTGACACAAACCGCATAAAGCAGGAGCACAAACATTGTGTCTCTATTGTTGTGAAAGATGTAAAACCAAAATGTAAACCTAAGAATTAAGAGCCCATAAGTTTCCTGACTTTCTGGAATAAATCTAAACCTTACGTGTTTTGGTATAAATAATTGTGTGATAATCAGGTAACAACATTTATGAACTTTTCTATTAGTTTGTTAAACAATGTAAACTACTATTTTATTTATAAATTTCAAAGATTAATTAAAGCTCTATCTTTTGACAGCCTTATGTTCATATATTCATAAAACAAGTCTGTCGCAACTAATAACTACTGGTTTTGAAACTTCGAGATTTACAAGAAGTTTCTTTCCTCTTTTAACGTAAACTTTTAATGGATCTTTATATATACACACACACGATGTAAAGCAAAAGCACCGTAGTCGCTGCATCTTTGATTAATCCTATATTATTATGCTATAAATGCTTCTAACTGCAACTTCAACCTAAATGGGATAAGTGCTCATAATATGTTGATGTACTGTAAACTCTGACTTCAAAAGTTTTAAGTTTAATTTTAGATGAGATTGAATTTAGACAAAATTTGACAAAAACCATTGTTTAAAATTTAATTTGTTATAATGAATGAAATTTTGAAGCGGTAAAATTAACTTTGCGATAATTTGTCAATAATCCGTTTCTTAAGCTTTTAGTATTTTCAACATAATTTTAGTCATCTCCTTTGAAATATTTTGTTACCAAAATGGAATAACAATTTTGAGAACATATAAAATGATTAATCAATATTTTGAAAAGTTGTCTTTCCCCAATATTAAGTAATATTTATATGGAATTTTTTGAAAAAATGTTATTGAAACATCATATTTTAAACCAAAAATATGGTGGAGATATGTAGATGATGTTTTTGCAATTTGGCCTTACAATCTTAATTTATTGGACAGATTTCTTAAAAATATTAACAATTAAGTACCTTCTATTAAATATACAATTGAAATTAAAAAAGATGATAAGTTTTCATTTGATATATTGATTACGAAGGAAATTTTAATTCTAATCATGTTAAAAAAAGAATTATAAAAAGTTTATATGATAGAGCTAAAATAGTATGTTCGAATATTGCTTCTTTTAAAGACGAAAAAAAAACAATAAAAACAGTTTTAATGAATAATGGGTGTCCTGAAATAGTATATTTCCTAACTAGTGCGCAAAGTAAGTCTCGTTCGCACGCTGGCTGCAGTTGACCGAAGGACGCGAAGCGGAGTTCGGGCAGCAGTCGAGTGCGAACAAGACACTGCGCGAGAGTTAGGAACAGTATTTTTTCTACAAGCGAGAACATTTATAAAAATAAAAAATTAGACAATCAATTTAAAAAATTATATTCATAACAAAATACTAAGCAACAACTATACAGTGAGGTCCAAAAGTAACGGATACATTAATTTTCTCCGTTAATAAGCGTGTAAAAGAAAAATTCTGAAACACGTCAATTTGTAATTTAAAATGACACTTTATCACGCTAAAAAACCATCCCCCACTTCAAACCCCTTCCCAAGGGGTAGGAGCACCCCATTTTTTTAAATGGCATGGCGGGTCATGTGATACCTCGTTTGAAAGAGCATTTAATTTCCTATTCAGCCATGTAAAAATTTTTAGATTTCATTTTTTTATTTTCAAGAAAATTCGATTTACAATTTTGAAATGTGTTACTTAAAATGTATTGAAACGTGTCGTATTGATATACCAAGCATGCCTACTAGATTATTTTATTATTAGGAAATTTAACTGTAACTACCTATTGCAGTATTAAATATTGAATTTTCTTGAAAACAAAAAATTTAAATATAAAAATTTTTACATTGCTGAATAGGCAATTAAATGTTCTTTCAAACAAGGTATCACATGACCCCCCATGCCATTTAAAAAAATGGGGCGCTCTCACCCCTTGGGAAGGGGTTTGAAGTGGGGGGTGGTTTTTTAGCGTCATAAAGTTTCATTTTAAATTTAAAAATTGACGTGTTTCAGGATTTTTCTTTTACACGCTTATTAACGGAAAAAATAAATGTATCCGTTACTTTTGGTCCTCACTGTATAACAAAACTAATTATTTCATTTAATTATTATTAACTATATTAAAAGTAAATGAACAATGTGAAGCATTATGCAAGGTTAATGCTGAAGATGTGGTTCCTTCAATGGAGAAAATTACTTGTTTTGTATTGTTTTTGTAGGTTCCGTCGGTGCCAGTTGGAGTTGAAATAATATTTTCTTGCAAACGATTTTCAGCAATATCTGGTGAATTTAGAACATTGTTATGGTGGGTCTCGACGCTTGTAGAAGTACTGCTAGTAGTGGTGGTACTACATGACATCTGCAAAATTTTGTTTGACATTTCTTTCTTATTTTTTAATGACTCCTCCAAATATTCTTCCGCCACAGCTGTGGATTTTCAACCACCGAGACGTTTGATATTAGTAATTTGTTCTCCATTATCAGCTAATATTGTCGCAGAACCGGCGCACACAGGCGAAAAGGAACGAAATCATGGCCAAAAATGCTGCGCTATCAATTTTTGCCAGAGAAGTGAACAAAATGTGAAAAATGTATAATATAAGAGATTAGCACACACTTTAAAAGTTCTGTTCCAAGTTGTTCCACTTTTTCACCTCTAGTTCACTTGATATTGTAAATAGTAGTGGACCAAGAGAATTTTCTTTTAGCCACAACAAAAAACCCATTCAAAATTGTCAAAAGTGGTTAAAACTTGCTACTTTTATATCATAACTAATTTAAAAATAGAGCATACCTCCCCTCCCCACACCATATAATAAATGTCATAAAGTTGACCCAATAATTGTGTGTCCAAATCTTCTTAAAATGAAGGATATTTTGAATTATAATAAAAAGAGCAATTTTAAATTAGGATTATATCGAAGTTTATTTTTTATAAAAGATCTATTAATACAACAAAAGCTTACCTAAAAGTAACAAACCTACTAATTTTAAAATAAAAACTAAAACTATTTTAAATTAATCATCATTCTCAATAATATTATTATCCCTGTCACTTTCACCTTTATTTTTTATCTGTGGTTCTTTAAGAAAAACTAAAACTTCTGCTGGATATTGTTTTAACTTTTTTGCCGAATTCTTTTTCATATTTGAAATCAAGGGATCGGAGGAGACAAGAAGGTTATTAAAAATGTCCTTCATATTTTGTTTCCTGGAAAATTTTCGAGCATTAAATTCTTGGGCAAAAGCTTACACTTACATAAAGCGCCATTTTGATTTTTTTAGGTAATTTTCTGTTACTTTACAAATATTTTGTGATTTTGTTTCAAAAATTGAATAAAATTGTGGAAAAGGAGGAGAAATAAGCCCACACAAAATTGCCGAACAAAAAAATCGGACTTTTTTTAACGTAACCCAGTTTTTTTGAAAAAATATTTCAAGCAAGATCGCAAATTATCGCAGGATTTTCCAATTTAACCTTTCTTGGGACTTATTGAATAAAAATATTTATATAGTTTGAAAGCGGAAATCTGCGGAAGTCACAACTTTTTCTCTAAAGAAAAAGCGAAAGCAAACTTTTTTTGGAAAATTCTGTAACTGTATCAAACTAAAATTGCCGGTGTCTACACTACTGTACGTAGAATTATTCTATAAAGATTTTTAAAATTTATCTACCACTAGGAATAGGCTCCATTGCAGAATTTAAGATTTCCAGTAAAAACCTGGTCAGAAACTTTATTTGAAAAGCACAGATTTTTGAGACAACTGACAATTAAATAATACCACCAACAACAAACTTCAACTTTGAACTGCAATATTTCTGAAAATATTCAGAATGAAACTTTAATTAGGGTAGGGTCTAATAGCCAGGTAACTAGGTTATTAAAAGCTAATGGGTTTTTACCGAAATTGTTAGGTTGGAATTTTTGATTATTGGCCGAGATTTCCCCGAAATTCGCCTCTGTGCGGCGGAAACAATGACCTGTGTATAGCTCTGGGTTATGTAAGCCCAGAAAAGCCGCTATTTCAGATGGCATTTTGCCGAATGTGTTTATTCCGACACACTGACATGTACACTTGCCGTTTTTATAATACACAAAGAAACGCCGATGTGTAGTAATATGAGACCGAATATTTAAATATTTACGATATAATTGAAGGTATATTCCATTATTGGCTTCAGATGTAATCACAAAATTTCTGGCAGTATGATTTTTTGAGTCTCTAATTTTACTACAATTAAATTCTGTTTATCTTCTATATCGTCTAAAGTTATTTTTGTCAACTCTTCACGGCGACAAGCACCTGCTAAGCCGAAGATTGTAGCAACTTTTACCATAAGATAAGTTTCGTTGGGAGCTTCTTCCAAGAATTTGGTTATCTCTTCTTGAGTAAACACTTTAGATTTTTTAGGCCTGTACCCTAAATTTTGTCTCTTTAAAAAGGCGGTCAGTTTAAAATATTTTTTTCAATGTCCAAATTTAACTTGGTTTTACACATTGCTTTCAGAAACGAATACTTGGACCATAGCGTTGGGGGCTTATATTTTTCCGACTGTTCCGATAAATAGGCTAAGAATACTTCTTCTCTAAAGGGCTTCATTTTATTTATATCACACCATTTGCTAAATTCTGCATATTGCTTTTCATATTTTTGGGACGACCTTTGGGGTATTGGACTATTACAGGTACCCGCAACTTTGTCTAAAATATGAACCGGTATTTCCTCATTGTCTTCTGCTTCAATGTTTTCCATTGTTTTTTAAAAAATCTGGGCTTGGACTTATTAGTTGTAGTTAAAATAATGGAAAGATTGACAATTTAATTTGTTTGACACTGACGGCAAATGTCATCGTCATAGAAACGTTTTTACTGGTGTATAAGTATAAACATTGTTAATGGTAGGTGCTTTGTTAATCAAAATTAAACCTTGTCAGCAAAATAACGTCTTGTCCGCACTAGTGCGCAAAATTACGTCTTGTCCGAACTAGTGCGCAAAATTAAATTTTGCGCTCACAAGCGCGTGCGCAAAGTACCTATTTTGCGCACGCTCGTAGAAAAAAATAATTAATTCAACTTTTAATAAGATTAAAAACCATCAGAGATTGGATAACCAAATTGACCATACACAAAATTTAAAAACGACAAAAATTCCATATATAAAAGGTATTTCCAAAAAAATTCAAACAATATTTGAACAATTTTTTAAACGAGTACTACAATTAGATCACTTTTATCCAAAACAAAAACAATTAATTTAGATCAAAAAACAAACAATTGTGTATATGTTATACCATGTGATTGTGGCAAAGTCTACATTGGGGAATCAGGAAGACTTCTTGAAGTTCGCCTCAATGAACACAAAAATTATCTAATAAAAAGAGATATAGATAAATCTAAGATTTTCTGTATCACGAAATAAAGCGGAATGACACAAAAATTTTATGCAAAGAAGAAAATTCTATAAAAAGAAAATTAAAAGAAACAGCACACGTTTTATTAAATCAAAACGAATGTATTTAATTTAAGTGGCAAGAGATCCCCGATTAAAGAAGTAAATATATACAATTATGCCACAAAGAAGTTATAGACAATAAGTATTTACACACAGTTAATGTTTACTGTAGACTCTACACTCCACTAAGCGAAGATTTGTGCACCAACGTTCACAGGACTTCCAGTTCAGTTCGCGTTCGCCGTAAAGCAGAAATGCTTTGATCGTGGAACTACGTCAAGCGCGAAAGTAAAATCGATAAATCAATGCGAAAATACTTGCGTTGCCAGTATAGAGGCAGTTTATTATTAAACTATAATATGAAAACTTTTACGCTTTAATATTTTTACTAATATGCAAACAACTCTATTATTATCAAGGTTTCCTAAGGAGCGCGCGCGTTTCCCAAAGGTGCTCAAAATTAGTGGTTTTACTATTTCTAACTTTAACACACAGAATCACATTAAAGTTGTTCCAATATCGGCTCCGATGAGTTTAAATATGTTTCTAAAACAAATACCTACTATTGCTAGTTGCCGGATGTGTGCATGATTATATTGAATTCTCAGAATACCAGCTAATATAAACTTTCAAGTTAGCTTAGCAACAACATTATGAGGCAATATGGGTACTTGTAACGTTTGAAACTATTGTGTCAAACTAAGTAATTATAACACTTCACGGTTTGGAAACTGGTTGTGTGATGATCGTTATGTGAAGTAAACTTAATCTAAGTTTAAATCCGTTATGACGTAATTTTGTTTTATTAATAGTATGGAAACTTACATCATATCAACTGGTTTTTGGGTAAATAAACGATGCTTGATTAAGTTGTGCAAAACTAAATTAAATTAAAAAAGAAAGTTTTGATGAAGGTGTTTTAAGTAAAGTAGATTATAAGATAATATATTCAGCCGTTTTATTTGAGTATTCACAGAAAATGCCTGTTTCACTGTCCACTTTGCCTATTTTACAGATATAAACTATCTTGTGTGAACTACTGCGAATAAAATAAGTTCAGAATTCTGATGCTGTACTAGTAAAAGTAGGTAATTTAGAGTAGCGCTGTGAAGGCTGTTTTAACGGTTTTGCTTGTCTTTGGTCTTGAAAGTTTTAAAAGAATTACTAGCTTCTTCTTTTGCGAGACTATCAGCAATTTTGTTTCCAACAATTCGTTTATGCCCTGGGACTCATAGCCAAGTGAATTTGTTGTGTGTAGCCAGTTGCCTAACAGACTGTTTGCAGTTCCAGGCTGTTTTGGACTCAAACATGGTTGATTGTAGAGCCTTCAAAGCAGCTTGGCTATCGAATGCAATAAATATTATGGCTTTATTGGAGCACTTTTTAAAGTATTGTCACATACAATGAGAGGGCAGTTTTGCCCTAGATATTAATTTGTTAGTTTATATTTTACTGTATTGTTTTGTATTACATTTTACCAGGTCAAAGTCATTGGGTTAGGTCTGGACACGTGTTTAAATAGTTTAATTTTTATTCTCAAGTAGAATATGAATTGGCTATAAAAGCAAGTTGTTCGGACACGAGGAGTTCGGAGTCTGAGGTTGTCTGTAAGGGACACCCTTTGGGATGTCCCTAAAACAGACCCTTGGGTCTGGGCCGTTGTGACTCTTGACGTATTTGCGTAAGTAAGTGTGACATGCCACCATATAGTGTCATTTGGTAAGATTAGATAAGATTATTGTATTTAGTTCGTTATTCATATTTAAATTATTTATTGTTATTGTTTGTTTCTTGTTAATATATTTGTTGTTTGTTTCCTGTTGTTTATCTCATCTTCCCCTTGGTTAGTTTTCTACCATCAGGAGGATACCTAACAAGGGGGTAGATAACCACGACCTGGGTGGGAAGTGCCTTCAGTAAGCTACCCCTCATCCCAAAACACTATGGCACATTACTCAATCCCCCCAGGCGTGACGTTTTTCAATTAGTTGTTTGCTAGTTTTGTAATAAGCCTCCATGTGATGGATCTTTTCTGCTTATAAATATTACACCCTTTATTTTTTGCCTTTAAAGCAATATAACTATAATAAGGAAGCAATTCCGATTGGATATTAAGTTTCTCCTTGGGGATGTTTCCGGAGATGTTTAGAAGTACAATCCGTTTTTTTTGGCAAAATTGTCCTTACATCGTGTTGCTTGCCTTACATGTTATGCGGAGGTAAAATGTTTAAATCTGACACCAAATTAACGAAACTTTCTTAACAAGTGTTGTTACATTTGAACCCTTTAGCTTCTTGGCGAATATGTTGATCACGATGTTTTTCTATTACAACTTCGTCCATTTTCCTTAATCAGATGAAAGCTACTTAAATCTATGAGTTTGCGGAAACAAAATATGTGCAAGCACCGAAAACAACAATGTGAAATCACACATGAAGCCTGTGACGTGATATATATGAGGTGACTTTAGTATGGTTCTCGTTCATAACGAGCCTTGTAAAACCATTGCATTTTCTTTAGCCGTGACATGAGTCTGCGTGAGGTCACTTGAACTCACTTGACGTGATAGTAGTCTGTTTCTGCCTTTATTATCATCATCTTCTTGCATAATCAACATTTTCTAATATAATTTTGATTTCTTTTTTAATGTTGTGTGGCGAAATTTTTTTCTTGCTTTCTTAGTTGTTACTTCTAAAATAAGATTTTTCTACTTTTTGAACTTTCCAATGTGTAATTTTCAGTTGTAGTATCTATGTTCTAATTGGCCTTTAACATTATTTTTTGAGCTCTATCTGGAAACAAGAATAGTAGCTGCTTTCAAAAAATCATGTAATTTTTTACCAAACATGGAAAGTCAATATAGGAAAGAGCATAGAATTTAAAAATTACGCGTCTTCTACAATATAGGACAAAAAAGATAAAATTGAATGTGCATTCGCATATAACAAATAAATGGAGAATCATAAAAAGTGGCAATCAGTTACAAGAATCTTGGCGCTAATATCTTCGGCTATTCACAGAACTGTTTACGAACATTTTTAAAGTAAACAAGCATCGAGAGTTAAACCCTCCATCATTGATCCACCTGACAAATGGCGAATGCCGCGTTTTGTCAGAGACACGCTGGCATTGCCAGAAGACCAAACGGTCACTAAATTACACGGCTTGCCACCTCCTTTATTTATTTGTTACCGTTTCGAGACGGCAAACATCTCCAGTGCCAGAATACTCTGCCTTTAATTGCTTGCCTCTTATCTGTGGATACCGCTCTGTCGGAGCCCTTCATTTACGGCGAGAAAATTGGAAAAAGTTCTTATATAGGTAGTGTACAATATTTGTACATCTTGTTTACATTAAAGAAATTATTTTCCCTATTATCAAATGTAGTTCCATAAACGAACACTAATAAAAACTGTTTTGTTTTCCGCTTTATTGTGTAGTATAAACATTAGCTACGAATAAAGTGAACTGTTTCTTTGTAAAGTGGTTATATTTATATAAGTTGTTATTACTGCGTATATATAGCTTTTAAATAATGTATATCGTGATGCTATAGTTACTTATTTGTATAATAAAATTATTCCACTGCAATTGTGCATGATATGGGATTTCTAGCAATCCTATTGATTTATATTGTTTCGTTTGAATATTTTATTGATAAAGCATGCCCAAAATACTATCAATAAAACTAAGTATGCACTGTATATTCTTACCGCTCTTTCACGAACCGTGACTGTACATATTTGTGATGTAATCTTCCTACATTGTATGAACTTGTTTACATGAAATATTCAAAGACCGTTCTAAAATTATTTACGTTTCATAACAAGGTTTTATTCTTAGTCCTCGTTTAGTAAGTTATTAAAGAAAGGTATTTCCTCCGGGATGCATCCTCTTTTGCTTGCTGAAGAATTGCTGTTCATTAAAATATCTGAATATAGTAAGCAAATCGTAATTCAGTACCTGTTGGTTGTAATAATAGAATTTTGTATACGCATACCTATAGCATCTTTGTAAGTTATTCAAATTATACTTCCTTTGGCTTGTTAGGGAAAAATGATAATGGTAAATTTATACGATGCGCGTGCAGATCGTCACGAAAAACCGACAGCATGAAATTATTTTATTTTTGGGTTTGTGCAATTTCGAATTAGATTTCCACATTAATTTTGCTTATTTTTTTATAATTTATATTGAGATTTAAATATTTAGTTGTTACCTTTTCTTTTTCATCACAATTTCTGAGAGTTTCGCCGCTGAATAGATACAATAAACGTTAAAGGTTTGTAAATATGTAAATAGTAAATAATTGAGGATAAAAGAAATCGTTTTTGGTATAATTTTTGTATGAAATGTTGTTTTATAATTATGTACAAATAATTGTAATTAATTTATCTTCATTAACAATTTCTTGGTTTAATATTTATTTATGGTTATTGTAGTGACATAAGTAGTTATATATTATTTAGAGTACTTTTGTAGAATTTAAGGTTAGTTGATAATATCTATAATTTATTTAAAGTAAAATAAATTATTGCATAATTATTTTATCTATACTTATAATAAATCTGTAGGAAGGTCAATTCTGTACCTGAAATATATTTCCAAAATAACTATTAGGGGGTGTTAAGGGGTCGATACTGATGCCAAAAATGAAATCAGTAAAATTTTTGTCTGTCTGTCTGTCCGTCTGTCTGTATAACCGTTATAGAAACAAAAACAACTCAACGGATTTTAACGAAACTTGGTACAATTATTTTTCATACTCCTGAGCTGGTTATAGGATACTTTACATCACGCTACAATCAATAGGAGCAGAGCAGTGAAGGGAAATGTTAGGAAAACCACGGTGTGGGGGGAGAAATTTTTATATAACAATCTATATGTCACGTGAACGACGTCGCAGGTACATGGACATAGAACCCAAAAATGTGGTTAGATTTTTTGTTGTACGTCTGTCTGTCTGTCATCTTTATGTTTGTGCGCGCATCACATGAAACCTACTGATCCGATTTGAATGCGGTTTTCACATATTTTATGTATTTGTCTTCTTTTAACTTAACATCTGGTGTATAAAAATTTCTTCCCCACCTCTTTTACGGTGTAGGGGGAGAAATTTTAATACAACAATCTATACATCACGCGAACGTCACGGGTACATCGATATAGAACCCAAAAATGTGGTTAGATTTTTTTGTACGTCTGTCTGTCTATTTATATGTTTGTGCGCGTATCACATGAAAACTACTGATCCGATTCGAATGCGGTTTTCACAGATGTATTTGTCTTCTTTCAACATAACTTTTGGTGTATAAAAAATTCTCCTTCCACTCCTTTAACGGGGTGAGTGAAGAAATTTTTAAACAACAATCAACATAAAAACATTTATAAACACGCCTCGCGAACGACGTCGCAGGTACACTGGTATTTAATAAATGTTTAACTAAGTATCTAATAAATTAATAAAACATACATATAATAATTATTAAAGTCTGTAAAAATTAAATTATTCAACCTTTTTTTATTAGTTTTGTCGTTTTCTATAAAAACTGTATAACGCGAAGTATAAAATCTTTAGAAATATTTTTATCTTGTGACACCAAACAAGTATAACTTCTTACGTGCGTACTTAAAAAACGGAACCCTTATAGATTCGTCATGTCTGTCTGTCTGTCCGTCCGTATCTCACAGCCACTTTTTTCCGAAACTTTACTGTTGAAACTGCGTTAACTGTGCGAAACCGGAGCTCTCGCTTGTTTCTATTCAGTGTAACTCGTGACTCCGACTTGATAGCGCGGTGATTCTTTTGTGTGTTTATCAAGATTATTGAAACCGATCGATTCATACAAAAATAAGTGCAATTTGGACTGTATTTATATTAAAAATAACCAGAAAGTGATAAAAACATATATAAACATTTGCTATGTCGGCCTCAGCTCGTGCAAGAGCCAGCCAGAAATATAAATCACACACAGGTACCCCAATGTCCGGCACCGAGCGAGCGAGACGGTTTCGGGAACGTCGCAAAGCCGCTGCCGACGAAAACGCCGACGCCGCGAGGAACTTTTCTGCTGCCGCCAACCCCGCGAGCACCTCTACCACTGAAATACCTGTACTTATGGACGTAACGAATAAACAGACAATCGATATATCTATTGGATCTGTCACGGAACTGAGAGATCTTAATATCAGTAGAAGTGAAGCAATGGAAAATCATTGGACGTTTCACATGAAAACCAACGGCTGTGTGTCCCAGCACAGCCCCACCCGATTTTTTTTTGTTATTTTTTTTTTGGGATTTTTATATTTTATCGCTTGTTTCTAGTCGTTGTTTATTTTTTTATTGTTTGCTTTTTGTTTTGATTTTTGCCATTTTTTTCAATTTCTTCTCTATTTTTTTTATTTTTCTGTAATAATATTATTTAAAATGATGGATATAATAATTTACTACTTATTATTCTATTCTGTACGAAGACAAATGCAAATAATCTTTCTAATTTCGAATTGAATAATATAGAAGTCGAGACAAAGCCAACTACTATGCAACCTAGATTTCATACGATGGAAGATAGTTTTATCTATAATCTGTTACGAATTCATAGAATTAAATAACTTATTAATTATTAAATTATTAAATATTGCAATACCCAAAGTAAAAATATAGCAAAAATGTCATTAACAAAAGTTTTGTGATAAATTGCAAAGGATTTTCAATTTCTCAATCGACGAAAAACCCTAATTTAATAATTATTAACTTTTTTCGAAGTTTTAGACATTTCGTTTAAACTTTTAGAACCAGTTAACTGTTAACTGTTCCAAAGTTATGCTTTTAAAAAGAGGTCTGATTTTTGATTTCTTAATTTTTTCGTGTTTATAAAGGGGTTGAACAGTTATAAGAAAACAAAAGTAAAGAGAATAAATTTTTAATTGAAGTAATTTGCTGCGTATTGATTACGAAGCAGATTTGTATTTGTATTTAAATTATTTTATAAACCATTGTAGATGTTGAAAGACTAAAAAATTGTTATTTGATTTTTCCAAAATTCATGTAGTGTAACACAAATGACAAATAGTGACAAAACACTTAAATAAGAATTTATGGCTTTATCCTTATTTTGTATTTTCCACATTTGTACGACTTAAAAAAATTACATAGACCAGAAATGCAGGCAGCATGGTCTTTCGGAAACTCTCAGATAATAAATAACTTTCGAGTTACAGAATATCATTTTTCTCTTTGCACACTTGTGTCAAATGACAAATGATTTGAGATCAACTTGTATTTCAGTTCAAGCCATTTTATTTTCATTTCAAATAACTTCCTAGTGGATTTATTTGGCGGTAGGACACTTATTTCAAATAGGTTTATAGGTTTTTGTATACGCAGACCCCAAGTAATGCATATATAGAATAGAAAATAACAATATATGTTTAAATATAATATTTAGTTAACATAATTATTTTGATACTCCTTATGAGATACTTATTTAAAGTTTAGAAAGATACAAACAAGAGTCTATATACGAAACATCAGTAATGATAGTTAAATTAAATCAGGACCTGAAAACGGATAAGATAAAAGTAAAAATAGAGTAAGACAAGGTGACCAAATCTCACCAAAATTATTTACGCTAGCGTTAGAAGATGTGTTGAAAAGACTAAATTGGGAAGGAAAAGGAATCAGAATTGCCGGCAAATATCTTTACCACCTACCCTTTGCAGTCGATGTAGTGCTAATATGCGAATACCCTGAATAACTGAAGACTATGAACGAACAATTATAACATGCCTTTCAAAAAATAAGACTCGAGATTAACATCACAAAAACAAAAATCCTTAGCACGCAAAATATCCAACTTCCAATTGGCGAGAAAGAGTTTGAGAATGTAGATAATTATATGTACCTAGGGCACAAACTCAAAATCGATAAAGAAAATCAGAAAGCACAAATAAAGCAGAAATTAGATCAGAGTTGGGCTGAACTGCATTCAAAAATACTAGTATTTATACTTAAGAACAGACATGTCACTAAAAACCTAAAAAGGAAAGTGTAAAATAGCTGTTTACTTCTAGAAAACACTTACGAGCTGGATACAACGACCCTTACAAAAAAATCTACATCGCCTGCAATGCACGCAACGAGCTATGGAGAGACAAATACTGGGTGTCAGTTTGAGAGATCCTTTAAGAAAAGAAGAGATTGGTTGATACAACCCAGAAAATAGCCAGATTGAAGTGGCATGGGCAGGACACGTGGCCGCGATGGATAGTAATAAATGAACATCTAGAGTATTAAGAAAGAGACCCTGGGAAAAGAAAAAAAGATGGCAGCAGGAAGAACTGGACACAAAAAGCACAGCATAGAGATATCTGGAAAAATCTTGAAGAGGCCTATCTTTATTAGTAGAGAAACTACGGTTTATAAAGAAGAATAAATATATGATTTCTGAAAAATGTAGGAACAATATACGCGACAATTTGACCAACTTTCAGTCTAAGCCAAAAATTGAAATTATAACCAAATATTTAAGCATACAACATTAACAAATGTGTTCATATCATATTTTCTTAAAAAATAGATTTTAAAAAAGGGACACTCGGTACAATCGAACCAATTTAATCGAAATGTGTAGAATACAGATAGCCTTTTCTGAAAATTTGTATGGAGAAACTTTAAAAAAGTGGTTGTATCAGAACTTTCCGTAATGATTTAAGTATTAATATTTACCTTATTATGCATTAAAATGTACTTATATGAAAATTAATCGTTTCGATCTAGATGAGATTAACTGTTTGAATAGCTAAAAGCTTTGGTGATCGAAGCATAATATTACAGCATAGCAGCCATAGTAGTACAAAGGCGGAACTATCTGGTTTGCAAGTAAGGTTTTTAGTTAATCGCATATAATTTATCTGAACTATGCGAGCTTTATGAAGTGATTGATTTATTCGAGGATTTGAATTACGTACGAACTTCAGACTAAAGAGAGATTAATAAATAATACGATGGAAATAAAATGTAATAGGAATAAAAGAATAATACAATCGTAGTTTAATAACGAAAAACGTTGAATAATATTTATAAAACTGAACATAATTAATAAGAAAGAACAGTGCAAATTTCTAAATTAATGTAATGTAAAGTAATACAAAAAACAAAACAAAAATGGAAATGCTCTAATAACTGACAGGACAATAAAAAATTAAATTTTATAACAATGCAAAATAAATTCTCGTAACAATATAGTAATTTACGTTACAAGGCTGAAAAATGATTAATTAGGAAAAGGGTAAGATGTTTGGAGGTAAGGCGACGACGGTGCCGAGGCTGGAATTTTTAAAAGAATACGGCCGTCTATCATACAATGTTTTTTGATCCTCCGTCCAGAAACAATACTATTAATTACTTCAAAATCGTCCGAAAAATGACATTTTCCGGCCTAGGCCGGCAAAGTAGCTTTTAGATTATCTAAAGCGATGGCGCTATGAGTCATCAAAATTAGATAATAAATACTACAAATTTTAATTAAATTTATTTAAAAACAGCGTATAATATACTAAACTAATACCTTTTTCTAAAGGTAAGCAGGATTCAAACTTACCTACATTTAATTTCTCTCACAACTTTTATTTTAAATTTGACATTTATATCAATTTACAACTACTTATCATTCGATTATGAAAATACATATCTCGATTTAATTATTGCTCATTGAACTATAATAGTTCATTGTCTCTGCTATTTTTATATAAAATTATTAGATATTAATATTATCAATATAACAATTTTTACTGTGCTGCTTATTAGCACAGTATTCGTATGTATAAAAATAAAGGATCGTGAAATCGATTATCAGCAAATCATTCCTTATTACTAATTCTTTTAATCGTGCAATAGATGTCAATAATGTCAATATACACCTAATCTTGTATGTCACAAAGTAAACAGTTTTTGAACTTTTGAAAATATTAAAAATTGGTTGGACCAAAAAATAGTGTGTGTTACACGTCCACAAAATGTTTTGCAAGTGCTCGTAATGTTTCGCCTCGGTGCTACGCCCCTCGGCTACACAACTTTACTCGCTCTTGCAAAATGGCATTTTCCGTCCTTGTGTCACAAATAACTATTAATTCATATTGGGTTGTATTAAAAATGAAATTTTAATGTTTTAATTTAGATGACCTACTTGTATGTAGGTGTTAACATGGTTTCGATTCGTGTTTTATTGCATATATTTTTATTTACTTGCTTAATGCTTAGCGATAACAGTTTGTTATCCCGTACGTATTTTAGAAAAAGAATTAGATAAAGTAGGAAATACAAATTAAAAACTTTTTGTAGATAAGCGAATATAAGATAAACGTAAACAGAAAAATTATACTTACACAGGAACTTATTTTCAATATTTTCCTGTTTTGATCAGAATCCTTCATTTTTTTTAATCCACATGTTTTCTTTACCTATTCTGTTTTGTTCAAATTTTCTTATTTTTAATCCGATTCTAATTAATTCCTTGTACCACTATTTTATTTTAATATTCAATTTAAAACATTTTCTCAGTCCTACTTAATGTTCTTTATTATATAACTCAGTTGACGCTACTGCATTAATGGAGAGAAAATCACCGTTACGAGTAGATTTAGTTATCTATGAATTCGAACATACGAAATAAAATAATCGAATGTGTACTTCGTGCTTCCACTGCTTTGCCTTGCTTTCTGGTATATGCTTCCCATCAACCAAATTCAGATACGCCTTCTATTAGCATAAATCTCATCTTCGGTTTCTGCTAATTAATCCGTATTGTGAATTCAAACAGTAAGTATTTATTGGATTAACTAACCAATACTGATTTTAATGGAAACCATCTATCAAAAGTTTAATATATATAAACAAGCGAAATATGAGATAACATTATTGTTTATTTTTCTTTTGAACGTCGGCGTCGTCTAATCGTATTACAGCTTAATTAGGTTATACAGTGGTACCTAGACAAACGAGTTTAATTTGTTCTGTAACCTTGCTGGTATATCAAACACCTCGCAGCTTAAAACAATTTTCCCCAGTTAAATTAATTGAAATGCCATTAATCCGTTCGAGCTGCCAAAACACCATCTTAATTGGTTTTGTTAAATGTTTTTAAACAAGAAGAATACAAATACTGTTTAAACACATAAAAAAGTGAAATGTTTTACAAAACAGCTTAATTTTCGTACTGGCCTTTGCTGTTTTTCTTTTTTTAATTTTCCCCTACAAATCGTTTAAAAAACTGTCCAAGGAGGATTGTTTTTTGTTCTTTTTAGGATATTGCAGAAATGAGTTGTAGGGATAACGTTTTTATCTTTGCCCCTCTTTAAAACTATTTTTTCGTTAAATCACTGTTTACTGCAGCAAATGTAGATCGCAGTGAGCTTCTGAGACGACGATCTCTCTTATCCACCTCCAGACCCATGGATTTTCCGAGAGAAACAATCTCCACTATCACTGCTACTTCGAGTTCCAAATCTTTGAAGTATCTTTTTAGGCCACAGCTTCTTTCATGCAGATGTTAAGGCCTTCGTTGTAACATCCATCCAGTCCCGACCAATAATTCTTAAGCATACCACGATGTTATAGTAGTTCTTCCAGCAGTCTCGAAGAGTAAGGTTTGTGTTCTTCGTCACCTCACAGCAGAGCCGAAACATGTGCTTGGTGTACAACTGCTTATAATTGCTGATCCATAGGCTGCAGGATAGGAGGAGTGTTGAGCTGTTGAGTGGTAAATAGAAAAACTTGACCACTTTGAGTAAATCATATTCTAGATTTGGTTGGTGCGCAGGGGCATTGTTTTCTTGTATTTTTTTTAGTGTTCTTAGAGATGATTGGGAATTTATTATTAATTAGTGATTAATGTAGTTGTTGTGTAAACGCTGTTCATAATTATAATGAACTACGTTACCATAGCATATCCACTTCGTAACTAATGCGAAATTATAACTAGCTACGATTATAAACTTATTGGTTTACTTATTACCACCGTAACCGTGGTTTCAATGCTTCACCATTTTTTATAACTGTCGTTATTCTAACAGTAGGTAAAATTTATGGTTTAAAGGAAATGTATTAAATAATTAATCTGTGCATTGACCGATGTTGTTAAAAAGTAGTATTAAAGCAAATAACAAAAATCCTATTTATTGGTATGTTCTTCACTACGCGTTTTGTTAATCTTATTCCGCAATAAATCGAAATGCAAGTGCATTTCTATTAAATTACACATTCACAATTTTATTTGAAGCGAAAGCAAGGCACCGCACCGAGAAGTTAAATTTTGTTCCATTGTCTCGAAATCTCCTGGGAAATATATTTGTTTTGTACACGACCGAATTCGCAGATCTTTACAACCTGTTAATGAATTGCTTTCGAGAAATTATAACCGTTATCTAAGTGAAAATGCTGGTAAAAGCTTTTACTTGCGGTTTTTAAATGTATATTTAAATCTGTAGGCAAACCCGGAGGCTCTATATAGAAGTTGATAAAACGTTTTAACTCTGCTTGGTGTGAATTCATTTACGATGTATAAATAATAAAAATGAGAAATATTTTTACTGAATAAAAACAGCTTAACAATAATCGGTTATCACTGAAATTTTACCTTTCAGCTTTTTTTCTATAAAAAAGTTATCGTCATAAAGAAATTTTATGGAAAAAATATACAGGGTGTCTCATTATATTCTGACTGTTTTTAAAAGCTTATATCTTCGAAACTGTTGTAGATAATAAGATGCGGTTTTCACAGTTAGGTTAATAATTATCTTAAGTTTTGATAGAAAAATGGCGAATTTTCAGAATACAGTAGATGTAATTTTTTAATTTTAACTTCCCTTTCTGTGGACCGATTTTAAACTTTAAGGTATTGTTATAAAGTGAAAATATGCGTCTTTTAGGAAATTGCTAAATATATAGGGTCTCCCATTTAAAAATTCGAAAAGAGGTTGACCTTAAAGGCCATCCTTGCAACTTCCCGCTAGTTTTAACCGCAAAGCTATCGTAACGTGACGTATTTTGACGTTTTTGATTTTTTTTGAAATGTTTAAAACGCCATAAGTTTTTAACGCCTTATTCGATTTTGATGTTCAAGATGGCATTCGACGCAGTTTTTTGAGACCTAAAAACGTTACCGGGAGTGCAAAATCGGTTAGTCAAAAAATCTCTAAAAACGTTTTTTTTGAAATTTTTCGACAACGATAGATCACGAACCAATCAACCGATTTTAATTTGCAAAACGGCATTCGACGTGGCTTTTTAAGCTTGAGAGCTGATTAGATTATGAAATTGATCGATGCAATAGCCAAAAAGATATGACCAAAAAACATCATTTTTACCAATTGTTTTTTTCGGTTATTTTACAATTTCTCGAAATCTACCGGCTCGAATCGGTTCAAACTTACAGGTAATCTAAGTTAGATGGAACTCTTTGGAATGCTTTTTATTTCATTTCGATCGGTCAAGCCGTTCAAAAGTTATAAGAGGTTTACATACATCCACACACACACACACACATCCACACGTACATACAGACATACAGACACCCTCGTAAAAATAGTCAGGGGAGGTTCCTAAGACCTCAAAACGTTGAGATCCGATGAAAACTCGATTTTCGAAAAACGGGGTGAAACCAATAACTTCCCGATTTTAAAAAAAAATTTAATTTTTTTTAGCGGGAAGTTAAAAAATTACATCTTCTGTTTTCTGAAAATACGCCACTTTTCTAGCGGGTAAACCGGAAGTAGGCCATTTATATAAATGTGTCACAACAAAACTTACGGTAATTTTAAACCTAACTGTAAAAACCGCATCGTATTATCTAGAACCGTTACGAAGATATAAGCTCTTAAAAACAGTCAGAATATAATGAGACACCCTGTATTTTAATTATATTAATGAATTATTTTTGATTAATTATATGTATGACCCATTCGAATCAATAACCCAATCGAAACTTTATTTAATTAAAATCTAAAGAAGTAAACACTATACAAATATAAGCACTTACCACTTCCTGGTACGTATATGTTCAAAAACAAACAGTCTTCTGATTGGTTAACTAGTAGTGGTACCAATTTTTTAAGGTAAGCATAACGACCTTTTGGCATAAACTGTAATGCTGCTGTTCTGTTGCTGACATCCGGGTACTTCTGAGGACAAGAAGAACCAAAAGTATCAGCAAGCCTTGTACCAGGCCAAGATACAGGAGGTTGAGGAGGTCGGAACCTAAGAGGACCTACTGGCGGTGCTGCGTATGGAACCCCACGAAAAACCTATAAGAAAATTATATCACATCTATATACAATTGTTGTTAGTGGTCGTTAAAAAAGTAATAAGAACGGAATTTGGTGTTCACGATTTGTCTAGCTAGATAATTAGTTGTATATTTACAAGTATGGAGAAATTTGAGATTACTTACACTACTTTCAATTCAATTTCTGAGGATAGAGAAAGATGGGTTTTTTGTATCTAAATTATTTTGAAAAATATACAAAATGTTTCTGGATCTGGAAGATTGAAGAGGAGCCAGCAAGTACTATGCCGGCACTGAGATCATGTATGGCTCATTGTGCATCTTTCCGTGTAAAGGGATATCCTCACCTCAGGCCTACTGACCTAAATATTTAAAATAGGTGATGAGACTCCCGACGGGGATCTCCCTGACATCGGCTGGTGTAAGCCAGTACTAGCCCAACACGAATCTTCTATTTTCAGAAAAAGCAGAGAAGTCATACATTAGGTGCTCTACTGTTTCCTCTTCTTGACCGCAAACTCTGCATAAGGGCGATTCTGCTAATTTCATCCTAAAGATTTGTTGCCCCAATTTGCAGTGCCTGTTCGGAAATTTTGTCTGATTTATGCCTTAGATTTTCTTGCTGTTTTCTCGCAAGGATGAGGTTACTTTCTGGCCAATTTACAGTTCGTTGTTTCATACTAGCACTCTACAAGGTTTGGTGAGACTGTAGCCTTATAAGATCCATGATAGTGGACATTGTTAGCTTGGCGAGGGCTAACATATTTGTAGCTCGCAGCCCTCATTGCTAAATTGTCCGCAATGCGATTGCCTTTAGAGTTCACATGTCCTTTGATCCAGCTCAGAGTGGCCACGTTATTCTGGCTGGCCTCAGTTAGAGTTTGGTGACATTTTAGTACTAAACCTAAAGTAATACGTGGTCAATTCAAGGTCAGTAGTGCTTGTCGTCAGTCCGTGTAAATATATACGTTCCCGTCTGTGATGTTCCTATTGATTGATTCTTTTGCAGCTATGGTTATGCCTGTGAGTTCTGACTGAACCACACTTGAAAAGCCATCCATAGCCCATTTAATTTTTAGGCTCAGGGATCTAGAGTAAATTCCACATCCCACACCTTGCGGCGTATTTTAGAGCGTTCAGTACGTTGGGGTCTGCTGTCTTATCTGTTAATATTTTGTGGGGTTTATCAAAGACAAATCTTGGTACGACGGTATCCGTGTCCGCCTGTAAGAGTGGTATCGCCTGTAGCGATTCCCTCCACAGACTGTCACTATTGGTGCTGGTCCCTACAGTGGGTTCAATACCAACTATGGTCATCAATGTCACCTCCTTAACAAATATGTCCAAGTATTACTTTCATTGTCCTGGTCGGTGTGGTTCGTATGGCTACTGTTAGGGGAAGGCATGCTGATCTTTTGATATGGTTTAATTTTTTGGTAGCTGTCGTTTGTTGCACTTTAGACCACCACACGACAGTACCATATGTTAGCATAAGTCTTATGATTGCCGTGTAGATCCACATGGTGACCGTGGTGGATAATCCCCAGGTCTATCTCATGGTTCGAGGGCATTGCTTATAAGATATATATGCTTTTTTAACTCTGTTTTCTATGTGTGAGTTCCACGTCAGCTTTCTGTCAAGGATAACACCTAAATATTTCACTTTTATATCAAAGCTTTATTTAACGTTGAGAACACTAGGTGCTTTTAAGGTTTCTTTTTCTTTGTGAAGAAAACCACTTTTGTCTTGTTGGGGTTAATACACAGCCATGTCTCTAAAGTTTTAGGAGTCACTTGCGTTCTATATCGCATAGGCTTTTAAACTTTCCTGTTCGCAAAATTACAATGTTATCTGCTTATGCTACTGTATAGATTTTGCCATGTTTCTTGAGGCGGTGTATAAGGCTGCATACAAAATGTTTATATTAGTGGTTTTTCTGTATAGAAATACAGAATTTTGCAAACGTTTTTACAATAAATATAATAAGTTGCCTGTTACAATAGAGATTATTATAAAAATAAAAACGAATAAACACAACTATAAAACACAATAAATAACAAAATTAAATAAAGTTAAAATTGATATAGACAAAAAATTAAATGAATATACAAAAATGAATACCATTTCAAAGAAATATCATTATCAGCTTTAAAAATTAAACCCACATTACTATAAAGTTAAAATCTAATTATATTAACCTAATAATTTTTGATAGCAAACTTTATTTACGATTTAAATACTCACATATTATATTATCTCGTTATTGCATTTTGTTAACGCTGATTTATTTTATTAACAAACTGGTACCCAAATTGTGTTTTATGTTTATGTCCAACATAATTTATTAATATCAATAAATTAATAAATAAATGTGGAAATGATTAATATTTTAAAATATTAATAATAACGGCACTGCAGGGTTTTTAGCTGTTTTAGATATTAACCTTAAAATTTGTGCAATAAGCCATATATTGGTCCTCAATTAAATAGGACAGGATCAATAATAAATTAACATTATTAACTGGACACAAATCGAAAGCACATCATAAACAACTCTTATTGAAGAGAGAACAATCAGAACATCCGTAATATCCATTATTAAAGTGATCGATGATCCTTTTGAGAAAATCATAGACTTACTGACTAAAGCAATTCAATCAATGAAAACCAACAAAGCAGGAGTGTAAGAAAATATAGCTGATCTACTTAAGAATGGAATAGTAAAATTAACAAGGACGATAACCAACAATGTATTTACAACATTGAAAAACTCTCGATGGAATGGAACCAAGGACATCTTTCATCAGTTTATAAAAAGAGAGACAAGAAAAAGTGAGCAACATTTAGTCGACTACATAGAAGAGTTATACAAGATCTTATCAAAATGGAATATAAAAATTGGAGAACAAAGTGAAATTCGTGTGGCAGATCATGCTCTAACAATCTGTTCTGTCACAAAAAAAAATATCAATAAAAACGTAACTACAGGTATACGTCATCACTTATTATTCATCGACCTAATGAAGGCTTATGAGAACGTTTCACTGAAATTACTTTGGGAGCCACTAGAGACTACGAACTTTAACAACACTCTAGTTAAGGCCATCAAGGAACTTTGTAAGGACAACGTAATAAAAACAAAACTAAAAGGAAAGTAATTAAAAGATTCATCAAGGATGTTGCTTAACGCCAAGCTTATTTAAAATTTATGTCGAGTATATACTAAAGAAATGGAAAAGAAAGTGTTCCGGAATAGGAATCCCTCTGAACAATCGAAACATTTATATTTATGACTAAAAAAATAAAATAAGAATATGAAAAGGCAGGGCTCTTAATAAAATAAATAAAGCAAAATAAATGCGCATGTAAAACTAGCTGAAAATCTGGATACTGAAAACGAAGAAACAATATCAGCCAACAACTACAATATTTAGAAGCAAGAATAAACGAATACGTATACATTACATTCGTAAAGAGTATACGTATGTGATAATGGCGTAAAATAGACTTCTAAAAGCATCTTTTACATGGAACCGCCCGAAAAGAAAAGAAAGAGGAAGGACCAAGAACAACATTGGTAAGTAACATAAGAAGCGTAATGAGCACACGTAACCTACAGGACGAGCAATGCGAATAGGGTGGAGAAGAGGCTTAGAAACCGTTTATATATTATTTCTCAATTATCACTAACAATATATAATAATAAAGTATTAGCTGACTCGGCAAACTTAGTACCGCTCTTTATCAATGATTTCTTTCACCTGTTTTTTTTTAATTTTACAATTGTTTTCTCGGGTTTTCGATGTTTTTCATGTTTTTGGTAATTTTATTGTTTGTATCCAAGTTTTCTATTTGTTGAATTTTGCCTTTTTTTTCGATTTCCCACATTTTTTTCTTCTATTTTGTTTTTGATATTTTCGCGGTTTTTCTTCTTTCAGTTTTTCTCAATTATTTTATTTTTACTTTAGTTTGTTACCTATTTTTACTTTTTTTTAAATTCTTCTTGTTTTTTTTCAATTCTTCCCTTTTATTAATTTTAGAAAGTTCTTGTTTTTTCATTTTTGTTTTTTTTATTTCTATCTTTTTTCCCAGTTTTGCTAATTCTCTTGTTTGTGCGCCATTTTGTTGATACTTTTAGTCTAAGATCCCGATATAGGACGACCTTTACCGAGCTGGTTAATGGACCAAACATATTTTTTATGTAATTTAATATATCAAAAAATATATTGCATATGAGTTGCCTATCGAATTTCAGTCAAGGATATTTTTAATTAATTTTTAAAAAAATTTTGTGCGACTGAGAGGTCCCTACCTACCGTCCCATGCGATAGAAGAGGACACAACATAACAGCGTTTGTATCCCGGCCTTTTAAAGAGAGAGAGAGCTCTATGCTCTCTGCTCTTGAAGACAAGAAGGATAGCGATAGATGCGTACATTCTGAGCATTATTTTGGAGTAGTTTCATATTAAAATAAAGGATTAGTTTTTAATTTTTTTTTAATCAATTAAATATATATGTGTATATATTTTGTTACATTAAAGTATATATAAATCTTTAGTTAATGAGAAGGTTATAGCAATACATATATAATTCTTATCTTACAAATTTTATTTCTTTTTTTTCCTATTTAAAAATATTAACTGAAATAATTAAAGCAATTTGCTCTATATAATTAATGTATCTATAGATATATACTGATATATACTGTACGCGTCTATCGCTTTCCTTCTTGTTTTCAAGACCAGAGAGCAGAGAGCTCTCTCTCTTTAAAAGGCCGGGATTCAAACGCTGTTATGTTGTGTCCTCTTCTATCGCACAAAATTTTTTTAAAAATTATTTAAAAATATCCTTGACTGAAATTCGATAGGCAACTCATATGCAATATATTTTTTGATATATTAAATTACATAAAAAATATGTTTGGTCCATTAACCAGCTCGGTGAAGGTCGTCCCATATCGGGATCTTGGACTATTTATCATTTTTTTATTTTCCTACATTCCGGATAAAGATAAATCCAAAAAATCTTTTTAATTTTATTATTTAGCATTTGAAATAAAACGCCATCTACCGGGAGTTGTCCCAGCCAATTTTTGTCTCATTATTTACGATTTATTATTGGTTTTTATCGTATTTGTTCGTTTTTTTGTGGATAAAAAGAGTAGTAATATTTTCTTTAAAAGTGTATCAGTTTTGATTAATAAAAATAAAACAATATAACTTTTAGCTTTCATTTGGTTACAATTTGTCGTTTATAACGTGTCTATACAGTGTATCCATTTAAGCGAAATTAGTTATAGTTATTAGCTAGTATTCTAACATACCACCTAATAATATTTACCTCAACTGGTTCCAAATGCCTTGAATTTAGTTCCAAAATGATACCCCGAATGGCTCCTGTTTGGATCTCGACTATTCTAGAACTGTATCGAGGTCCACAATCTGCTGGCAACGCGAATAATAATATTAAATAAAATATTATGGTTCTATGCCTTGAAAGGCATATGGAAAGCATGATCTGATGAGTGGATACTGATAGTGGGGCATCACTTTGCTTCTGCTTGAATTCTTAGAGCATCTTAAGTCTAGAGTGATAATCTGAAACAAAACAATGACTTATTCGTAAAAATAAAAATATAGATATTTAGCGTGACCTATTTCAGACTGATCGAGATGATTAAAGGTAAATTCATTTTTTATTTCTTATTCATAACCTACCAAAAATCGAATTTTGATGACAGAAATAAATCATATCTCAACATTTTATTTTTATCTGATCATTAACAGAGCTGTCGTTGTTAATTGGACTCCGAAAAAAAGTTTTAAATAATTGGAACTTGCTAAAGCACGTTTTATGAAAAATGATTGATTGCGTAATAATTGCCACAGGAATACAATTTTCTGATTACAAAGCAAAACCATTGTTAATATTGTTCAGATATCAAAAAAGTTTTTTGTAACAATGTGAAAAAATCAAATGTATTAAATAGAAACGTTCTGGGAATGTCAGCCGCATGTTTTGGAATTGAAGTATTAATATCCCATGCAGGATGTTTGATTGCGTAAAATTAGGTTACACAAAAATTTAATTTTCTTAACAAGCAAATAAATAATTCTAGTGCACATAATTCTACATTAACTTTAGTCAATAAAACATGTGTTTTTTTTTTAGTTTTGCATATAGCCGCATAAAAGACGCCACCAAGAGAACCTTCAGACATACATCTAACCTCAATCTTTTGTTAACATAAATCCAGAGTTTCATTGCGATATAAAAAGTCGTGTACAAATTTTTGAAATTAGCAAATCGGTCGAAAAATGGATCTTAGCCGAGAACATTTTCGAGCAATAATTTTTTACAGTCTTCGGAGGGGATTATGATTATGTCTCAATGAAATGGTTTCTGTGTTTGGAAATGAAGCACCACACCAGTCAGCTATTACCCGCTGGTATTGGTCTCATCGACGAATCCAGGCTACCCAAAACGATAAGAAAAAAAATGGTCAAAATTTTTTTGTCAAAATCTGGTCATGTGAAAACACTTGCGTTAGAAGATCGGAGGACGGTTACTTCCGATTGGTATACAAACGTTTGTTTACCATAAGTTATAGCGAAACTCCTACAAAGCAACACACAACGGCGAATCATCCTACTCATAGATCAGGACAATGCCAGTGCTCACACTGCTCAAAAGAGTTTTTGGAGCTTTAAAACATCGAATTGTTGGACCTTCGACCTAAATTCCAACGACTTCTTTACGTTCCCAAAGAACAAGAATTCAATGCATGGAATGCTAATTCAGTCGCCAGTAGAAGGTGTCTACTAAAGACAGAAATAACGGTCTTATCAATTGGCAAAACTAAAAAGACAATTCTCGAATAACTCACAAAAATAGAAAATTGTATTCAATTTACGTAACAAATTATTTTATCACTTAGTTGACAGATTTTAATACTAGGTTATGCCCCGTTTATTGCTAATAACATTCTTAATTTTACCGGCATTGTATCCAAAACTCGTTTACGCTTTTCTGATAAAATTTTATATCAAGGTAGTTTTAATTTAAGTACAGTACGTGCTTGATTTTTCCATAGCTCTTTCTTCATGACATAGCGAGTATCTCGATTGGAGACAGGGTTGAACTAGACATCCATTTTATTATTAAAATGTTATATACCGGAAAGTTCTATCCGTTTTTATAATAAAACACAATGACAGATGTAGGAAAACGTCAACTTTCTTTGGAAATTTGGATGTGAAAAAGACAACTTTCAATAGAAAAAAAAATTAACACTGGAAAACAATTATTACTTCATTGGTATTGGTCGGTCGATTTGTTTTTTACTTATATTGAAGCAAATAGTTATTATCCTAACAAGTGCGGAAAGTTATACTTTCCCGCACGCGAACTGCAAGCAGTTAAATGCGGGAAAGTTAATTTCCGCACGAGTTAGGATCCATATTTTTTCTACAAGCAAAATCACCTCGAAAATTATTTAGATACTTGAAAAGATGCGATTGTGACAATTAAATCTTTCATAGTGTCAATAAATACACGACTGTAGCTATAGCAACCCTACTTAATCCCTATTTTCATGTAAAATAATCTTAATTTTTTTACTATTTGAATGTAGTCCAACAAGATAAAGATAATAATACAATAATTTGTCAAAAAGGTTATCGGAAAACATTTCTAATTAATAAAAAAAATGCGTGCGGGAAAGAGATATTTTCTGAATTAAAATGCGTGCGGGAAAGTGTTGTTTTACGCATGCTTGTGGAAAAAATGTGTATCGGTTGAACTATTATAAGTCTGTGTTCATAAATATCATACTTACTGCTTTTCTCAACGTAATTTGATACTTTTTCTGTTTTAACAATTCTAGAACTTCTCGCAAACTCCAATTTTTATTACTTTTCATATAATCTCAAGTAAAATATAGCTTGCCAGACTTATACATAAAGAAACTAAGTATGTATCACTGAATTTCGCTTTTTAAGAAAAGAAAATAAAACAGAACAAATAATGCACACATTAACTCCAAGAAAATATATCTAACCCTGTAAAATATAGCTACGCACCGACATAAAATCCAAAGACAAATCCGGAGCTTGCTTAGGTATACAATTTTACTTTTTTCAATGCGTAGCTAATAAACAAGTACAAAAGAAATGCTCTTAGCTGGATTAAATCCTTATACAGTTTTAGTACGATTAAGATTAATTACAGGTCCTTAAAGATTTTTCTTGAACTAACTATCTTTAAAGCTTATGATTATATCTTTAATATTGGTTAATAGTATGTTGCAAAAAATCATGCATTATTGAAATATTGAAATAACATGACGTGCTTTTCGGGACTCCCGAGAGAAAGTTACTAACTTTAAAAATAAAAAATTTAAAGGAAACCAATGTATAAATAATACTTTTACTAACTTAGGCCGAACTGTACGAAATACGGCTAGCGCTGTAGGTTATAGTGAAAAAGGATGAGCCTGTCTACAGTTGCTGTATACACACAGAGAGAGAAGGGGAAGTCAGACAGACTGAGCCGTAACGCGTTACGTTACCAAGCGGTTTATCCTTCTATAGAAAGTTATTACTTTAAAAAATAAATTTAAGGCTTTTGAATCAACAAATCAATATTCTTGAAAAAAAAATGTAATCGCGAAAAAGATAAAAATTTAAGCTATTTGAAGCTCATTGAAATTGTTTAAAAGAAAAAAGAACTTTTAAACATTTTTGAAGATGGTCATTGAAGTAATATTACAATAAAATTTATGTAAAGATGTTCGTTGAATGCATATAAATTGATAACAATAATTAAGACACAGGCATCAGCTTGTTGATGATCGTTTTTAGCATAAAAAACGATAGAACAGATCATTTTGTGCACAACAAATAAGAAAAATATTTTTTAAACAATAAAAATTAAAAAGTAATTACAAACAGTTTAACTTTATACTTAAAGTGTTCTTAATTAATTGTTCGATAGACGTAAGCTTTGAATAAGCACAATTTACAAAAAGAACTTTTTATAATAGAAAGTTTTTTACTGATTTATAGGTCATATTTTGTGTCATCTCAACAAAAATATTAAGTCATACAACGCTGTGATTGATCATAGAGAAGATTGTTTCCTTGTTAACAAAATCAAGGGTAGTTGTATCTAAAAACTTTCTAAAACAGTTTATTTTATTACCAGTTAAAATAATAATTACTGTTTTCACATGTAAGAACAAAAAAAAAAAGAAAAAAAAACTTCTCTGTCGCGTAATCGATCCCATTATGATAACATAACAGAACTATCACAAGTGGACTGATCCGCCGCCTAACCAACTACGCTACGAACGATTTATTTAATAACTTTCAAAATAATATTATCTATACACAACTTAGATCATGTTTAATATCAATTCGGTATAAATTTCGAAATCTATGTATATGCCTAAACACACTTGAAACATGCATTGTCATCCAGTTCTTAGCTATCCTGAAAATTTCAGAGCTCTAGGTAGTCGGGAAATAGGTTTAAATTTGATTACAAATTCCACGGAATGACACAGAGACACAGAACACGGCGAAAATATAAAAAACTTTCTAAAAATCACATCAGATATGAAATTTAATAAAAATTGTGAATTTTAATACCGTAAAGCCGGGCGACTTGATACACTTTTTCGAATATCCGACAACCTATTGCCCCTTATTTGCCGATCTGACTCAAACAAAAATTATTTTAGATTACTTTGGGGTTGTGGCTATCGGGCACAACAATTAAAAAAGTTCTACCCCCCTCCACTCCCGAGAAAAAAAATATGAAAGACCTATTTTCAAGTCGCCCCACTGTGGGGCGACTTGAAATTTGCCTTTATTTTACATTCTAATTGCTAGTAGGGACGCAATTGAGGCGACATGAAAGTCGCAATAACTGATTTTAGAGGTCAAACAAAAAAAAATATATTTTTTTATTGTTTTACAAAAAAAAACATATCTTCATCCCATATTTATTATAAAAATTAAAAAACAAAGCATGCTACATTAACAAAATAACTTAAAATAAACATTCTTTGGGATACCTAGTAGAAACTACAAAAAAATAATGAAAATCAAATTTGATTGATACTTAATAATACAAACTAATTAAAATTTATCCTTAAATTTTAACTGCCCTCGGCGTAATATTTCATATTTCGACAGTTTTTGTTTAATTTCCTTTTGCTCCACAAGTCCGATATCTTCTACCAAGGGAAAAATATAGGCATCAGGTATTTTATCACTTAACCTGAGGAATGTGCATAGATAAGAGCCATTTTCGCAGTTTATTATTTTTGCCACATATTGCTTATTGGTACCAGCTTCAGTTTTTAAGTCAACGTAAATAAAATCGCCCGGTTTAAAATCTGTCAAGACAGAAGAATTTTGTATAGGTAACGTATTATTAATTTCATCGGTGTCCATGTTGCCTTCTAAATCGGAAAACGTTTCTGGGTCCAGATCCATGTCGCTGTCAACGGTTAAATCTTCTTCATCCACGTCACTTGCAGAAGAAGATGATAACCTTGCGGCTGATTTTTTCTTTGAGTTTTTATTTTCATTTGGCTTTAATGGGACTGATGGCGCTAGGTCTTTCTGCGAAATGCTTTTACCTGCTTCAACAGCTAATTTTTCTTCCTACCAACAGATGTTGCTGCACCAAACCTAGATTTTTCAAACACTTCTTTTAGTGATTCTGCCATTGCATCTTGTTCTTGTGTTCTTTGATTTTCTGTTTTTGGTAGCTTGCTTAAAATTTTCTCTCTATTCAATGGTAATAGACCTGTCGCTTCAAAGCCTGATTGAATATTTTTTTCCATAGTATCTGAAAGTCTGTTTATTGCCTGTCTTAATAATCGTGGAAATACTTCTTTTCTTACGGTCCCTTTATTATGTTTTTTCCATTCTTGAAGTATCTTTTTCCAAGCGGTCTTAATTGGCCGAAAAACACAAACATCTAAGGGCTGCGTAAGATGCGTACTGTTAGGGGGCAAAAGGATAAAACGAATGTTATTCTCCGTACGTTTCGAAATAACATTGGCCAAAATGTGGCTTGCTAAATTATCTCCAATCAGAACTTTGGGACCCGGTGGCAAAGATCGAAAATATGGCAATACTACGTTGTTGAACCAATCTTCCAAAAATATTGGTGTCGAACCATCCAGTACGAGAGCGATTATATCTGGCTCCGGTTGGTCCTGATTCCGTCCAAGTGCTCCATAAGTGGTCTGCTTTATAGACTATGTAGACCGGAAGCATAAATCCTGAAGCTGAACAAGCGAACATGACGGAAGTAGCTGCTTTAGATGTATCCATTACCTTCTCCGCTCTTTTAGAATTTCTGCGAACGATCACTTTTACGCGGCCGGGATCGTCTGTAAAATTTGTCTCGTCGTAATTTACTATCGCGTTGGGTTGAACATCTTTTAGACATTCTGATAAGTGGTCGAAATATTAATTAATACTATCAGGGCAAACTTTGGCTCTACTTTCCTTGATTGATTGAGACAGTCTTTTGGTCAGCTGCTCTTTATGTCGATTTAGAAACTTTTGCAGCCAGGTTTCGCCAGGTCTGTTGTCGCGAAATTGTGGCAATTGTTTTCCACTTCTGTCCAAGTAGGATTTTACTATTTCTTTTATGTCGTTTGAATCACAGGGATAACCCCAGTCCGCTGCAATAGATATATATCGAACCAAGTAGTTTTCCTCTTCGATCGACATTGCAGTTTGACCTCCAATTGATTTTGTATGTAGCCCTTTAGCTTTTCTATATAAAGTTGTAAAAGGAATTTCATATTCCTCACTTAAATCCTTTAAGTTTTCACCTTGCTGATGTAGCTGTAGTACCCGCTGAAGGGTATCTTCGCTATAGTCCCGATATTTCCGACTTCCCGGCTTTCTTTTGTAGGTACGCACCATTTTTCAAGTCGTCCCTGAAATTACACCCAAAAATAAAATGATACGCCACTGACAAACAAGAGAGAAAAATTAGACTTTTAGGTTATAGTGCAATTGTCCAATAAATAAGTAACCATAAAAAAAATACGGCGCTAGTCCAGACTTTTTAGGGAGTTCTGAACAATGGAAAGTTTGCAGGTTAAAAAAAAAATACAAAAATCTTACCTTTTTTTTGCGATGCACAACACAATAACAAAACGTAAACAACTCGTACCGCAACATAAATTCAACTAGGAAGCATGTTAGGCATAGATACCGCCTTATTTGAACATTAAAATTTCGACCACCAGAGCGCAGCATCTGTTTTAACCAGAAAGAGCAAAATTTTTCAAGCCGCCCCGGTGTTTTCAAGTTTTACGGTATGCAAGAGTTCCATAAAATTTCAGTCAAAAAAGTAAACAAAATAATTATTTTTGATGTAAAAAATTATCTTAAATTTTATTTAAGACGCAACAGTAATAGTCCAGGTTCCCACGTGGAAAAAAAGGCATAAAGAATAACCGGCCGAAACTTTCAGAATCGCTTAATTGCACTTAGACCTACAAACTTTCATAGCAACAATATCGATGAATGGGGCGTTTTTTCTGCAGCAGCGGTCAAACGTGTCAAAAGTTATAACCCTCCCCGGAATGATGGATAACCGATTTATTTTTTGTGAATCAACAGTTTTTTATTATTATTACATAATAAAACATGTGACCTACAAAAGAAGAGGGCGTTAACTGGTTATTTGTTAATTCGTTGGCAGTCGTAACTATTACATGTTGAGCGCGTAGGCCCCGCCAAACGCTCTCCACTATAGTACCTATTCTAGTAATAAGGGTTGAGTAATTCGTTTTGTTGACTTTTACCAGAAATATGCATATTGAACATACTATACCTAACCCACTAAGTAAATAGTATACGGGGTCTGACAATTAAGTTCCCAGACTGATTTTTTTTAAAGATTAAAATCACTGCAATCACTATGGGGCAGAAGAGAATTTATTAATTTGGGATTTAAAGGCCTGCAATTTAGGATGAGTGGGGAAGACGTGGGAAGGTAAGGAGTTCCACAATCTGGAGACCCTGGGGATGAAGAAACAATCAAATCGATCCGTTCTCAATGTCTGGCACTGAACAGTATAAGGGTGCATGGAGTCGGCACGTCGCGTTGCTCTGGCTGGTCTGGTAAGTGTAGGCACTATAGAGCGGAGTTCTTCTGAGCAAAATCCGTTTATGTATCGGTAAAACAAGGAGAGATCAGACACTGCTCTTCGGTGGGACAATGGGGCTGGGTTTTTGGTGATACTGGTGTTTTTTATTAGTCGAACTGCTCTTCTCTGTATTGCATCAAGAACTCTGAGCCTTGACGGAGCTGCCGAACCTTATACATGCTGGCAGTATTTAAGATTAGGTCGTATTTGGGCTTTGTAAAGAGTAGCTAAGTTGGATGAAGAGAAATACTTCCGTGCTCTAAACAGAAAGCCTAATTTCTTTCCTGCTGCAGTTGCTATGGATGCAATATGTTCGTTCCATAGTAAGTCCTGGAAGATCGTTATGTCAACCAGCGTAATGCAGTCGCTTGCCTCTAGTGTCTGATCATTCATTGTGATAGATAAGTCTTATGTTTGCCTCTTGTTGGATAGGCAACATGTCTTTGTCTTGAAAGCGGTAAAATTAACAAGATTCTTTCTTCCCCACTCGTCAACAATTCTCAAATCTTGATTGAGAGAAGCCGTTGTGGATCTTCTGTCCTCTTTTTCCTACTCCACTTCCTTTTTCTGTTGCTCAACACTTTTTCTATACTTTCCAAGTTCTGGTTTCTTTCTATTTGCTCCTTCTTTCTGCTGCTATACTTTCTATTCTTGCCTCTTACCTCCTCCTACCACTTTCCAGCCCAGACCTCTCTGCTTTTCTGTACCTGCTATCTTCTCTGGTTCACGCCCAATATTTTTTTTTACTTATTTATAAACTCTTTTTATTATATATTTTTCTTTAATTTTTTTTATTTCAATTGAAATCTTAATGTTTCTTACTTAGTTAATCAAATTCTATGTATTTACTTAACTTCATTTTTTTTAATGACTTTTTAAAATTACATTTCTTGACAATCAAATCAATAACAACCGAAAAAACAATCTCCTCATAATCTAAACAAAAATAGTTTAACAAAAACATATCAATAAAAAAATACTTAGTCTAGACAACCAATTTACAAATAATAGATCACGTTCCAACATTCCATTAAATGCACCAAAATCGAGGAAAAATCCATATCAATATATCACACGTACCTAGCAACGGAAGTCCTAATCTTTCTTTGGATTATTATCTGATTATATTATAATTATTTAAATTTAAGACATTTTTCCATGTGAAACGATGTTTTGATCTGTTTGATGATACAAGATTAATTTAAGATAAGGTTTACCTATAAAACATACTCTAAACTTATATGTTATAAAAGTTATCTTAGAATTTGTACTAAAAAGTACTATTTAACCATTCATAATGAACTTCTTCCATTGTAAGTATAAAATAATATTATGTTCTCTATTAAATTAATATATATTTGTTTAAGATCAAACAATCGCCTTTTTTACTTTATTATGTGCAGTATCTGCTGGTAAGTAGCTATTATGCTAGGTTATTTTTTCTTTTATAGAAATTTAATTTTAGTTTAATGTAATTGATTGTTAAAATGAGAAAATATTTTATTTATGTTTTAATTAAAATTTGAATAATAATATTATGCCATCGGATTCTTTTATTATTTAATAAATAGCTATAAATTAATATTAATTCCCACAGTATTTGGTTTCACAACAAGGCTGTCAGTTGATGTTGAGTGCACTAATGGTTTACCAAACTATGCAGCTTATCCTTATGATTGCCAAAGATATTATGGTTGCGAAGATGGTGTCCGTCGTATATATAAATGTCCTGATAATTTATATTGGAGTGACGATGTTAAGGCTTGTGTTGTAGACAGTCTTGCTAATTGCAGTAAGTATAAAAAAGTTTTATTTGAAATTAAACTAATTAAAAACAAAATTTCAGCTGATATTAAACCATATCCAGGTAAGTTTTAAAATAATAAATTTGTTTAAAATCAAAATTTTAAAGTATCTTTTGAGTGTTTTATTTAATAGTGAAATGAATTACTATATTAGTTTAGATATATTTTTATAAGCGATTTTAAAATTTTGTTAGAACCTGACTGTAGTAATGGAGAAACAAGTTATTGGTGGTACCCATATGACTGTACGAAATTTTGGGAATGTTATAATAGACAACTTTATCTTCTTCAATGTCCAGCTATGTCAATATGGGATGAAGAAAAAAAGGAATGTCAAGAAGGTGCTACTTGTGGTAAGTAGTATATATTTTTTGTAAATACTAAGTATTAATACATTTTTTCTTATTTTTAGATGAAATATCAACTACAAGTATGTATAATAGTATATAGAGATTTTAAAGTTTCATATATATTTGTTTTGCATATCATTTTAAGGGTTATATTAAAAAAAAATGTCAGTCTTAAGATTTACTAACAGAAGCTATGCTTGTACTTCATATAATATATTCGATTTTTCATATCATGATCAAATAACAATTTCTCATGATTATTATAATTTTCCATGGAGTTTTTAATATTCAACGAACTTTTCAGAATATTATTTTTATTTTTTAGTTTTAGTTTAGTTTTTCTACATTCTTTGAAAGTGAGCTATATTCTATTTAACGGTCACTTTGTCTGCCAAAACTTCCAATAATAAACAAAACTTCAATATACTCAACAAGTATTATAAGAAAAAGTGCCAATTTTGCGTGCTAATAATTCTTAAAAGGTCAAAAATAACATTTTTAAATGTACAACTATATGATTTTGAATCAAGTAAATTTCAGCGAGTTTAATGCTTTTTCTTTTGTATTTCTGGGTAACTGTTATGTACAGTCATGTTTTTAAAATGTTATTGTTGGTAAGTATACTCTTCTAATTGCATCTTTTTACGTTTATTTCCATGTCATTCCTGTAAAAAATTATAAACCGATTGTGTATCTAAATGTTTTGATGTTAATATTTTAGATATTGGTTTAATTAATTCTTTAATATTAACAGTCGTATCTTCCATATTCACATAAATCAGTAAGTTATTTCTTTTTTTAAGTCATTTAAATATCTGGTCCACATTAGTATTGTGCTTTGTTTTAGCAAAATAAATATTAATATTTATAGGTCTAAATTTAATCTACAGTATCTACATGCCATTTATTATCTAGCTTCAACTACAACTACAACGCCAACTACAACTACTACGCCAACTACAACAACAACGCCAACTACAACTACAACGCCAACTACAACTACAACACCAACTAGAACTACAACGCCAACTACAACGCCAACTACAACAACAACGCCAACTACAACTACAACGCCAACTACAAGGACAACTCCAACTACAACTAAAGCGCCAACAACACCACGTCCAACAGCTGGACCAGACATAAACTGTTACGACCAGGGACAATATTTTCCATATCCTTATGATTGTCATAAATATTACGAATGTTCTAATGGTATACCTTATTTGATGGACTGTCCAAATCAGCAAATATGGGATCAAGTTCTAGAAACTTGTAATGGCAACCCTGCTGGATGTCGTACAAGTAAATATTAACCGCCTCTTAGTGTTTTCTATTTTACTAAATTGATAAACTTTTTTTAGCTATTGTATCACCAGGTTTGTATTTATTTCATATTTTTTAAAATGCTAACAAATCTTTAAATCAAACTCATTTGTATCTCCATAGAGAGTTTGCTTGATAAAAAGAATTCTATACGAGTTCGTCTTGTGTAAAGACGTATGAAAAGTGGGTACATTTCGAGATGTGTAATGAGAACCCTTATTGCACATCTTGATCTTAAGCCATTTTAACCGTATTTGAAATGTTTTAATTTTAATCATTGAAAAGGACTAAAATAAAATAGACAATTGTTAACCGATGTCGAAAAGACTCCTTTCTTCCCTCTATATTTCGGGTAATTTGATTTTTCAAAACTTATTAGACCACCAGATTTTACTCAAAGAAATCTTATCCTATTAATAAATTGTTTATTTTATGGTTGTATTTTGAATAATTGTTAATAAAACAGTAAACATACCTCGTCAAAAGTACAATTTTCTATAGAGAAAAAAATACTTTTGGTTTAGTTACATATGTGCAATAATTTTATATACGGTTAGAATAGCTTAAACTTATAATTTTTTTTTATATTAATTACATTTCTTGGATTTTAGATTTATCTGTAACTGAACCAACCAAATAAGAGAATGGAAATGAAAATAATATAGATAATTTATTATATATATTTAGTTATATTATTTAATATATCTTGTATTCCTGTAGTTGTTATTTTTTTGTATACTTTTGTGATAAATATATTTATTATAACATAATTTTTTGAATGAATGATTCCTCCTTAATTTTACTTTGTAAACTTTAATCTACTGGGTATACACTTAGCTCCTAGGTTACGTAACAAGTCTGGAAAATACTGTTTTTGGACGAATAGACAAAACTCCATGACGAGCCGTAGGCGAGGCCTGGAAGTCAGCGAGTCCAAAAAAAACTGTGTTAGGACGTGTGGCGCACACTATTTTTTCGGCAACCGTATAAAATAACAAATTAATGAGACAGATTTTTTTATAATTATTGTTTGTAGAATCAAATTTTGAACATTTTAATTCTTATTTGTATTTGTATTGAATTTCGACAAGGGATTCAATTTGTTTGAAATGCCTGGTATACTTAAATTTGTTGAAGTCAGAACAGGAAGATTAATTTACTGTTTTACATTAATTGTTTTCATCTGATAATTTTTAAATGGTCTTGGCAATTTTAATTTTTTTTGTTAATAAATTGTCTATATATCCTTCAGCGACATTGGTAGACTTCCAGCCACTGTGTCTCTTCAAATTTGTGATGTTTTCACTATTAGATCTGCAAAGTTTACAAGTATTGATTAATCTACGAAAGTCTGTACTTACCAAAACGATGCGTCCTCTAAGTTGCTGAAAGAAGAAGTTAAGCACCAACTGCGAAGTGAATTACTTATCACCGCTCAACTAAACAACATCAGCACAGATTAAGTTACAACCATCTTGAAACTTAAAAATCGTGATTAGAAAGTGGGAAAAGGAAAAGCTAATGACTGCTGCGAATGTGCCTGTTCGCCTCATAGACATTACTAACCATCTAGCAACTATTAAAAACGGAACTCAATTGGAAGCAGTAGAAGGAGTGTCCAGCGTGATTCCTATTGATTAACTAATGGCAAATCTAGAAACCTCGACGTTGTTCAGTAAGGAAAGGAAATAAGTTATCTACCGTTATCGTGCAATATTTGGTTGGAGCGACAATGTAATTCCAAGTGTTCACTAAATTGGATTGTTTTTTATTTGTAAGAACCGTAAGTTTGATATTTTTATTTTTTTTATCATTTACTAAATCAACGAAATCCAGTGGAACAAAAAGATAATATAAATTTAATTATATATATACGTAATATATATTTTTTATCACACTTAGCCACGGAAGTCCTAATCTTCTTTTGGATTATCATCTGATTATATTAACTATATAAATTTAAGACATTTTTCATCTGATACGATGTTTTGATCTCTTTGATAATACAGAATTAATTTAAGATAAGGTTTACTTATAAAACAGACTTCTAAACTTATATGGCATTATTTTTAAATTGAAGTTCAATAAAAGTTATTGGAGAATTTGTACTAAAAAGTACAATTAAACCATTCATAATGAACTTCTTACATTGTAAGTATAAAATAATATGTTCTCTATTAAATTAATACATATTTGTTTAAGATCAAACAATCACCTTTTTTACTTTATTATGTGCAGTATCTCCTGGTAAGTAGCTATTATGATAGATTATTTTTTTCTTTTATAAAAATTCAATTTTAATTTAATGTAATTGGTTGTTAAAATGAAAAAATAAATAATAATATTATGCCATCGGCTTCTTTTATTGTTTAATTTTCCTAATTTAATATATAAATTAATCTTAATTCGCACAGTATTTGGTTTCACAACAAGGCTTTCAGTTGATGTTGAATGTACTAATGGTTTACCAAACTATGAAAGTTATCCATATGATTGTCAAAGATATTATGGTTGCGAAGATGGTATCCGTCGTATATTTAAATGTCCTGATAATTTATATTGGAGTGACGATGTTAAGGCTTGTGTTGTAGACAGTCTTGCAGATTGCAGTAAGTATAAAAAAAGTGTTATTTTAAATTAAACTAATTAATTAAAAATTTCAGCCGATATTAAACCATATCCAGGTAAGTTTTAAAATAATAAATTTATTTAAAATAAAAATTTTAAAATATTTTTTGAGTGTTTTATTTAATAGTGAAATAAATAACTATATTAGTTTAGATCTACTTTTATAAAAGATTTTAAAATTTCGTTAGAACCTGACTGTAGTAATGGAGAAACAAGTTATTGGTGGTACCCATACGACTGTACGAAATTTTGGGAATGTTTTAATAAACAACTTTATCTTCATCAATGCCCAGCTTTGTCAATATGGGATGATCAACAAAAGAAATGTCAAGAAGGTTCCACCTGTGGTAAGTAGTAAATGTTTTTTGTAAATACTAAGTATTAATACATTTTTTCTTAATTTTAGATGAAATATCAACTACAAGTATGTATAATAGTATATAGAGATTTTAAAGTTTCATATATATTTGTTCTGCATATCATTTTTAAGGGTAATATTAAAAAAAAATTCATTTTTAAGATTTATCAACAGAAGCTATGCTTTTAGTCCATATATTCGATTTTTCATACGATGATCAAATAACAATTTTTCATGATTATTATAATTTTCCAAGGAGTTTTTAATATTCAACGATCATTTCCATTTTTTTCAGAATATTATTTTTAAATGTAGAATATATGATTGAATCAAGTAAATTTTTGCGGGTTTAATGCTTTTTGTTTTGTATTTGTGGGTAAATGTTATGTATAGTCATGTTCTTAAAATGTTTTTGTTGGTAAGTATACTTTTCTGATTGCTTCTTTTACGTTTAATTTCATATCATTCCTGCAAAAATTAATAAATTGATTGTGTATCTCAACGTTATGACGTTAATATTTTAGATATATGTTTAATTAATACTTTAACATTAACAGTTGTATCTTCCATATTCACTTAAATAAGTGAATCATTTCTTTTTTTTTAATCATTGAAATATCTGGTCCACATTAGTATTGTGCTTTGTTTTAGCAAAATAATTAATTAATTATAGGTGAAAATTTACTCTAAAGTATCTACCTGCTATTTAAAATCTAGCTTCAACTACTACTACAACGCCAACTCCAACTACAACGCAAACTACAACTACAACGCCAACTACAACTACAACGCCAACTACAACTACACCGCCAACTACAACTACAACGCCAACAACAACTACAGCACCAACTACAACTACAACGCCAACTACAATGCCAACTACAACTACAACGCCAGCTACAACTACAACTACAACGCCAACTACAACGCCAACTACAACTACAACGCCAACTACAACTACAACGCCAACTACAACTACAAAGCCAACTACCACTACAACTCCAACTACAACTAAAGCACCAACAACCGAAACGCCAAGTCCAACAGGTGGACCAAACATAAACTGTTACGACCAGGGGCAGTATTATCCATATCCTTATGATTGTCATAAATATTACCAATGTTCTAATGGTATACCTTATTTGATGGACTGTCCAAATCAACAAATATGGGATCAAGAACTAGAAACTTGTGATGGCAACCCTGCTGGATGTCGTACAAGTAAATATTGACCGTCTCTTAGTGTTTTCTATTTTACTTAATTGATAAATTTTTTTCAGCTATTGTCTCGCCAGGTTTGTATTTACTTCATACTTTTTGAAATGGTAACAAATCTGTAATTATTCAAACTATGACATTAACTCAGAACTGCAGGAGTTTGGCTGATGAAAAGAATTCTATGCGAGTTCGTCTTGTGTAAAGACGTATGAAAACTGGACCCCTATTTTCGAACGTGTGATATGAAGTGAAAGTGAAGTGAGTCGGGAAGTGATCGATCCCTGACAGAACCTTTCATGAGTCGTATTTTCGATATTGCAGCGTTGCCTCGTTATATTTATGAAAATTGAAAGAATTTTCTTTAAAAAACTCCATTTTTTGCACAACAATAAGGAATCAGACCACAGATAACTATATTCTTTTATTTTTGAAAGACAAGTTTTAAAACAAATAAACATGTGATTTTGACAATACGCCTGAATACATACAACGATAATGCGCATGTTTCACTGCTTCGACTGGGTCTGACCAGGCGAAGTGTGATGTGAGTTATCATATATTCTAAAATTACGGATCGCCGGCTTCTTACCAGTGATCTATCACATCACATATTCGAAAATAGGGGTCCTGGTTACATTCCGAGATGTGCAATGAGAAGCTTTATTGCACATCTTGATCTTAAGCCATTTTAACCGTATTTAAAATATTTTAATTCCAATCATTTAAAAGGACTAAAAAAATGAAATAGACAATTGTTAACCGAAGTAGTCCTTTCTTCCCTCTATATTCCGAGTTATTTGATTTTTTAATCTTATCCTATTAATTAATTGTTTATTTTAAATAATTGTGAATAAAACACTAGACATACCTCGTACAAAAGTACAATTTTCTCTAAAAATTTTTTTTTATATACCTACGGTTAGAATAGCTTAAAGTTTTTTTTAAATTAATTACATTTCTTGGTTTTTAGATTTATCTGTAACTGAACCAACCAAATGAGGGAATGGGAATGAAAATAATATAGATAATTTATTATATATAGGTATTTAGTTATATTATTAAATATATCTTGTATTCCTGTATTTGTTATTTTTTAAACAGTTCTGTGATAAATATATTTTACCCTATATATTACCCCGAGTAATTCCAATGCCAGAATTAAATTCGTCATCCCCAAAAACCCCCGAGTAACGAGGTTGGAGTGCTTTTCATGCACGCTGCAATTTCTTCCCCAATTCACACCCTGCGCACCCGCACAGAGCAACCCCTGAGCGCCCCCGGGTAATTCCAATGCCAGAATTAAATTCGTCATCCCCAAAAACCCCCGAGTAACGAGTTTGGAGTGCTTTTCATGCACGCTGCCATTTCTCCCCCAATTCACCACCTGCGCACCACCACAGAGCAACCCTTGTGCACTCCCGGGTAATTCTAATGCCAGAATCAAGTTCGACAGCCCCGAAAACCACCCGAGTAACGATTTCCGTGCGATTTTTCCGAGTTTCCAGTCGTTCCTATAATGGTGCAAGGAATGATGCAATTTGAAAATGCATTTTCCGGTCCAGAACGCATTTTTTTAAAAATGCGTCAAACCAGACGTTGTAGACTTTTTTCCTGGGACCTTCCTGAAAACAATGCAGAAAACCGCATTTCGATATCTGCTGGATGTCCAATTTTCCGCTATTCGGGCGATTTTGATCTAAAGCCCTGGACTAAAATATCTGGATTATTTAAAGTCACGAGAAAAACTTATTTCCTTGGACTAATCACATTTAATTAAGTCCAGCTTAGGCTTGAAGCACATCAGTTGAAGGCAATGTGTAAAATTTTATATTCGAGTGTTTAATTATAAAAAATAATTTTAACAAAAGGGAGCAGGTAAGTCTATTATAATATTATACTCGATGGCGTAATTTCACGCAATCACATCTAAATTTTGAAGCTAAAGAAAGTCGCTTGCCGTAAATAAAAAAAAACAAAAACAAAATATAATGTCAGAAATGGATGATTTACTATAAGGATACGATTATTAATATTTATAATTAATTCTTATTAAATATTTTTTAATTATTATTTTTTATAATCTACTGTCGATATTACAGATTGGGAGAAGAGCTATTTAGCTATATTTATCTTGAAATATTAAATATTTAATAAGTTTAAGTACTTATTTCCGACTTTTAAAATAAGAAAAGGTATGCTACTGTGGACTCTTAGAAAAGATAACACATCAACTAATTAACTCATGTCTCTCCGTACAAGATCAATATCGTACATATAAATATCGATAAATTTATTGTTTTGTTACATTTAATTCTGTGAAACAATGGCTTTAATACCATGTCAGAAAATGTTGTTATTTGCATTTACATTTACTTTATATATAAGTAAGTATTAACTTCTTAATTCTTCTATAAAAGATGAGTATAAAATAAATATTTTAGCATTATCACATGCATTATGGTCTGATGATGACTGCCCATCAGATGGTAGTACAGATTATCATTACTATCCATATGATTGTAGAAAATATACTGGATGTGAAGATGGTGTAAGAAAAATTTATACTTGTGGAGATGATTTTTATTGGAATGAAGAGATCGGTGCTTGTTCACCAAAAGAAGAAACCGATTGTTGTAAGTAGTTATCTTTGTTATATTTATTTTCTTTCTTACTTTTCTACTTAGGTAAACCAGGAAGGAGGGTTTACTTTTTTTCTCCAGATTCCAGTTGGTATTTTAACTCATCTACAAAAATTCTTTGCTTTATACGTAATCTAATATGGCCTTCACAAGAATATTTCTCTCTACTAAATCGATGAAAGGAATTAATTAAGGTCTACATAAATATTTAATAATTTAAATAATTAAAATTCAAACTTTACGCCTTCATAATTAGTGAGGATTCTTAATACTAAATTTGCTTTATTCGTGAAGTTATTTTCTTGTCCAATATGGTAGAATAATTAATACATATTCGATTTGCTGTGATTTTTATAAAAGTAAATAATTTAGTTCTTCATAGGTTGTATTTTATTAAATACATTATTATTTTTTATCTATATATGTATTTACTTAAATTAAACATTATCTGTTTTATGTGTTTGTGATTTGTGTCTTTAACTTGTATATTTTTTATAACAATATAATATTTTAAATCATTATTTATCCTTTTCAGCACACATTCTACCTTATCCAGGTAAGTACCTAACTATTTTTAGTTTTATGCACTATTATTTGTTAACTAAATGAATTTTATTATATGTTTACAAAAAAAAATTTTAGAACCAGATTGTAGTGATGGAAAATTTACCTATTATTGGTATCCATATAATTGCTCCGAATTTTGGGAATGTTCAGATTCAAAACTCTATCTTTTACCATGCCCTGGTGACACTACATGGGATGATCAAACTAAAAAATGTGAACTAGGAGCTGATTGTAGTACGTATATTTTTTTAGAATAACATGATCGAAACTTCTGAAAATTTATATATTGATTTCGGTTATTATTTATAATCTAAATGTATAATTTTTGTTTCAGCTGAAATACCTTATCCTGGTAAGTAATACACTAAAAAATAATTGAAACTAACATTTGATGATAATTAGGTATACAGGGTGTTTCTAAATTGATGCGAAATATTTCACAGGGTGATTTTTCAGCAAAAATTAAGGGGGGTCTTTCATATAAATTTTTGTTCAAAATCGCTCTCCCTCCAAGTTACAGCCCCTTAAAGTTGGGGGAAAACAATTGTTTTTATTTAATATCTCCACTATGGAAGAATTTAGAAGAATGAAATTTGGCAGATAATTGATGCTAATAAAATGGCATTTTTTGACAATTTTTGTAACCCTGCAATGTTTATACAAGGGGGTGAAAAAATCAACCCTTATGATATTTTGCCTCAGAACTTTTTAATTCGTCTACATTCTCCTACTTAAAAAATTGATTTAAGAAGGCGGACTTAAACTGCAACTTTTTTACGTCTTGACTATTTCTCAGTAGGTTGTTTCTTTGACCATAAAAAAAATAAAATATTATTCATTCCTTTTGCACATACATCCACAGGGGTTATCGTTTGTTAAATAAAATAAAGTATGCCAGTATTGAATGATATCATAATGACAAACAGTTAATGATTATTTAATTGGACCATATTTTCTACCAATAAGATTAAATGGAAACGACTACGGCCATTTCCTCGAAGAAGTGTTGCCCACTCTTCTTGAACCCACTCTTCTTGAAGATTTTCCTATACAAATTAGACAAGAATTATAGTAATGAGTAATATTTTATTTTTTTTATGGTCAAAGAAACAACTTACTGAAAAATAGTCAACACGTAAAAAAGTTGCAGTTTAAGTCCGCCTTCTTAAATCATTTTTTTAACTAGGAAAATCTGAGGCAAAATATTATAAGGGATGATTTTTTCACAACCTCGTATAAACATTGCGGGGCTACAAAAACCGTCAAAAAATGTCATTTTATTAGCAATAATTATCTGCCAATTATGACATTATTTGACACCTGCTTACTCTGTTTTTAACAAACAATAACGCTTCTGGATTTATGTGAAAAAGGAATAAGTAATATCGAATTGTAACCTATTTTATTTTTTTGTGATCAAACTAACAATTTTACGAGGAATAGTCAAGACATAAAAAAGTTGCAGTTTAAGTCCGTCTTTTTAAATCAATTTTTTAAGTAGGAAAATGTAGACGAATTAAAAAGTTCTGAGGCAAAATATCATAAGAGTTGATTTTTTCACCCCCTTATAAACATAGCAGGGTTACAAAAATTTTCAAAAAATGCCACTTTATTAGCATCAATTATCTGCCACATTTCATTCTTCTAAATTCTTCCATAGTGGAGATAATAAATAAAAACAATTTTTTCCCCCAACTTTAAGGGGCTGTAACTTGGAGGGAGAGCGATTTTGAACAAAAATTTATATAAAAGACCCCCCTTAATTTTTGCTGAAAAATCACCCTGTGAAATATTTCGCATCAATTTAGAAACACCCTGTATGTTAAATATTTTAATTACTTCAGATGTTGTTAGTACAACTTCAAATCCAACCCCAACTACATCTGAACCAATACCTGATTATGTAGACTGTACTAAACAACAATATTATCCATTTCCTTCTAATTGTCATAAATTTTATGAATGTTCCAATGGTTTTCCCTATGAAATGGAATGTACTGCAAATTTAGTTTGGGATCAGAATGATTTAACTTGTGATAGTTTGGCTAAATGTACAAGTAAGTAATTTTTTCTATCATTTGATAATATTGTGATTATGTGAATGTTATTAATAAGGGTTTAAAAAGTTTTAATTATGTAATGAAATCTGTTTTCTTTTTTAATTTTGACGATTTTCGTTGATTTGTCATCTATTCTAAGACTTTAAAACTACATATTTATGTGCTATTTAAGTTTCTTAAAATTATATAATTTATTTTTTCATTTTTTTAATTATTACTATTTTCGTTGATTTGTAGCTTTTTGTAAACGTTTATATTTGTTTTTAATTTTAAATTATATTAAATTTATTTCTGATGTTTTAGTACAAGTTACCTAGAAGTTTATAGGTTATCTAATAAAATCTTTTATTTTATTTTCAGCCATAATTCCCCAGTTTTATTCTACAAGATCCATCAATTCAGATAATTAAATAATTTTATTGTTATTATATAATAAATTATAGACAAATTATTATTATTATTTATTTACATAAATTTATATTTTTAGGGGTTTTAGAATGTTATAATCTTTTATTACGCATTGAAATTAAAATTTAACTGTGTAGTATTGTAAATGATAACCTTCATATTGATCTGTTATCTATAAGTTAATTTCAAATTTTGATATCCACCTGTGTCAATAAAACTTTCCATACTATTTTAAAGATATTCAATACCATAAATATCATATTCTGTTCTTTTCATTATATTAATATGAAGTACATGGATGACCGTGAAACATCAAAGCAGCTTTCTTGTTGTATAATGTTAGTCAAGATTGGTAATTATCTTACTTAAGCAGCACATGAGGGACGAGCGGAAACCTAATTATTTTCATGAAGGTTATTTTGAAATATTTATTGACTGCGCAAAGGTTAAGAAAGCTGACCTGTTTGAGTTTGATGACGATTTTCTTCAAGGTGTTCTTAAATCAAGTTGCGACATTTTTGTCAAATATCGTTTTTTTTCCTTTTAATAAACACTTGATTTCAATTAAGCGAACAATTAAATTTTTTTGGTCTAACCTTAAATGATGTTGCTGTGCCAATTAAAAAAAAAAAAAAGTGTGAGGTGTCAAGGGACACCCGGATGGAACAAAGTTCCTTTCGATTAATTAGAGAAGGAATTAGTAATTTGTAAACACAACAGAGTGTTTATACATACATAAGCATTTATTATTGTCTGTATAAAATCTCTACTTACCTAACAGTTCGTTTCTTTTAACAAAAGTGTCCATTTATACAATACCAGAGCTTTAGATAACACATCTTTTTAGAATTACTTTTTATAATTTAAAACAGGAATTAACAATTCAATACAAAATTTTAAAATTAAAATATTTGACAGTAACTGACAGTTAAGGTAATTTGACGTAGGTACCTAAATAGTCAAGTTACGAACTATTTTTACAATGTTTATGAATTTAATAATTTATAAAAACAGGATAAAATAAAATGTAATACTATTATAGTTAATTATTATTTTTTCTACAGTATTTTCTTTTAATTTAAAATAGTGTCTTTTTAATTGTAATATATCTATCTATGAGAGAGAGGGAGAGAGAGTTATTTATTTTTTGGTCTGTGAGAGAGAGAAACATGCGTGTGTCGTGTCATAGTGTCGTGACAACTTTTGGTATGAATTTTTTTTTGGCTAGCTTCTAGCGTCAGTCGTAACTGTTCGTAACGCGCGAAAGGGAACTTCGTTCCAAAAAGTATATTTGTATATCGATGGCACTTACCAGTCTGATTTTTTAGTCAGTATATATGAAGTTAATTCAAATTGATGCAATTTACCACTTTCAAATAAGGAGAACCAAAATTACCCAGCTGTAACAATTGAATTTTCAGCTTTCCATTGATTTCACAATAAAATTTATTAATTGAACTATTTCCACTATAAAAAGCACTTTATTCAGGAGCAAATGAACACACGCTATTTTTTATATTTTCTACTCTAACAATATATAAACGATCGACTGTATGACAGGAATGCGAGTGCAAACATCAAAGGTGGACTGTGAATGCAAAAATTAAAGATAGACTGTGAGTACAAAAATGAAATGTACAATGTACAAGAGAGTTGTAAAAGCAACTTTGATGTATAACTCTTGGTCAAAACGAAAGATGAGAGAGCAAAAGATAAAATTAGAAGTGGAGGAAATGAAGATGTGGTATTGGATATGTGGATTAAGGATGAGAGATAGAGTAAGAAGTGAGAGAGTAAAAGGTACAGTCAAAGTGAGGCAGCTGAGCAAGAAAATTAAGGAAAATAGGTTGAGATGAAGAAAATTATATTAGTGAACAAGTAGATAAATGTGAGATTGGGGGGTATGATGAAGAGTGGAAGGCCGATAATGAGGTGAATGGATCAAATAAATGAGGATCTGAAAGAGAAAAAATGCATTAATTAAAGACAGGTAGAAAGGAATGATACAGAAGGCTTACGCTAACCCCAACTAGGCTTGGGATAAAGCTAAGAGAAAGAAAAAGAAGAAAATATCGTTTTAGGCAATGTAAACACTCAAAATGACTATCTTCGTATTAAAACTATAATTTTAGTTAAAAATCATTAAACCCGATAAAAAACTAAGGAAATTTGGTTAAAAAAAGCGAAAGCAAATATTCCTTTTAACGTATAGAAGTTTTAATTTGTCTTCAAGCATTAAATGGATTGGATACTGTAAAATGTCGCTCTCGCGTTTAATAGGAACACTCATTGCGCATTTTATTTCTTATTTTCTGGCATGGTTTTGCTCAGATTTTTCAAAACCTATTCTAAAAAATCTGGTGTGGGCACCACACGACCTTCCGAACAAGAGCAAATCCACAATTTTTATTTCACATATTTCCAGTTTTTGATAAAAGTGTCAATATCTCGAAAACTAATGAAAATATCAAAAAAATGTATTCCTTCAAAAATGTCGGAAATTACATGTTCTTTCCACAAAGTATAAATATTTTGCCAATAACTATATGAAAACCCAATATTTTCAAAAAATTCCATTTTTTTATAAGAGTAAACGTCCACTTCCGGTCGGCCGATTTTACTCAAATTCTATCAGATTCCTCCGATGGTAATTATAAGTAAGGTTTTATAGTTTCATTCCGATCCGATTAGCCGTTTAGCCGCAAATGTGTTCACAGACACACAGACAGACATTTTTTATTTTTGGGTTTTTTAGGCTCAAGAAACCCTAAAATGCGTATTTCCGCTAAAAACCCGAGATCGAAATTTTTCGCGATCACAATACCTTCCTCTAACAGCGTTGCTGTTCGGAAGGTAAAAAGATAATCTAAAAGCTTCTGTTTTAATTAAGCCTAGTATAATATGCCTGTTATATAGTTGATAAATTAACAATTTTACAACGTGAGTAAAAAGTTTTTGAGTGAACCCTAATATAACCACATAGAATATGACCAAACTAACAGTACTAACACATCATGTATAATTTTGTTTAATGGACTTTAAAACTAATATAGTTTGTAGTGGAAGGAAGCAAAAGTTCCACTAAACAAATTTCATGCAGTCTGAACTCTGAAAATTGATGGCATCACAGTCGGTTCACTGATATTGTCAGTAATGAATGATAATAATAATTTACTTGCATGGACCAATTCACTTTTTATCTCATCCATTAAATTATAATTAAATGCAGAAGGAGAATATAATAATTAGTTTCAGAACTTAGAAACTAAGGGAGTTGTTTCAATTTAGAGATGACTGAAACTGACTCAAATAGAACAAAGTTTGTATAAATTAAAAATTGGTAATAACGTTTTAGCAACATATAAGTTTTTGTACATATCAGTATGTGTTGAATTTTGGAATGTGCGTTTTAATTTAAGATAGATTAGATAAAATATTTCAACTCGCTATAAATAAACATAGATATGACCCCCCAAAAGTAGCTGTTTCCAGAATTATTTTCTACGCAAAAAATAATAGTTTTTAATTTTATTAACAGTTTTAAGTACCTTTAAAACTAACAAAAAATGGTATTTTTTTTATTTGTACATCTTGAAATAGTATATTGTGTGTCTGGAAAAACCTCGGGTATGACGTTCAGAGCAGGTTAGCGCGTACCAGGTGTCCGTGGGGTGTTCGCCGGTGTCGTAATTGAATTTAGCGAGCCAAAAAAAAACCGTGTCAATTTTAGGTTCGTCTTTTTCAATTGTTTGTGGAAAACCCTCGGGGTTGACGTCCAGAGCAAGTTTAGGGCACACCAGGTGTTCGGGGGTCGTTTTCCACATGAAATTCGGATTCAGCGCACACAAAATGCCCCTATAATGATTTTCGGTTCGTTTTTGTCGCTATTTCGAGAAAAATTCTCGAAGATGACGTCCGCGTCCAGGTTAGGGCGAACCAGGTGTCCGTGGGGTATTTGCTGGTGCCATATTTGAATTCAGCGAGCCAAAATACACCGGGTGTCAAGTTTCTCTCTTTCCTCGCATGAAGTTCGGAATATTCTCCCGGAGATGACGTTCGTCAAAGTTCCTGAGCTCCAGGTGTTCGGGGGGTCAATTTGACCATTATAATCGTGATCAGCGACCTAAAAAAACCCTGGTTACCCAACGTGGGCCAGTTATAAATAAAATAAATAAATAAAAATAAATTTATTGATGCATGTACATTATATAGGTACATCAGAGTACAAAAATAAAAATTAATCATATTTTTTATACGTTAAGGATGAGTACTTTCAAACTAAAACATGCATTTCAAAAGGACATCATTGACTCCTCAAAATGAGGAATCAATCTTCCCGATGCCCCACAGAATTACTAAACTCAGTAGCAGCTGTAACCCAGTACAACAGGTTTCTACTCTCCTCAATACGTGAACTTCCAACGACATCCAGACAGCACTAAGTAATAAATACAGATCAATGGATAAAATTAATAATGTAACATTTTAATATCACAGAGAGACGTGAAAGGGCCCACCCACTAGAAAAAATCATGTATTTTTAAAAACCCATAAAGGATGAGAGGTATTGTTTATATTTTAATTTAAAACTTGGAATAGATAACCTTTTAAAATCATTGGGTATAGCATTATACACAGCAGCAACGTTATATGAAAAACTTCGTCTGAAAATTGTCTTAAAATACCTTGTGACTGTCAAGAGACCACGATGTCTTAAGTTCAAATGATGAACATCTGTTCGATAGCAGAGTCTTCTTGCCAGGTACGGAGGAGTTCTGAGTATGGAGATCTTGTGTCTTGTGAAAGAACAAGGAAAGGTGGAGGAGGCGTCTATTTAACATATTTAACCATTTAATTGAAATCAGATATGCAGATATGCGGTGGCGTCTTCTTAAACCATATACAAATCGAACGCATGAGTTTTGTATCTTCTGTATCCTACGAGTCGTCAAGGCATCTAAACAAGGGCCATAGACCACGTCACAAAAATTATATTTACAAAGTTATTGAATTTGCCAAAAGGCCTTTCAAAAAAGGCATTTTTTAAATGCATTTTTGGCTGCAGCAATGCAACTTCCGGTTTGTACTAGGTAGAAAGTACGTAGGAATGGTATAAATAATTTTTGAAAGCAAATGCAAAAACCCGCATTCCGATCCGTCCTACCCTAAAAGATTTCCTATCTTTGGCCTTTTTAGTGCTTCATTGCCTCGACTATAGAACCACTGTTTCTTTACTTCCTTTTGATTTGATTTTATTTCATAATGATTAGAGTATAAAACTAAAAGAAACTATATCATTTCTTCCTGACAATGGTGATTTAAAAAAAAAGATTTTACTTTTTAAAACAATAAAATACCGCAAAATTTAGAAAAACAACAATCTAAATTGTTTATTTATTTATATCGATAAAAACAAAATTTGTTTTGTTAAATCTAATAGCGCTAAAAATATAATTTTTTTTGTTTTCAGAAATTTACTCTTATTCTCGAAAAACATTAAAATAATTCAAAAAAGGTGAAAACAAAATTATGCACTATATTTTATAATAATCAACTAATAAAAAGGGTAAAACATGTTTAAACTCTCGTATAAAACATGTCTACCAGCCAATATAAATTCAAAAGACAAGCAAATTCGTTGGATACTTAGGTCCCTACTTACCTAGCGTCACGGTCTCCTAATAAACAACTGACTTGTAGCACTCCAATGCCAGCTCGAAAATTTCCAGTCATCGATAAAACCCCAAGTCTCAAGATTTTATCCAAAGAATTCGCTTAGTATGCATCCACTGACACTTGTACCCTGCTAGTTGTAAAGTGTTTCCTCAAAGGGGCCGTATTTAACATGTTTTGAGCCCTTTGCGACACTATATTCAACGATAGAGAATATTTTATAGGACACGATTAGCGCTTTAAGTTTGTTTTTGATGTAAACTTGAAAGTTGCATCTTGTTGATGCGGGATTATATAAAGTTTAGACGTTGACATGGCCTTAGGACTTTCTTGAGGAGGATCTGAAACAACAAGAGAACATATTTACTTTTTGTTTGTAGGTCAGATATAGTTTTATGGCACTTTAGATTTATTTTGTTACATTAACAGGTAATTTTTAGTTTGGATACAAGAAAGAATGTAATAGACATTAAAATGTAAGTATAAAAACTGTAAAATGTTAATTAAACAGTCGAAATAGTTATTTTAGAAATTGAAAGACACCTGGTATCCTGAGACTGATTGACTTCTACTGTGGATGGAAAAATAAGTTGTGTATAAGTGCTCTCTTCGATCGTTTCTTTTTTTTTGGATTTACGTTTTTTCATAATTTTTTTATGATGAGAGTAAATATATACGAAGCGCTCACACATTGTCACGAAAAACCGATGTAACGAGAAACCGACAGCATTAAATTACCAATTTTTTCTGACAATACTACTCTAAATGACATTTTCGCCACTAAATAGATACAGTAAAAGGCGATAATGTGCATAGAACAGAATTTGAGGTGAATTGCTGGTATATATTTACATCATAAACTCAAATAAATTATAACATATTATGTTTGTAAAATTTAAGATTAGTTGATGGTATATATGTAAGTACTATTTATTTTTAGAAAGATTTTTATCTTGTTACGCCCAAGGAAGTATAACTTCTTACATGAGTACAGTTTTTTTTCACATTTTTTTTAAATATTTTTCTCTATAACTAACCAATAAAATAAATAGCGTAACGCATATGCTGCTGATTTTAACGTTTAGCTCGATTACTATAACGTACTATGAGAAGCATAGCTTAAAATATAATTAAACCACAAAAACTGTAATTTTGTAGTATGCGTGCGCGTTTTTCTCTTATTGCGAGAATATGCTATAACCCATGCATTTTTTTGTCACTATTTCTACGATTACTCCGTCTGCTAAAATGGTCTATAAGAAGTATAGATGTAATACTACTGTAAGTGTTAGAAACTTATAATAACTGGAACGTGATGTCTTCTTTAAATTAATTTTTTGGTACGTGTTCTTTTCAAAAATATTAGACTATTCTGATATGCAATAAAAAAACTTTTTTTAGGCAAAGTCAGAAAGTAAAAAGAATTTATGTGTTTTCCAAATATCAGAGGGCCGTTTAATCTTGTGCCGGAGGATGTCTCGCCGTTTTCAGTGGCACTTTTCGAAGTCTAACGCCAAAACTTGCCATAGATTTTACATTTAAAGTTTGGATTTCCTGGGAACTGTAATAATCGTAAATTCACAAGGTACGGAATAGAGCGAGCAACCTCCCACTGCATTTTAGTTTCGGTAATTTTCGCCTGACAACAATCTTGCTTTCTATCTGAATTAGGAGGCGATTAAGATGAGAGAAAACGGTTTAATAGTTTTCAGAGGTTTTGCCCATTCGTGGCAAACCATTTGTAAATAAAAAATGTTTCTAAAGAGATAATTAAAACTACCTCTTGTGTTCTAATGACTAAAAGACTTGAATAAACAAATAAGTTTATCTTTCTAAGTTAGTAGGTCAAATGAATCGATCAGTTTAAACTAAAATAGTTTAATCGATACACTGTTAATCTTTTATTTTTTAAGCAATGTAATATTTATTTAATTGTAGCTTAAATATTTATTTATTAACTTCATCTGCTCTTTGTATTAAAGGGTCAAATGAAGTTACTCGATATATTGTTCGTGTTAGAATTAAATGGAGTAACATTGTAACTTTTACAAAATCGTTGTCAACGATTTTACATATTTTTGACAAATTTTTTAAACTCCAAAATTTCCTTCTAGACTAGTATATATTTCTAAAATATAGCTAGACGTTGGATGATGAATTTTAGTTAATTATTCAAGTGTCTACGAAACAACAATCCTATTATAAAATTCAACTATGGATTAGCCGAAAGGAATGTCTCCCAAAGTTACTAATATTTTATAAGAATCGAACAGGAAATGCAACGTCTAATTTATTTATTGTACTAAATAATCGAATCAATGGAACGACATTACTACCGTAAAGGATTTACTAAACCGGGAGCTTTATTCCTAAAACTCTATCTTTATTAAATGGGTACAATCGATACTTTATAAAATCGTAAGTATGTGCTATAACTCATAAAAGGAAGGTTCATAAAATTTAGTATATAGAATCCCTATGTCATGGAAAAGAATCCTATTGATTTTGGTCCAGATCAAATAATTCTTACGCTATAACTCTTGAACAGAAAGTCACAGGGTCATGAAATTTGGTATACAGGGTGTTAAAAAAAACTGTTACAAAATGAAATGGGTAGCAGTATGGCCCAAAATATGCAGAAAAGTCTTAATAAACATATGTATGCAAATTAACGGTTTCGGATATACGGAGTGTTTTCATATATGGATTATCTCTTTTTTTCATTCTTAAATTTTTTTTTTTATAAATTCGACAGATGTTTTATCTGGATATTATTTACAGCTATTATTTAGTTGTTGGTCAACAATTTTCCAAATTTTCGCTATGCCTGTTTATAGTCCTAATATTGAATTAACTAATATGCATTTCATCAGATGCCTAGTAGCTTCCATTTTTTAAGAAATAAAGATTTTATTTTCTGCTTTTTAGTGCATTTTCCTTTTTTTTGAAGTCGATTCAATTTTTTAAAAAAAGTTTTTATTTTAAAGTTAATACTTCCTTGATACTGCAAGTTTTTAAAAGTAATAACACCTATTGTTACAACTTTAAAGAGTCCTTCAAGTTTCTTTTACTTTCGTCTTAAACTAAAGTTTAGTCATTTGTTTGCTTTATTATCTCTTTAATTAGTTGGTTGCACTTTTATCTTTACTATGAATTGGCATTGTTTTACCACGGCACTGGACTTCCCTGAATCTCTAAACTTATTGGTATCTATTACACTTCTCTGGGTACTTCAGGAAGCTGGTAATATTTTATTCTTCGAAAGATAAATATTCAAGCTGTCAATAGATGTAGTCGAACTTCCGCAATTAGACTTTAGAACGGATTTTCACGTTTGCCCTTAGTTTCAAGTCTTTACAAACAGTCCGCAAGCACTTGATTGTAGGAAATCTTTATCTGATAATGGTATTTGAAGGATTTATTCGTAACTGGACGGAAACAGATTAATTTTAATTTGATTTCCCTAATGGTAGAGTTAGTTTATATTTCTGGCACGTGGATTCTAATTTGAACACACCAAATCTTAATAATATATTGAATAAATAAAGGTAACATTTTATTACATTGTTAATATAAAAAAACGGGTGTGGCAGTCAGTGGGACTGCCGGCAGTAGTTATACTTCTATGCAGGCGCCCAAATTCATAAATTTGTATGCGAATAATTTAGCAAAATCATTATATATTATGATATTCGTGTTCAGCGACCTCAAAAACCTCCTAGTACCGAATGCACACTCATTTTGTATCGAATTTGCATAAAAATACTGGAGACGAGGTCCGTCTTAAGCACCAGGTGTTTCGGACACCATCGCCATTATTATATTCGTATTCAGCGACCCAAAAAACCGCCGAGTTTCAAGTGTGCACTGATTTTGTACAGAATTAACATAAAACCCCAGGAGAGGAGGTAAATACCCTAAGCACCAAGTGCCACGGAGACTGTCGACATCATGATATTCGTGTTCAGCGACCCCACAAACCCCGATACATAAATTGAACCCATTTGGAATACTTACCGAGTTGTAATTTTTCTATCTATTGTCTGTTCGGAATGCACTTTTCGACTATTCTTAAAAACTCTGTTTGTGTAGCCAACAACCTCAAAAGCATAGTGCAGGATATAATGCAACCATGTGACGGTATTATGGACTACAATACAATACTCATTACTGAATATTATTATTAATATAAAATACTAAACTTTATATGTTTACTTAGGTGACAGAATTATAAAATAATCTGTCAAACACAATGTATACGACACTATGATATTTAAAACATTAGCTCAGACTGTTTTTTGTATATCTATCTCTTTTCAATGTACTTAATCTTTAAACGGTATTCAAAGGACTTAAATTTATGACTAATAACATGTAGTAAATATTTCATCTTTGTTTGTACTGACCAATATACCATATATGTGTTTCTGTCTCTCTCTTACTCACACCATTACATATGTAATGATTTTTCCCATTTAGCCCTACACAAATCTTTTCCGCCGAGTGTACGAATAGAAGTATAACTTCAAAAAACACAAACTTTCTTTTCTCATAAAACAAGTGTGTAATATATAGCTATTTCGTCTTATTACAAAGGCATTATTCGAAATCCCGGATGTAATCAATTTGTGGCTGCATAAAATCTCCAATTTCGTCCTAAATCCTTTACCGAGATCCGTGGAAATGATCCCCTGGATTATATTTGAATCGCAATATCGAACTGATTTCATTTAAAATAAAAAGGATCACCAGTTTTGTGTATCTCGACGAGAATCCTTTGTTAAGAAATATTAATTATAGAGTTTATACGAGAAACTAACAGATTCTCACTGAATCACTGGCAAATGACTTTATTTAGTTACGGTTTGCAAATCTGAATAACTACATTATAGCAATAAATAATAAATTTAGAAATATGTCGCTCTATATTTTTTGGAAGGTTTGTATATTCTGTAATTATTTGTATCCAATACTTGTTGTTAATGGCAAAAGCTCTCGACTGATGCGTTTTTATGTCAGGAATAACAATGACACATTTTTCTTTTTGTAGATCTACATGATCTATTTTCATTTTGAATAGTTCATCAGTTCGACAGGCGCCGGAGTTACCAATTATAAAAGCAACCTAAAAGATTTATGAATAAAATTATACATGTAGGTGATAACTTGCAAGCTATACATCACCTGGGGAAGATAATCAAAAGGTGCATCCTGTAAAAATGTTTCAATTTTTTGTTTTTAAAATACTCTGAATTTTTTAGGTTTATAACCCACATTTTGTTTTTTAAAAACGAATTTAATTTTCCATATTTTCATATATTAATATTATGTTTTATTCGTATTGTAGGTACTCTTTAGCATTGAATAAATAGAGCAACTATAAGTCTTGGAAAAATAAGCCAATAAGTAGTTTTCAGAAGTTCCGGTTTGAACTCCTTTTTCAATACACCACTCGTGATAAATTTCGTACGTTTTTTCTTCCCGTTTTTTTACTTTTGTCAGGTAAGAGATTTAACGTCACCACTTTTGCAGTCTCACAATCTTCTTCATTGTCGGACATATTGCAATAATCTCGGTGAACAATCAAAATGAAGTACTTTCCACGTCGGTGTGTAATATATCTAATATTATCAGCGACTAGTTTCGAGTTTAATTTTTTTTAACATAGTTTTATATTTCATTAAAATTTAAAAAAAAAGCCTTTGGGGAGTGCCGAAAAAACCTAATACTGAAGTTTCATTTTTAGAGTCGTCATCCATCTTAACTATTATTAAAAAAAACTTTGCGATTTAACATAATTCACTTAACACTTTATAATAACTACAAAATATATCGTACACCTATACACAGGGCAAGACAATTGATTACAGGCTGCTAAAAGGCCAGGCTCCCATAACCTTACTACGGGAAAAGATGATATATGATAGGGTTAAAGCAAATTAAATAATGAGTATGACTCAGGACAGGATAGTCCCCAGATATAACTTAGCAAGAAACTTTCAAGAAGAATTACTGGTAAGGGATTCATGAAACAATGACCCCTCAATTCAAGGGGAGTCAATCTGGTATACCGATGGCTCAAAAACTGAGAAAGGCACAGGTTCGGGTATTTATAGTAGAAGACACAGAATACAAGTTCCATTAATTCTAGATGCCAATGCTACAGTGTTTTCGGATGTCAACGCTATTAAGTCTCATTAAGAAGGCAGAGCTAGACAAGGTACCTACTCTAATAGAGATGATGGGTGTTCACAATAGATCTGTTAAGGTCGCAGTAATACTGGCTAACAGTCAACCCAAAGAATATCTTTATCGTCTGACATTCTAAAATCACTTGAAACTGTAAATGCTTTTCTATGCACAACATGAATTTATATTGTACAGTCAACACATGACATATGCAAGTTTAAATTTATGAAAGTATGACCTTTTACTACATAGTACATACGATACTTAGTACGTATCTATATGAACATATAGATTGAATTCAAGTCAGTAACTCCAGAAAAAGTTTTAACTTTAAGCATTGACTGTATGTACCTACATAAAATAGTTTTATAAATATTCGAAGTTTTGTTAAAGTTGCTCATTTAATGGTTTTTATTTTATCAGTAATTTTGTCGTTATATAAATTGACATACCATAAAAAAAGTAATTTTGTCGTTATATAAACTGACATACCATAAAAACCGAAAACTTTAATATCAAGAAAAATCAAGGAGAATATTCAATAAATTTTGTAGAATGTTGATGCAATCACAGAGGAATAATAATAAATGATAGGAACAATTCTTTTACCCTTATTTCCATTCACACCATTCTTCAAATAATGAACGGCGTTTTTTTTTGCTCCTTTATTCTGAAAAATGTGCTATCAATAAGGCTTACTACTACACCCATATCTGTCTACGCCTCTTACATATTTTTGCATACAGATAGAATCAGAAAGAAATTAATCAAAAGAATTTATACAGGGTGTCCAATTAAGTCGGCATCATATGGGAAACTTTTTTATTCTTAGTTTTACGAAAAAAAGTTATTCTTTATAAAAAGTTGTGCATGGTCTAAAACTTAAAAAACAACTATCAGATATCAATTTTTTTAAGCCGTATACGAGGTGTGTCAAAAAATATGAAATTTATTCAAGTGTAAAGTACCTGTTTAAAAAAAAATAGCGACAATTGTTATTAAAAAAGTTGTTCATAACTGAAAACTATGGTCCAATATCCAATATTATCCATCCGCCATGAGAAAACAGATTGTTATTTTTTTATCATGTCATATTTTTCAATAAAATTGCTGGTGTGTAATTTACAAAATTTGCATAATTTATACCGAAAATTATTAAAAATCGTTTTTTATGGCGGATTAATAATATTGGATATCTGACAAGAGTTTTTAATAATGTTCAACTTTTCTTATTAATAATTGTCACTACTTTACTCTTGAGTAAAATTCATATTTTTTACACACCTCGTATACGGCTTAAGAAAATTGATATATGATGGTTGTATTTTAGGTTTTAGACCATGCACAACTTTTTATAAAGAATAACTTTTTTTCATAAAACTAAGAATAAAAAAGTTTCCCATATGATGCCGACTTAATTGGACACACTGTATATATATTGAAATCATCACTATCCCACTAAAATTATATTTGGTTTATTAAACACATATCAGTGAACCTGAATTATACTTTAAACATACAATAGCTTACGATTATTTGTCTACAGAATTTCTCTAATTTTGTTAAATCTTATTTAGTTACCATAAAATAAAGACAGTTTTGCGACATCACACAAGTATGCACGAAATCCTCTACATGTCGCTTGCAAAGAGATTTTAGCATGCGGTTAATTTTTAGTTCCTGTCTATGTTGAAAGCTACATCGATTAATAAAATAAAAGTCAGTATGTTTATTAGATCCTAGTTGTGCCATCGTTTTAAAAAGTATGATATAAAAGTGAAATTAATTTTTAAACGTTGTTGAGACACAACCGTTAGCAATAGTCCGCTCTCGCGTTCTATCCCGCCTTTTGTGTAGAATTATAAAATAAAATAAGCCTTATTTACTCCGTATTAAATCAGCTATCTGCCAGTGAAATTCCTGTCAAAAGCGGCCCAGTCCTTTCAGAGATTATTCGGAACAAGCAGGGAGACAAAAAATTCTTTATTGTTATATATGTCTACGGTGTATACGTATATGTGTATTAAGTAAAAAGTGGTTATTTTAATATTACAAACAGACACTTCAATTTAGTTATATGTATTGATAAACCGATCAAATAACAAAACATTTTCTAAATAAATAACAAAGTTAGCAATTAAAGATTATAATGCCACAAAATGTGATAGAGTATTTTAGCCATACTAATCATTAATTAGTTCTATATTTTATTTCATCCTGTCCAGTAAATACACTTCCCTATAATCAATTTGGCGCCGGTAAGTAAAACATTACGGTATCAGGTACTGTAATGTGTTGCCTAGCAACGCTGCTCTGAATGCTTAAGGAAAGACAATTACTTTTAATTTTTGACTTTTAAAAATACTATAATGACTATAAAATAAAAATAAAATAATTAATTACTTACTTTTACATCCATATTTAAAAAGAAGTCAATGTTATTCAATTTTATATTAACAATTAAATCTTAATAATAAAAACATTATTTGACAGTGACAGATGGCTTTCAAGGTAATTTGACCTAACTAATCAAGTTACCAACTATTTTTAGTCAAGTTACGAACTACTGTTAAAATTTTTATGAATTTATTAAGTTATAAAAACAGGATGAAATAAAATATGATCCGATACATGGTCGTTAGGTGTTATTACAGTACTCGTTTTTATTTCCGGACTTGGCTCCTACGTCGCCTCGTCCGTAAACTAACTCGTACTGTAATAAGTCACCTACCGACCTTGTAACGTATAATACTATTATTATATTGTTTTGTTGGATCTACCAGCGAATTTTAAAATTCAAGTTTCGTGTAGAATGTCACAGGGTCTTTTGAGGTGTCTCTACAAAAACTCTCTTTGGGTATTGTGCTGTTGTGACGTATTGACAACACTGAGTGACAAATGCCACTATGTACCTACGTTTAGTGAAATTTGTAATTTAGTATAATATTTAATTTCTCATTTATTATCTGTTTCTGATTAACAATTAGAAAGTTTAGTTTATAAATTAGTTAATAACATTATTTGTCTACAATTTTTGCAGAAAAATCTATTTTTGAAAATACTAAATAATTTTTTAGTACAATGATAGCACGAATGCCGCCAACAGTTCCTACAAACATCTAATCTCTCTAAGAGTGTTTTTTGGAGTTCTCTTTTGTCAAAAACAACAACCAAAACTTAAAGGTATATTTCATTAAACAGAAAGTTGATCTGTAAAGTTTGAGAAACATAAGGTGATAAACTTACTCAAAAGAAAGAATTTTCGTTTAGATGAATAAAGTTCTGATCTCTTAAAAAATATACAAATTAATATTCCTAATTTTAAATATTCTTTATGTTCTTTGTGGCATAAAATGTAATATTTTTATTTTAGTGGCAAAAAGATACCAAAATAATAAAAAAAATAATCCTAAATATTTATAAAAAATGATACAAACTTTTAAGTATATAAACACGTTGAAAATATGATTCTGATTAAAGAAATAAAGAAGGTTAAATTAATATCTAAAATTATGATACACTGATAAACCAATTCATTTATCTCATAAAATAATAAGCAAAGTTGTGAAATAATTTTAAGTTTAAACAATTAAATCTGTTTATTATAGTTTAAGGTATTTTATGTAACACTCTCTCTTCAGCAATCTTTTTGCATCCATTCCTGGACATAGATCTCCCCATGTCGTGTCCATTCTATCCGGTCTGTGTGCTATTTGAAACCACTTTCTCTCTACATTTTCTCTCTTATGTCATTTATCCATCGCCTTTGTGGACCTCTTACACTTCTTTTGGTTTCCCTCTCCATTGTACAATTTGTTTTGTCCATCTTTCGTTTTGTTTCTTGTCACATGTCCCACCCAATTCCATTTCTGACGAGCAATATATTCTATGACATCATCCACCTTTGTCTTCTTTTTGAGATTCTCATTTTTAATATATTCTCTTTTGCTTACCTACTCCCAGCATACTTCTATCAATTGCTCTTTGAGTTATTCTTAATTTGTTTGCATTGTTCACGGTGAGGGTTATGATTTCATACCATAAGTCATAACTGAAAGAATGCATGCGGTTGAATACTCTCTTTTTTAGGTTTATAGGAATGTTGAGCGTATTGTCTAACTTTCCTGCAGCTGCCCATGTAAGTCGGATTTATCTGGTTATTTCAGATGTTTGATTTTCGTTACCTTTTGTTAAGGTGTGGCCTAGGTGTACAAATTTATTGACTTCTTCTACTTGTTGTCCATCTAAAAGTATACCGCCTGGTTCCGCAGTCATAATTCTGGTTTTGTCGATGTTTATTTCTAGACCAATTCCTTCCGACTCACTTTTTAATTCCGTTAGCATTTCTAAAAGTTGTTTTTTTGTACTGCTGATTAGAATTATGTTATCAGCAAACCATGAGTTTTTTTAAATACATTCCATCCAAACACAAACCTTTCTGCTCCCAATTTAGTCTTCTGAATACGTCTGCAAGGGCAAGGGTGAATAACTCTGGCGAAAGTGTGTCGCTTTGTCGGACTCCCTTGTTAACCTGTATTCTGTCGGTAACTAAGTCTTCACGAATTTTGACTGATATAGTAGCTTTCCTATGGATCTCTTTTAGCAGATCGATGTATCTAGTGTGTATACTAGCATTATTCAGGCCTTGGAATATTGCCCAAAGTTTAACCGAGTCGAAAGCTTTGTTGAAATTAATAAAGGCTAGGTGAAGCGGTACGTTGTAGTTAGTACATTTTTCTATTAGTGTTTGAACCGATTGTAGGTGTTCAATGGTGCTATACCCCTGTTCACACGATTGATATTCGTCGAGCTTAATCGTCAGTCGGTTGGTAATTACATTACATTATATAAGTAAAACTAAATATATTAGCAGAGTAACTGCAATGAAATCAATGTGGGATTAAAGAAAATAATATTTTGTATAGATACACGACAACTAAAAAACTATTATCAACACATATAACATAACAAATTGTAGTTAGAAGCATAGATCACAGATTAGGTACATCTTGATACTCTGTCTTAATTTATGCATCTTGAAAACACTATCATTTAGTTAGACCCAGATAGCCTCTAAAATATTCAAATTTAATACGTGACAAGCTCTTTGTAAACCGATATACCAGCTGCTTTGTAATTGAAAGAGACTAAACATGAATGCGTCCCTCAATGTACAAATCTCGTACAAAATTATATTTTACATCCAATTTTTTAGAGAGTGTATTTAGGATTGGTTTCAAATATTAATTAAAATTACATAAATATTTACGGCCTTAGTTTCATTTGGCAAATTATTAAATACCACTAAATATGATCCGTAGCACCAGAGGCTCAAATAAATTCTGTTTTTTTCATTCATTTTAATAACATGAGCTATACATACATATATATATATATATAGCTCAACGGGTCTTAAAGGCCAATGTCCTGGAATATCTTAACTGATTTCCTCCATTTTCTTCTGTCCATGGCCGAAGTTCTCCAATTTGCTATCCCAATTGTTTCTAGGTCTTCCTTACACGCTTATGCCGTTTTTTTACGTGGTGGTCCTCTACTTTTCTTTCCTTACCCAATCCTTTCCGTCAGCCATTCTCGCAAGATGGCCTAACCATCCAAGTCGCTTTGTTCCGACGATCCAGTTAATTTAATAATAATAATAATAATAATAATAATCATCTTTATTGGTTCATTCTGATCATTACAAAAAAATTCTTGTTTCTGGTTTCCGGTACAGCTCTCTGATCTCTACATTTGTTTGTGTTCTCCAAACGTTTTCATCGTCTTTTACTCCCCCGAATACCTTCCTTAAGACACTCCGCTCCCATATTTTTATAATTTTTGTTCATAATCCATGTTTCGCTTCCATAAAGGACCGAGAGCTATATCACTGTTCGGTATACTCTCAATTTTGCCTCTCTAGAGATGTTCTTTGCTCTTAATAGTTTGTGTACTGCTCCGACAGTCTTCCTTTCTTCTCAATTTCTTGGTTTTCTTCGCCTTCACTTGTTAGGGTTACTCCTAGATACTCAAACTCCAGCACTTTTTGAAACAGTACTCTGTACTTTCGTTGTTTGTTGCATTTTTGAGAATAAGACGGCAAAGAGACGAGGGAAAGGCGGGATGGCGACAACCCGCATTAGGTCACTTCTGTGAAATTTGTACCATTTGTTAACATAGGAGTAACGTGAAAGGAAAAAAGGTCCAAACTTCGTCTCAGCCCGACGTCCGTTTTGTTTGAATTGGGCCTTAGACGTAACTATGTATACAATTATTATGCTATCTATATTTCAAATAGAGTAAAACAATTTTAATTTTGACATTGCCCCTATTTATATTTTGTAATATACAGCTATTATAACATTTTTCAGCGCAAACAGTTCCAACTACACAATTTTAAGACTATGAAAAGGCTCATAACAAAAGAATGTAATTTAAATTTAAGGAGAACCTAGTAAAAGTAAATATTTTAAATAATTTTCATTACTTTTTCCAGCATGAACATACTAAAACTGATATTATTCAATAAACTGTTTTAAGAATCAATTAAAGTCGAGCGGTCACCAAATGGTGATATAGACAGTAATCTTCTGAAACTTTAATTTAATGTTTTGGTTTCGTCATCCAATCTGATATTGTAACTTTATATTGCTCTAATTGCTTTACCAAGTAATTCTAGGCGTAAATAACGCTACAATAGTCGAAACGTATATATTTGCATCAGTAATCATGTACAATTGGGATTAATTCAAAACATGTAACCGGTAAGCATGATGGAAATTGAATATTTAAAATCATCTTGTTGATAAATAATAAAATTAAAAATATTAAATCAAAACTGAAAACAAATATAAATCTCTTAATTAAATTATGGACATGATTTTGTAATTCACTGTGCGATTTTTATTAACAATTTTGTAGGGTTTAATTAAAAAAAAACTGTTTCGAGTTTATCTGGTACTTGATTTTATACAATAAAGGATTATTTAAAAAGACATCGATCAAGAGATTCTTTCCTTTTCCATCCAACCTCTTTGTAAACAATCTTAAATTATTATTAACTTCACACCCACAATACATTTGTTTGTAAAAGGCTCGTAAACTTCAGTGTACAAACCAGTTGTATGAAGTTGCTTGACGATGAGATCAAAATTGTAAGAAAACATCGTAAGTTATACTAATTCAGTTTAAAAATGTCAAAGTTGTACTTGTTAACGATATCTAACTCTCTTTATGCAACATTTTTTGGATGTACGACAATAGGACGCGGAAATTTGGATGCGCGACAAAAGGACTCAGAAATTTGGACGCGCGACAAAAAGACGCGAGCGACAGAGGACACTGACGATATTAAGGCGTGCGACAAAAAAACGCAGTACTAAAGTACGTGTCTAAGGATAAAATTCAAGTGCCACTTCTCAGTTATAACGTGGACTCTAAAGTTCTGTTAGAGCAGTAACTACATTTCTTTAATAATTAGCTCATAGAACCGTGCATTTATATAAATATTTTCACAAAAAGATAATATTGAACTTACGAGGATTGTAATTCTAACCTAGATCAATGGCATGGAATTAACAACAGTCGCACTGAAAGTTCGAAACTAGAAGTGGTATATGAGATATGCAAGAGACATTTTGATGGTTTCTGTCGCTGATATTATGTTAATTTTTTGTTCCATTTAAAAAGTTAATGCTCACTGATCAATATACAGGGTGTTTCAGGATTATATGGTCAAATTAAAAATTTGAGTTCAGGACCCAAAAATAAGAAAAAAGTTTCCTATGGAATAATATCCGGAAACGCTTCGTTAAATAGTTATGCCCCTCCAAATAAGGGGGTTGAAATTATGTTTTTAATTTTTTACTCAAAGATAGGAAAAGCCAAAAATATGAACTTTGGTAAATATTTTGTACTGGTAGAAACACTTCAAAAGAATTTTTTTTAATCATCCCCTATTATCAAAAAGGGTAAGATTAGCAACCCTTAATTCGTTTTTTACTACAACTGTTATACTTGTTAAAATTTTATCATAAAAAAATACACCCTGTATAAACTAATATATTTAGAACATTTTTTTACTCTTAAAGTTTTTTAATAAAACTAATCGTTTTTTATTAAAAAAATAAAATATTCAAAACCGCACTATTACTGATTTAAAAAATTATTATTGTAACAAGACGAAAAATATCTAGTAGGCTGCTGTCAAATAATATTAGTAGAAGTGTTTCTACCAGTACAAAATATTTACCAAAGTTCAAATTTTTAGCTTTTTTTATCTTTGAGTAAAAAATTAAAAACCTAATTTCAACCCCCCTATTTAGAGGGGCATAACTATTTACCGAAGCGTTTCCGGATATTATTCCATAGGAAACTTTTTTCTTATTTTTGGGTCCTGAACTCAAATTTTTAATTTGACCATATAATCCTGAAACACCCTGTATATGCAAAACTAAAATTTAAAGCAATAAATAAAGTATAGTTATGAAAGATCCGTTAATATGAAACATAAATTGAATCAAAACAATGGTAAATGACAAATTATTCGTAATTCGTGAACTGGCTTTAATGATATTTAATTACACTATCCAGTTTCGATAGATATGTAATAATTAAAATATTAATTAGTATTACATGTTTATCACTATTTTGTATAATTAAATATATAGACATTACTTTAACAAGAACCTTTATAGATCAATTTATAATAGGTGCTCTGAATTCCAATTAGCTATCTCGAAACATCGTAACATATGTAAAACAAATTAAATTTACTTAAAGTTAAAAAGTTTGCTTCTTATGTGGCAGACGGAACGTAGGAAGGACGACAGAAAAACCGTTACTTGGTATCTTCCCTACTCTTAAGAACAAAATATGGCATTAAAGGACAAGTCATGGCCTGCTTATTATAAAATACATACAGTTACCTATTTATAAGCATATATACCTACTTATTCTTATATGGCATAGTTAGATCAGTCAGTTCAACGAATACAAAGTTTTTTTATTCTCAATATAGAAGGAACTATGTAAATCAGAATCTAAAAAGTGTACTTTTAAAATGTTCTTTTTGGAAATCTATTTACTTAAAAACTCTTCTTCTTATTTCTCTTAACCCAAGCCTGGTTGGGATTGGCGTTAGCCTTCTGTAACATTTGTTGCCACCTGCCTCTCTTCTATATTTTTGTCTGTCAGGTCCTCATTTATTTTATCCATCCATTTCAACTTCCTCTTCTCATCTTACCTCTAATCTCACATTAATCTACTGTTTTACTCACATAATTCTCATCCCTTCTCCCTACATGACCAAACAATTTCAAGCTATTTTCCAGGATTATTTTTCTCAGCTGTCCCACTTTCACTGTACCTTCTCATTTCTTACTCTACCTCTCCTCGTTAATCCACATATCAAACGCAACACTTTCTATCTTGATTTTCCGTTCTGGATGTGATCTGGAAAATTGGAGAGGGGCAAGCAATTGCTCTGCCGGCACTAAGGCCACATTTGAACCATTATACAGGGTGTTAGTGAATAAGTGCGACAAACTTCAGAGGGTGATTCTACATGAAAAAATAATCATGGTTTGCTTTATAACTTTTGTCCGCAAATACTTCGTTTTCGAGATACAGGGTGTTAAAGTTTTTCTTTTGAAGGAAAAAATGGTACGACACTGAGATATTTCAAACTAAAAATAATTTTGGAAATCCTCGTTTAATTTATGCCAAAATATCCCTTTTATCTTTTTGTCGTATGGGGCGCCGTTTTTATGCAAAAAAATTCGAAAAGAGGTTGACCTTAAAGGCCATCCTTGCAACTTCCCGCTAGTTTTAACCGCAAAGCTATAGTAACGTGACGTATTTTGACGTTTTTGACTTTTTTTGAAATGTTTAAAAAGCCATAACTTTAACGCGCTATTCGATTTTGATGTTCAAGATGGCATTCGACGCAGTTTTTGAGACCTAAAAATGTTACCGGGAGTGCAAAATCGATTAGTCAAAAAATCTCTTAAATTATTGAAAAAAAAACACTTTTTTTGACATTTTTCGACAACGATATCTCACGAACGAATCAACCGATTTTAATTTTCAAAACGGCAATCGGCGTGGCTTTTTAAGCTTGAGAGCTGATTAGGTTATGAAATTAATCGATGCAATAGCCAAAAAGATATGCCCAAAAAACATCATTTTTACCAATTGTTTTTTTCGGTTATTTTAAAATTTCTCAAAATCTACCGGCTCGAATCGGTTCAAACTTACAGGGAATCTAAGTTAGATGGAACTCTTTAAAATGCTTCTTATTTTATTCCGATCGGTCAAGCCGTTCAAAAGTTATAAGAGGTTTACATACATCCACACACACACACACACACATCCACACGTACATACAGACATACAGACACCCTCGTAAAAATAGTCAGGGGAGGTTCCTAAGACCTCAAAACGTTGAGATCCGATGAAAACTCGATTTTCGAAAAACGGGGTGAAACCAATAACTTCCCGATTTAAAAAAAAATTAATTTTTTTTTGCGGGAAGTTAAAAATAAAACATCCTAACGCGCATTTTTCATTACAAAGTATGCGCGCCAATGATGAACATAAAATTTTTAATTGCATGTCAACCAGTTCGCAATAACTACCTTTTAACAACCACCAAATTTCATTTGAATATCTTTACTGGTTTCAGAGCAATACATAAATAGTTAGTTTTTAAGAAAAACTTTAACACCCTATATCTCGGAAACGAAGAATTTGCGGACTAATGTTATACAGCAAACTGTCATTATTTTTTCATGCAGAATCACTTCCTGAAGTTTTTCGCACTTATTAACTAACACCCTCTATATCCTCCCGTGTGTAGGGATATCCACACCTCAGGCTGTCATCTGGTCTAAAGATTTAAAAATGGTGATAAAATTCCCGAGGGGCATCTTTTTGATATCGGCTAGTGTAAGCCAGTACTCGCCTTAGACGGATCTATCAATTTCAAAAAATGCTCTACTGTTTCGTCTTCTGGTTTTCAACCTCTGCATAGGGGCGATTCTGCTTATTTCACCCTAAAGAGATGTTGTCGCAAGTGGCAGTGACCTGTTAAGATTCCCACCGTTGATCGAAGATTTTGTCTTTACCTGGATTTGCAGTCCGTTGGCATTGACGTCATTTGACATATATGCAAGTAGACCAATACGCGGTAAGTCTTTCTTATTTAAACCTGGCAAATGACGTCAATGCCAACGGACTGCAAATTCAGGTATAGTCAATTCCTTAAATTTTTTTGCTATTTCATCGCCAGGATAAAGTAATTACTCTCTAGACAGTCTATAATTCGTTGTTTCATTCCAGTACTATATAAAGTTTTGGTGAGAATGCTGTTTGATCCACGACAGCTGATATTTTTAGCCTAGTAGATTGGCGAGGGCTAACATATTTGTAGCCCGCAGCCCTCCTTGCTAAATTTCCGCAATATGGTTGCCTTTAGAGTTCCCATTTCCTTGGATCCACCTTAGAGTAACCACGTTATTCTGGCTCGCTTTAGTTAGAGTGTGGTGAGATTCTAGTACTAAACTTGAAGTAATACACGTGGTCTATTCAAGGTTACTAGTGCTTGTCGGCATTGCTTTATCGTTTTTGGCCGAGTTATACATCAATGGTGGTCTTGCAACTCTCTTGTACAGTCTACCTTTAATTTTGGCACTCACATTTCTGGCACACAAAACTCCACTTATTCTTCTCTTGTTCATCCATCCACATTTTATTCTATAATTTATTTAATCTTTAACCCTTCATTTCTTTCTAGCACAGGACTGAAATATTTAAAGTTTTGGACAGTTGGCAGTACTTGGTCCAGCAGATTGATATTCTTAGTCTTCGTCCCATTCACTCTCAACCCTCTACTCTCAAGCATTTTTCTCCATTTCTCAAGTTTTCCTTTCAGTCTTTCTTTCACAACATCGTAACAATATTATCCGTGTTCATTATATATGGGGCTTCACCTCTTATCCCTTCAGTCATAACACTTATCACAATACTAAACATATAGAGACTCAGCTCCGTTCCCAGGTGGAGCCTCACATGCAGTATGAAGAAAAAATAAAACACAAATTCATATTGTATAATTTAAGCAGCTCTTAAACAGATTCGAAACTATAGAACAGTATTATTAAATGTACTTATTTTACATCTAATGAAGATATTGTATATCGAAACATGTTATGTAAGTTGTGAAATAAAAGTGAATATCAAAAAGTATTCGGGTGATTTAATCGTTAACATGGATAGTCATCAAGTAAAAGCCACCTCCATTCAATTATGTATTATTAAATGTTTGTCTTGATTTAGGATACATATAAATGCACTTAATGAAAGTATTTGATGTGTTCGTATTGTTATTGCCGATATTAGATATAAATAAATATTTAACATTGTAACTATCAGATTGTTCAAAGGGTTCATTTACACCGACATGATGGTTAAATTATTAAAAGTCTTTATTTAACCAAGTAATTCTCTCTACTCCATAGAGAATTGTCGTAGTTAAATTTGCATTTAAAACTACGACTAACTCTTTGCATAAACTACTCAAATCTGAATAATAAAATTATGTAGTTTTTAATGAATTTTAAACGATTGGTACTGTTTTTAGACTTAAAGAAGAAAATCAAATATTTAACATATATATGATAGCATGATTCTTTTAGGCATAATAAGATATTTAATATTATCTCTACTTACCAAAATTGAGTATGTAGTGTATCATCTGAAACAATAATAAAATGTTTAGAATATATACGATCCCATAAATATGTTTCAAAAATAATGAAACCAGATTTCTTTGAAGGAAAACAAAAAATTATATAAATTGTACTTAAAAAAGCCCATTCATTGAACAGTTAAACATGATTTAATGATCCATATTTCAATATAAACTTGGACTAAATCATTATATTATAAGAAATCAGTTAAAATATTAACTAAGCAATATATTAGTAATTTATTAATTTTTAGATAAAGGTAGAAATTTTTGTTTAAACGTGTATTTTAGATTATTAAAAAAAAATGTGTGTAACTTGTGGATTTCCGTTATAAACGAAACTTTCTATGCTTTAACAGACGAGTAAGCCGGAAAACTATATTTTTTTGATAAAAAAATTTATTAAAAACTAACAATAAAAATAAATTGTAATATTCAAAAATGCACGAAGTTTATTAAATTAATACAAACGATAAATGTTATCAAAGACACCCTCTGTCGCTATCCGCCCTTCAGTGCCTGCTATTCCGGTCCCGTCCCAATTATCGTCAGTCGGAATGATTTCACCCTCTTACTCCCGATTTTCCACAAATCAAATCTTAATAATACTATCATTAAACTTTATTTTATATAATATACAGGGTCATTCAAAATGAGCGGAACACTTGATTTTTGGCTTAACTATGAATTGTACAATAATTTGACTTGGATTAAAGTTTTTGTACATTTTATGTACTATTTATTGATCTTTTCAGATTTTCCGAAAAAAGTAATAGCTTTCAAGGTATGACGTCAAAGGACAATATTTTAAATGGATCACCCTGTATTTATATTTTTTTTCGAGTTGATATGACCTGTCTGAATTCATCAATGGTACATTAAGGGCACGACCAAATCAGCGACTTTGTCGCCGCCACACAAACGCCGCAGCAAAAACGCCGAGTCGAAATTTTTAAGAGCCTGGCCAAACCAAACGACGCGACTTATTATATTATTCACACAACACTCTTTAATTTTAATAATTCAGTTTAACAATGGACCTAAACAAAGACGAAGACGTACCTACTGTTGGGAATACCAGTTTATAAATAGCGCAGGCGAAATAATTTGAAGAAAAGATTCGCGGTTCATCCTATTAATGTGAACAGAAAGAAACATGGCCAGTTTCATACTTTATACAATTTGTTACTAAAGGATGACGTAAAATTTTTTGCTTATTTTCTGATGTTTCCCAAAAAATTCCAGGAATTATGTGAATATCTAAAACATACGATAACAATCGATTTCAGTGAAGGAAAGAGTTGCTGTAAGAATTAGGTAAATCATACAATGCAGGACGTAATTCTATTTCAGAAATAAATAGTTGTGTCAAACATCTTTACTTCTTGTCACAGTCACAGTCTGCTCCAGGTGGAATAAAATAGCAGTGACAATTAGTCACGTTTTGCTGTTTTGATTTTGTAGATTTTGTACCACATCGGTTATCGGTTCCATTCATTGTCAGGGACGCTATCGTGTTCGCTACAGTAACATCTAACATCCTTTGAGACGAAGCAGTGATAATGGTGGTGTAGTGTTATTTTTAATATGCAATGGATGTCGCTGCTTAGTAGTAATAATATAATTTCAAAAAATAATTATCAAGTTATTTTTTTGTCATATTAAATTATCATAAGGCAAAAAAACACAATCATTAATTAAAATAAAATATATATTTCTTTAAGGTTGTAAAGGAAATTCATAGTAAACATTAACATATAAAAAGTCTTATTAAAATAATAAAAAGTAGTAACAAAAATTAACTTTTAATTATAATAAAGTATATTTGTTCTAACAAAAAACAACAACGAACACAAATCTTTAACGTAATGATTTGGAAAGTATATCTAATTAATTAAACTGTAGCACTAGTAACAAAAAATAAACAAAAAAATAACCAGCCTATTTTTGGCTCAAAAACAAAATATTGTTATTATAAAACGCCGGACTTAATTTGTTGAAAAAATGATCTACACAAATTTAAAGTTCGCTATTCACATTTAAAAACATTAATTTTTCTACTTTATTTACGCTAATGCGAGATCGTCTTTCTGATATTAATTGGCCCGATTTAGAGAAGATACGTTCACAAGGGACAGATGTTGCGACCGTACCAAATTTTTCTACCACAACTTTAGAAAGATGTGGGTAGTTATAAGCATGATCACGCCACCATTTTAATGGATCTTCATTTCTATCCAAGAGATCTTCCTCCAAGTATCGCTGGACCTCAATAATTGCTTTCGATGTGGAAGAAACTGTGGTCTTGGATGAAAAGGAAGCGGCTTTTTTTTCAAAATGACCCCATATAGAAGGATGAACTGCAGAACCCTCTTCGGTGTTATCTGTTGATGTGGAAGGAGATTGTTTGGCTTCTTTAGATTTTGGTATTGATTGGGCAATTTTTTGAGTTACCAATTTTATTATTAACTGTTTGGCTCGTTCAACAGCACGATCGCAAGAAAATCCAACATTTTTAAACCTAGGATCAAGAAAAGTAGATACTAGTAAAGTTTGCGAATTTTCTAAATCTCCCAGTCGATCCGAAATACTTTTTAAAAACTGTCCAACCATATTTTGAATTAAAGGCAAGATATCTTCATTTTTCATATCAAAATAAATGTTCTCAAGTCCTTTTGTCAAAATTATGACTGATGATAAAGTAACATATTTTTTGCCACTTATTATTTAAGTTACTTCCTCCATTGGTTTTAACTGTTGAAGCAGTTGCCATTCTTCAATTGATATAATGGGAAGATTGCTTACATTTAATAATGCCATAGTAGTACGAACTTCTTCCTTCAACTCCAAAATCCTATCGAGCATGTAAAAAGTGGAATTCCATCTTGTCACTACATCTTGAATAAGTTTTTTTGGATCCTTTCCTGCTTGTCTTTGTACCTCTATTAATTTATTATTCGCATTAGTACTTCTTTTAAAATGTGCCACTAACGTGCGTATTTTAGCGACAATTGGTGACACTACTTTTAACCCATCCTGTACAATTAAATTTATAGTATGAGCGTAACATCCAAAATGCTTCCATGATAGATCTGCTTTTATAGCTTTTGTTATATTTGCTGCGTTATCTGACACTGCTAGAAGAATCTTTGATTCCAGTCCCCACATAGTTATAACACGATTAAGATCAGATGCCAAATTTGTACTTGTATGTTCCACAGGAAAGGAGCAGCATTCTAGTAACACTGATTTCACCTGAAAATCTTCACTTATAAAATGGATAATTACTGCCATAAAACTTTGAGTGGTCCTTGAAGTCTAACAGTCGGTAGTTACAGTAACATTCTGCTGAATATCTTTTACTAAATTTTCAACCTCATTATATTTTTCCTCATATATTGCCGGTAACAAAGTATTTGCTATATATTTTCTACTCGGTAATTGATAAGCTGGGTTTAGCATTTGCACAACATTTTTAAATCCTCGATCTTCTACGACGGTAAAAGGTTGCATATTCTTTATAAATAGATCCATTAAACATTTATCTAATTTGGTTTTGGTATGGATAGCTACAGTTTTCGAGATAAATGGCAATTTTGCTTACGACGATTTTTTTTTAATAAGGCTTAATGGTATTGGATTATTGTTTTCCGGCTGTTGGTGTAATTGAAAGGTATGTGATGATGGAGATGTAGAAGTACTTGGACCTTCTGTTTGTATATTTTCTGCTGTTGAATCTTCAGACTTTAGTCTCACTAGTGGATGTTTGCGTTCTAAATGTTTTTTTAAGTTGTTGTTGAACTTTTAAAACTAACAATTTGCTTGCATAAATTACACTTTGCTACCGTATCATTTTCCCTTGAAAAAAATTCCACAGAAAAGAAGTCTTTTTTCTGTTCATTGCGTTTAAATTATTAGTAAATAAAAATGTATTAAAACCAAAGCTCTACTTAAGGGCGCGCTGTTTTTAATACTAAATACGCATTATTTTACCAACCACCGCGTTAGGTAAAAAAAATAAAAACGTAAAAGTGGGGTGCTTAGAACCTATATTCTCACAATTTGTTTAATCTGGGATCCACAATCTAAATAATAAATAAACCATAAATTTAAATTGACTAGTGCAGGTGCATATAGATAAAGACAGTATAGACACATTTTTTACTTATGTAAACAACCATAAATCTGATAGGACTGCGATGCAAAGAACAGCTTTCTCAGACTGTTCGGTCGCGATTACGCTTTATAATATTTGTAAATAGCAGCTTCATTTTTATGTGTAGCAATATGGCCAAGCTAAACTGCTCCAGAATATCACAGTTTTTTGTCACCGTGACAATACTGGAGCAGTAACGTCTTGTCACAGCTACACTAAAATAGCAGGTTGGCCCACCTCTATAATTGAATACTGTTGAAATTTATCCTGAATTTATGCAAGTCGCAGCAAGTCGCTGACGCTAATCTGGCCACTTGCATTAAAAACAAAGGGGAGCGTCTTTGTGGTTGCCGCAAAAAGTCCCTCTCTTTCGCGACACTGCTGCTGTCGTTGCGTTTGAAACGCTAGATATGGCCATGTCCGTTTAGTTATATGGGTTGCGTAGCTGCGACAAAAACGCCGAGTCGAAATTTTTAAGAGCCTGGCCAAACGACGCGATGTATTATATTATCCACACAACATCACAACACTCTTTAATTTTAATTATTCAGTTTGATAATGGACGTAAACTAAGACGTACTGTTGGGAATAGCAGATTGTTTTGAATAAACACGTACCTTCTTTATTTTTCATCTCATTCGTATTGTCATTAAAATCTGGAAGAACTTTATCGGCTACTTCTAACCATAACTTCATTTTTACATCCCTGTTTGAATAGTCACTAACTTGTAAATCATACAATGCAGGACGTAATTCTATTTCAGAAATAAATAGTTCTGTGTCAAACATCTTAACTTCTTGAAATATAATTGAATACTGTTGAAATTTAACCTGAATTTATGCAAGTCGCTGACGCTAATCTGGCCATTTGCATTAAAAACAAAGGGGAGCGTCTTTGTGGTTGCCGCAAAAAGTCGCTCTCTTTCGCGACACTGCTGCTGTGGGTGCGTTCGAAACGCTAGATGTGGCCATGTCCGTTTAGTTACATGGGTTGCGTAGCTGCGACGCGGCGTTTGTGTGGCGGCGACAAAGTCGCTGATTTGACCGTGCCCATAGTGGGTCTGAGACTTATGGTCTTATAAATATCAATTAATTAAAAAAATTATTTGACACAAAATGAACCATAATAATTTAAACTTAAATAAGACACATTTAATTAAAGTAGTTCTTGTTCAAATTATTATGGTTTATTTTGTATCAAATATATTTTTTAATTAATTGATATTTATAAGACCATAAGTCTCAGATCCACTAAATGTACCATTGATGAATTCAGACAGGTCATACCAACTCGAAAACAAACATAAATACAGGGTGATCCATTTAAAATATTGTCCTTTGACGTCATATCTTGAAAGCTATTACTTTTTTCGGAAAATCTGAAAAGATCAATAAATAGTACATAAAATGTACAAAAACTTTTATCCAAGTCAAATTATTGTACAATTCATAGTTAAGCCCATTTTGAATGACCCAGTATAATTTATTGCAAAATAGGTACAAAAATTAGTATAAAATATGAATGTACTGTATATTAACCATATTATACACAATCATCCTCATTGTCATATTCTATAAAGACTCTATAATTTTGTGATAAAAACTGATAAAAATATCTGTTATTCATATTTAAATAGAAACTTTCTGGAATACTTTAGTCTACCTAAATAAAAATATAGACATTTTAAAGTGAAACTTTTATTACATCGTTTTTTGGTCTGTGTTAGTGCATGTCGCATGTCGGTCGACTGCCGAGTAGGTATAAAGTATAAAGTAGGCGGTGCCTATAGTTTAATACAAAAATGTACGGGAGTAAGCAGATCTGCTAATGAAAACAATTCTACCTATTCGTATTAATACGAACTTCGACTGCGTAAGTATCTACGACATGTAACGTCGACCGTTATATTCTACCTATTCGTATTAATACGAACTTCGACTGCGTAAATATCTACGACATGTAACGTCGACGGTTATATTCTACCTATTCTTATCAAGACGAACTTCGACTGCGTAAGTATCTACGACATGTAACGTCGACTGCTATATTCTACCTATTCGTATTAATACGAACTTCGACTGCGTAAGTATCTACGACATGTAACGTCGACTGTTATATTCTACCTATTCGTATTAATACGAACTTCGACTGCGTAAGTATCTACGACATGTAACGTTTTAAAAATATTACAGTCGTAAATAATAATTTTTGAAACTGAAAATATGAAACTTGAGCAATAAAGTATGTAACATATATTAAATAAAATATCTTTTAAAATTAATCAAAACACTTTCATTTTTAAACAAATAAACTTTGTAATTATCCTACCCTTGTTATATATATTCATCTCATTCTTTTGTCGATTTACTGAAGTTTTCACTTCTATTGTGTGTGAATCGCACACACACCTTTTGATTTTGATTTCGATTTTGATTTCGATTTCGATTTCGATTTTGATTTCGATTTCGATTTCGATTTCGATTTCGATTTCGATTTCGATTTCGATTTTGATTTTGATTTTGATTTTGATTTTGATTTTGATTTTGATTTTGATTTTGATTTTGATTTTGATTTTAATTTTGATTTTGATTTTGATTTTGATTTTAATTTTGATTTTGATTTTGATTTTGATTTTGATTTTGATTTTGATTTCAATTTCGATTTCGATTTCGATTTCGATTTCGATTTTGATTTTGGTTTCGATTTTAACGCCTATAGTTTGCAGCCGCTGACAGTGTAGTGTGCTCCAAGCTATATTATTTGTGTTTAATTTTATTTATATTCGGTCCATTCCAATTTTCCAAGTATAAAATTAAGATTGATAAAGCGATTTTTATACCCTTAATGGAATATTATTCGAAAAATTTTTAGTTAAATGTATATAGTGTGAAAAAAAGTTTCACTTTTACCGTAGTTTCATAAAACCACACAATGCTTTTTTTTGTGAATAACAAAGTGTATGGTTAATAAAAAAAATGGTGTCGTTTTGTCATAATTTGCTAAAAATAAATCATGTTTGTTTAAATTAACTTTTATATAATTCAAATATTCCATAAGAGGTAGAAAACTAGGTATACAATATTATATTTATTTATACTATCTTTGTAAATAAACAAATACTTTATACAGTTCTTTGAATATGTGTGAAGGTAAACAATTTGAAGGCTAATTAACGATTGATATCACAAAGCAATAATCAATAATAACTTGAGATTTCCATTACTCGTATTAAACAATTCCATAGAAAATATAAAGATTTTATCTCCGATAAGTTTTCGTAGTAATGAATCCCTACCGCTATTAAAAATTATCAAATGTAGTTTATAATATTCGTTGCCTAAATTTCAACCATATATACTTATAGGAACTGTATATAGCATAAATATATCACATAAAAGTGTTATAAACAAAAAAACTTGTGCACTCGCAGAACATGCTATTAAATATAAACACGAATTTCATTTCAGACACACATGTAGGTATGGTATACTAGAGAGAGAGAAAAGCGAATATAAATAGTATATTACGCTACAAGGGACGAAAGTAGAATTTTTGGCCCTGCACGTCATGACGCGCAGGACCGAGATTTCAACTTTTGGCCCGTGTAGTGTATACTATTTTTCTTCATACCTCGGTCGAAAGTACTTGCGGAACGAGCGAAGCGAGTGCAGCTGGTCGTGGGATAGGCATACTTTAATATTCAGTTAACAGATGACAAATAAACAACATTGATGATTATTTTTAAGGTTATAGATAGAAATAGAAATGACACGAGAATAAACAGTCCCTAGTTACAAGTGTAACTACGCATGAGAAATTTTTCCTCCCGCCGGCGCCGTAAACAGGGAGTAAATGTTAAGGACGACAAAACATCATGACGCGCAGGGCCGAAAATTCAACTTTCGTCCCGCCGTAAACAGGGAGTAAATGTTAAACTTTCTTCCCTGCAATTAGGGACGAAAGAACGTACTTTCGACCGAGTATGAAGAAAAGAATGTTTTTGAAAATGACCATTTTTTTTATCTTTCAAAGGCATTCGACTGTATAGACATATCTATCATTAAAAAAAATTATATGCGTTAAGCCGCGTCCAGACATGTGTAATGTATCGTGTAATGTAACGTGTAATGTAACGCGAATTCTCCGTTTGGACGGCACTGCGAGCATTACGTGTAACGCTCGCCGAATGGTTCGAGGGAATCCATCGGATGTCGGTTTTTTGCCCGAAAACAAAGGCGCTCGCGCTGAGCTCGCAGTCTACGTTTGCACGTTCCCGCAACTACTACCTCTCTCGACATGTTCGCGAATACTAAATGGATAGACAATTCGCGGTAAGTATTCTGGTTGCATTCGTAACGATTGTCGGTTCCTATTTTTCAGTTGTGTCTGGAAAAACCTCATGGATGACTTTCAGAGCCAGGTTAGGGCGCACCAGGTGTTCAGGGGGTCGTTTTTCACATGAAATTCGGATTCAGCGCACACAAAATGCCCCCATAATGAATTTCGGTTCGTTTTTGTCGCTATTTCCAAGAAAATTCTTGAAGATGACGTCCGCATCCAGGTTAGGGCGCACCATGTGTCCGTGGGGTGTTTGTTGGAGCCATATTTGAATTCAGCGACCCAAAAAACCCTGTGGTCTCGATTTTCTCTCCTTCCTCGCATGAAGTTCGGGATAGTTCCCCGGAGATGACGTTCGTCGACGTTCCTGAGCTCCAGGTGATCGGGGGGTCAATTTACACATCATAATCGTGATCAGCGACGTCAAAACCCCCTGGTTACCTAACTTGGGCCAATTCTGACTCTTATTGACAAAGTTATTAAATTTGCCAAAAAATCTCTCAAAAAATGCATTTTTGGCTGCAGCAATGCAACTTCCGGTCTGTACTAAGTAGAAAGTAGGTAGGAATGGTATAAATAATTTTTGAAAGCAAATGCAAAAAACCGCATTCCGATCCGTCCTATCCTAAAAGATTTCCTATATTTGACCTTTTTAGTGCTTCATTGCCTCGACTAATTGTTTTTTGAGTTGTTATTGATTAGATTGTCAAGAATTGTAATTTTAAAAAGTCATTAAAAAAAATGAAGTTGAGTAAATACATAGAATTTGATTAACTAAGTAAGAAACATTAAGATTTAAATTGAAATAAAAAAAATTAAAGAAAAAGATATAATAAAAAGAGTTTATAAATAAGTAAAAAAAAATATTGGGCGTGAACCAGAGAAGATAGCAGGTACAGAAAAGCAGAGAGGTTTGGGCTGGAAAGTGGTAGGAGGAGGTAAGAGGCAAGAAATTGAAAGTATAGCAGCAGAAAGAAGGAGCAAATAGAAAGAAACCAGAGCTTGGAAAGTATAGAAAAAGTGTTGAGCAACAGAAAAAGGAAGTGGAGTAGGAAGAAGAGGACAGAAGATCCACAACGGCTTCTCTCAATCAAGATTTGAGAATTGTTGACGAGTGGGGAAGAAAGAATCTTGTTAATTTTACCGCTTCCAAGACAAAGACATGTTGCCTATCCAACAAGAGGCAAACATAAGACTTATCTATCACAATGAATGATCAGACACTAGAGGCAAGCGACTCCATTACGCTGGTTGACATAACGATCTCCCAGGACTTACTATGGAACGAACATATTGCATCCATAGCAACTGCAGCAGGAAAGAAATTAGGCTTTCTGTTTAGAGCACGGAAGTATTTCTCTTCATCCAACTTAGCTAATCTTTACAAAGCCCAAATACGACCTAATCTTAAATACTGCCCGCATGTATGGGGTTCGGCAGCTCCGTCAAGGCTCAGAGTTCTTGATGCAATACAGAGAAGAGCAGTTCGACTAATAAAAAACACCAGTATCACCAAAAACCTAGCCCCATAGTCCCACCGAAGAGCAGTGTCTGATCTCTCGTTGTTTTACCGATACATAAACGGATTTTGTTCAGAAGAACTCCGCTCTATAGTGCCTACACTTAACAGACCAGCCAGAGCAACGCGACGTGCCGACTCCATGCACCCTTATACTGTTTAGTGCCAGACATTGAGAACGGGTCGATTTGATTGTTCCTTCATGCCCAGGGTCTCCAGATTGTGGAACTCCTTACCTTCCCACGTCTTCTCCACTCATCCTAACTTGCAGGCCTTTAAATCCCAAATTAATAAATTCTCTTCTGCCCCATAGTGATTGCAGTGATTTTAATCTTTAAAAAAAATCAGTCTCGGAACTTAATTGTCAGACCCCGTAAACTATTGACTTAGTGGGTTAGGTATAGTATATTCAATATGCATATTTCTGGTAAAAGTCAACAAAACGAATTACTCAACCCTTAGTACTAGAATAGGTACTACAGTGTTGTCAAACACAAAATAATTCTGTGCTAAACAAATAATAAGCAAATTTAAGATTTCGTTTTGGATAACTGGGTTAACATTATTTGTTATTAATAGTTTCTCTGTTAATAAAATAGTTCCATTAGGCGGAACACGGATTTTAACAAAATGAAATTTTTATCTTTAATTCTATCTATAGGTATTATATTTTCTTTTAATCTCATAGTAATTAATTTCATTGTTTCGGTAGTAGGTCGATTCTACGGTTAGTTTTGAAAATATCACTTAAATGTCGAAATTTTAATAATTGGTGGTCATTTTGAGTGTAAAACAACCAAACAACGTAAAACAAGCCCCTTTCTGTCGATTTAGAGCATTCTGAGTCGATTCTACGGTTAGTTTTGAAAATATCACTTAAATGTCGAAATTTTAAGTCGATTCTACGGTTAGTTTTGAATATATCACTTAAATGTTGTATTTTACCGTCAGAAGTAGACTCAGTGTGTTGAAACATGTCAAGTAAATATAACAAAACTTTGTCAAAAAATGTTTTAAATTTAAGTTTTTTGATTTATTTATAATGAATTTTTGTCTCGCTAATTAAACATTTGTTTAGATTACTTATTATCACTTTGACCACTTTAACGTCTTTGAGATGGCGTGATGTTTAAATTTAAATCTTGTTTGTAGCATTCTCACTTCGTAGAAAATTTGAATTTTTTCTTGCACATCATTTATTAAAAAATTAAATTTTAAACAGAAAATGACAAAGGATGGATTAGGAAAAAGGAATGAGTTTTATAACATTTTTATTTGTTGAATTTACAGTTCAGTTAAGTAAACAATTGTGTAATTGTTTTTCTAATTAACTAGTGTTTCCACTGGAAGCTTGGCCTTGTGGGAGCTAAAAAAGGTATAAAATAAATTTGCGTTTTTATTTTTTTAACACATCTATAACAAGGAAACAATGATAAAGGAAGATAATGATTTAGCTTAGCTACTCAATAACTGATTTGGTGTATTACCGAAAATGTTTCTTGATAAGTAAATATTTATGTACCCTTTTCTGTATTATAAACAGGCAGGTAAAGAACTAAATTAAAGCAAAATTAAGGTTATTTATAGATAACAATGTTGGAAATATATTTGTTTAGAGATTAATTAGAATTGTATTTGATGTACTTATCAACGAATCAAAGAGATCATTACTCAAAAATGAAAGATTGTAAATAAAGTAATAAATATTAAAACAAGAATTCATTACATATAAAAAATATTGCGAATTAGCCATAATCTAAGGAGACAGTCAATGTTATTTTTTCCTAAATACCAACAAAAAACAATAGAGAAATACATGAAAATAGACAGCATTAGATGACCTTAAATTACATGAAACATACATGACAGAAACAATTGAATACTCACCTTTGTGTACAATAGCTAAAAAAAATATTGACATTAATAAGTATATAAAAGTAAATTTACAATATTTTATCGCTAACTAATTTTTGAAATTTTATAAAGTTTCAAACAAGATCACACAACTTTTGTCTCTGCTGGATGCAAAATTTTTTCATTTTCTCCTTAATGTTTTTTAATATATTCTTGTTTGTATACTTTTTAAAATTTCAAAAATCCCATATAAGATAACTCTCAAATAGGTAATCGTTTACTAGAATACTTACTAGTTTTGCAACCAGCTGGGTCGCCATCACAAGTTTCTAGAGCTTGATCCCATACTTGCTGATTTGGACAGTCCATTGAATAAGGTATTCCATTAGAGCATTCGTAATACTTGTGACAATCATAAGGATCTGGAAAATATTGTCCTTCGTACGTGCAGTTTATATCTGGTCCAGGGGCTGCTGTTGTTGGTTCAGTTGGTGGTGGGGATGTTGTAGTTGTTGTAGTAGTTGCTAAAATAAATATATTGTATATTAAAATAACAAAAAAAGATAATGGAAGAAGAAGAATATAATGTTACATTGATCTGCAGCTTTATATTATTTTTTTTATATTTACCTGTCTCAAAAATATATTTTTGTAATATAAATAGATAGATATTCATTGGGTTGGCTGTTATTCTGTATCACTGCGACCTTTACAGATCTATTGTGAACACCCATCATCTCTAGAATAGGATTAGAGCACCTTGTCTGGCCATGTGTCCTCTTATTAATGAGACTTAATAGCCTTGACAATGACTTCTCCTCATAACTTGGAGCAGCTGGTTTTTTATCTCCCAACAGCAGATACCACGTCCTTGCAAGGCCTTAGCTTTGGCATTGGACATGAAATGGGGTTTCCTCCTCCTCTTGGCAGTATCGACAGATGTCTTTATCTGCTAAGTTTAGCTGACTCATGTGTTTTCTGAGCCGACAATGTCCTGTCAAGACACTAACAATCATTCTGACATTGTTTCGTCTTTGTGATAGCAGTAATTTTCGCAAGTATCATTTTATGAAGACTTTGGATTGTCGCTTGCCCAGTGATTTTTCCAACACTCCTATTTCTCTAGCCTTTCTGAAGGTGTCAGCACCTCTGCCGAATGGTTCCGAGCCAATCATTGGGATATTAGCTCCCGCGCGAGTCAATTCATCAGTCTTCTCATTGCCCCGAAACCTTGAGTGTCCTGGTATCCATGCCAGTGTCAGAGAATTCCGACTTGCGGCATATATCGCCTTTAGAGCTGCTTGGTGGTTTTATCCGTTATACCCTGACTTACGATCTCCGTTGCACCTAGACTTAGTTCGATTTTTATCCTGAGTCTTCTACTATATATACCCGACCCTGTGCCTTTCTCAGTCTTTGAGCCATCGGTATACCAGATTGACTCCCCTTGGATTGTAATATAAAGCTGCTGATTAATTTAAGAATTTATAACTAAATAGAAATGTCAGTGTACTTACTATATATATATATATATATTTTTTTTTTTAATATATTAATTTTTAAAATCGGTACTTACTTGATGGGTAAGGAATTTCCTCTGAAAACAAAACCGGTATCAGTTTTATAAATTATAAAATATTACATAAATAAAATATTAATTTAAAATTTAAATACTTATATGAACATTTTAAAATGATTTACCACAAGTAGCTCCTTCTCTGCATTTTTTAATAGAGTCATCCCATACGGAATTAGCTGGACAAGTCAGTTGATAAAGTTTGTAATTTAAGCATTCATAAAATTGCGTGCAGTCATATGGGTACCACCAATAAGTTTGTTCTCCACTGCTACAATCAGGTTCTAAAGCGAAATTAAAATTAGTTGCATTAAATAAAAATTCACTTTATATAATTTGACATTTTATATTTGTCATCTTACCTGGATAAGGTTGAATATTTGCTGAAATAAAAATAACAGTATTATTATACACCGTGTTAATAAAATTTCTCTACAAAAATAATTAAATTGCACTATTAACGCTATACGAAAATAAAATAATATAGGTAGTTGTTTGTTTTAAAAACTGCCTGTTTGTAGAGGAATTATTAGAAATATCTATATGCGCAACTTGCCACTTAAATTAAAAAAGGAATACGTACAACAGTCCACATTTGATAAAACATCACAGGCTTTAACGATATCGTTCCAATATAAATCAGTAGGGCATTGATATAATCTTCTATTACCCGCTTCACATCCGTAAAACTTTCGACAATCGTATGGGTAAGCATCGTAATTGGGTAAACCGTTAGTGCATTCTGGATCGACTGAAACACCACTCACGGGTGCCTTTGCGAAAGAAACAGCTATAATAAAATAAAATAAAAAATTTGGATTCATAGAACGTCGAAAAATCAAGAATTTCAGGTAGGCAAGTTTTTAGATATTATGCTATCTCTCTCACTCTCCCGGACGTCATACTAGCCACCTGGCTGGCGGCAGACGTTACGTTTATTAGCTCATATCGTACCTGTACAGGTAAAAAACCAATTTTTCAAATAATTTTAGAAACTTTTTTTTTTTAAATTAATTTTTAATATTTTTTTTACAACATGAATCTATTATTGCCAGAGATTTTTATTGTTGTTTATACGGTACCAAATGCGAATTTAAATTATTTTTTTTCAAATATTTTAGTATGGCTGAAATTTATATGTGACGTTATTTAAGTAAACAAGAATCCAAAATTAAGTTGCCAAGCAATAACTCCATTCTTAAACCTTCAACCAGACCGATCTAAAAATGAAAAGTGATTGGGAATAGTACATACAATCACGTGATATAGATCATTCCAAGTTTAAAAATATTAAAGTAGGTCTTAAGAACAAAATATGGCATTAAAGGACAAGTCATGGCCTGCTTATTATAAAATACATACAGTTACCTATTTATAAGCATATATACCTACTTATTCTTATATGGCATAGTTAGATCAGTCAGTTCAACGAATACAAAGTTTTTTTATTCTCAATATAGAAGGAACTATGTAAATCAGAATCTAAAAAGTGTACTTTTAAAATGTTCTTTTTGGAAATCTATTTACTTAAAAACTCTTCTTCTTATTTCTCTTAACCCAAGCCTGGTTGGGATTGGCGTTAGCCTTCTGTAACATTTGTTGCCACCTGCCTCTCTTCTATATTTTTGTCTGTCAGGTCCTCATTTATTTTATCCATCCATTTCAACTTCCTCTTCTCATCTTACCTCTAATCTCACATTAATCTACTGTTTTACTCACATAATTCTCATCCCTTCTCCCTACATGACCAAACAATTTCAAGCTATTTTCCAGGATTATTTTTCTCAGCTGTCCCACTTTCACTGTACCTTCTCATTTCTTACTCTACCTCTCCTCGTTAATCCACATATCAAACGCAACACTTTCTATCTTGATTTTCCGTTCTGGATGTGATCTGGAAAATTGGAGAGGGGCAAGCAATTGCTCTGCCGGCACTAAGGCCACATTTGAACCATTATACAGGGTGTTAGTGAATAAGTGCGACAAACTTCAGAGGGTGATTCTACATGAAAAAATAATCATGGTTTGCTTTATAACTTTTGTCCGCAAATACTTCGTTTTCGAGATACAGGGTGTTAAAGTTTTTCTTTTGAAGGAAAAAATGGTACGACACTGAGATATTTCAAACTAAAAATAATTTTGGAAATCCTCGTTTAATTTATGCCAAAATATCCCTTTTATCTTTTTGTCGTATGGGGCGCCGTTTTTATGCAAAAAAATTCGAAAAGAGGTTGACCTTAAAGGCCATCCTTGCAACTTCCCGCTAGTTTTAACCGCAAAGCTATAGTAACGTGACGTATTTTGACGTTTTTGACTTTTTTTGAAATGTTTAAAAAGCCATAACTTTAACGCGCTATTCGATTTTGATGTTCAAGATGGCATTCGACGCAGTTTTTGAGACCTAAAAATGTTACCGGGAGTGCAAAATCGATTAGTCAAAAAATCTCTTAAATTATTGAAAAAAAAACACTTTTTTTGACATTTTTCGACAACGATATCTCACGAACGAATCAACCGATTTTAATTTTCAAAACGGCAATCGGCGTGGCTTTTTAAGCTTGAGAGCTGATTAGGTTATGAAATTAATCGATGCAATAGCCAAAAAGATATGCCCAAAAAACATCATTTTTACCAATTGTTTTTTTCGGTTATTTTAAAATTTCTCAAAATCTACCGGCTCGAATCGGTTCAAACTTACAGGGAATCTAAGTTAGATGGAACTCTTTAAAATGCTTCTTATTTTATTCCGATCGGTCAAGCCGTTCAAAAGTTATAAGAGGTTTACATACATCCACACACACACACACACACATCCACACGTACATACAGACATACAGACACCCTCGTAAAAATAGTCAGGGGAGGTTCCTAAGACCTCAAAACGTTGAGATCCGATGAAAACTCGATTTTCGAAAAACGGGGTGAAACCAATAACTTCCCGATTTAAAAAAAAATTAATTTTTTTTTGCGGGAAGTTAAAAATAAAACATCCTAACGCGCATTTTTCATTACAAAGTATGCGCGCCAATGATGAACATAAAATTTTTAATTGCATGTCAACCAGTTCGCAATAACTACCTTTTAACAACCACCAAATTTCATTTGAATATCTTTACTGGTTTCAGAGCAATACATAAATAGTTAGTTTTTAAGAAAAACTTTAACACCCTATATCTCGGAAACGAAGAATTTGCGGACTAATGTTATACAGCAAACTGTCATTATTTTTTCATGCAGAATCACTTCCTGAAGTTTTTCGCACTTATTAACTAACACCCTCTATATCCTCCCGTGTGTAGGGATATCCACACCTCAGGCTGTCATCTGGTCTAAAGATTTAAAAATGGTGATAAAATTCCCGAGGGGCATCTTTTTGATATCGGCTAGTGTAAGCCAGTACTCGCCTTAGACGGATCTATCAATTTCAAAAAATGCTCTACTGTTTCGTCTTCTGGTTTTCAACCTCTGCATAGGGGCGATTCTGCTTATTTCACCCTAAAGAGATGTTGTCGCAAGTGGCAGTGACCTGTTAAGATTCCCACCGTTGATCGAAGATTTTGTCTTTACCTGGATTTGCAGTCCGTTGGCATTGACGTCATTTGACATATATGCAAGTAGACCAATACGCGGTAAGTCTTTCTTATTTAAACCTGGCAAATGACGTCAATGCCAACGGACTGCAAATTCAGGTATAGTCAATTCCTTAAATTTTTTTGCTATTTCATCGCCAGGATAAAGTAATTACTCTCTAGACAGTCTATAATTCGTTGTTTCATTCCAGTACTATATAAAGTTTTGGTGAGAATGCTGTTTGATCCACGACAGCTGATATTTTTAGCCTAGTAGATTGGCGAGGGCTAACATATTTGTAGCCCGCAGCCCTCCTTGCTAAATTTCCGCAATATGGTTGCCTTTAGAGTTCCCATTTCCTTGGATCCACCTTAGAGTAACCACGTTATTCTGGCTCGCTTTAGTTAGAGTGTGGTGAGATTCTAGTACTAAACTTGAAGTAATACACGTGGTCTATTCAAGGTTACTAGTGCTTGTCGGCATTGCTTTATCGTTTTTGGCCGAGTTATACATCAATGGTGGTCTTGCAACTCTCTTGTACAGTCTACCTTTAATTTTGGCACTCACATTTCTGGCACACAAAACTCCACTTATTCTTCTCTTGTTCATCCATCCACATTTTATTCTATAATTTATTTAATCTTTAACCCTTCATTTCTTTCTAGCACAGGACTGAAATATTTAAAGTTTTGGACAGTTGGCAGTACTTGGTCCAGCAGATTGATATTCTTAGTCTTCGTCCCATTCACTCTCAACCCTCTACTCTCAAGCATTTTTCTCCATTTCTCAAGTTTTCCTTTCAGTCTTTCTTTCACAACATCGTAACAATATTATCCGTGTTCATTATATATGGGGCTTCACCTCTTATCCCTTCAGTCATAACACTTATCACAATACTAAACATATAGAGACTCAGCTCCGTTCCCAGGTGGAGCCTCACATGCAGTATGAAGAAAAAATAAAACACAAATTCATATTGTATAATTTAAGCAGCTCTTAAACAGATTCGAAACTATAGAACAGTATTATTAAATGTACTTATTTTACATCTAATGAAGATATTGTATATCGAAACATGTTATGTAAGTTGTGAAATAAAAGTGAATATCAAAAAGTATTCGGGTGATTTAATCGTTAACATGGATAGTCATCAAGTAAAAGCCACCTCCATTCAATTATGTATTATTAAATGTTTGTCTTGATTTAGGATACATATAAATGCACTTAATGAAAGTATTTGATGTGTTCGTATTGTTATTGCCGATATTAGATATAAATAAATATTTAACATTGTAACTATCAGATTGTTCAAAGGGTTCATTTACACCGACATGATGGTTAAATTATTAAAAGTCTTTATTTAACCAAGTAATTCTCTCTACTCCATAGAGAATTGTCGTAGTTAAATTTGCATTTAAAACTACGACTAACTCTTTGCATAAACTACTCAAATCTGAATAATAAAATTATGTAGTTTTTAATGAATTTTAAACGATTGGTACTGTTTTTAGACTTAAAGAAGAAAATCAAATATTTAACATATATATGATAGCATGATTCTTTTAGGCATAATAAGATATTTAATATTATCTCTACTTACCAAAATTGAGTATGTAGTGTATCATCTGAAACAATAATAAAATGTTTAGAATATATACGATCCCATAAATATGTTTCAAAAATAATGAAACCAGATTTCTTTGAAGGAAAACAAAAAATTATATAAATTGTACTTAAAAAAGCCCATTCATTGAACAGTTAAACATGATTTAATGATCCATATTTCAATATAAACTTGGACTAAATCATTATATTATAAGAAATCAGTTAAAATATTAACTAAGCAATATATTAGTAATTTATTAATTTTTAGATAAAGGTAGAAATTTTTGTTTAAACGTGTATTTTAGATTATTAAAAAAAAATGTGTGTAACTTGTGGATTTCCGTTATAAACGAAACTTTCTATGCTTTAACAGACGAGTAAGCCGGAAAACTATATTTTTTTGATAAAAAAATTTATTAAAAACTAACAATAAAAATAAATTGTAATATTCAAAAATGCACGAAGTTTATTAAATTAATACAAACGATAAATGTTATCAAAGACACCCTCTGTCGCTATCCGCCCTTCAGTGCCTGCTATTCCGGTCCCGTCCCAATTATCGTCAGTCGGAATGATTTCACCCTCTTACTCCCGATTTTCCACAAATCAAATCTTAATAATACTATCATTAAACTTTATTTTATATAATATACAGGGTCATTCAAAATGAGCGGAACACTTGATTTTTGGCTTAACTATGAATTGTACAATAATTTGACTTGGATTAAAGTTTTTGTACATTTTATGTACTATTTATTGATCTTTTCAGATTTTCCGAAAAAAGTAATAGCTTTCAAGGTATGACGTCAAAGGACAATATTTTAAATGGATCACCCTGTATTTATATTTTTTTTCGAGTTGATATGACCTGTCTGAATTCATCAATGGTACATTAAGGGCACGACCAAATCAGCGACTTTGTCGCCGCCACACAAACGCCGCATCAAAAACGCCGAGTCGAAATTTTTAAGAGCCTGGCCAAACCAAACGACGCGACTTATTATATTATTCACACAACACTCTTTAATTTTAATAATTCAGTTTAACAATGGACCTAAACAAAGACGAAGACGTACCTACTGTTGGGAATACCAGTTTATAAATAGCGCAGGCGAAATAATTTGAAGAAAAGATTCGCGGTTCATCCTATTAATGTGAACAGAAAGAAACATGGCCAGTTTCATACTTTATACAATTTGTTACTAAAGGATGACGTAAAATTTTTTGCTTATTTTCTGATGTTTCCCAAAAAATTCCAGGAATTATGTGAATATCTAAAACATACGATAACAATCGATTTCAGTGAAGGAAAGAGTTGCTGTAAGAATTAGGTAAATCATACAATGCAGGACGTAATTCTATTTCAGAAATAAATAGTTGTGTCAAACATCTTTACTTCTTGTCACAGTCACAGTCTGCTCCAGGTGGAATAAAATAGCAGTGACAATTAGTCACGTTTTGCTGTTTTGATTTTGTAGATTTTGTACCACATCGGTTATCGGTTCCATTCATTGTCAGGGACGCTATCGTGTTCGCTACAGTAACATCTAACATCCTTTGAGACGAAGCAGTGATAATGGTGGTGTAGTGTTATTTTTAATATGCAATGGATGTCGCTGCTTAGTAGTAATAATATAATTTCAAAAAATAATTATCAAGTTATTTTTTTGTCATATTAAATTATCATAAGGCAAAAAAACACAATCATTAATTAAAATAAAATATATATTTCTTTAAGGTTGTAAAGGAAATTCATAGTAAACATTAACATATAAAAAGTCTTATTAAAATAATAAAAAGTAGTAACAAAAATTAACTTTTAATTATAATAAAGTATATTTGTTCTAACAAAAAACAACAACGAACACAAATCTTTAACGTAATGATTTGGAAAGTATATCTAATTAATTAAACTGTAGCACTAGTAACAAAAAATAAACAAAAAAATAACCAGCCTATTTTTGGCTCAAAAACAAAATATTGTTATTATAAAACGCCGGACTTAATTTGTTGAAAAAATGATCTACACAAATTTAAAGTTCGCTATTCACATTTAAAAACATTAATTTTTCTACTTTATTTACGCTAATGCGAGATCGTCTTTCTGATATTAATTGGCCCGATTTAGAGAAGATACGTTCACAAGGGACAGATGTTGCGACCGTACCAAATTTTTCTACCACAACTTTAGAAAGATGTGGGTAGTTATAAGCATGATCACGCCACCATTTTAATGGATCTTCATTTCTATCCAAGAGATCTTCCTCCAAGTATCGCTGGACCTCAATAATTGCTTTCGATGTGGAAGAAACTGTGGTCTTGGATGAAAAGGAAGCGGCTTTTTTTTCAAAATGACCCCATATAGAAGGATGAACTGCAGAACCCTCTTCGGTGTTATCTGTTGATGTGGAAGGAGATTGTTTGGCTTCTTTAGATTTTGGTATTGATTGGGCAATTTTTTGAGTTACCAATTTTATTATTAACTGTTTGGCTCGTTCAACAGCACGATCGCAAGAAAATCCAACATTTTTAAACCTAGGATCAAGAAAAGTAGATACTAGTAAAGTTTGCGAATTTTCTAAATCTCCCAGTCGATCCGAAATACTTTTTAAAAACTGTCCAACCATATTTTGAATTAAAGGCAAGATATCTTCATTTTTCATATCAAAATAAATGTTCTCAAGTCCTTTTGTCAAAATTATGACTGATGATAAAGTAACATATTTTTTGCCACTTATTATTTAAGTTACTTCCTCCATTGGTTTTAACTGTTGAAGCAGTTGCCATTCTTCAATTGATATAATGGGAAGATTGCTTACATTTAATAATGCCATAGTAGTACGAACTTCTTCCTTCAACTCCAAAATCCTATCGAGCATGTAAAAAGTGGAATTCCATCTTGTCACTACATCTTGAATAAGTTTTTTTGGATCCTTTCCTGCTTGTCTTTGTACCTCTATTAATTTATTATTCGCATTAGTACTTCTTTTAAAATGTGCCACTAACGTGCGTATTTTAGCGACAATTGGTGACACTACTTTTAACCCATCCTGTACAATTAAATTTATAGTATGAGCGTAACATCCAAAATGCTTCCATGATAGATCTGCTTTTATAGCTTTTGTTATATTTGCTGCGTTATCTGACACTGCTAGAAGAATCTTTGATTCCAGTCCCCACATAGTTATAACACGATTAAGATCAGATGCCAAATTTGTACTTGTATGTTCCACAGGAAAGGAGCAGCATTCTAGTAACACTGATTTCACCTGAAAATCTTCACTTATAAAATGGATAATTACTGCCATAAAACTTTGAGTGGTCCTTGAAGTCTAACAGTCGGTAGTTACAGTAACATTCTGCTGAATATCTTTTACTAAATTTTCAACCTCATTATATTTTTCCTCATATATTGCCGGTAACAAAGTATTTGCTATATATTTTCTACTCGGTAATTGATAAGCTGGGTTTAGCATTTGCACAACATTTTTAAATCCTCGATCTTCTACGACGGTAAAAGGTTGCATATTCTTTATAAATAGATCCATTAAACATTTATCTAATTTGGTTTTGGTATGGATAGCTACAGTTTTCGAGATAAATGGCAATTTTGCTTACGACGATTTTTTTTTAATAAGGCTTAATGGTATTGTATTATTGTTTTCCGGCTGTTGGTGTAATTGAAAGGTATGTGATGATGGAGATGTAGAAGTACTTGGACCTTCTGTTTGTATATTTTCTGCTGTTGAATCTTCAGACTTTAGTCTCACTAGTGGATGTTTGCGTTCTAAATGTTTTTTTAAGTTGTTGTTGAACTTTTAAAACTAACAATTTGCTTGCATAAATTACACTTTGCTACCGTATCATTTTCCCTTGAAAAAAATTCCACAGAAAAGAAGTCTTTTTTCTGTTCATTGCGTTTAAATTATTAGTAAATAAAAATGTATTAAAACCAAAGCTCTACTTAAGGGCGCGCTGTTTTTAATACTAAATACGCATTATTTTACCAACCACCGCGTTAGGTAAAAAAAATAAAAACGTAAAAGTGGGGTGCTTAGAACCTATATTCTCACAATTTGTTTAATCTGGGATCCACAATCTAAATAATAAATAAACCATAAATTTAAATTGACTAGTGCAGGTGCATATAGATAAAGACAGTATAGACACATTTTTTACTTATGTAAACAACCATAAATCTGATAGGACTGCGATGCAAAGAACAGCTTTCTCAGACTGTTCGGTCGCGATTACGCTTTATAATATTTGTAAATAGCAGCTTCATTTTTATGTGTAGCAATATGGCCAAGCTAAACTGCTCCAGAATATCACAGTTTTTTGTCACCGTGACAATACTGGAGCAGTAACGTCTTGTCACAGCTACACTAAAATAGCAGGTTGGCCCACCTCTATAATTGAATACTGTTGAAATTTATCCTGAATTTATGCAAGTCGCAGCAAGTCGCTGACGCTAATCTGGCCACTTGCATTAAAAACAAAGGGGAGCGTCTTTGTGGTTGCCGCAAAAAGTCCCTCTCTTTCGCGACACTGCTGCTGTCGTTGCGTTTGAAACGCTAGATATGGCCATGTCCGTTTAGTTATATGGGTTGCGTAGCTGCGACAAAAACGCCGAGTCGAAATTTTTAAGAGCCTGGCCAAACGACGCGATGTATTATATTATCCACACAACATCACAACACTCTTTAATTTTAATTATTCAGTTTGATAATGGACGTAAACTAAGACGTACTGTTGGGAATAGCAGATTGTTTTGAATAAACACGTACCTTCTTTATTTTTCATCTCATTCGTATTGTCATTAAAATCTGGAAGAACTTTATCGGCTACTTCTAACCATAACTTCATTTTTACATCCCTGTTTGAATAGTCACTAACTTGTAAATCATACAATGCAGGACGTAATTCTATTTCAGAAATAAATAGTTCTGTGTCAAACATCTTAACTTCTTGAAATATAATTGAATACTGTTGAAATTTAACCTGAATTTATGCAAGTCGCTGACGCTAATCTGGCCATTTGCATTAAAAACAAAGGGGAGCGTCTTTGTGGTTGCCGCAAAAAGTCGCTCTCTTTCGCGACACTGCTGCTGTGGGTGCGTTCGAAACGCTAGATGTGGCCATGTCCGTTTAGTTACATGGGTTGCGTAGCTGCGACGCGGCGTTTGTGTGGCGGCGACAAAGTCGCTGATTTGACCGTGCCCATAGTGGGTCTGAGACTTATGGTCTTATAAATATCAATTAATTAAAAAAATTATTTGACACAAAATGAACCATAATAATTTAAACTTAAATAAGACACATTTAATTAAAGTAGTTCTTGTTCAAATTATTATGGTTTATTTTGTATCAAATATATTTTTTAATTAATTGATATTTATAAGACCATAAGTCTCAGATCCACTAAATGTACCATTGATGAATTCAGACAGGTCATACCAACTCGAAAACAAACATAAATACAGGGTGATCCATTTAAAATATTGTCCTTTGACGTCATATCTTGAAAGCTATTACTTTTTTCGGAAAATCTGAAAAGATCAATAAATAGTACATAAAATGTACAAAAACTTTTATCCAAGTCAAATTATTGTACAATTCATAGTTAAGCCCATTTTGAATGACCCAGTATAATTTATTGCAAAATAGGTACAAAAATTAGTATAAAATATGAATGTACTGTATATTAACCATATTATACACAATCATCCTCATTGTCATATTCTATAAAGACTCTATAATTTTGTGATAAAAACTGATAAAAATATCTGTTATTCATATTTAAATAGAAACTTTCTGGAATACTTTAGTCTACCTAAATAAAAATATAGACATTTTAAAGTGAAACTTTTATTACATCGTTTTTTGGTCTGTGTTAGTGCATGTCGCATGTCGGTCGACTGCCGAGTAGGTATAAAGTATAAAGTAGGCGGTGCCTATAGTTTAATACAAAAATGTACGGGAGTAAGCAGATCTGCTAATGAAAACAATTCTACCTATTCGTATTAATACGAACTTCGACTGCGTAAGTATCTACGACATGTAACGTCGACCGTTATATTCTACCTATTCGTATTAATACGAACTTCGACTGCGTAAATATCTACGACATGTAACGTCGACGGTTATATTCTACCTATTCTTATCAAGACGAACTTCGACTGCGTAAGTATCTACGACATGTAACGTCGACTGCTATATTCTACCTATTCGTATTAATACGAACTTCGACTGCGTAAGTATCTACGACATGTAACGTCGACTGTTATATTCTACCTATTCGTATTAATACGAACTTCGACTGCGTAAGTATCTACGACATGTAACGTTTTAAAAATATTACAGTCGTAAATAATAATTTTTGAAACTGAAAATATGAAACTTGAGCAATAAAGTATGTAACATATATTAAATAAAATATCTTTTAAAATTAATCAAAACACTTTCATTTTTAAACAAATAAACTTTGTAATTATCCTACCCTTGTTATATATATTCATCTCATTCTTTTGTCGATTTACTGAAGTTTTCACTTCTATTGTGTGTGAATCGCACACACACCTTTTGATTTTGATTTCGATTTTGATTTCGATTTCGATTTCGATTTTGATTTCGATTTCGATTTCGATTTCGATTTCGATTTCGATTTCGATTTTGATTTTGATTTTGATTTTGATTTTGATTTTGATTTTGATTTTGATTTTGATTTTGATTTTGATTTTAATTTTGATTTTGATTTTGATTTTGATTTTAATTTTGATTTTGATTTTGATTTTGATTTTGATTTTGATTTTGATTTCAATTTCGATTTCGATTTCGATTTCGATTTCGATTTTGATTTTGGTTTCGATTTTAACGCCTATAGTTTGCAGCCGCTGACAGTGTAGTGTGCTCCAAGCTATATTATTTGTGTTTAATTTTATTTATATTCGGTCCATTCCAATTTTCCAAGTATAAAATTAAGATTGATAAAGCGATTTTTATACCCTTAATGGAATATTATTCGAAAAATTTTTAGTTAAATGTATATAGTGTGAAAAAAAGTTTCACTTTTACCGTAGTTTCATAAAACCACACAATGCTTTTTTTTGTGAATAACAAAGTGTATGGTTAATAAAAAAAATGGTGTCGTTTTGTCATAATTTGCTAAAAATAAATCATGTTTGTTTAAATTAACTTTTATATAATTCAAATATTCCATAAGAGGTAGAAAACTAGGTATACAATATTATATTTATTTATACTATCTTTGTAAATAAACAAATACTTTATACAGTTCTTTGAATATGTGTGAAGGTAAACAATTTGAAGGCTAATTAACGATTGATATCACAAAGCAATAATCAATAATAACTTGAGATTTCCATTACTCGTATTAAACAATTCCATAGAAAATATAAAGATTTTATCTCCGATAAGTTTTCGTAGTAATGAATCCCTACCGCTATTAAAAATTATCAAATGTAGTTTATAATATTCGTTGCCTAAATTTCAACCATATATACTTATAGGAACTGTATATAGCATAAATATATCACATAAAAGTGTTATAAACAAAAAAACTTGTGCACTCGCAGAACATGCTATTAAATATAAACACGAATTTCATTTCAGACACACATGTAGGTATGGTATACTAGAGAGAGAGAAAAGCGAATATAAATAGTATATTACGCTACAAGGGACGAAAGTAGAATTTTTGGCCCTGCACGTCATGACGCGCAGGACCGAGATTTCAACTTTTGGCCCGTGTAGTGTATACTATTTTTCTTCATACCTCGGTCGAAAGTACTTGCGGAACGAGCGAAGCGAGTGCAGCTGGTCGTGGGATAGGCATACTTTAATATTCAGTTAACAGATGACAAATAAACAACATTGATGATTATTTTTAAGGTTATAGATAGAAATAGAAATGACACGAGAATAAACAGTCCCTAGTTACAAGTGTAACTACGCATGAGAAATTTTTCCTCCCGCCGGCGCCGTAAACAGGGAGTAAATGTTAAGGACGACAAAACATCATGACGCGCAGGGCCGAAAATTCAACTTTCGTCCCGCCGTAAACAGGGAGTAAATGTTAAACTTTCTTCCCTGCAATTAGGGACGAAAGAACGTACTTTCGACCGAGTATGAAGAAAAGAATGTTTTTGAAAATGACCATTTTTTTTATCTTTCAAAGGCATTCGACTGTATAGACATATCTATCATTAAAAAAAATTATATGCGTTAAGCCGCGTCCAGACATGTGTAATGTATCGTGTAATGTAACGTGTAATGTAACGCGAATTCTCCGTTTGGACGGCACTGCGAGCATTACGTGTAACGCTCGCCGAATGGTTCGAGGGAATCCATCGGATGTCGGTTTTTTGCCCGAAAACAAAGGCGCTCGCGCTGAGCTCGCAGTCTACGTTTGCACGTTCCCGCAACTACTACCTCTCTCGACATGTTCGCGAATACTAAATGGATAGACAATTCGCGGTAAGTATTCTGGTTGCATTCGTAACGATTGTCGGTTCCTATTTTTCAGTTGTGTCTGGAAAAACCTCATGGATGACTTTCAGAGCCAGGTTAGGGCGCACCAGGTGTTCAGGGGGTCGTTTTTCACATGAAATTCGGATTCAGCGCACACAAAATGCCCCCATAATGAATTTCGGTTCGTTTTTGTCGCTATTTCCAAGAAAATTCTTGAAGATGACGTCCGCATCCAGGTTAGGGCGCACCATGTGTCCGTGGGGTGTTTGTTGGAGCCATATTTGAATTCAGCGACCCAAAAAACCCTGTGGTCTCGATTTTCTCTCCTTCCTCGCATGAAGTTCGGGATAGTTCCCCGGAGATGACGTTCGTCGACGTTCCTGAGCTCCAGGTGATCGGGGGGTCAATTTACACATCATAATCGTGATCAGCGACGTCAAAACCCCCTGGTTACCTAACTTGGGCCAATTCTGACTCTTATTGACAAAGTTATTAAATTTGCCAAAAAATCTCTCAAAAAATGCATTTTTGGCTGCAGCAATGCAACTTCCGGTCTGTACTAAGTAGAAAGTAGGTAGGAATGGTATAAATAATTTTTGAAAGCAAATGCAAAAAACCGCATTCCGATCCGTCCTATCCTAAAAGATTTCCTATATTTGACCTTTTTAGTGCTTCATTGCCTCGACTAATTGTTTTTTGAGTTGTTATTGATTAGATTGTCAAGAATTGTAATTTTAAAAAGTCATTAAAAAAAATGAAGTTGAGTAAATACATAGAATTTGATTAACTAAGTAAGAAACATTAAGATTTAAATTGAAATAAAAAAAATTAAAGAAAAAGATATAATAAAAAGAGTTTATAAATAAGTAAAAAAAAATATTGGGCGTGAACCAGAGAAGATAGCAGGTACAGAAAAGCAGAGAGGTTTGGGCTGGAAAGTGGTAGGAGGAGGTAAGAGGCAAGAAATTGAAAGTATAGCAGCAGAAAGAAGGAGCAAATAGAAAGAAACCAGAGCTTGGAAAGTATAGAAAAAGTGTTGAGCAACAGAAAAAGGAAGTGGAGTAGGAAGAAGAGGACAGAAGATCCACAACGGCTTCTCTCAATCAAGATTTGAGAATTGTTGACGAGTGGGGAAGAAAGAATCTTGTTAATTTTACCGCTTCCAAGACAAAGACATGTTGCCTATCCAACAAGAGGCAAACATAAGACTTATCTATCACAATGAATGATCAGACACTAGAGGCAAGCGACTCCATTACGCTGGTTGACATAACGATCTCCCAGGACTTACTATGGAACGAACATATTGCATCCATAGCAACTGCAGCAGGAAAGAAATTAGGCTTTCTGTTTAGAGCACGGAAGTATTTCTCTTCATCCAACTTAGCTAATCTTTACAAAGCCCAAATACGACCTAATCTTAAATACTGCCCGCATGTATGGGGTTCGGCAGCTCCGTCAAGGCTCAGAGTTCTTGATGCAATACAGAGAAGAGCAGTTCGACTAATAAAAAACACCAGTATCACCAAAAACCTAGCCCCATAGTCCCACCGAAGAGCAGTGTCTGATCTCTCGTTGTTTTACCGATACATAAACGGATTTTGTTCAGAAGAACTCCGCTCTATAGTGCCTACACTTAACAGACCAGCCAGAGCAACGCGACGTGCCGACTCCATGCACCCTTATACTGTTTAGTGCCAGACATTGAGAACGGGTCGATTTGATTGTTCCTTCATGCCCAGGGTCTCCAGATTGTGGAACTCCTTACCTTCCCACGTCTTCTCCACTCATCCTAACTTGCAGGCCTTTAAATCCCAAATTAATAAATTCTCTTCTGCCCCATAGTGATTGCAGTGATTTTAATCTTTAAAAAAAATCAGTCTCGGAACTTAATTGTCAGACCCCGTAAACTATTGACTTAGTGGGTTAGGTATAGTATATTCAATATGCATATTTCTGGTAAAAGTCAACAAAACGAATTACTCAACCCTTAGTACTAGAATAGGTACTACAGTGTTGTCAAACACAAAATAATTCTGTGCTAAACAAATAATAAGCAAATTTAAGATTTCGTTTTGGATAACTGGGTTAACATTATTTGTTATTAATAGTTTCTCTGTTAATAAAATAGTTCCATTAGGCGGAACACGGATTTTAACAAAATGAAATTTTTATCTTTAATTCTATCTATAGGTATTATATTTTCTTTTAATCTCATAGTAATTAATTTCATTGTTTCGGTAGTAGGTCGATTCTACGGTTAGTTTTGAAAATATCACTTAAATGTCGAAATTTTAATAATTGGTGGTCATTTTGAGTGTAAAACAACCAAACAACGTAAAACAAGCCCCTTTCTGTCGATTTAGAGCATTCTGAGTCGATTCTACGGTTAGTTTTGAAAATATCACTTAAATGTCGAAATTTTAAGTCGATTCTACGGTTAGTTTTGAATATATCACTTAAATGTTGTATTTTACCGTCAGAAGTAGACTCAGTGTGTTGAAACATGTCAAGTAAATATAACAAAACTTTGTCAAAAAATGTTTTAAATTTAAGTTTTTTGATTTATTTATAATGAATTTTTGTCTCGCTAATTAAACATTTGTTTAGATTACTTATTATCACTTTGACCACTTTAACGTCTTTGAGATGGCGTGATGTTTAAATTTAAATCTTGTTTGTAGCATTCTCACTTCGTAGAAAATTTGAATTTTTTCTTGCACATCATTTATTAAAAAATTAAATTTTAAACAGAAAATGACAAAGGATGGATTAGGAAAAAGGAATGAGTTTTATAACATTTTTATTTGTTGAATTTACAGTTCAGTTAAGTAAACAATTGTGTAATTGTTTTTCTAATTAACTAGTGTTTCCACTGGAAGCTTGGCCTTGTGGGAGCTAAAAAAGGTATAAAATAAATTTGCGTTTTTATTTTTTTAACACATCTATAACAAGGAAACAATGATAAAGGAAGATAATGATTTAGCTTAGCTACTCAATAACTGATTTGGTGTATTACCGAAAATGTTTCTTGATAAGTAAATATTTATGTACCCTTTTCTGTATTATAAACAGGCAGGTAAAGAACTAAATTAAAGCAAAATTAAGGTTATTTATAGATAACAATGTTGGAAATATATTTGTTTAGAGATTAATTAGAATTGTATTTGATGTACTTATCAACGAATCAAAGAGATCATTACTCAAAAATGAAAGATTGTAAATAAAGTAATAAATATTAAAACAAGAATTCATTACATATAAAAAATATTGCGAATTAGCCATAATCTAAGGAGACAGTCAATGTTATTTTTTCCTAAATACCAACAAAAAACAATAGAGAAATACATGAAAATAGACAGCATTAGATGACCTTAAATTACATGAAACATACATGACAGAAACAATTGAATACTCACCTTTGTGTACAATAGCTAAAAAAAATATTGACATTAATAAGTATATAAAAGTAAATTTACAATATTTTATCGCTAACTAATTTTTGAAATTTTATAAAGTTTCAAACAAGATCACACAACTTTTGTCTCTGCTGGATGCAAAATTTTTTCATTTTCTCCTTAATGTTTTTTAATATATTCTTGTTTGTATACTTTTTAAAATTTCAAAAATCCCATATAAGATAACTCTCAAATAGGTAATCGTTTACTAGAATACTTACTAGTTTTGCAACCAGCTGGGTCGCCATCACAAGTTTCTAGAGCTTGATCCCATACTTGCTGATTTGGACAGTCCATTGAATAAGGTATTCCATTAGAGCATTCGTAATACTTGTGACAATCATAAGGATCTGGAAAATATTGTCCTTCGTACGTGCAGTTTATATCTGGTCCAGGGGCTGCTGTTGTTGGTTCAGTTGGTGGTGGGGATGTTGTAGTTGTTGTAGTAGTTGCTAAAATAAATATATTGTATATTAAAATAACAAAAAAAGATAATGGAAGAAGAAGAATATAATGTTACATTGATCTGCAGCTTTATATTATTTTTTTTATATTTACCTGTCTCAAAAATATATTTTTGTAATATAAATAGATAGATATTCATTGGGTTGGCTGTTATTCTGTATCACTGCGACCTTTACAGATCTATTGTGAACACCCATCATCTCTAGAATAGGATTAGAGCACCTTGTCTGGCCATGTGTCCTCTTATTAATGAGACTTAATAGCCTTGACAATGACTTCTCCTCATAACTTGGAGCAGCTGGTTTTTTATCTCCCAACAGCAGATACCACGTCCTTGCAAGGCCTTAGCTTTGGCATTGGACATGAAATGGGGTTTCCTCCTCCTCTTGGCAGTATCGACAGATGTCTTTATCTGCTAAGTTTAGCTGACTCATGTGTTTTCTGAGCCGACAATGTCCTGTCAAGACACTAACAATCATTCTGACATTGTTTCGTCTTTGTGATAGCAGTAATTTTCGCAAGTATCATTTTATGAAGACTTTGGATTGTCGCTTGCCCAGTGATTTTTCCAACACTCCTATTTCTCTAGCCTTTCTGAAGGTGTCAGCACCTCTGCCGAATGGTTCCGAGCCAATCATTGGGATATTAGCTCCCGCGCGAGTCAATTCATCAGTCTTCTCATTGCCCCGAAACCTTGAGTGTCCTGGTATCCATGCCAGTGTCAGAGAATTCCGACTTGCGGCATATATCGCCTTTAGAGCTGCTTGGTGGTTTTATCCGTTATACCCTGACTTACGATCTCCGTTGCACCTAGACTTAGTTCGATTTTTATCCTGAGTCTTCTACTATATATACCCGACCCTGTGCCTTTCTCAGTCTTTGAGCCATCGGTATACCAGATTGACTCCCCTTGGATTGTAATATAAAGCTGCTGATTAATTTAAGAATTTATAACTAAATAGAAATGTCAGTGTACTTACTATATATATATATATATATTTTTTTTTTTAATATATTAATTTTTAAAATCGGTACTTACTTGATGGGTAAGGAATTTCCTCTGAAAACAAAACCGGTATCAGTTTTATAAATTATAAAATATTACATAAATAAAATATTAATTTAAAATTTAAATACTTATATGAACATTTTAAAATGATTTACCACAAGTAGCTCCTTCTCTGCATTTTTTAATAGAGTCATCCCATACGGAATTAGCTGGACAAGTCAGTTGATAAAGTTTGTAATTTAAGCATTCATAAAATTGCGTGCAGTCATATGGGTACCACCAATAAGTTTGTTCTCCACTGCTACAATCAGGTTCTAAAGCGAAATTAAAATTAGTTGCATTAAATAAAAATTCACTTTATATAATTTGACATTTTATATTTGTCATCTTACCTGGATAAGGTTGAATATTTGCTGAAATAAAAATAACAGTATTATTATACACCGTGTTAATAAAATTTCTCTACAAAAATAATTAAATTGCACTATTAACGCTATACGAAAATAAAATAATATAGGTAGTTGTTTGTTTTAAAAACTGCCTGTTTGTAGAGGAATTATTAGAAATATCTATATGCGCAACTTGCCACTTAAATTAAAAAAGGAATACGTACAACAGTCCACATTTGATAAAACATCACAGGCTTTAACGATATCGTTCCAATATAAATCAGTAGGGCATTGATATAATCTTCTATTACCCGCTTCACATCCGTAAAACTTTCGACAATCGTATGGGTAAGCATCGTAATTGGGTAAACCGTTAGTGCATTCTGGATCGACTGAAACACCACTCACGGGTGCCTTTGCGAAAGAAACAGCTATAATAAAATAAAATAAAAAATTTGGATTCATAGAACGTCGAAAAATCAAGAATTTCAGGTAGGCAAGTTTTTAGATATTATGCTATCTCTCTCACTCTCCCGGACGTCATACTAGCCACCTGGCTGGCGGCAGACGTTACGTTTATTAGCTCATATCGTACCTGTACAGGTAAAAAACCAATTTTTCAAATAATTTTAGAAACTTTTTTTTTTTAAATTAATTTTTAATATTTTTTTTACAACATGAATCTATTATTGCCAGAGATTTTTATTGTTGTTTATACGGTACCAAATGCGAATTTAAATTATTTTTTTTCAAATATTTTAGTATGGCTGAAATTTATATGTGACGTTATTTAAGTAAACAAGAATCCAAAATTAAGTTGCCAAGCAATAACTCCATTCTTAAACCTTCAACCAGACCGATCTAAAAATGAAAAGTGATTGGGAATAGTACATACAATCACGTGATATAGATCATTCCAAGTTTAAAAATATTAAAGTAGGTCTTGTTAGGATGATGTACTTCGCCCTGTACATTTAATCTTTTAGATCGGTCTGGCTGAAGGTTTAACAATGGAATTATTGCTTGGAAAATTAATTTTGGGTTTTTAGATACTTAAATAACATTAATTTCAGCCATACCAAAATATTTGGAATTTTTTTTATTCAAAATTAGTGTTTGTTATGGTATACGTAACAAAACAAATGTCTGCCAATAATATATTTACGTTGTAAAACGGTTAATAAAAATAATAATAAAAAAAAACTGTTTAAAATTATTTGAAAAATATATTTTTTACCTGTACAGGTTCGATGGGCGCTAATGAACGCAAAGTCTGCCGCCAGCCAGGTGGCTAGTATGACGTCCGGGAGAGTGAGAGAGAAAGCATATCTAAAAACTGGCCTATCTGAAATTCTCTCACGAAAACGTTGCTAGCTCTTAGACTATTATAATTGAAATCTATATAGATGTAATTAGAAATACCAACTTACTTGCGGATAATGCCCATATTAGAGTGAAGAAAGCTATTTTTTGACCTAAAATAAATATAGATATTATTAAAAATAATATGACTATATTCATATTTACTTGTTGCTTCCATTGTATAACCTTAGTATATACTGTTAACGATATAAAATGAATTAAGGTAAAAAAGTTTTACCTGCACTCTTATATTATACTTTATCTTCCGTTATCAACAATATTAATAAAATATAATCTTAAGTTTCACTTCAATATGCGTTTAAAATCTCCTGTCAGTTCTCAGAAATTACAAAAGATTTGTTTAAAAATTTATTATATAATGTACCATTTTCTGTTTATACGAGGTCTGACAACTAAGTTTCGAAATTATTGCAATAAGATCTTTATTAAGCAATTTTTTACAATTTTAAATTTTTCTTTTTCAATATATATTATGCTCCATCCGCATGTTGCAGGTTATCTTCCGACAGGCTGTTGAGTAGCTGTCCCGATTTTGGTATTACGCCTTCTATAGACTCTTGGATAGTTCAAATCAAGCAAATTTTGAAGATGGCTTTTCAAATAATTTGTCAAAAATATTTTGAATTAAATTGTTTTGTTATACTGAATTTTTGTCAAATAAAAGCATTCACAATTCAATATTTGTTTAGATTACTTAACCCTTTGACCACTTTAACCTCGTTAAGATGGCGTGATGGTCCAATGTACATCTTGTTTGCAGTTTTCACACATTTCATTTAAAAAAATTGTTTTCTCGCACATCTAGATATTACTGGAAAAATTAAACTTTAAACAGTAAATCACTAGGGATGAATAAATGAAAATAATTAATTTAATAACATCTTTATTTGTTGCATTTAAAGTTTAGTTAACTGAACAATTGTGTAATGGTTTTTATTAGTAACTAGTGTTTCCACTGAAAGCTTGGCCTTGTGGGAGCGAATGCTGAAAAAGGTATAAAATAAAAATCCATTTTTATGTTTCAACACATCCTAGTTTTATAATAAGCAAAACATGAGAGAGAGATAATGATTTCTAAAAGTTAGCTACGGAATAACACATTTGATGCATTACCAAAAATGTTTCTTGATAAGAAAATATTAATGTATTTTTTTTTTGTACTATATACAATAGGTAGGTAAGGAATTTTGTTAATGCATAATTAAGGTTATTAATAGATAGAAGTATTATAGATATGTTTGTTTAGAGATTAATCAGAATTGTATATGATTTGCCTATCAAATATAATACCTAACGAATTAAAGAGATCATTACTTAAAAACGATAAAAGACAAAAAAGCAAAATACAGGCAGCAGAGATGAGATATCTTAGAAGAGTTCAAGGGATAACAAAGATGGATCGAATAAGAAACAACGTAATACGAGAAAAATTGAAAGTGGAATCTATGATGGACTATATTACAAAAAGACAACTGAGTTGGTGGGGACACTTGCACGGCTACAAGATGAAGTACCGGTGAAGAAAATAGGGCAAGCCAGAATACCAGGCAAGAGGAAGTGAGGAAGGCCTAGAGCAACATGGGATGGCGAGATAGTTAAAATACTGGAAAACAAAGAAACATCATGGAACGAAGGAAGGGTGATGGCAAGAGATCGAAAAAAATTAAAAAGATTTGTGCATGACTAAGTGCACAACTCATCCCTACACCCAATGGGTATAATGGGATTAAGATTATATATAATGTACTTAAAAACGAAAGCTTGTAAATAAAGTAACAAATATAAAAAAAAATTAAGAGTTCATTACAAATAAAAATATTGCGAATTAGCCATTATCTAAGTAGACAGACAACAAAGTCAACAAAGTATTGCTACCTTGACTTGCTTACACAAAAAAACAATACAGATAGACGTGTAAAAATAGACAGCACTAGATGACCCTAAATTGCATGGAACATATTATACATAACATACTTACGTGAATGTTTTATAGCTGAAAAAATAATTATATTAATAAGTATATAAAAAACTAAACTTACAATATTTTACCACTTTGTTAATTAGAATACTTACTAGTTTTGCAACCGGCTGGGTTGCCATCACAAGTTTCTAGAGTTTGATCCCATACTTGCTGATTTGGACAGTCCATCAAATATGGTATACCATTAGAGCATTCGTAATATTTATGACAATCATAAGGATATGGAAAATATTGTCCTTCGTACGTGCAGTTTATTTCTGGTGCCGGGGATTCTGTTGTCGTTGTCGTTGTCGTTGTCGTTGATGTAGTAGTTGGCCTTTCAGTAGTTGCTAAAAATAGAGTAGCAATAATAAATATTTTTTGATTAAATATTGTATATCAAGACAAAAAAATGAAAGAAAAGTAATAAAAATCACACGCTACCTGGCCTAAAAATATTTAAAAAACATTGATATATAAATCAGCAGATTAATGTAACAATTTATAACTAAATAGTAATGTTGGTGCACTTATTATATAATTATTTTTTTTATAAATATATTGTTCTTTAAAATTTATATATTTATATATAAAGACGAACTAATCGGTACTTACTTGATGGGTAAGGAATTTCATCTGAAAAAAAATCGGTATTAGTTTTAATAAACACAATATTTCTTTAAAATTTTTGTTTTTCTGTTTAAATATTTATATTATTAATTATTAAAAATTATTTACTGCAAACCGCTCCTTCTCTGCATTTTTAATTTAAAATTTAAATACTTATATGAACATTTTAAAATGATTTACCACAAGTAGCTCCTTCTCTGCATTTTTTAATAGAGTCATCCCATACGGAATTAGCTGGACAAGTCAGTTGATATAGTTTGTAATTTAAGCATTCATAAAATTGCGTGCAGTCATATGGGTACCACCAATAAGTTTGTTCTCCACTGCTACAATCAGGTTCTAAAGCGATATTAAAATTAGTTACATTAAAGAATATTTTACTTTATATAATTTCACATTTAATATGAATCATCTTACCTGGATAAGGTTGAATATTTGCTGAAACGAAAATAACAAAATTAGTATAGACCTAATAGGTCTATAACCGTGTTAATATAATTTCTATATAATTTCTGTCAAAGGACCCTGCACTAACTAAATGTATTTTGGGTCCCAGTCGAATTGGCTGAAAATTCAGTATGTTGAGTTCTCGACTTTCTGATCAAAAGTTATCATAATCCTATATAAATTTTCCAAGATATAGAAGGACGTAATATCTGATATTAGCTGTAGGCCTAAGTTATGCTCAGTAAGATTTTGGTTAATTGACTTAAAAATTTATGTCTTTATTAAAAATTATTGTTTTTTTTATGTCTAAATGCTTGATTTTTAAAATAGAAGGATAAAAAAGATTTGTAAATAGGATCATTTGTAAAATAAGAGTTGAAAAATTGTTGAATAGCAAGAGGACTCACGCTAAACAAGCACCCCAATGGGAACAAAAGTATATTACGTCCACGTCGTTGTTCGTGGGTTGTGCCAAAAGTAGACATTTAAGAAACTAACCCTTTAGTAATGTTCGGAAGCCTCTACACAATTATTTTATGTATTTTTCTCAGATCTGTACTTTCCACCCCCTTCCACCACACCTGATTTTTGCCCTTAAGAGAGGTTTGAAGGTGAAATGGATAATGAATTCGTGATCAGAGGTCTCTAAAACCCCTTAGTAAAGCTATTTGGTGTTTTTTTTTAATTTATACTTTTCAACCCCTCATATTGATTTTTGACATTTAAAGGGGCGAAGGGGGTTGTGGCTGAAGTGATTATTAGATTGACAATCAGTGACCCACCCCGACTAACCCATAAGCAGAGTTGTTTGGTCCATTTTGTCCTTTTGTTACATTATAGAACGTTTTTAATTATGACCTGCACCCCTACATTAGGAGTGAAATATCTCGAAAACTATGAACTTTTGAGCTTTGCGGCCATGACAATTTTTGTTTAACTCCACAACAACCAACATTTCCCAATGTTTCAAAAGATTCGACCGAGAGCCATTTTCCATATGTAGTTCAACGGGGTCCTTTGTCCTTTGTTCAATCTATCTGCTAGAAGTAGCGACGCCTTTTTGTCTAAACTTTCATAGATCCAAATTACATAATTAAAAAAAAAAATACGTACAACAGTCCACATGTGTTATAACATCACAGGCTTTAACGACATCGTTCCAATATAAATCCTTGGGGCATTGATATATTTTTCTAATACCCGCTTCACATCCGTAATACTTTCGGCAATCATATGGGAAAGCATCGTAATTGGGTAAACCGTTGGTACATTCTGGATCGGCTGAAACACCACTCACGGGTGCCTTTGCGAAAGAAACGGCTATAATAAAATAAAAATAAAATGCAGAATACATAGAACCTAATGTGTTCTAATATATTTAATATAAAACAGAAAAGTATTTTTAGGTAACGAGTTCACAAATTGTTCCTGACAAGAAACGAGAATAGTCAAATTTACACAGAGTAGATGTAAAATATGTACCTATAATATTAATTTACCCACGACTCATAAGTAAATTGCATATTTTTTAACCTATATCTCTGTCAGTAAGTGTCAAATTATTGAGAAGTTGTGTTATATTTTCATTTACTCCACTAGTAGAGTAAGTAAATAGAAACCTATATTATGCACTGAATTAACATTTGACATTGGTTACATAAATGAACCGGTAATGTTGGTTGCCTACAGTATACATTAAATTAAACTAACATTTGACATTTCTCAGACAGAACTTCCCTGTGAAATCGAATATTTTTGACAACTTATGTCAAAATTTAGATTTTAGGTTTGTTATTTTTAGTTTTATACAAAACCATTTGGTAAGTCGTGGGTAAAGCATAGTACTTCACTCGAGGAACAAATTGCATATTTAGCTCGTTTTTTTAGCCCATTCGCTCGTAAGGTCGCTCATGGGCCAAACACACTCGCTGTAATATGCAATTTACTCCACTCATAAAGTAATATACTATTTCATCACTCCGTGCGGAAAGCACTGCTTTCAACCATGCAAGACCGTGCGGAAAGCAATGCTTCCCTCAACGTTACGAAATATAAAACTTTTCATCACTCCGTGCGGAAAGCACTGCTTTCGACGCTGCGGAAAGCAATGAATGACCAAAACAGAGTTGATAAATGTTTCGCAATCAAAAATAAATGAGATAGAAAGTGAGTTAAGAGAAATTTAGGATGAATTTTCTAATAGTTTTGCATCTGATAACGCGGTAGTAGATGCACCACGAATGTTTCATTACTAAATAAAGATTTTGTTGATTCTCAATTATTATCTAATATACTTAAGTTGAATAAAAAAAATATGTCTATAGAATTAAGCAACTATTCAAATATTACACAATTCAACTATAAACAATTTTGTAATAAAAAAGTGTTTTTTTTTTTAAATAAAAATGTTATAATTTCTTAACTCCAAAAATTTTTGTTTTAATGGGGAGATTCGCCTCCCCAAACCCTCCTTCAGCGCATTCGCAGTGCAGGCGGATCAGACCTAATACTACTTTTATTATCTTCTTTCCTTTTATTTTAGACAAATACAAGAGCTTTCATCACGGAGTGATGAAAAATAGAATACGCAACTCGTGCGGTGCGCAGGTAATCCCATCACTCGTGCTTTTTATCACGTTCGCCTTCGGCCCACGCGACAAACGCACTCGTGATGGGATCACCTGCTTTTCGCACTCGTTACGTAATGTACTATTTTTCAGCTAATGGAGTATAAAAGAGCAGTTTTAAGTATCTTTTTATACAAAACCTCATCAACATGCTTGAAAATTGAATAAACAAAAAATTTTGCTCACAACTGGACTAAGAACAGAATGCATTTAAATTTTTCGAAATGCTTAAATACATCAAATTATTTAAATATTTTTATATTATTTTAGATAGTAACAAATATATAATTTTGAACAATAAAATATGGTTATAATTGGAATTGAATCCGATTTACAAAGGATAACGTATAAAATAAAGGAATTAAAATATTTTCTTGTTGAAGAAACAGAAAGCGGTGAATACGAAAAAGAGCAATAGGTCAAGAATATAACTCTAAAAACCAAGAGAGCTTAAAAGTACACCAAACAACTGCTTTAAAACCATCAATGAGGCTCTGTTGCATGATCAATAAATTGTCGCGGAAAAGTCCGACATGCGAAAAATATTTTGTGGTGTTTTTATTTAGAATAACTTTTCTGTTTTCTGAATGTTTAAATAAAATAAAATGACAAACACTATCTCACTATATAATTAAAAATTATATAAATATAAATAGATATACCAACTTACTTGCCGATAATGCCCATATTAGAGTAAAGAAAGTTATTTTTTGACCTTAAATAAATATAGATATTATTAAAAAATATATTACTTATATTTATACTTACTTGTTGCCGCCATTATATAATCTTACTATAGTGTTCACTATTAACTATATAAAATGAATTAGTTTGATTAAGTTTTACCTGCACTTTTATATTCAAGTTTATCTTCCGTTATCAACAATTTAAAAAAAAAATTATAATCCTAAGTTTTCACTTCATAAAGCATTTTAAGTATCATATTTCTGAGATTTTGCAATATGTTCGTTTAAAGAGTAAATAGTTATTTATTTATGATGTACCATTTTCTGTATGTAAGTGGCAATTAATAAAGCAACTCTCTTTTCAGAAAAATAATAATTTTTGTTTTTAAAATTAATTTGTGTAACAGGTTCCCAAAACAGCTGTACAATATTTCCCGAAAAAATCACATAAGATTAAGCGGCCCAGAATAACCCTTGTACGATAAATGACTGCTCGGCATCGGCAAGAGAGCAAAATAAAAGCTTTTGGATGCAAAACAACCACGAAAACATAAAAAAAAACATCCCACAACGACAGTAAAATCGAACGAATCGAATGTTTGCAGCAAAGATTTAACACCAGTTGTGTTCTGGTAGCAACATCTCGTTTTTATGAGGGCTATCTTTATCTGTAGCACACTTAGAAGTGAACCGAAAAAAGGGCCATTACCCTAACCGAAATGATATTGAATACTTTTACAATGTCTTCCAGCAAGACCCTATTATGGGTCAGAAGTGGGATAAATTAAGGGCGTGTAATAAGCTGGACGGGAAGAGTTTAAAAGAAAAATGAGGACAATTATTTTTCGGCTTTTTTTATGTAACTCGATTAATTTTAAGAGAAATAGTTTCTAATGGAGAGAAAAAAGTTGGTGCGGGTTAGAGCTCGATGATAAATTAATATAAATTAATAAAAACAAAGTTTAAAATAAATTAAGACGAATAAGTTTATAAGGAGACCGTTAACTAACATAAAAAATTCTAATTTTATCCTGTATATTTCAGAAATTCAGTAGTAATTCCGATTTAGATATCAGTAGACCAAAAGTTATAAAAATAGGGATCTGAAAGAGATAATTTCATCCTTGAAGTATTTTTGCGTAATTGCATTCTGTATATACTTAAAAATTAGCAACTTTAGAAAATTTAGAAAATATTAAAATTAAAGAGATTTGCAGAGATATATATAAATATATACAAATTATACTAAAACCCATTTTTATTATCCTGAACTCCTTACTATTCACATTTATGGCCTTTTACTGATGTATTTATTCAGCGGCGAGCATTATTGTCATAAAATGAATAGGCAAATAACAGTTATTATCAAGCAAGTCTTAAAATATAAATAACTAGCAGCCCGCCCCGGCTTTGCACGGGGATTAAAGAAAAATAACAAAAGCCATTAAATTTATTGGGTCAACGCTTCCCTGTAAACAATATTACATGTTGTTTTATTTTCTGACAGCAAAATAAATTGATTTTCAGGTGCTCCAACCCGCCTTAGGCGGTTGGCCATGAGGAAAACCGATCCCTACTATTTGGAAGGTTTGACCTTGAGACTTATTATTAGTAAAAGCGAAAGATGTTTTGATAGGAAATTGAAGCGGTTTAAATGGATTTGGTAGATCAGTTGGGATCATCGGTATCCTCAGTGTATGAGCTAGTTGACCAGCTGGTGGTTTAGTTATATTGGTTGCTACAACTTAATTGTCCTTTAATTCCTTTATAAGTAGCCCCGTCCCATTGCACATGCTAAATTTGTGATATCTGTCGTGATTATGAAATAAGTTATTTTGATAAGGATTAATACCAAAATAAAAACTTTTAAAAAATTAAAAATTAGTTATTGTGACGTAACTATAACAGTTAGACATATGCTGTCGCGGCATTTTTTGTAGATATTTATATATTCTTCAAAATCGTAGTACATTATTTTATTCTATAATCAATAGTATTCTCAGCGCACGCGATGTAAGGATTTTAAGGTCATTTTTGGTTACATTAATGGCATTTTAATAAGGATCCCTATTTTTTTTTAATGAAACATATAGCCTATGTCACTCGGGAATAGTGTAGCTTGCCAACGGTGAAAGAATTTTTGAAATCGGTCCAGTAGTTTCGGAGCCTATTCATTTCAAACAAACAAAAAATCAAACCTTTCCTCTTTATAATATTAGTATAGATAAACAAATGAGTAAAATTCATAAAACAAGTGGAAACCTTATTGAAAATTTCAGTATTACAAATGCAAAAAAAACAGTGTACACTCGGTTTTCCTGAAGGTGTGCGCGCATATCATAAAAATTTACTCTCAAAAATAGAAAAGTAATGAAAATTTTATAACCAACCTAATAAATTTTATTTGTACATTTATTCCCGCAAATAAGAATTTTACCCATATTCAATTATCAATTAGAGAGTCCCTGAGGGCAATATATTTATTTATGTAAATACCGGGCAACACCATAAGGACAAGGATTTTCTCTAAATAATTCATACCAAAACAGACCGTACTCCATTTTGCTTACATCAATATAAATATTTAATTTCTTGAAAGCTAAATACCATCCAAAATTCATCATCTGTGTCTTTCAGGCATTTTCTCACTTCTCTTTGGCGGGCAGAAATAAAGCGTTGTAAAATTTATTCGGAAATTATTTTATGCAAATTTTGTGCAAAGCGCACTTTTTTAGGAATTTTTAGTAGATATCTTTAAGACGTTTCATTATACGTCAAAGTAAGTCTTTTGTATTTAAATGAATTAAATGATTTTTTTCAATAAAGTCTAACCTTCAAAATTTATCTTTACTTTACAAAGAAAGATAAAACTCAAGTAGAGATAGAATTTTTTATTTTATATAAAACCGTACACATGGTATAAACTTTTAATTCTTAGTATAAAAACTATGCATTAATTTGATAAAAACTATGCATTAATATTTATATCTATTTATATCGCAGCTTCCTGATGTTTTTTAAAGTGTTAGAAATTCTAACCGACTCCATTCCAGTTCAAAACTGGAATTATTTTTGACAGTATGGAACTAGAAACGTTATGTATCATCTTTGACATTTTGTTATTTCAGACTGTCACAAAACGCACTGCTCGTTTTATCTTTTTACCTTGCCTAAGGTTATTGGCTATGCGCACGACACTAGAGGCTTCTTGCGGCCAAATCACAAAGCTCAACTGCAGGACCGCTAACGCAGGGTTTAAATAGAAAAAAAAAATGAAATACAATTTAATTCAATTTTTAAAATATTTCATAGTGTTTTTAAATATTTTTCTGACCATCTTCATATCTTATTTCATTACGGGGTAAAAAAGTAAGTATAATATACAATGTATTAAGATTAGTTTAATCCCTTAAAATTATTAGAATGTAGTAAGGTTATACACAGTATAATATATTAAGAAAAATCTTTTAAATTCTAAAAAGTGTAAATAAGTTACTGAAAATCAGTAACAAAGATTGCAATTTAACTAATAATTAATACAAATTAATAAATGTTTAAAAAATTTATATTTATGTAAATGCTTTTTATGTCTGTTCCAACAGATATATCTCTAAACGTTTTTTCAATTGTAACATACCTTTCATTTATAAACCTATTAAAAGTTTTTATAACACTTTTTATGGAACCACTATTTTAGTTCGGATCTGGAGATCACACTTTCCACTTTCAAGAGATTTATAAATACAGCAAAAAAAGATTCTCTAATAAACATCTGATTTTCGTTGTTTTCATAGATTATGTAAGCTTGAGAAGCTTTTTCTAAACAAGAACTTGCGCTTCTTTCATAATATTCTTCGTTGTCAATGAATTCATCGTTAGTTACTTCGCAATAAGGGTCCTCTTAGTATTAGTAGATTGTTCTGTAGAAGAAACCTAAGTACTTGTTGACTGGGATGAATCTATGCAACGCTTCAAATAACAATTATACCAGCAATAAAATATTTTTTATATTACTAATTTAATAATTGAAAGCATTACCATCAATATGTAGAAACTTTGTACCTGTTGAAAACTTGAATAGCATTTGCTGTGTGACACAATAACTGTTTTGAACAACTTGTTGGCACATAAGCTGGACTATTTGGTAAAACAGATTTTTTGTTTCCAATAAAATGATCGCTACAATTTATATAGCTGGGTGTTGGTGACCAAGAAAATTTCTCACCACTAAAAAGATATTTTAGCATTTATTTTAACTACATTTATCCACATGTTTGTTGTATAATTCATTCTGATATCACCTGTATAAAAATATACATATTTAGGTATATATAAAGGTTATACTTACTTTTGTATTTTTACTTCAGATATCTATTTTTGACGTTCTTCTGGTCCTTTTATTTTCGTAGTGAATGTAAAAAATGTGCTTTTAGTATTTTTACCGTTATTTGGGCAAAAAGGAATGCAACAAACACTATGACCCATATTTTTTAATGAAAACACATATGTAAATTGGTCCTGCAGTTGAACTTCGCGTTAGATCCGCCGCGAGCGCTAAGATCAGGCGACGTGGGTCACGTGGTTACGTGCACATAGCGAATATACAAGATGCAAAGTACCATTTTTGGAGTGAAGATGAAGCCACTTGCGACTGTTTTCAAGTTTCGTAAGTCCAAATCTATAGATATTATTCAGTTTATACCAGGGATGTTTCTTCATTAGTGACTGAAGATACATAACCTATACTACACTGATGAGCTTAAATGAGAGCGAAACACAAAGTCTGTAGTTTGGTTTTGCTATGATATGAGTTGATTAATATTTATATCTATTTATATCGCAGCATCCAGGTTTCTTTTAAAGTGTTGGAAATTCTAACCGACATCATTCCAGTTCAAAACTGGGATTATTTTTGACAGTATGGCACTAGATACGTTATATATCATCTTTGACATGTATATATTCAGTTCAAAACTGAAATTATTACTTTTGACAGTATGGCACTAGATGCGTTATGTATCATCTTTGGACATTTTAAGACTGTCACAAAACGCTCTGTTCGTTTTATCATTTTACCTTGCCTAAGGTTATATACAAGATGCAAAGCTACCACTGAAGTACCATTTTTGGAGTGAAGATGGAACCACTTGCGACTGTTTATCAGTTTCGCAATTGACATCTATAGATATCGTTCAATTTATAGCGGGGATGTCTCTTGATTAGTGACTTGAGAGACATAGCCTGTACTACACTGACGAGCTCAAAATAAGAGCGAAACACGTGTCTGTAATTTGGTTTTGCCCTGATATAGGTTGAATAATATTTATATCGCAGCATCCAAGGTGTCTTTTAAAGTGTTAGAAATTTCTAACCGACACCATTTCAGTTCAAAACTGAAAATATTACTTTTGACAGTATGGCACTAGATACGTTATGTATCATCTTTGGACATTTTAAGACTGTCACAAAACGCTCTGTTCGTTTATATATATATATATATATATATATATCCCAGATAACAATATAAACTTGTTTCAGACTTGCAATAAGTTTGATACATCAAAAAAGAAGGCTTGCTTCAAGTTTGCCGTGGCAACTTTGCAAACTTGCAGCAAGTTTAAATCAAACTTTCTAGTTTCAGTGTGACAAACTTGCATGCAAGATTGTTTTAAAAAGATTACAATAACTTTGTTATGGCAAACTTGTCCTAACCTTGTTACGGAAATATTATTTTTTATCCAGGCTGTTCGGTTCGAAACCACATCAGAATAAAACCAATTTATAAACATATAACTTATTTATTAATCACTTAAGTCATCAGTAATAAATCAAAACGTTAGTATCGAATTAAAATTATTGTCTAGAACTTTTCGTCGTTCGCATTAGCACCCAGATTATATTCGCTAGTTTCAGATTCCGATGCTTTTGTTTGTCTAACAACTCTGAAACAAACAAACAAATTGTTATAAACTCTTAAAACTAAAGGAGTTAATGTTCAAGTTATGGAGGGTCCCTCCATAGTTCAAGTAAATACCTATCTGTGCATCATCACTGTGACAAAAAAAATTTGAGGTTATACAACTTGAGACATTGTATTATCATGGTTTGGTGATGACTATATACCTACCTATTTCAATTAAAAGATTTTTCACGGATATACATCGCAATTTTTAATTATATTTGATCCTGACATTTCGGAGTCTTTGCAAAACCGCGATGTGTATCCGTGAAATATCTTCTAATTTAAACAAGATACATTAATTAAAATCCCATATGGCTGTGAATATCAATAACCAGGGACTTTTTATTTTTGATAGTGAATGTGTGAGCACAGCAAGAAACTACAAAAAATATATAATAAACTTACCTCAACTACTCGAAAGCAAAAAAGACGCTATCCACAAGCACAAACTAATCGGGTTTAAGCTGAACATTGTTAATTGTAGAAGTTTCAGCCTAGTAGGTAGTAATTAACACACCAACAAGACATCATAATCGTTACAATCTAAGTTAAAAAACTAGAAGTAAAAATATATTCTAACCGCGTCACGTTAGTCAACTCGGTAATGTTCAGTCAGCAGCATGTCAAGTTCAGTCAGCAGATGGCGCCCGCGTCACTTGCGCGCGTGGGTGCAGTGATAACGTTGCAGCAATTTTGCTACATACTTGACCTATTATCTTTGTCATAACAATATTCGAGCAATATTGTCGCAAACTTGAAAGTTCATATTTAACTTAACAATATTACAGAGATTTTGTCACAAACTTGTCTCGTCATATTTGACGCAGCAATTAGGAAGCAAAGAAAAATCAAACTTGCCCCAAGTTTGCATGCTATCTGGGATATATATATATAAAACGAACAGAGCGTTTTGTGACAGTAGAGACAGAGTAGGGTGACAGTAAAGTAGAGTATATATATATATATATATATATATATATATATATATATATATATATATATATATATATATATATATATATATATATATATTATAACATATACCTGATGTAAGAATAATAATACTTTCTTTTGATTATTTCAATTACTATGTTATAAAATATTCCTTACCATGAATTAATTTTGAAGTTAAATATAAATATTAAATAGGTAAGAATTAACTTAATTTAATTATTTTCCAATATTATTATTTAAATATGCTACCGGCTATTCTCTTATATCAAGGTCAGAGTTCCAAATATTCAACAAAATTAGATTCAAAATCAGTTAATATAAAAAATTTTCAATAAAATGACTGTAAAACCACACTATCCTAGACCAATGATGTTTTCTAGGCATGAATTGTATATAAATTTCTAACCTTACTAATTCAAAATGTGTCAAACTTCAAAGATACCGTTGATAAACCCAAATATGCATCAAATATATGAAATGAAGTATTCTGATTTGAGTTAATAAACAATTCAAATTAAACTTATCAAAAAGTGAATAATAATAATTTAGTTAAACATGTAAAACAGTGAAATAAAAATGTTCATTAAAATTACAAAAATCAAACACATAAAACTCTTTATTGTACCAAGTGAAAAGTGGTTACCATTTGGATGAAACTTCTCTCCTCTTCTGGAGAACCAGGATTCAGGATTCACTTCTCTGGACAATCTACTTTCTTCCCCGGAACAGCAAAGATTTCAGGACACTTTGTAGAGATCAAACAATCAATTCCCCTTCAAACCAAAAGATAAACTGCTGCTATTTCCTCTGGTAAGTGTAATTATGACTTTCTTTCTTGTTAAATATTAGTTTAATCTTCATTAACTTAATTAAAATGCAGTTATACCATATACTGCTCAACCCCCAATTGAAATATCTATTTCTTCATAAAATAATATAAGTTTCTCTTACCAATTGCTTTCTCTGGTTACCTTGTGATAATATTTATACTTTAAACTGATTTAATACTTTCTTTTATCAATATTTTCAAAAAAAACTCAAAATTTCTACGGAGCAATTTTTTAATACAACTTCCATTTCAAGAACCAGAAAACAAGAGAGATTCCATCAAATCAACAAAAAAACAACTGACAAATTCAACAAACTTAAATCTATACATCCTTAACACCTAATCGCCTACTAATTCCTTATTTAAATAAAATTACTAACAAAATCTAATTCTTGATTCAATATTACAATTTAAAACAATGATTATTCTTTTTATTCTTATAAAATTTACTAGCACTACAAACTAATAATTTTCTCTTTTTCAGAATATTTCATTTGGCATTTGAACTATTAATAAATTAGAATATGGTTGATAAATTTGTATATTTTAGAAGTGAGTAGAAGTTTTAATATTTATTTTAACTATTTGTGATATTTTTATAATTTAATTTTCTTATTTAATTATACCCTTAATTCATTTAAAAATTAATGTTTAATTACTAATGTATTGGCAATTTTTATAAGCTTTTAATTATTTACTTTTCCCATTTATCAATTTCATAATTATTGTAACTCTATATAATGTAGATTAAACCATTTTGAATCTTTAAACAAAAATCTTTGAAATGAATTTGTATTTTTTCTTTCTTATTCTCTTATTCTTATTTTCTTTTTCCTTTTTTAGGAATTATGAAGAAGATGATGATAATTGATCCTAATGTTACTGCATTTGTGCTCTGACCCGAAATAAGAAAATTTTCCTTTCTCTATTTTCCATAAGGTTTTCATTTTACATTCTTACTTAATATAGCATAGTAACTCATATCATCTCAATATATATATATATATATATATATATATATATATATATATATATATATATATATATACTCTACTTCATCATTAGATGAGATATGTTAATCACTTTTATATACCGGTGTTCGAAATAATTTAGTCAATTCCTACGGCAATATTGTGGCCTAAAATTTCAGTAGCTAGAGGCGTAGATGTTTAGATAGTTAAATTTCCTATATATTCGGAGGTTTCAGCCCCTATACGAACCACACGGCTTCAATGCTGTAAATTATTCGAGCACAAATTTTTATTGAATAGTTATATTACTGCTAAAACAAATGTAGTTACGTTTAATATATTAAGACTTAAAAATGTAATATAATTTAAAGTATAATTGAAGCTGCTAAACAGTAATAAATAAAATACTGATCAACTTAACAAAAAAAAAATACAATTTTCAACAAATTTTTTACACCGACATGATGTAACAAAGTTATCAAGACAGAAACCGATATCAAGTATTAGTAATCGAGTGCGACCATAACGTAAAAGAAACCAAACGGAAAATCAGGATATAATCTCCAAGGGGTCCAATAAAACAAAAAGAGACCGCTACAAGTTTTCCATCGCCATCCGTTTTCCCGTTTTTTTAGTGGACCGATGTCGCTCAGGGTAAATTCTCCCTGGAGATCGCCCAACAGGAATGGTTTACACATATACCGCAGAGTAGGGACTGATTTATGACGATTTATGAAGTCAGATTGTGTAGTTTTTTCCTTGGAATCGTAGGTATATAGATAGAACCAGGTTATATATTGTAAAAAAGAATATCACAAAAACCGGTATAACCAATATGAATAAACTAGACTTATACTCGACTGTTTTAAAACCAAAACTAATAGGTAATAAAAATTAAAAAATTGTATTTAAATCTATACATCTATATCTATACATATAATAAAACTGTAGAAATGTGCATGTTTGTGCGCGCATCACATGAAAACTACTGATCCTATTCGAATGCGGTTTTCAAAGACGTATTTGTTTTCTTTTAACTTAACATCTGGTGTATAAACTTTCTTCCCCCACCCCTTTAACGGGGTGAGGAAATAAATTTTTATACAAAAATCAACACGCCACGCGAACAACGTTGCGGGTGCATCGAAATAGAACCCAAAAATGTGGTTAGATTTTTTTGTCTGTCTGTCTGTATGTTTGTGCGCGCATCACATGGAAACTACTGATCCGATTCGAATCCGGTTTTTACAGATGTATTTGTCTTCTTTCAACTTAACATCTGGTATATAAAAATTTCTCTCGCATTCCTTAAATGGGGTGGGGTAAGAAATTCAATCACACGCCACGCGAACGACGTTGCGAGTACAACTAGTTAAAACATAATTTACATTGTTTTTTGACACGGAGGAAAATATACCTACAATGGAGAAAAATTGATTATTTAACCCTCTTTCAAGTAAATTTATGGAATAATATTTCAATTTCTTCTTAATGTTATTTTCTTGTTTGCATAGTTTCTAAATTTCAAAAATACGAACCCTTAGAGATTTAAAATTCTATTATCTTTTTAACGAATTGTTTTTTAATACTAAATTATAATATTGCAAGAAGATAATCGATCTGATGTACTTAATACTTATTTATAACAAACCTCTTAAGATAATTAGATAAGGATTATTTAATTCTAGGGATCATTAAAAATTTAAATTGATATTTATTATCTAACGGATATTGCCAATTAAAATTTAGTACAAAAAAACTTATCATATCCTTTTATCAGTTTATCATGATCGATTTCTTTACACATCCCTACAAAGAAAAAATAGTTATCAATTCATAGTACAAAAAACATAATGAAATAAATAATCTTTGTTTTTTTGTATTCAAGTTTCCAATAAATAAAATAATTTATCACAAATTTTAACAATTTCAAGTACAAAGTTTCTCGTCAAAGCTTTCTGAATAATGAATGATCTAAAAATAGCCCTGTTTGACTTCATTTAAAATTTTTATATACGTGATGATACAACTATAAACACATATTGTGACAAATACACCATTAAGCTTGAATATGAACCCAATTTAACAAATACACATTTGAAATCATTTACGCATTCATCTATAAATGCAAATGGTTCACATGTGGACAAATTTTATGTACTGGCAAAACCGACACAAAAATTATCCAGTCTAGTAATTCATACTCTGTATCTAATTCATTATAGTGACATCGATTGGCTGATGTAACTGGTTAAAACAGTTCATTTTTTATTTAAATGAACATTAAAATATGCAACAGGATGCCTAGATTCTCTGTGTTACACTAAAATAACATTCTGCATTTATTTTATACAAACAGTGTAATGGTTAATGGTATTTTAGATGTATCAAAAATAAATCTAAATTTTATGTTTCTAAATTTTACAGTGGAAAGTATGTTACTGGTAATCAGAATTTTATAGTATATTGGGTAATTCAACTGAAATATGTTTTTACAAAACCGTAACCAAATTTTATTTTAATTAACAATTATTTCTGATCGATTTTCTGTTGAATTGAAAACAGATCTGGGGGCACTGTAGCCTGTGGCTAGGATTAGAACGCTGAAATTCTCGACACAGAGTAAGCTATAATCACACACTAAAAATACAAAATTTCAAGTTGAAAACATTTCAAAATCCAAGTGGAGATGGGCCGGAGAACGAAGAAAAGTAGACAAAGCGAATGATACAATGGAGACCAAGAGAACATCAACGAGGTGCAGGAATACCACAAAAAAGATGGGCCAATGACATCAAGGAAAAAGAAGGTAGAAACTTGCACCAGTTAGCTCAAGACAAATGATGTTGGAAAAGACAAGGGGAGACCTATGTCCAGGAGTGGACCAGAAGGGGCTGCTAAAAAAGAAGAAGAAGACTTCTAAAAAGAAAAACTGTGTCTAATAAGAACATCTAGTAAATCAATCAGTCTACGTCACCTTTCTGGAAAAAGAAAAAGTCTCGATAGATCTACTTGTTTAACTCTAAAAAGTAATGGAATCTCTAGGCCAAGTTGAGCCAAGTCTAAGGTTTCTTACTTGGTATTTAATATTATTTATTATATTTAATGTAAAGTGACCTGGCCCTTAACTTGTACCCAATAACGTGTAAAAAATGTTCAACCACAAGTCATGTAAAATTAAATATTATAATATAAGAAATAGCATTTAGGAACCTTAGACTTGGTTTAACTTGGTAATTTGATTAATTTTTAGACATAAACAACAGCTCTATCGAGACTTGTCTATTTTTTTACAGACTGTTTCTGGTGGGATGGAGTTTAAACACTTTTTTAAGCTAAAGATCTTATACAAAATCACCAAATTATTATCAAAGGTTATACCACGAGTCCTTAAAATTTTATCGATAAATTTTTAGTTTCCACGAAAACTTTTTTATTTGGCAAAAATACGAAAACAAACTAAAATGTTTGAATAGTTTTGCCTAAAATAAAAAAGTTTGAGTCTGGAAAATAAAAATTTATCTAGTACAATATTACAGGACGAGTGGTATTTGAGAAGATTATTTTTTGAACCATTCTGTACAAAAACTACTTTATTTAAAAAACTTCCTAGAACAACTTATATTTCATAATTAAAACAAACGAAATGCCGTTACCCCACCTATTAACTTATCCTGTACACTAGATAGTATTGACAGTTGTCAGTTGTCGTGAGCGTCGTGAAAACAGGGTTATAATTTGAATAAATATTTATTTTTATACCTATTTATACAATTATATTATTAAACAGAAAATTACCAAAATAAAAATTATTAGGTATATCTATTTAAAGTTTACCTACAAGACCACATTTGCCTGTAGGCATATAAAAGTTTTAAATGCATGCAGAACCAGGAAGCAGGTTAGTTTTAAAGTACCTACATATTTGTTTTTTCATTATCGTTTAGATAAATTGAATTGTGATAATAATAATAACAAAATATATTTTAGAATATTTAGATAATATAAATGAATGTTGATTTATGGTAAGGTACTTATAAACAAGAAAATTGATTGTTCAATATTGTTATTGAATTTTTGACAGTTCTATAATTTTATCAACACTAGTTAAACCACTAGTGGTTTTATCAATATAAACCGGAATGATTGGCTAGATTTAGCATAAAACATTGAAGATTAAGCGTTTTCATTGGACGAAATCACAAAATTGTGATATTTTGACAGGTGAAAAAAATAATCACTAAACAATACTTTTGATTTTGATAAATTTTAGATATGCGCATCCCGAAGTTCTCTATCTCTACTGCTTGGATGAAAACAAGAAATATAAAAGAAAATAAGACAAAATTTAAAGAACCCAAAATTTGTGAACACAAAGTAAATTGGAGTCAATGAAGATTTTTTTTCGGAAAAATTAGTGGTAAATTAAACTTTTTAATATTACACTAAAAAATCTATCATAAATAAAGTCACAGTTCGTGCCACTTTTTAATTAAAAAAATTAGTTGCAAAATTATTTATTTTTGTAAAATCTAACAAAAATATGCGTTTAAGACAAAAACTAATTTAATCCTTTGAAATTTTAGGAAATTTTTCACAAAAAGAATACGTAAAAATTTTTCAGAAATTTGTGGAGCCAATTACGTCTATGTGAGAGCGTTCGACCGCGCGCGATGTGCACTTATTTGCTCTAACTTTTTAACAAATGGATTAAATTGAACTCAGCAAACTGCAAATAAAAAAAATGCAGCAGTCATAAAGACAGTCGATAGCGTTTACTTTAAAAATTGTTAAATTTATAATATTTAAATAAAAATTATCTTTGAATGTTCTTAGTGGATTTGAGGACAGGCAAAGGAATAATGAAAGCTTTTATTAAATTGCCAACGTTTCGACTTTTATTTTTGTCTTTTTCAAGGCTAAAATATGGTACATAGATGCTTATATATCAATAATAATAATAAAAAAAAAAAATTGTTTAAATAAATACATATCAAAAAAATTACATTATAAATTACATAATACCTTTTTAATTAGATATGCTTCTTGCCATTGATGTTAAAATATAAATATAAATAAATACGTGTATATAATAAATTTTTAATTAATTGTATTCAAATTGAATGATGTTAGGTATTTGAAATTTTTGATATTTGACATTTTATATTTGATAGTCCGGTTTATGGTTATAAATTATCTAGTACGGTTATAATTTTCACTGTATTTTTTTAAAATGTATGTATATATGTTACTTAAATTTTCAGTATCTGTTCTTAGATTTATTGTGTTATTTATATTAATATATATACAGTGAAAATTATAACCGTACTAGATAATTTATAACCATAAACCGGACTATCAAATATAAAATGTCAAATATCAAAAATTTCAAATACCTAACATCATTCAATTTGAATACAATTAATTAAAAATTTATTATATACACGTATTTATTTATATTTATATTTTAACATCAATGGCAAGAAGCATATCTAATTAAAAAGGTATTATGTAATTTATAATGTAATTTTTTTGATATGTATTTATTTAAACAATTTTTTTTTTTATTATTATTATTGATATATAAGCATCTATGTACCATATTTTAGCCTTGAAAAAGACAAAAATAAAAGTCGAAACGTTGGCAATTTAATAAAAGCTTTCATTATTCCTTTGCCTGTCCTCAAATCCACTAAGAACATTCAAAATTAATAAAATAAGGACACTAAACTTTTAACAATATAAAAATTATCAACATATATATATCAACTTTTCATATTTATAGACAATCGAAACAATAATTATATAGATTTTTATATTTTATTAATTAATATATTACGGGTTGTTCAAAATTATGACACAATATAAATACAATTTTATTCAAATACCAATTAATATATAATCATAAATTTAAATGTAATTTTAAAAATTATTTTTTGTACAACTGTCATTAAAAGTGTCACTTTTAATGATAGCAAACAATGTTAAAAACGATTGTTTACATAGCAGCGTGTTAAAAATACTTTTAACACGTTGCCATGTAAACAAGTTTACTTTTAACACGGTTTAGTTTACTTTTAACACGGTTTGGTTCATTGTCATTGAAAATTCGCTCGTTTCATTATCAAAATAGGGAAGTTGTACAAAAAAAATTGAATGGTATTTGTGTTAAAAGTGATTTTATTTTGTTCGTGAAATTGTTCAATTCGCTCCGCTCATTTCACAAACATTTTCACTCACAAAATAAAACCTCACTTTTAACACTCATATCATAAATAACTATTTATTGTTCCCAATATTGTCATCATAAATTTTATCAATACATTTATATTCAATCATTTAATTGTATTCTAATTCGCACGTGGGTGACGCAACTCGCCTGATTTCACCCAACTGCCATCGACTTTACGAAGACCATCCAGACCAACTAGACACTGAAACCAGTGAAGATGTCAACACCATACCACAACGTAACATCTTTAATTTCAGACTTATAACACAAGAAAATTACAAAAGAAATATTACTATTGTAAAATAATTTGTAATAATATTAACTTGATCATGTCTTTAAATAATAATCACGCTTTAATAGTATCGTAAAAATAAGTCTGTTCAGCAAATATAAAAATATTTTAAATACGTTTGAATTTAGATTTAGACTTAAGTTGTGGATTGTGACCTAGACGTAACAGAGAAACCAAAGGAAAAAAAGAAGGAACAAGAAAAAGCTAAATTGGTGGATGTTGAGAAAAAAATATGAGGAAAGAGTGTTTAGTATGAAAGATTATGTAGGAAAATGGTGGATTAGCAATAGCAATATTGTTAGGAAGATAGCAGAAGATTGTTGGGAAAATCTTAAGGCACAGACGCACAAGAAAATGAAGAGGGTTGGTGGTGAAATCAGGAAGTACAGAGAGTAGTAACCGCGAAAAAGGTGGCGAAGCAGAAACGGGATTCATCAGTGAGTGCAAGTGATAAGAAAGAATATGAGGAATAACGCAAAGAATGCCTAAAGAGCAGTGGCAAAGCGAAATCAGGGTCAATGGAATAGATCTTTGACAACTTTGAGAGTAATAAAGGAGAAAGAGAATTATCATTTGCTGCAGAAAAAGATAAAGCTTTAAAAGCGATAACTGCCAATTGACAAATGAAAAACAAAGAAGGTAGAGTTTTATACACGTATGAAACTATGAAAGACGCTGGGGGAGCAACTAGGCATCTGATTTCGATTTCCTTGAAGTCGGCTCCAATGGCAAATTACATTCTATTTTAATCTTAGCTATGAAATCCAGGTTTAAATGTTAGTAACTCAAATCTTTTGCAAAGATATAAACCATTGGAGCTGACTTCATAGAAATCGAAATCAGATGCCTAGTTAGTTCCAATTTTTTTAAGAAATAAAGTTTTTATTTCTGGCTTATTAGTGCATTTTTTTGAAGACGCTTCAATTTTATTAAAAAAGTTTTTATATTGTAACAGTTTTTTGTATAGCCTGAAAAACGTATGAAATGAAACATATTATCGAGATCAAATTATTGCCCCTGAAAACCAAAGTTAATAAAAATCGCTGGAGTCGTGTCCCAAATTTAGATTCAGAATTGCTGGTTTAAATATATTAGACATTTCTATCATTTATGTAACGCTGGTTTTATTATACATAAATAGTCTTTGTACAAGGTGGCATTTACGATCATTAAATAATTAATGTTTCCCAAACCTAATATGAAGCGCATTTTAAAGAGATGTCTAGAAAATTTTATGTAACCTGCCTCTCATAAAGTTCATACGATATATCCTATTAAATAATGGCAGGTAATCTTTCATACTATAATACCTACAGCATAGACCACACTTGAAATTTTGGACACGTTTTTCCATAGAGAGCTAACTTTCTGAATATAAAATACGATCTTAGCGAAAACACTTTTCGTCGTGATGATACATGGACACTTCATCCACATACTTTCTAGGCCTGAATATGTATTCAATATTTTTCGATAGGTACCCAGGGACGTAATCGAAAAATATAAAAATACAAAAAATATTGAATTGAATTCATTTCGTAAACAGTGATAGTATAAATCCTTGAAACATCAAAAACTAAGGACAGTTTATTTTTAAATACAATTTAAATTGTTACTAGGACAATCTAAATATTGTTGATAAAAACTACATACCGATGTTGACTTATGATAATTATCTATCTAATCTGTTAATAATGTTAAACTATTTTATTTGATAATGATCTACTGATAGCACATTGAAATTTTGGTTTCTATAGAATTTTCAGTTAATATGATAAAGGCCAGTGGGTATTATAAAATTAATTACAGGTTCAATAACAATATGTTCAATAAATTATTTTTTGAGTAAAAATTAACAATAATATTTCATTTAATAGTTGTTATCTATAGCACCATGAAAATTATAGATTTCACTGTCAATAAATTAAATTACGTAAATTACTGATTTTATCATATATAGGTACTTTTATGCGTTTTGTATTAAATTTTCACTAATTATCCTTTATGTTCTGCAATAATTCATTTTCTTATTATATAATTAGTCGTTTTATACATTGTAATCTATTATTTATTATGTACTGTTTTTTTTGCAATGAAAATTAATACTTAAGAGTTTCCAAAAATTTTCCTGTATCATTAAATGATACATATATACATTATAATTTTTTAAAGTGAAACTTTTATTACATCGTTTTTTGCTCTGTGTTAGTGCATGTCGCATGTCGGTCGACATGCATGTCGGTCGACCGCCGAGTAGGTATAAAGTATAAAGTAGGCGGTTGTCAGTGTTTAATTGTTAGAACTTTTTGCTGGTGCATGTTGTTGTTTATGGATTTATTTCAATTTTGAGTACTTGAATTTATTATTTAACTTATTTTGTATGAATATTAAATTAATTATTTTTAACTTCCCGCTAAAAAAATTAAAAATTCTTTAAAATCGGGAAGTTATTGGTTTTACCCCGTTTTTCGAAAATCGAGTTTTCATCGGATCTCAACGTTTTGAGGTCTTTGGATTTCGATTTCAAATTCGATTTCAAATTCGATTTCAAATTCGATTTCAAATTCGATTTCTATTTTGATTTTGATTTTGATTTCGATTTCGACGCCTACAGTTTGCAGCAGCTGACAGTGTAGTGTGCTCCACGCTATATTATTTGTGTTTAATTTTATTTATATTCGGTCCATTCCAATTTTCCAAGTATAAAATTAAGATTGATAAAGCGATTTTTATACCCTTAATGGAATATTATTCGAAAAATTTTTAGTTAAATGTCTATAGTGTGAAAAAAAGTTTCACTTTTACCGTGGTTTCATAAAACCACACAATGCTTTTTTGTTATTCGTTTTTTATACTATTATTTATTTTTATATCCTTTTGTTATTAATTGATTCTTTGATAGTTAACTGTAATATTTATTTTATAAAGATGACGTATTTTTAACCGACTTCAAAAAAGAAGGAGTTTCTCAATTCGACCGTATTTTTTAGGTATTGCACAAACAGTAGGTAGAGTGTCTGTGTGGTCCCATAGAAAAGCACCTCAAAAATCAAAGGAATAAAATCAGATGCCTAGTTGCTTTCAATTTTTAAAGTGAAACTTTTATTAGATCGTTTTAAGTGCATGTCGCATGTCGGTCGAACGCCGAGTAGGTATAAAGTATAAAGTAGGCGGCGCCTATACTTTAATACAAAAATGTACGGGAGTGAGCACATTTGCTAATGAAAACAATCCTACTATTCGTATTAATACGAACTTCGACTAAGTAAGTATCTACGACATGTAACGTCGACGGTTATATTGTACCTATTCGTATTAATACGAACTTCGAATGCGTAAGTATCTACGACGTGTAACGTTTTAAAAATATTACAGTCGTAAATAATAATTTTTGAAACTGAAAATATGGAACTTGAGCAATAAATTATATTATATTAAATAAAATCTTATAAAATTAATCAAATACTTTCATTTTTAAACAAATAAACTTTGGAATTATCCTACCCTTGTTAAATATATTCATTTTATTCTTTTGTCGATTTACTGAAGTTTTCACTTCTATCGTGTGTGAATCGCACACAAACCTTTTAATTTTGATTTCGATTTCAATTTCAATTTAAATTTCAATTTCGATTTCGATTTCGATTTCGATTTCGATTTCGATTTCGATTTCGATTTCGATTTCAATTTCGATTTTGATTTCAATTTCAATTTCGATTTCGATTTTAATTTTGATTTCGATTTCGGTTTCGATCTCGATTTCGATTTTGATTTGATAAAGCGATTTTTATACCCTTAATGGAATATGATTCGAAAAATTTTTAGTTAAATGTCTATAGTGTAAAAAAAAGTTTCACTTTTACCGTGGTTTCATAAAACCACACAATGCTTTTTTTAAGAAATAAAGGTTTTATTTTTTCTTTTTTTTAAGGCGGTTCAATTTTTTTTAAAAAAATACATAAACCGACATAGATCGTAAAGAAATTTGCTGCTCTATACACCAATTTAAAAATTCATAGGAATCTGGTGATGGTGACAGAATTGTGTTATAAACAGAAACAACAATTATTTACCAGATAGAAAAGAAAAAATAAAAAAATATCATCAAAGAGGATATAACTAGACTAAATTGTTTATTTTTACAATAATTATAGTATCGTAATGATGCAAGATAAAGTGATGTTAGCAAGGAAAAAATAAAGGTATAGTAAAATAATTAACCACCCACCTAAAACAGATGAAAATAGTTAAAAAGACCCTTAAAGCCAACACATTAAATTTAAGTATTTAAGTACATAACATTTGAAGTATTCTTCCATTTGGTGCTTGTAAGTCTGTTATCAGTTGTTTTTTAGATTAATTAAAATCAATCAATCAATCATATCGTTACATCCATCAAAAATTTAGATATTTTATATCTTTCTTATTATAATTTAGTATCCACATATTAAATACTATACTTTTAATAATTAATTTTTAAACACAGACGTACCTATATCTATTAATGATTTATTATAAAGTGATATTTTACTTACATGTAATGCCATATAATTTTGTGAAGTAAAGATCGCACTTACCTAAAACAAAAAAAAATATGTATTAGATTATAAATAAGAAAAAAAAACAACACTTTTTCCCCATCATATATTTCTGCATCTGTAAAAACACAACGAAACCCAAGAAACTTATTAATTAAATAATTTAAAGTAATAAATTATATTTAATCTATATCTATCTATACATATAATAAAACTGTAGAAATGTATATTATGTTTGTGCGCGCATCACATGAAAACTACCGATCCTATTCGAATGCGGTTTTCTAAGACGTATTTGTCTTCTTTCAACTTAACATCTGTTGTATAAAATTTTCTCCCCCCACCCCTTTAACGGGGTAAGAAAATAAATTTTTATACAAAAATCAACACGCCACGCGAACGACGTCGAAGGTACATCGAAATAGAACCCAAAAATCTGGTTAGATTTTTTTGTCTGTCTGTCTGTATGTTTGTGCGCGCATCACATGAAAACTACTGATCCGATTCGAGTGCGGTTTTGACAGATGTATTTGTCTTCCTTTAACTTAACATCTGGTGTATAAAAATTTATCTCCCATTCCTTAAATGGGGTAGGGTAAGAATTTTTTATACAACAATCACACGCCACGCGAACGACGTTGCGAGTACAACTAGTGGAAAAATATAATTATAATTCCATTTTCCAGTATCACTTTGTGGATGCCTTTTTATATGATTTAGAAAAAATCACAATAAAACAATCAGTTAAATATTAAAAAATTAATGAATGAGCAACTTTACAAATTATGTGTTGACTATTTATAACTGTTGTTAGTTGTCTCTAGGGATTCTAGGGTCAGAGAGCACACTTTTTTTGTGAACCACACACGCACCCTTTTCGCGCGATCATTAAGAGTCAGTCATATACAGTGATGGAAGAACTAAAAATAGGATATATCCGATGAAAAACAATCAAAAAAGTTTCTTAACAATTTGAAATATTTAAAAACTGATTGTAGGTTCAAAAATGCAACCAAGACAGTAGAACATCAGTAACAGACGCTACAGTTAACAAATCGGGTTAAAATCATGTTAAATTTCTGACACAGAAGTGTATTAAAACTTCATGAAACAAAATAATCATTTAAACTCCCAGTAAGTCAATAAACCAGTTACAGAAATAAAAATTGCGTGTAAGATAATTTTTTATTCAATTGTATTAAAAACCTTTTTTTGGCAACCTTCTGGGAAGTACGTAGTTCCCGAACTAGACCGGGAAGAATCACATCTTGTCTTCAGTAAAAAGAATATTAAACAAATTTAAAAAATTATTATTGAAAATAATATAATTGTTTAAAAAATTGTAACAGAAACAAGAAAATATACTGAAATCCATCATTTAAAATTAAAATGTTGTCACGGGTTAAAATTTACCATAGTAACAGCTAATTTCTTACCTTATAATTCATCATTATTGAAGGATTTATCGAGGCAAATGTCGGTTGATTTAAGTCCGATAATAGTTAATCGCAAACTGTTGTTTATTATTTTCGACCATAAATTATTTCTAGTTGTTGCTAATATTGGTTTTGTAAGTAAATTTATTATTCTTAGTGTTATTGTTTTGAAATCATTGCCAAGTAGTTCATCTGATTCATCCTCTTTCTGTCGTTGATAACTTGGATATTGCGGTTCTGTAGCCAGTGTTTCGTCATATTTATTACTGTATTATTAAAATCGAAGATAAAATGGGGAAATTAAGTAATGTTGGGATTTTTGTTATCGTCTATATAAATAATAAGATTAGTCATATCAAATGACCCCTATTGTTCGTAAGTTGTTGGCTGAATAAGCTATGGTTATTGTCCATATAGTAGTAGAGGCCATCTATTTCTTTCTGAAGTGTGTCAAATCGAGTGAAGGAACATATGCGGAAAAATTCTGTCTTTTTCATTTAAGAGCTTTCGACGTGAACACGTGTTAACGAGAAGATTTTTGGGGTTTAATTTGTATCCCTGTTCATCGGGGACAACTTAGTTTGGATTTACGAAATTAAGCTTCATTTGTTTCTATCGAATATTGTGGAAGAGATTTTTCTAAATTTTGGTGAATTCGGTAGAAAATACGGCACTGCGACCGGATATTTAATAAAATCTTCTGTTGGTGAGTACACGTTTCTTTATTCCTGTAATTATTCGATTCTTATGGTCCTTTTGTTCCTTATGAAGGGTAGGAAACCATAAAGCAGACAGTAGGGAAGACTGGTATTTTAAAACCGTTTAGACAGCAAATCGTGGTCAGAATTTACCCCATTATTGCAGTTAGCAACGAGGAAATTGTTTTTACCCGACTACCAGCTAGGGTATCACGATTAACGAAGTAAAATAACCCTATTTTAATAGGTGAGTTACGTAATTATGTTTTTAACAGATTAATAACGCCATTTAATCGCAATTTTAGTTAATATCTTGATTTTACATGTGAATCTCTTTATGTATTGTATGTAGGTTTTATTAATGTGAAACTAGACTCCTTTTTGCTTATTTTTTTTTACTATTATTAATTAATTTTATGTTAAATTTTGATTTAATTTATTGTTATAATTTTGTTGTGACTAGCAAGTCAAATTTAGGTTCGTTGAGCTCATTTAAATTATTAGTTTTGCTCATTAAATGTAAATTCAGAGAAGTCAATTGCTAAATGTTGTATTATTCATTTAAATTCACTTTGTTCTTTCATTGTAGTATAAATTTAAGTTAATGCATTCAAATTGTATTAAAGTTATTAAGTCAAACTAATTCAAGGAGTCATTAAAATCTGTTTAAGCTATCGTTAATTTTAAATTACAATTTTAGGGTCCTAGATACAGGCGTAAATCCTAGATACAGGTGTAAATCCTAGTTAAGGGTTTAAGTCCTAGTTATTTGGTTGAAGTTTGATTTCTGACCTGATACTTAGTCGAGCTTTAGTTATTTGAGATTGATGTAAGCCTATTGGTTCTGGGAACAGGCTTGAATTTGGTACCGGCCTAAGTATTGGAGAAGCCTAAGACGACGAGGAACTGTATCTAGCGTTTCAGATAAGCTAACTAGATTTAAGTCGCGGTTATAGTTTTAGTTAAAATTTATTCTACTTGTTTTTTTTTGTATTACGTGTGATCACACCTATTGATAAATTTTCTTTCTATATTGTTCGCATAATCCTTTTTTTTTATATATAAATATCAATTGCGTTGTCAAGCACGAGGCTTGACAGTCTGTAATTCTTAAATTTGTTCATGAAAGAAGGGTCTAGTTGATATTTTGGTTTTATTTAGCTCACTTTATCGTTATTTTCTGTTATTGTGTAATTCAATTGGAACTGTTAAATATTCAAAATTTATTTAATTATCTCCAGTGGGTAAAGTAGTGCCTGGAACAACAGGGGTTTCCGATTTTAAACGTCTAAATCGGTGGCGCGACTCACTAATATTTGTTTACTTACCCTCTACGCCTGAGCTGGGCACTAATTTGCCAGTAGAGAGACCACTACCAAACTCAGCTGGAGTTGAATTTGGATTGGAGTAAATTGATTAACCCTTTTATTAATTTTTCAAAATTTTATTTTGTTTTTTTTTAAATTCAATAAAATACGTGGCAATGTATAAAAATTAATTAGCATGTAAATAATTATTAACCAAATGCTGATGACCATCAAAGGATATTACAATATCCAATATCAAACTAAAAACTAGTTATAAATAAATAAATAAGAAAACAAAAATAAAGTAGTTCAAGGATTGTTGATTTGAAGATTATGCTGTGATGCAGCAATAAAATGCAGTCAATAAAACAAAGTGGCCCATCCCATGATTAATTACTATCTTTCTTACCTCTTACAAACTTCCTTCATCAATTATCCGATGGCATTCAATAAGAAAAAACATTTTTTTTTGAAAATTCTTTCTACTCGTGTTCATATCCATTGCAAAGTAAATGAAGTGCGGTTCGATCTCTCGAATCAATAGCTTGTGAAATACGGGATTTTAAAAAAGACTGAAGAACCCTTGATGAAGCTCTAGAATAAATGAGCTTTAATAAAATGGCTTAAGGTGGATTCGACATGAAGTGCACCGTTCGTGACAAGGTTTATCAATGGGCCTGATTGTGTTTCCGCTATTTTCGGTTTTAGCTGGTTATCTATACCGGTTTTTTACTTTGTCTTAAGTTTTCAACGCCCTTTTCAATGAGGTTTTACTTTTATTAGTAGAGGAACTAATACACACAAATACTGCAAAGCAGCGTAGCATATACAAGCTCAAGAGAAGTAATACGTTATAATGTATGTATGTATGAGCTAAATAAGGAATAACATATACACCTGCGACCTATAAGATCTACTGTGTCCCTCTTGCTATAATTCTGATGTTTTTTAGAAAGTTTGGGATATGGTTGGGCTTCAATTTAGGTAGGTCTTTCTCTTCTATTTCATATGACCCTAGGTATCTGACCCTATGTATTCTGAGAGTATGTGTATTGAAATTTCATCCACTACTTCACAGAATCTGCACGTTGCTTTATTATTATACAGAGGTTCTTCTTACTAAGGTTTAGACAACTAAAAGATCTCTTTTGGTTATACTTTATCAGAAGTGTCATTTGTTTGTTTAGTCCTTATAGATAGTTCCAGTACTTGGATTTTTTTCTATCCACTTCTTTCCTTAGTTTTTTTATGACTGTACTACGACCATCTTTGAACTAATTGTGTGTGAGCTTTTATGGCTGCTTGACTATCTGACATGATTACAATCTTTTGTCTACGACAGTTCCTTTCTGGGTATTTGGCTCTAGGTCCAAAAACCCCTGCTTTTGTTCATTTTTTTAACTTCCCGCTAAAAAAAAATTAAATTTTTTTTTAAAATCGGGAAGTTATTGGTTTCACCCCGTTTTTTGAAAATCGAGTTTTCATCGGATCTCAACGTTTTGAGGTCTTAGGAACCTCCCCTGACTATTTTTACGAGGGTGTCTGTATGTCTGTATGTACGTGTGGATGTGTGTGTGTGTGTGTGGATGTATGTAAACCTCTTATAACTTTTGAACGGCTTAACCGATCGGAATGAAATAACAAGCATTCCAAAGAGTTCCATCTAACTTAGATTACCTGTAAGTTTGAACCGATTCGAGCCGGTAGATTTCGAGAAATTTCAAAATAACCGAAAAAAACAATTGGTAAAAATGATGTTTTTTGGGCATATCTTTTTGGCTATTGCATCGATCAATTTCATAACCTAATCAGCTCTCAAGCTTAAAAAGCCACGTCGAATGCCGTTTTGCAAATTAAAATCGGTTGATTGGTTCGTGAGATATCGTTGTCGAAAAATTTCAAAAAAAGTGTTTTTTTTTTCAATAACTTAGAGATTTTTTGACTAACCGATTTTGCACTCCCGGTAACGTTTTTAGGTCTCAAAAAACTGCGTCGAATGCCATCTTGAACATCAAAATCGAATAAGGCGTTAAAAACTTATGGCTTTTTAAACATTTCAAAAAAAGTCAAAAACGTCAAAATACGTCACGTCACGATAGCTTTGCGGTTAAAACTAGCGGGAAGTTGCAAGGATGGCCTTTAAGGTCAACCTCTTTTCGAATTTTTTTGTCTTGTAGCCATCCGTATACTATTTTCTGGCATTTTAACTTAGCCCCAATATGGTGTCTCATTCAGTTTTACTACCCAGTTTTGTGGTGAATTTGCTCACAAAGTTAAATTTCTTTGGCATGTTGTCTTAGGGCATTTCCCAAATTAGATCAAATTGAAGTATCGAGGCCTTTCCTTGATTGTTCCTTCTTTGACCATTCTTCCTTGCACGTTATACTTAAATGTGTAGTGGCGTAAGATTTAGGATTACTTTCATTGCAGCAGTAGGACATGTTCACATTGCTCCAGTGATGCATGCACAGGTTAGTCTCGGAAATTTCGAGAGGTTTGTCCTCGTAGTAGTCAGATTAGCTCTCGTACCCCAAACTACTGCCCCATAAGTCATGATTGGTCTTACTATTGCCGTGTACATCTTTTGCTATGTCTTGATTTACAACCCCAATTTTTTCCTGCATTGTTTCTGTACACCATAAGGTTTTTTGTAGCTTTATGTATTATTTCGTTTTCGTGTTTGTTCCAGAGTAACCAGTTATCTAGGGTTGGCCCTAGATATTTAACCTCTGTTCACTACTTAACGATTTTGTCACCTACTTTGACAGTTTTTAAGTAAGGTTTCTTCTTCCTTGTAAAGGCTACAAAAGTGGTCTTAGTGGGGTTGATATTACACTATTGCTTTGCTTTGTTTAGCTCACTCTGTACTATGTCACAGAGGACATATTCATATTACCCTTTTGCGAGGATAACCACGTCAACGGAATACCTTGGGCAAGGATCAATTGTCAGAGTAAGCTGTTCACGGTAAGACTCCACATGAGTGGAGATGCAACTTCTCCTTGCGGGCAACCTCTGGTCGTATTGATGGAGATAGTGTCTTGGCCTATGTTCATTTCGGCAATTCTTGTAGACAGCAATCGCGACAACCAGGTGGAAGTTGTTCTATCTACTCCTCTATCATTAAGTGCTCTTTTGACAGCTTTATGTGGAGTATTGTTAAAGGTCTCCTCTATGTATAGAAAGGCACATACTAGGGTTTCTTTTTGTCTACAGCGTCTTGGATTGCATTAGTCAATTGTATTAAGGTGGTCTCCGTAAATTTGCCCGCTTAATATGCATGGGGACGAGGGTGGAGCGGCAACTTTTTCAGGACTTCTATTCTATTATAATATAATTGTCTGCAGCTTTTTCCATCGTCTTAAGAACAAACGATGTAATGCTGATTGGTCTAAGGGATTTGGGTGTGTGGTGTCCCATTTCTCAGCCTTTGGGATGCCGGTGATTCTGGCCCTCCTCCACATTTCTGATATATATTCCAGTTCAAAAATACTTTGACTGATTCGGATCAAGTAAGGAATAACTGCCTTCTGTCCTTGTTGCAGTAGAGCAGAGAATATTCCGTCAGTTCCAGGGGTTTTGAATGGCTGAAAGGTGTTCATAGCCCATCTCATCCGTTCCTCACTACATATATAATTTGCTATTACAGTGTCCTCCCTGGTTGGTTTTTTAGTTTTATAACTTGTATTTTCTGGAGTAATTCTAGCTGCAGGAAAGTTAGTTTCTAACAGGGGCATGGCTCGTTCTTTTTCGCTTTCTGTGAAGCATCCATCTGGCTTACGCAGTGCCATTACTGTTTTTACTTTTCCTTTGGCTAGGACTTTATGTAGCCTTACAGCAGAAAGTGTAGAGTCTATTTCTTTTCAGAATTTCCGTTATGACTTAGACTTAGACTTTATTGGCAGCATTACATACAATAAGTACATTTGAAGCCCTTATATAATAAATTATAAAAAATAGAAGAAAATATAAAATAAAAAATATAAAATAAGGATAACAGATTATGTTTACAGAAATATTTAAAAATATATATATAATAATAATAAAATAAGATAAAATAAGATAAAAACGTTAATAATAGTATTTCTAAAATATTTAAAAAATTTACAAATTCATTTACACTGTAGAAACAATGTTTGATAAGAAAATCTCTGGACAATTTTTTAATAGACTCTAAGGACATTTGCTTTAAATACACATTGCAATTTGTTGTACAATTTCAAATTTACTTTATTTTTTTGTGACATACATATTCTTGAATATGAGTCTATCAAACAACCACCAAACCTTGTACTGTGATCATGAATATCGGAATGCTTTTGAAAAATTTTTAAGTTCTTATGTGCATAGAGTATGGTAGTTAAAATGTATAAACATGGTAGCGGTAGAACTTTATATTTTTTAAATAGTTCTCTACAATGAGACCTATACGGAGCACCATCGACTATACGTAAGGCTATTTTTTGTATAGAAAATATCTTATTTACCAAACTAGCATTTCCCCATAATAAAAGACCGTATGACAAATGGCTATCTATAATGGCATAATAAACTGTGGTCATAATTTTGTTGCAACTTAAAACGAACAATTGTGAGGAAAGTTTTGAGCAAAGATTATGGATATGGCAATACCAGTTAAGTCTGGTGTCTACAGTAACACCAAGAAGTTTCACAGGCTTAGATGGTACAGTAAGTTTGTCCGAAGTAAAACGGATCGTTTGAGTTTTATCAACAGTTAATTTTAATTTATTAGCTGAAAACCATGTTTCAGCACGTTTCAAGTTTTCATGGGCCAAACTTGCATTTTGCCCCTTGTTAGTAACGTAGAATCATCTGCAAATAAAACTACCTTACTAGTCTCATGGAGACAATCGGGCAGGTCGTTTATGTACAATAAAAATAAAATTGGACCCAAAATTGAACCTTGTGGTACCCCATTTTGAACCTTTGAAAGGCTAGAATTGATATTGTTACAACTAACATATTGAAATCTTTCAGTAAGATATGAACGAAAAAGGTTTAGCTCATTGTTTCTAAAACCATAAAATTCCATCTTTTCAAGAAGCATATCATATGTTGTAATTATCACATTCATTTAATGTTTTAGAAATCTCCTGTTTTATTTAAAACGATGAAAGAAATAATGGATAAGAAACAGTATTACTAAGCAAGCTCTGTATTGCCTTGTGTATTACAGAAAGTGCCTCGATGACCGAGCTTTGCTCGTGTAGGTAACATCAAAATCATCAAGAGCTTTCTGCTCGTATAATGTTGGTCAAGTTTTGCAAGTAGGAGGAGCGGAAACAACTTATGCGTTGGATTTGGATGAGAAAACTGTACGTTATTTGTCACAGTTGTTGCTAACAAAATCATAGAATCATCAAATCATCAAAGAGAGCATAAATTGACAAAAATTACACGTATAAAATGTGTTTTTACTGTGCTAAAATTAATTTTAAATCTCGTATAATAAACTGAAATTACAAAAATTTATTTTATATTGAAATTTGCTTTTTAATTAAAAAGGGAATATTAAAATTCTATTGATTTAGTATGTTGCACAAATATATTTTTAATTCTTTTTTTAAAGATATTTCTATTGATGTTTGTCAACAGAATTATTTATAAATTTTATTAAAATTCAAATATTGATTTTTTAAAAAATAAACGTTTAGTATCTATAGCTCCATCAAATAATAAATATTAAAAACGAATTTCAAAATAAAATAATTGATAGATACATGAAATGCTGATATTTATTAAAATACTATTTTTTGAGAAATAATATTTTATTTTATTTACATACACTGATTCTGATAACAAATTAGTCTCAGAAAATTGAAGAAATATGATTACTAAGAAATATAATCAAAAGTGGTGTATTTATACACAAGCTTGCTGGGGATAAAACAGATGAATAATTTGTTCACGATATGGACCGCTGACTCTTAAAATATCATTTAATTATATACATTTTAAATAAATACCTGTTGACAGCAAATTTACCCGGCGCAATAGAGTCATTAGTGTCAATCAACGCACAAGGAAATTATGTTGGGTTTTTCGCTACTTTGCACAACTTGAATATTATTCAAAAGCAACGGTGTTTTTGTGTATTAGTCATGTAATTGTTAAAGCTCTGTTTCCTAATTGTTGCTGTTGGGTAAATAAATTTTCATCATATTTTATTATAAATTGATTCATTAATTATGCAAAAGCTTAATGTTTACAAGGTAGAAGAAAATAACAAGTAATTATCTTTATTTGAGTAAGTAATTAAATTCTTGAAATCTAGGTTTATTGATTCTCTTATATATAAAACACTCCTGAAGAAATTTCTGCAAAACACTCTAAAACTTTTTAAATACAAAAAATTCTAATCTAATGACCATAATAAACATTTTTAATTTTAGTCTCTTGACTGAGCTGGTTTCGGCTTTACGCACCACTAAAAGTCATAAAATGTAGAAAAATGTAAGTAGTTAAAAAATTCTGTTTTTAATGTTTTTTAATTATGTTTTAAACTTATCTGTGCTGTTTTCTATTAATATTTTTAATGTTTTGGTTGTATTGTCATCCTAACATATGATTTTCTTTGAGGATATGGCTTTCATTACCATCTTCACTTAGTGTAAATACCTAAAAATTTAACATGTTTACTTAATTGTGAATTGCAATATACTTATTGTGGGTTCTTGTTTTAACAGTGTCCTGATAAAATAAACAGCGAAAGCTCGACCAAACTAAAAAGAAGTTTACTTTTATCGCCACTACCTGACTACAGTGCCCAGTTCAATTAGGATTTTGTTATACAGTGTGTCCATTTAAGTCGGCATAATATGGGAAACTTTTTTATTCTTAGTTTTATGAAAAAAAGGTATTCCTTATATAAAATTTGTGCTTAGTCTAAAACTTAAAATACAACCATCAGATATCAATTTTTTTAAGCCGTATACGAGGTGTGTCAAAAAATATGAATTTTACTTAAGAGTAAAGTACCTTTAAATACCTGAATATAGCGACAATTGTTATTAAAAAAAGTTGATCGTAATTGAAAACTATTGTCAGATATCTAATATTATCCATCCGCCATGAGAAAACAGATTTTGTTATTTTTTTTTATCATGTCATGTTTTTCAATAAAATTGCTTACAAAATTTGCATAATTTATACCGAAAATTATTAAAGATCGTTTTTCATGGCGAAGGATAATATTGGATATCTGACAATAGTTTTTAATTACCTATAATGAAATTTTCTTAATAACAATTGTCGCTATTTTCAGGTATTTAAAGGTACTTTACTCTTAAGTAAAATTCATATTTTTTGACACACCTCGTATACGGCTTAAAAAAATGGATATATGATGGTTGTATTTTAAGTTTTAGACCATGCTCAACTTTTTATAGGGAATAACTTTTTTTCATAAAACTAAGAATAAAAAAGTTTCCCATATGGTGCCCACTTAATTGGACACACTGTATATATATGTATACATATATACATGTACCTACTTGAACTTCTATATTATTCAAGGTATCACTTACAAGTTGTTTAACAACTGTTAATTGCTCCAGGAGGGCATATTCTTGAACTGCATTAAATCTAACGCCACAATATTACCCGTATAGTCACGCAGTTAACAACTCAAAGCCAATGGATTTTTAAGAACCGTACTATAAAGGTTGATACTTGAAACTTAAATCTAGTATTCATAGGTACAGATAATTTTGTTAGATTAAGAATGTGCAACAAAACAGCTAACGTTACAAAATAACTGAAAGAAAACCCAAGAAGCTAAAAACAAAATATAAAACATGAGGATCCAAGTGAGAGAATAAATGGTAAAAAAACATTTAGGAATAAAAAGGTTCCACAAGTAAGATAAATAAAATATTTTGTCGACAATAACAAGATTCGCTATTAAAAAGTTCAAAATATAACACTAAATGGAGACCTCAAGAAAATTTTTAAACTAATAAAATATAAAATAAAAAATCTACAATTGTAACTATAAGAGATTTACAATTTATATAAAAAAATTTTGTGTTTGATGAATACTGTTAACCCAATTTTTATTAAGAATATTTTTTTCATAAAAAACTAAAGAAGTGTATTATTTCTACTGGAAATAAGAAGGTAATAAATAGTGAGAATATCTCTGCAGAAAATAATTGAATTAGTTTTCTAAATAAGCCTAAGTGAAGCCTTTTTCTCATTTTCAGTTTTTAAATGTTTATGATTTGTTATCAATGTTTTATTTTATCATATTTTTTCGTTAGTTTCCAGGTTTTTACTATTTTTATCGTTGTTTTTGTATTCGTTGTATTTTGACATCATAGTGTCACCTTACGATCGCGTCATAGTACTTAATTTAGTAAGATTTGTTCGTTTAAATATATAATACTTATATCAACTGCGCCACCTTACCATATATACTTAACTTAGTAGGTATTTTCTTAGTTTTATTTTTCCAAAATATTTTAATTTTTTTTCGACCATTTTGTATTTTACTTCAGTTTTTCGTTTTTCTATTAATTTATAATTTGAAATACAACGCCATCTACCGGGTTTATATAAAACGTCTGTACCTTTATTATAGCGCCATCTATTGAATACTTACTGGATCCAGTCAACAGATACTGTCATTTGTTAGAATCGTTTGAAGCTAATAAGATAATTGAAATGTAAGCTATCCTTTCAAGTTGTGAAAATTCGATAAAAATCGGTTAACTAGTTTAGGAGCCCATCGCGGACAAACCACGTGACGAGTAATTTATACATCCGAGTATATTAAGATAAAATAGCAAGAAGTAATTAATGTTGATTCCAGCCCTGGTTTATCGGTAACATAAAGGGTTCAGTAGAGACAACTTAGAATACTGGATTAACTTCAAATTTAAATCAAAGTTTAATCATGTTCACTTGACTGTCTTTGATCAACTCGATGGGGGAGCTGAGTGTTTTCGATGGGCCTGTTAATAATCTTACTGTCTTCTGTTGCCGTTTGAACGAAGAAAGCTTGTAATTAACAGACAACTTTCTGAAACTGCAACTCATAAGTTGAGTAGGAAGTAATTTAGTTCAGATGCGATGAAAACAAAATAACATTACATACATTCAAAGTGAAAACATGTTAGTATCATTTATAACATATACAGGGTGTCCCAGAATTAACTACGGAAACTTCGTATACGTATTCCTTGATGACAAATAAGTAGGGTCTTTCCTATAAAAAAAATTTTTTAGAGACTCCTGTCAGAGTTATAACCCTTTAAAGAGGCGTGGTAAAATACGGTTTTAATTAAATATCTTCTGATTGGTCCAAGATAAAAAATTAAAAATTCGGGTGAACATCATTTTTATAAAGACGCATTTCTCCTGCCACTTTTTACCTGCCCTATCCCATTCTAAGGGTGCAAATCAAGGAACCCCTCTTAATATTTTTTTTGTAACTTTCTTAGCAATTAATATTTGCAATAACAAAAAATTATTTTAGGAACTTTTGATTATTTAGAAACTTTTTTGTTCCTTGTCGTTTTTTGCGAAATCGTTTCGGTTTGGGGTAAAAAAATAAAAAGTAGGACCATGTCAATTGAGTATCGTGTATCGCGATCAAGTAGCGCACATTTGCAAAGTAGGTTATAACTCTGACAGGAGTCTCTACAAATTTTTTTTTTATAGGAAAGACCCTACTTATTTGTCATCAAGGAATACGTATACGAAGTTTCCGTAGTTAATTCTGGGACACCCTGTATAAAATGCTATGAATTTTATTATAAGTTAATATGCTATAATGAAAATTTACCTTTAAATTTATAAATTTTGAAAATGAAATTATATTTAAAATTATTGTAAAGGCAAATTGATTTTTAAGATTTTAAATATTATGAATTTATTTTTTATTTACCCGACAATCACTCCTCTCTCAGGGCAGAATTCAATGTTTGATTAGATTAATTATATACTTTTGTATGTAGAATATAAATTTATTACGTTAATGTACCAAATGATGTTATATTGTTGACAGTGTTGTAACAGATACATAATTTTGTGTATCTAGATACAGACTTAGATACTTACTCAAAAATGTATCTAGATTCAGATACAGATACTTTCAAAGTGGGAGTATCTATTTAGATACAGATACAGATACTTTCAAAATGGAAGTATCTAGATACAGATACAGATACTTCAATATTTTATTCTTCAATTTTTTTTTTATTTGAGAACTCTTTAAATATTTCTGAAATTTAATTAGCCGGGACATACATTTCAAAAATATTTAAGAAATTTTCTTGTCGAATATTTACGAGTAAAGTGCGAGGTGATTTGTAAACTTTTAAGAAAAAAAAAATCTAAAAAAAATAGTAATAAAAAATACTATAATAATAATAAATATTTTTTTATTAGCTTGAAATTATGAAATTTTATATTTTTAAGGCTTATAAATGAAAACATTGAGTAAAAGTAGGATGCTTTTAATAAGGGTTCCGAACGACGCAAAAACTTTAATAAACAATAAAAAAAATTGAGGAATAAATAAAAGTTAGAGATTTTTAATTCATAATTAAATAACATTTTGTCTTGTTTTTTGAAATTTAAAAAAAAAAAATTATTTAACACTTACATATATAAATTATAAACAATAAATTACTCACTTTTAACTGTTTTAAAAAATTTCTTGTAGAAGAAACACTTCCAGATATTTTTTGTTTATTTACACATAACTGACACTCTGCAATTAACTTTTTTGTAATATCATTTTTTTCAATAATTTTGAAATTTTCAATAAACAAATCTGCCATGTTTACCGGTAAAGATGGTTGACAAGAAATGAAGAAAAATGTTATTTTTTATGCCTTCTCTATCAGTGATAAACAAGGTGAATTTCTAAGAATTAATCTCATTAGGATAGTTGCCAGGTAGCGACGTGCAAATTGGAATAACCCAGATCAACCCCATATTTCATAAACATCCGGCTTAAGAGATAAATTATTTGAAAAGATATTTTGAGTTTTTCTGTTTTTACGACGTGTACACATTATTGTAAACAAAATTTGCAATTTTCAGAATTTATTTTTAGAAAATGTATCTAGATACAGATACAAGGACAATGCTCTTAAAAGTATCCAGATACAGATACAGATACAAACATTTCAAAAGTATCTAGATACAGATACAAGATACAGCAAATGTATCTAGATACCAGTATCTATACTCTATTTAAAAACTAGGAGGAGCGATTTGAATTTAAGTTGGCAACACTCGCGTTTGTTTATTGGTTAGTTTGGAGTCAAGTTTACACTATAAAAATTTGCCACTTACATTTATCAAGTAATTTGTGACATTTATAGGTTATGTTTTAAAAGTGTGAAATATTTATAATGGTGACTTTTGTTAATTGATTTCTTTTTTTAATATAATTATTGTAAGTTTACTTTGTGACCATCTTAGACCATATATAAAGTGTCCATAAACATTTATTTTCAATTTTATTTAAATGAAAGAAATGTATTTAAATTTGCCGCCTTGTAAATTTTCTAGTAACTTTTTTGGCTGTAAGTCTGGCTTTTCAAATCACTCCTCCTAGTTTTTAAATAGAGTATAGATACATGTATCTAGATACGTTACAACACTGATTGTTGAGATTTTGGAAAAAGAAGAAACTCTATAACCTAACTTCACTTTAAACAGTTGAATGATTAACTGTAATTTCAAAGCTATACTTATTGAATCAAATGAAAATGAAAAATCATGTAACTATTATAACTTGAAACAATGAAAATGATCTTATATACTAATGAAAAAGTGTTCAGTGTAACAGTGAAAAATGTTCGTTAACTATAAAAAGTAAAACACACAAAGTTCTTTATTTTTAAAAGGAAAATTGATACCGTTTTATTGAAGTGCTTCGTCATCCCTCAGCTGTCTCCAATCCAATTCCAAATATGAAAATCTCCAACCCTAAAACTTGTTAAAACCTCTAGTTTATTTGCTAATTCTGTTAACTGCTACACTGGTAAGTAAATCCTAGTACTTCTTATCTATTGACTGCTAATATACTCTTCTAAATTCGATTAAAGTATGTCTCATACAATCTACTGCTCTGCTTTTGCTGTTGTCGACTTTATTTTTAATTACAAATCAAATTCTCTGCTTACCAAATATATTCCATAACTTCTTCTTAGTTTTATTAATACTTTTATTACAATTAAACTTTTTTTTTTCTGAATATTTAAAAAAAAAACTCAAAATTCAAACAGGAACCAATTTAATACAACATACTTCTTCAAAAGACCAAAAAACAAGCGCCTGTTCAAAGAATCAACAAACCGACAATTGAACCTACTTGATAACATGTCACATAAATTGCAAATTCGAATACTTGATTTTTGATTATTACTTACACAATTTGTTATACTAAAATTCTATTACATTCAAAATGAATTTACAATTTCATATTTATTTAACTGTAATCTAAAATACTTTTAAATTTCAGAATTTTTCATTTTCGTCAAAATTAAATCAATGAAAACAAATATTATGGCTTTGAAACACCAATATTGATTATTTTAAACGTAAGTAATTTTTAATTTGGTTCATAATTTAAATTATTCTTTATTTGAAATTATGTATCTTTAGTATTGATGTTTTCACAATCAATTTTCTTGTTTTATTTAAATATAATTATTTAATTTAAATTATTTCAAATCAACAATATGTATCATTGAACTTTATATAATTTTTTTTTTAATTTAAAATATTTAATTTTCTTATTTTACTTAAAAGTGATCACTTTAATTTACAATATAACAAACAATTATATGCACTTTTTAAAATAGATATATTTTAAGAATCTAATTTTATATTCTATTTTCTTATTTTGATTTCCCTTTTTTAGGAAAGAAGAAAAAAAAACAAAAAAATTTAAAATACTGAAGAAAACTGAACAAATTTATACAAAATCTAATACCTTGCATTCTACTCTGGGATCAAAAATATCCTCGTTTTATTAATTTAATCATAACTTTATTTAATTTATTTTGTTTATTTTAGCATATTATCTCATATCATCTCACATTATAGGAAATTCTAATTAAAGACCAAAGTTATTGCATTTAATTTTTTTAGCTGAAATTTCAATAAGAAAACTCCGTTTCTACAAGCAACCATAAATTTTTACAGCTATTAAATTAAGAATCATTAAAAAATGAATCAGAAGCTCCTCAAGCAACATATAGTTTTTTATAGATTTGGTTACATTTAGAAATATTTCAATTTTGCTGTTTTGCTACTATTTAAGTAGTTAAGGTGATATAAATTTGGCATTTTATTTAAACTTAATTCCTACAGTCTGTCCACAGCAAATGAAAATATAGCTAATGTACCAGTTAATCTTTTTAATTTCTGTGGGATTTCGTTCAGACCGCTACAGTAAAAACATTAATTAGAAATGAAAGGTTTCGGTTTCCAAAAGATGTGGAAACGTGCTGGGTGACGATAAATCGATCCGAAAATGTAACTCAAATCCTAGAGGAACAGCAATGAACGTCACCGGGAAAAGGGACAGACAGGTATAAGGTCAAACCCTGCAATATGATGTGTGTTTCTAAAATAAGCAGTGGCGGATTTAAGGATCTAAAGGATTTTAAGGGATATATCGTATATCATTTATATTCCTTTCTGGAAATGAGTAGGTATAATTTCATATAATTCTGAATTAAAAAACCTTCTCGGTATTTTGTTAATTCCAACCATTTATATTATGATTCTTTTTAATTGTATTGAATCGATCGATCATTTACTGCCTACTTTTTTTTTATTTTAAACTTTGCTGTAATAAGCTATTTCCCAGACTCGTTTAAATCAGGGAATTTTTTACTTCTCAGATTTCTTTCAAAAGCCACAATATTCACATTTTAGAGCTTGTATTTCTTCTCATACCGAACAGAAGACTAATTGCTTCAGCACATTTTAGCTCGATTTCTTCATTTTTGTTAACACCTACCTACATACAGCTACATACGGGTGTGAACTGTCATTATGGTACTCATTTAGAAATTCCAGCCTCGGCTCTAGACATCTAACTCGTATAGTAATTAATCAGTTATCGTCCTTGGAACGAAAATTACTATAGCAGCGTAGTTTCGCGAAACTATTTTTGAATTACATATATTTAAAGTTTCCAATGTTTCGATTGTATTTAAAATTACCTGTTGTATAAAGATATATTTGTTTACAATACCTATATATTAAACTTATTGTTAAATCTATAAGTCGTCAAAAACGAATACCAGTTAATCCAATAATGGTAGTGGCAACTTCAAAAGAATCTAAGCGGGACTCTGTAATAATAACATTACATTTCTTTTTCGTTTCCACAGTCGATAGACTGTGAAAAGCGAAAAATAAAACCAAGACAAAACCAATTACCTGCAAAATTTACTTCATTAAATTTAAAAATTTACTTTACGTGAACGACTGGCTGGCGAAAAATCAAAGCAAATAGGTAGATAGAACGTTACTTTATAGGTAGTTAGTTTTATAGGATACTGAATGAATTTTTAAAGAAAAATCAGTTGATATTACATAATTATCGTTTGGAAATATTTTAGCTTGCTGATAATCATAATACAAGATCTGGCAATTAACTTACCAGTTTTGTTTTAAAAACAATTGAATAACGAGAAGAAAAAACGGGCGGAGTTTTGTTTAAAATATTTCCTTGACTAACCAGGTAAAAAATCGTGGCACCTGCAACAGACAGTCTCGTTGTAATTGTCAAACAAAAAGGGGGCAAAAATCACTCGCACCGACAAAATTGAGCAAATAGTAAATTTAAAAATTTTGGTTACAACTCGGAAAGTCCGCATCGGAAAGCTTTGAAACTTTACACGGATGATTATCTATCCCGTGTCCGAGTTTTTGAGTGGTACATATATTTTAAGGAGGAGAGGAAGAATGTTGAATATGATGAGCACGTCGGGTAGCGTCTTACTTTAAAAGCGACTTTCAAAAAGGAACCGAAAGGGTTAGTAAAGCTAGTGAATTAAGTATCAGGGCTATCGCTAAAGCTTAGATTATTAACAATGAAACTGTGAGACGAAGTTTGCATCAGAAATTTTACTTCATAAAAATTTGTGCTAAGCTTGTGCCCAGCCTCCTAACGGCGGAACAGAAGATGCATGGTATGACAACCTAGAATACATCTAAAAGAACTTAAGTTCTTGTGAAGGTTTATAACTTGTGACGGAACTCGGAATTTTTAGTATGACCCTGAAAACAAGAGGCAATCAATGCCGGGATATACGAATTCCTAACCGTGGTCATAACATTTGGGGATTAGTAAGTAATTCGGTAATCCTATGTCCGAATTCCTAACTAAACATTTTTTACCTGTTCTTGGCGACTATTTTTAGATTTTCTTAATCGAATTGAAGAAAACAAAATTTTTAGTCTAAGTAGTACTTGAAACTTATCAAATGTATTTCGTATAAATTTAATAATTTTTAATTTAAAATTAATTTATTTATGTATATATTTATTTCAACTAATTTTTTTATATATTTTGACATGTATGTAGATATTTTATCAAATTAACAAAAATAAATATATATTTGCAATTTTGAAATTTCTTTAATTTTATTAATTAAACGAAGATGGAAAAAAATTCCAAAAATAAAAATATTGCAATTTTGAACTTTTTTTAATTTTATTAATCACACGAAGTTAGAAAAAAAAAATACTTCAAACAGTTTATCTTCACTTTAAGATTTTAACGCGCTATACTTTTACGAGTAAAATCTAATTAATTAATGAATCGTACAAAAAAAAAATAATGTAAAATTTTCCAAAACACATTTCGTTTTTAAAATTTTGAAGACTATTTTAGATTTATTAAATTCAGAATTAAATAATATTTGTATGCAGTTAGGAATTCGGACATAGGATTAACGGAGAGGGTCTAAGTTCGGTAGCCCAGCTGGGGGTCGATCGTAATGATCTGACCATAGTTAGGAATTCGGTACTACCCATCAATGCACTGGTAGTCTTCAATCTTTCCGAGAGCCAAAAAGCAAGGACGATGTTGATTGTTTTGTTCGAGATACGGAATGGAATGGGTACCACAATGTCAAACAGTCAATTAATACTACTATATAAACTTTTACGAAGACTTTAAAAAAAATGGCAAACACACATACGAAATGTGGAAAGAGAAATGCTGGATCTTACATCAAGACAACACGGTGTGTGTTAGAGGACTATTTGGTCAAAAACCAGGTCACAGTCTTGAAACACGTGCCCTATTTGCCAGACTTAACAGTCGCTGACTTCTACCTGTTCCCAAAAATCAAATCATTCTTGAATGGAACCTGCCACGAGTCTATAGAAGATGTAAAGCAAAAATTAAAGCAGCTACTTAACTGCCTGTCGGAAAATGATCTGCAGCGTTTCTTCGCACAATGAAAGGTTCGCATGGAGAGGTGTCAGGATGCGGATGGAAAGTACCTATATTGAACGGGAAAAATGAAAAATTGTTAAAAAGTGCAATATTAAGATGTTATTAAAATATTTTCGGAACTTAATTGCCAAACCTCGTATATACAAACGAGTATATTTAAGAATTCATTCTTTTGACACTATTAACCTATTGAATCGGATTTAATCAGTCATAAAAAATTTTATGGTGATATCAGAAAGGTATTATAGCAAAAATTCGTATATTTAATGTTATTTAAAAATAATTTGATTAAATTTTTATGTTATACAAACATACCTGTCTAAAACTCTTGTTTCTGTATTAAAATGTTTCACATTGTTGAGTTTTCGAGGTACATTCACGTATTAATAATTTCAAAATTTTCTCGTTATATTATGTGTATATTTGAGTTGTATATCTATATGTTCGTGCTTATGTTTAAAACAGATATTTTCTCGGACCTGGAAAATTATGAGTTTCATAAATAGCGTTCCGTGTCAGAAAACAAAAAACAAGTTTGCAGAATGTATATCGTGCTGATCATTTAATTTATTAGAAAAGTTTAATGTTGTGTATTGTTTATAAAGTCTAGGAGCGGTTTGTATACATAGAAATTAATTTGGGATTTCTATAATCTGATACACTATATTAGATAGTTAAAGTTGTAATCTTCTACATATTTGTGACACCTTTTCAAGTTGAATTTTTCTTTTTTTTTAAACTGTGCTGCATATTTTTTACCACTCTAATTTTATCTTTAGGGACACTTAAATATTTCTTTGAAATAGGAATCAAATAAAGCACAACCAGATCTGTTTTGCATTATACCAAGTAGTTTTTTATTTGTTTTAAAAACTGCTGTAACATTTAAGATTTAAGAATAGTGAAAAAACTTTTTTGGTAGTAATTTTTATGTAGTTTATTATTCTTTTTAAGACAAAGTTTGAAAAATGAATTTTATTTCTCTGATATACCTGCCAGTTTGCTTTCTCTCTTGTTTTTTTAAAAATAAAGTGGTAATTTCACAATTTTATTATATCCCTTAATTTAATTAATCTTTAACAACAATACTTATTAATTTGAATTCACGACTTGCTCTCCTATTTTCTCCCAAACTGCTTAGTGACCTACTACCTTTTTTTTTTACTTAGATTAATTAAAGCTATCCTGTTATTTTTATTTTTTTCTATTCCTGGTAAAGTAGATGGTATAATAATAAAAGTTGGGTTTGTATTTACACCGCTCTATTTTGTATATTACTCAGGAGTTTGGCCATTTCTAATTATAATTGTTATATTCGTCTGATCCTTTTATTTCAAAATAGCCTTTTTGAAGTGAAACTTCTTTAGAATCGTTGTGATTTCAAACCGGATGCAACGGAAAAACGACAGGTAAGAGACACAAATACAAAAATGTGTAGGATGAAGAGAAGAATGAGACAGAAATATACGTACTATTTTATATTATCGGCCTCTCCTCTTTGTTCCATACTTCGTAGCGTCCCCACTCCTGTCTTCTAAACATAGTCGCCTGTACAGCTCAACAGATATAACTGCAACTTTCAAGGTCAATTCATCGATAGTGGGAGGAGCCGAGAGTCAGCTGCATTCAAGCGCACGATGCGTAAACATCTGTATACTTAACATTGTACTTCAATTCTAGTGCGTTTGCTACGTTGTCAGATGGCTTCGTAAATCGTGAAGTAGTTATTGTTTGTTAAATTTTCATATTAAAAACTAAGAGGTGAAATAATTTTTTATTAAAATGAATCGCGTAAGTGCCGTAAAATATCAACCAAATTGAAACTAAAACATTTCTATCGTATTTTAGTTATCATAAGCCTCTTGTATCATTTGTTGAAACTAAAAATATGGAACTTAAGCAATAAATTATGTAACATATGTTAAATAAAATATCTTTTAAAATTAATCAAAATACTTTCATTTTTAAACAAATAAACTTTGTAATTATCCTACCATTGTTATATATATTCATCTCATTCTTTTGTCGATTTATGAAGTTTCACTTCTATCGTGAGTGAATCGCACACACACCTTTTTTCGTTAGTATTACACCTACAAAATGAATTTTCCCCCAACGATATAGTGCTTACATGGCCATCATCAGGCGACCAATAATTTGGATGATGGCGAACACACGAGCGAGAGACCTATGACACTGATTGCCCTTATTTGCTGTCGCCCCAAATATAATGGTTCAAATATTCGTAGGATTTGATTTTCGAACCGCTTGAACGTTTTCCGATTTTCAAATACGTGTCCCGATAATGTTGGTCATTACAAGAATTTGCGGATGTTATTTGATGTTTACAAGAAAATACCACCTTGAGTTGATAGTGTTAAGAGTAGCGTTAATTAATGACCTTCTGGTTTTAAAAACGATAAGATATTTACAATTTTTGAATGAAATAAAAAATAATGAAACTTCTGAAAAATTAAGACATCATACACAGCATTATTCCTTTACTTTGTTCCACAAAACTGAGTTCCGCATTAAAACAGAGTAAAAAGAATAAATTTCGTCAGTGATGTGACACATCTGGCATATCAAGTGTTCGTTGACTCCAGCAAAGATTAAACTGACACACTTGACATATATTCACCCGATTTTACTCCCAAATCATAGGAATATCTACTGAATCATGAAGATCAGTCGTACGTACCTTTATATAATATATTTGAAAGGATTTAATATATTTTGGTGGCTTCTACGGAATGTAAATGCATCTTTGAGAGATTTAAACTCAATACAAATATGCGTGGAATTTTATACTGAATTTACAAAACAATCCATTGATTTTTAGATGCAGAAATATATATAGAAGGCACATCCTACTCATTGTAAGTACAATATTTGTATGCACAGTTAATAAATGGACAACAATATATTATTAAAACATATATTTAGCTATAGGAAGTACAAGGAAGTAAGAAAAACTATTAAAGGTGAGAGTAAAGTAAATTGTTAAAAAAATGTTTAATTAAACATAGACAGAAAGAAGTAGCAGGTTATGAGTAACAAAAAAGTTTTTGAAGAATTTATCCAAAAATCAAACATGAAAGTTTTACAGCGAGAAAAGAAAAACCAATTTAAGATTAAACAAACTAAAATGTGTTAAAGTTCTTATGAGAAAAGGTTATTAAAAAAAATATTATATAGTTATAAAGTGGCTAATCCCACTACAGGATAAAATTATTGTGAAGGATATAAAGGATCTGTGAGCCATGTGCATGTTAAATTATGAATACATAAAAAAGTTAAAGAAAAGAATAAGAAGAAATTATACCAATCTGGTATATGACACACGAGGCCAAACTTTGAAAAACCCTTTAATGGGGTGGGAGACACTGACATCTGAACTGGGTACAACCAGGAGACACTACAAAAGAGTGGCATAGCTATCATAGAAGAAATAAACAAGAGAATTATGAATGCTACATGATTGTACCAGAGTATTAGCAACACTTTTATCGAAAAAAAAAACAAACAAAAATAATATTAATATATGTAATCGAAAACTGAATCACAACGAATAGAATAAAAAGTAAATTACAGGCTGTAGAAATGAAATATTTAAGAAAGGTAACAAGGATAACCAGACGAGATAAAGTAAGAAATAATGTGGTTAGAGAGGAACTGGGACAAGAAAGAATAACCGACACAATTGAAAGACTCTAACTGAGATGGTGTAGACACATACATAGAATGGCGGATAAAAGTAAAACCAGGAGAACAAGTATGGCAAACAAAAGCACAATGAGCGAAAGAAGAGGAAGGCCAAAGAAGTCCCGAAATGATGAAATCAGAAAGATTCTTTAGAAAAAAGGAGTAACATGGGCATCAGCAAGTTTAATGATAAAAAACGAAAAAGAATGGGCAAACGTGCCAAAAGAAGTGTAACTTTAAAAAACTGCTTAACAGTAGGTAGGTAATACATAATTAAACAAGAAAAGATAACAAAAACTTATTTAAAGTAAAATTAAATTTCCGTCTGATCGAGATATTAACTGGAAGATGTAATACATTAAATATATTTAGTTTATATTATGTACTTAAGTACATATGGGACATTATTTGGCTTTTTGTTTGTCTATACATGTCAGTCGTAACAATTTGTCAGCTGCTGTCACGGGTAAACAATTATCAGTAAATTTATAGCATTGTTTGTGACGACGGCATCTCAACAGTTGGAATATTCTCGAAAATAATTGTAGAGCTTCCATCGGAATCAATGAATTGTAAATTGTTCGGAAATGATTGCATTGCTTTCAATTAAAAATAGCTTCTAATTAAATTTAACAGAATTAGAACAGACTGTTTTTGATAAAATTGTTAACTGTAAATATTTATATTTTGAACGAAGTTGTCACGGGTTAATTTTAGCGTTAGCGATAGATTTTAATTTGTAAACAAAATCGTTGGCCTACCTTATAATATTGCAGAATTTATCGAGGCAAAACCGGTTGATATAGGTTATTAATAGTAAAACGCCAACTGTTGATGTTATTTCGGTCATAAAATTATTTAGTTGTCGCTAACGATGGGTTTTGTAAATAAGTTTATTATTATTAATTGTGTGACATTTGAAATCTTTGACAATAGGACGTCTGACCTACCTTTTCGTCGATAACTTGTATATTGAAGTTCTGTAGCCAACGTTTGGCCATATTTATAACTTTATTATTGAAATCAAAAATAAATGGGGAAATTAGGTAATGTTGCGATTTTTATTGTTGTCTATATGAATATTTAGATTGGTCGTATCAAATGACCCCTGTTTGTTAGTAAGTTGTTGGCTGAATAAGCTACGGTTTGTCCCAATAGTAGAGGCCATATCTTATTTCGACGTATGTCAAATTATTGTGATCTAAGTGACGTGGGAGACTTTCTTTCTTTTCATTTACGAACCTTTGTGCTGAAAGCATCGAAGATTTGTCTTGAGGTTAATTTGTAATCTTCGATTATCGAAGGCAATTTAGTTTGGATTTACGAAATTTAACCTCGTTCATTTCCATTGAAAATTGTGTGGGAGAGATTTCTCTGAATTTTGGTAATTTCGGTGGAAAATACGGCATAGGCCGGGTTATTAATCAAATCTTCATTTGGTGAGTACAAGTTTCTTTATACATGTGGTTCGTCGATACTCATGGTTTCTTTCTCTCGTTTCTTTGAGTGTAGGTGGTCTAACGAACAAACAGGTGGTATTTTGGTAGTTTAAGACTGTTCAGACAGAGAATTGTGGTCAGGATTCCTCATCATTGCAGTTAGCAACAAAGTAGTTGTGTCACGAGGTTATCGAGAAAAGAAACCCTATATTAAATAGGTGAGTCACGTATTTATATTTTACTAGATTAATAACGCCATATAACCGCAAATTTTAATTTGAAAATCTTTTTTTTTTTATGGGTATTTATTCGTGTATTGTATTTAGGTATTATTTATGTGTAACTGGACTCCTTTTAATTCTTTGTACTATTATGAATTAATATTTTTGTACTATTATAAATTAATATTGCGTTTAATCTTGATTTAGGTTATTGTTATAATTTTGTAGTGACTAGCCAGTCAAAATTAAGTTTGTTAAGCACATTTTAGTTATTAGTTTTGATCATTAATTATAAATTCAGAAAAATCAGCTTCTAAATGTTGTAATACTCATTTAGATTCACTTTTATTCTTTCATTGTTATACAAATATCAGTCAATGTGTTTAAATTGTATTTAAGTCAGTAAAGTAGAGTAATGTTATTAAATCAAATTAATTCAAGGAGTCATTTAAAATTGTTTGAGCTATCGTTAATGCTAAATTACGATTTTAGGGTTTTCTAGTTACCGGCTAAAAGTCCTAGTTACGGGCATAAGTCCTTGATACAGACATAAGTCCTAGAAGTAGGCAGAATTTTGGTTGCTGACCTAATACTTAGTACGAGCTTTGGTTATTGTGTTGGAGCAAGCCTTTTGGTTTGGATAAGGCTTGATTTTGGTACCGGCCTAAGTATTGGAGAAGCCTAGGACTACGGCAATTCATTTCAATTAACAGATAAGCTATATTAGTCTTAAGTCGTAACTAGTTAGTTAAGAGTTAGTTTTCTTGTATATTTTTTTTTATAGTGCGTGTGATCACACATTTTGGGATAAAATTCTCTTTTAATATTATTCATTTATTAATTCTTTGTTATATATAAATATTGTTAGCGTTGTCAAGCACGAGACTTGACAGTTGTGAAAATTTTAAAATTGTTCATTAAAGAAGAGTCTAGTTGACATTTTAGTTTTATTTAGCTCACTTATCGTTAATTTCAGTTATTGTGTAATTTAATTAGAACCGTTAAATATTCTAAATTTACTTGATTATCTCCAGTGGGTAAAGTGGTGCCTGGGACATCAGGGGTTTTCGATTTTAACCGTCTAAATCGGTGGCGCGACTCACTAGTATTTGTTTGCTTACCTCTACGGCTGAGCTGGGCACTAATTTGCCAGTGGAGAGACCACTACCGAACTCAGCTGGAGTTGCATTGCTTTAGTTAAATTTCTTTATTTTTCTAAATTTGATTTTTTTTGTTTTAAACTCATTAAAATACGTGGCAAAGTTAATGAAAACTTTTATTTAATCAGTTTCTGATTTTTATGCTTTTGATGGTGTCATGTACGTAGATACCAAAAGAAGAAGTACAACTACTTAATTAACATTTACCGTTAATTTGGTAAAACATAATATTAGTGCTAATATTATAATTGAAACATGTTCTTATTTTCAAATCACCGGCGAACACCCCACAGATACCTGGTGCGCCCTAACCTGTCCCTGGAAGTCATTCCCGTAGTTTTTCCATACACATGTGAAAATAAAGAACCGAAAATTGTTACGGCCATATTCGAATTCAGCGACCTAAAAAAAACGTAACAATTTTCGGTTCGTCTTTTTCAACTGTGTGTAAAAAACCCTCGAGGATGACGTTCAGGGCCAGGTTAGGGCGCACCAGGTGTTCGGGGGGTCGTTTTCCACATGAAATTCGGATTCAGCGTACACAAAATGCTCCCATAATGATTTTCGGTTCGTTCTTGTCGCTATTTCAGGAAAATTCTCGAAGATGACGTCTGCGTCCAGGTTAGGGCGCATCAGGTGTCCGTAGGGTGTTCGCTCGTGCCATATTTCAATTCAGCGACTCAAGGGGTTTGGGGGGTTAATTTGAACATCATAATCGTGATCAGCGACCTCAAAAACTCCTGGGTACCCAACTTGGGCCAATTCTGACTTTTATTCACAAAGTTATTGAATTTGCCAAAAGGCCTCTCAAAAAATGCATTTTTTGAATGCATTTTTGGCTGCAGGAATGCAACTTCCGGTTTGTACTAGGTTGAAAGTAGGTAGGAATGGTATAAATAATTTTTGAAAGCAAATGCAAAAAAAAACACATTCCGATCCGTCCTATCCTAAAAGATTTCCTAACATAATGCTTCATTGCCTCGACTATATTTAAGTATCTCAAAACTAAATGTTTTCACATTTGGGTTTCATACTTTTCTTTAAAAATAGATTACTTGATAACCGTTTCTGGAGCAATCCACCCAAACTTTATTGAGGAAAAGTTACTTGCAACAGATCTGATTAACTAATTATTATAATGACATTACATCAACAAGGCATTTGCTAAATGAAAGCCACTTCATATTAAAGAAAAGGTAATTATATAAATTTGAACTTTCATTCTTCTCTATTATTGGAATCTGCATAGAGGGGAGAGGGAATTCTTGAAACTAGATAAATTTAGAAAGTTTTTCTAGAAGTGAAATTGTCGTTGGCAGAAGTAGCTATAGAGAGTTTTGATTCAGACCGGAAAATGTTCTTATATGCATCTCAGTACGTGGCATCTTGCGCGGCCAATAAATCTGAGTTAAGAAACGAGCCACTACACAATACCTCTATGCAGAAATTCCAAGCAAATTTATGACTACTGAAATGCCGTAATATAGGCAAGGTCTTGTGCCTTTGGCGTTTCACGCCCGTACCTTAAATTTTAACGCTGTTCTTGTCAAAAACCACCACCGCTTGCCTTCCTTTGTACCCGTAGCAACAAAGTGTCTAACTATTCAAAAGGGAATCCTTTGTACGCTTTGATTGATCTTTTCGATATTGAAACTGTTATTTCTGTACTAAATTTGGTGAAGAAATATAGTTTAGTAGGGAAATTTAATCTCAGAAAAAATTCGAAGAGCCTTATAAAATATAATATACGTTCAGCAAAGATTTATCACAGAAGAGATTTTTAATAACAATGAAAAATTAAATAATATTAATAGTACAAGAAAGACATAGCAGAGATAGCTCTAAAAATAATAAATTATTGTACGAATCTTGAAATACATAAAAGAAGTGGAACATTTGGTCAAAAACTGAGAAGTGTAATATAATACGTGCAAGCTTGACAGACGAAGACATCAAATATCGTGTTTGATCACCTCTATCTTTAAACCTAGAATTTATTTTTTAAAATGCAACACATATACGTTCTAAATTATACTTTCCAAAACCAACCTAAGATTGTCTTCGAGACATTGCTAATTAGTGTTGCCCAAATGCAAGAACAAGACGAGACTTAGCCAGGCTTGGTCTTGGTCTTGCGCCAATACACCTGGTCTTGGTCTTGGTCTTGCGCTCCCAGTCTTGGTCTTGCAGCAAAAGTCTTGCAAGTCTTACAATTACCTATTAGTCTATTACTATTTATTAAAGTTTATTTTAAATCTTAGAAAAACGTATTAGAATTGGAACATTGTGAGCTTGAATTAACATAGCCATAGTAAAGATCAAGCAGATTAATAAATTACTGAAGATTTGATAAGAAATTTGAAAAATCAACTGACCTATATGTCGTTTTTCATGGACGTAACTGTTTCTTAATAATAATATCTTAGGCTTTTTGTTTTATTAGTAGGTAGGTAAGTATCTACGCTTTTTATATTATTTTATTAGTATTGTAGAATTGTTTTACATGTTTCAGGTATATTTAAAAGTGGCTACAATATTTATCAAACGGGTGATATTTGAACACTTTTTTGCTATTTTTTCTTGTAAAAACTTAAGAATTATAATGACTGAATGTACAATAATAGTACCTAAGTAATTAGTTTAAAACCATATAATTAATATTATAATATGTATATACTTACTAGAATAAATTATTATGACATCTACTACCTATCCTTACCATTTTATCGTAATCATAATACTACTTGCGTGATCATTATAATGTATTCATTTTCATTCTAAGCACTCTGAAACTTATTTATTCTTTGGAACACCTGTAGGTACTCGAAATTATTTTGCATGAGTATACCTACGCCCTGTGGCCCTGTATATGATTTCAAAAGAAGCCGCCGGCGCGTGTATCCGCGGGGCTACACGGCGTGTCCTATCCCGCGCCGCGCGCCGCTCCCCGCAGACCTCCCGCCCCCTCTCGCGCCTTCACTGGCGGCGCGCGGGTCCACGCGCCCCGACCGCGCGCCTTTGAAGTTGCCGAAAAAAGTCGGCGAAAAAATGATTTTCTATTTTTTTTACGGCGCGGGGATTTACGCGCCGCGCGTTTGCAAAATTATTTTGTTATTTTTTATTTTAATTGTCATTTACGGTCTGACTAGAGAGACCGTAGCACGCATGCAAGCTGCTGGTGACCTTCAAACTCCAGATCAAGCTCTATCCACCATTTACTTACTTTTTGGTAGCTAAGCTTCTCATATAATAATTTAATCATCATCTGGTTAAGGTTCTCATAATAATTTAATATTTAAAAATTTCGTATCGATCAGACAAGTAGGTACAAGTTACTCGAGTCCCTTCAGCAACATGAAAACAGCTGGTGATTTTCAAACAACTGAGCTGATTTTACACCATGTACCTATACACCGAACTGTTACACCTAACTACTCCGTGAAATAGCGCTAAGTCCTAGCTGCAAGACGCAAGAGTCTTGCAGCCTATGTCTTGTTCTTGCTAAAGTCTTGCACGGTCAGTCTTGGTCTTGGTCTTGCTAAAAATACGCGGTCTTGTTCTTGGTCTTGGTCTTGCAAAAACGCAAGAACAAGACCAAGACTGAATTTGGGCAACACTATTGCTAATCCTAGTAGGTTGTTTAAAAAATGTTTAATTGTAAATAGAGTAACAAATTAACAAAAATGGCCAAAATAATTTAAAAATAACAAACAAAAAAGATAAAAAACAATAGTGTCATCAGTTCCCATATTATATTTAACAAAATTCTTATATCAAGCTTGCACATACCATACTGCTATGTCCCGTTTTATCACAACAATTCTCTATAACCTGTTCTCAGACATTTTTTTAAATAGTATCCAGTTTTTTGCAAGTTTTTTAAATAGTATCTTAAATAGTGATTTTTCAACATATATTGTATGTGTTGTAAAAAACAAACACAAAGAAAAGATTTAAACTGTTTTGTTTTTCAAGGCGTTGGCAACAGCAGTAGAGTTGTAGTGAAACATATTGCCGGTGGCTTGACGCAAAGGAGGCGGTTTTCGGGAGGAAATTGCAGTTTCCGCAAAATTTCCACGGTCCCAGTTCGAGATTTCTATCTGTGAATCGGTGCATATGTGCGTTGTAAACCTGGGACAGCATGAATTAATAACTTGGTCTTCGGACCGGAAAACCCAAGCGATAAGCCGAACACAATAGGCTGCGAAATGTCGCAGTTAATAACTGCTACGTTCCTGTTTTCTATGTTCACAAATGATTTTCTATTTTTTTTTTTTTTTGTATTTCAGTCTGATATTGTCGTTAAAGGTCGAAAAGTAGGCTTATAAATGTCATATATTCTAGCCGGAACAATTTTCTGTTTGATTTTTTCAGTATAAACTTGGCGTGTATAAAGTATAATATTACTTTACGCGGCTCGTGCGTACCTAATTTTTATACTTGTGTCTAACCGCTACTTATATAATATACTACAATTGGAATCTTTATATTTTAAAATTTTCGACAGCCACCGTTTAATTAATCCTTTAAAATAAAAAAGAAACTAACTAACGGTTAAGAAATGCAATGATTAAAAGTAACAAAAAAAAATTGGTTTTTGCTCAAAAATTACAATAACGAATAAAAAAAATTTAAAACTCAAGCATTGCACTAAGAAGTCCATAAAAAAAATTCTTTGAAAACGACAACGGATCTGGTTGTCGAAAGCTGAAAAAGGAAAATTATTTTAATTTTTGTTAGGCATTTTCAGTGACTCTTATCGTCTAATTTGTTTAAAATGTTATATTGTACCTACTACACAGCTTCAAACACTGTTTTTGCAACGTAATCACAACAAGCAGCAAAATGTCAACGTAAATTCAGAATTACATAGTGTAAGATACAGTGTAGACATTTTGTAATTAAAGTCGTAGCAAAAAGGAATTCAATACAACTTTGTTGCATACAGTTTCCTCTGAATTTGAGACAGAAAGTGTCACAGATTTTAGTTTTGAATGTGTGTAGTAAAAAGACAAAAACTACACTCTAGTTCACGTAATTAAAAGCTATTTGTCTTCGTGTGGTATAGAATAATAAGTAGAAAAATATGATATTCATCATTGATTTACGCGGTACATAGTTCACCGAGTTGGCTAGTGTGCTCTAATTTTTTATACAATTTTATCAGCATAATTATTATCATGGAAATTATTAAAAATTCTTATAGTGAGGAGAAAGTTATTCTTGTTAATATGTCAAATTAAAAATATTTACAATGAGTCTAGAGACAGTAGAAAAAACAAAAGTAAAGGTAACTGTAAAGATTGAACAAAACTAGCTCAAATTGTGAATGCATATCATTCGTATTGAAAGAACGATGTTAAGGTGAATGTTAAACTCAAACACATACAAGCAATCTTATGCTAGTGTTCTACCTCCAATAGCGTTAAAGTAAATGGCAATTGCCAACTACACGTTAATTATTGGTTAAAAAATGTGCTTTGGCTACATCTAGATTACAATGCAGTTAAGAGTTAATTCTTCATGTAGTAACGCGTTAACACATTAATATAATACACTGGTTGCAATAAATTACATTCTGCACTTAAAAACAGAGAACTGTAAGTACGTATACAGCATTTCAATATTCTCCTGCTTTAAGACATTTTTTATGTTTATTTAAATACATACGTTTTCTGGCAATTAAATTCCGAGACTGTTTTTTTTAGGAAACCTACATAGCGACTAGAATGAAAGGGGTGGAATTTTGTATTTAAGTGACGTACCATGATTTATTTAAGAACAAATAGTCCAAACTTATAAATTAATTTTAACGAATATTTCAATAACTATCAATGGTACTGAATCAAAACGAAAATTCTAATTTCAGTAACTGGTTCTAAATTTAGGACAAGACAACAATAAACCATTCTTAAATAATCAATTTCAATTTTACAAACGACGAAAAATAATTGAATTACAACCCTTTCGTGACAGATACCACTTCGAGAAAATCAATCTCCTTATTCTTCCATTTCCATTTCCGCAAGAAGACCCGGGCTCAAATCTGCCGCACGTCGCTCAATATAGAATTTCAGATAAATATATATGCCCTGCGACAGCTGTACTATCTTAATGGATTTCAAAACATTGAGCAATTTATATCCTTAAGTATGCCCTTGTTGCACCACAATATTGATGGATTGCTTTAGATAAACCATTGGGCTGGAATCTGATCTTTTTGTCAGCAGGTTCAAGTAGGTCACATTTATATTGAGTATGCTAATAATTTTACCTGGATAGGCTATAACTCTTTAATCTGTAAAATATTTTAAATAATCAATCGTTATTAGTTCAATTTACTTTTAAGATAAATCATGTATAATAACCTTTTGTTAATAAAATACACTAAACCAGTAATCAAGTGGGGTCCGAGTAATCAATACTCCTTGTTTCATTGGTGGGTGGTATATATAAACATCATTTAGTGGTAATTTAACATGTACAAGTCAATAATCTTAGGTAATGGTTGGCGAATTGTCACGAACAATACATTAATGTCGGTATTCTCGACGCATGGCTCATTCTCTTATCGTCAGCTATCTGAACTCATTTCCTTTTAGACAATTCCTGCACACAAATACGTCGGAAATGTTTTATCGACGCTTTAATACCCTTTTAAGTCCAAGAATTAGCATTATCCATGTATTTACTGTGACTAATATGGTTATTATTAATGTATAGATACTTTAAAGTATAATTAAAATTAAATAAATTAACTTTTTCGTCAATAATTCTAATCGCTAGGTAGGGGTGGAAGGGATCAATTGAACTACTCGACTTAAAAAATCTAAAAAATTGAAAAAAGGCTTCATGCTTTTAAAATTAGATTCTGATAAGTATGTTAAACTCAGATATGATGAAAATTTGAATTCATTAAAATATACTCTTTTTGGCGCCCGCACCTCGAGCGCACACGACACAAACACCATCACAAACATCGTCACGAAAAACCGACACGACATCATGAAGTTAGGTAATCAACATTTTAGTTTTTTGCATTTGTGATTCTTAAATTTTGATTTAGATTTCCACTTGTTTAATTAATTTTGCTAATTTTTTTATTATATAGGTATATATCAACTTTTTAATGTTTACTTAATATTTATTTATGAGGTCTATCAATCTGGCAGTGAAAAGTCGGCAGAAACCATCGAAACATGAGTGGGAATTTGTAGCTAAATAGTTGCTAATTAGTTGCTCAAATTACGACTTTGTAGCTCTATTCAGTTCCACAAAAAACAAATTACTGCTATCTTTAGAACAAGCTAGCAGTAAAATGACAGGACTGGCCCAGAAAAAATGGACTAATGCGTGTGAATTTGTTGAAAAAATTCGAAAAACCCTAGAATCAGCTAGAAATTGTTAATAATAACTAGCAACCAGTGTCCCTGCTATCGTAATATAGATTTTGTATTGACACATTGATGTTATGGATTTTGTTGCTGGTCGCAGATGTCATCAGCAGAGCCCAGAGAGCCAGCAACAAAATAAAAATTTAAAATCGGCCCAATCGGGTGACCGGTAACTAACTCCTAGTGTCCATGTGGTCGTGACACGCAGTTCTTATTGACGAAACTCTGTTATGGATTTTGTTGCTGGACGTAGATGTCATCAGCAGAGCCCAGAGAGCCAGCAACAAAATAAAAATTAAAAATCGGCCCAATCGGGTGACCGGTAACTAACTCCTAGTGTCCATGCTGTCGTGACACGCAGCTATTATTGACAGAACTCTGTCATGGATTTTGTTGCTGGTTGTGAAAAGCACCAGCAGAGCCCAGAGAGCCAGCAACAAAATAAAAAAAAATAAAAATCGGCCCAACCGGGTAACTGGTAACTAACTCCTAGTGTCCATGCTATTGTGACAAGCAGATATTATTGACAAAACTCTGTTATGGATTTTGTTGCTGGTCCCAGATGTCATCAGCAGAGCCCAGAGAGCCAGCAACAAAATAAAAATTAAAAATCGGCCCAATCGGGCGACCGGTAACTAACTCCTAGTGTCCATGCTGTCGTGACACGCAGTTCTTATTGACGAAACTCTGTTATGGATTTTGTTGCTGGACTCAGATGTCATCAGCTGAACCCAGAGAGCCAGCAATAAAATAAAAATTAAAAATCGGCCCAATCGGGTGACCGGTAACTAACTCCTAGTGTCCATGCTGTCGTGACACGTTGGGTTTGTCTTATAGATTTCTTTGTTATAGTTTTTATCTTGTTTCGTAGCTTTGATCATTTAATTTTTTAATTAATTCATATACTTTGCTTTTAGTTTAATAGTAGTACCTATATTAGGTAAAATTTTTACCTTCTATTTTTTATTTGATGTCACATACTTAATTATTGTCTCATTTATTACTATTGTTACCCAGAACAAAGAAAATTTCATTGTATTTAATTTTAGCACTAATTGCTTGGATAATTAATTACTTTAGTTCAATTATTTACGAAAAAGTTAATTGAGGTTCTTATTAAAGGGATCCAATAAGTTAGTTAATTTCTTTAATAATCTAAAAACAGACGCAATTACTTCATTCATACATCGAAACTCTTAGAAAATACGATCTCATTCACCCATTAAGAGTGTTACCCGCGTAGCGAAGACACTACGAAGAGATAGAGAGTCGACTGATAAGAGGGCTGAAGGGTTTTAAGATGTAAATTAGGAGGAAAATGTCTTGGTTGATATATGAAATCTGGCGGAAGCTCTTTCTTCGTATTAGTGTCACTGTTATGAATATTTCTGAGGGTACTTTTTGCATGAGATATTTTTCGCTTGAGGATAGTGTGCTTTTCTGAGTGGTTATTATTCTCGGGGCAGTAACACTTCGGCATAATGGAGACATTTCTTTGAGAATATATTTGACAGGGTGGATTATTTGTATGCATTATAGTTCCAAATAGCATTTAATCAACACGAACCAAGAATTTTTCTAGGAATACATAGATACATTTAAAAATAAAACACTGACTAAAATATATACATACAGTGCCTCAAAAAAAGGACACGGAATATAGAAGAATGTATAAAATAGTTTCGCAGGATAGTAGACACACAAGGAAAACATCACCTCACTTTACTTGCTAAATTTTGAAAAGTTCCTCCTTGTTCATTAATCAGCAAGTTTTAGTAAAAGATATGTTAAAGAAGTACAAAAAAATGCTTAAATGGTCTTAACATCGATTTATTAAACGACCAAATGGGCTTTACATTATTCAATCCTCCTGTGAATCAGATATTGTTTACTTTATATATTAAAACAATGTTTTCTAGCGTAGATTGCTTGATTGTAGCAACAGAAATAAAGTTATATTTGAATTAAACTCAAAAAACTATTATTAAACTAGCTGTACCCGCGACGTCGTTCGCGTGGCGTGTTGATTGTTATATAAAAATTTCTCCCCCGACCTCGTTAAAGAACTGGGGGGCTAATTTTTTATAGACTAGATATTAAGTTGAAAGAAGACAAATACATCTGTGAAAACCGCATTTGAATAGGATCAGTAGTTTTAATGTGATGTGCGCACAAACATACAGATAAAAAAATTATTATTTTTTAAATATCTTTAATGTACAGAATTTTCATTTCTACAGATTTATTATATGTATAGATTATTTTTCACGCCCTCGCATGCCCCCCTGTGGGTGGAATTTTCTAAAATCCGTTCACAATTGACCTTAAAATTATAAAAATAACTATTGTTATAGATTTTAAATTTTTTTTTCATGCCCCCGCATCCTCCCTTGTGGGTGGAGTTTTGTAAAATCCGTTCACAATTGACCTCACAATTATAAAAATAACTATTTTGCAAAGTTTCAAACCTGTAGGACTTATAGATTTTAATTTTAATTGTTTTTTATTTTTCACGCCCCCGCAACCCCCCTGTAGGTGAAAATTTGTAAAATCCGTTGATAGTTGACCTCAAAATTATAAAAATAACTATTTTGCAAAGTATCAAACCTGTAGGACTTATAGATTTTAAATTTTAATTTTTTTTATTTTTCATGTCCCCGCAACTCCCCTTGTGGGTGAAATTTAGTAAAATCCGTTCACAGTTGATCTCCAAATTATAAAAATAACATGATTTCTGTATAGCTGTAACCATTATGGTTGCACACGTGAGGGAAGCTTAAAAAATGGAGTAACTTCTCCCCTTTTCCCAACATTTCCCTCCACTGCTCTGCTCCTATTGATTGTAGGGTGATGAAAAGTATACTATAACCAGCACAGGAGTATGAAAAATACTTGTACCAATTTTCGTTAAAATCCGTCGAGTAGTTTTTGTGTCTATAACGGTTATACAGACAGACAGACAGACAGACAAAAATTTTACTGATTGCATTTTTGGGATCAGTATCAATCCCTTATCACCTCCTGATAGTTATTTTGGAAATATATTTCATGTACAGAATTGACCTCTCTACAGATTTATTATAAGTATAGATAGTCATAGGAACTCAAGTAAATAACTGATTTGGATGATTGGAAAAAATATTCTATGTAAAGTTTTCATTTCGAGGTTAGTTCCCGTTTCTCTTTTAAAATGCCTACCTATGTAGCAGGTGGTAGACTTCACTTCAATCTTTCTTTTTTTTTATTTAAGGATGTCCTCGTAGGTGTAGACCTAAATACAAATGTACAGAGAACATCTATTTGGGCAGAAGAGACAATTTATTAATTTCGGATTTAAAGGACTTCAAGTTAGGACGAGTGGCGAAGCCGTGGGAAGCCAAGGAGTTTATAATAAAGTTAAAGTTATGTATCTAAAATTGTGCTTTGTTATTACTTTCTATTGTGTTTACTATGTGCAAAAGCCAGTTCATTATTTTATCGAAGAAACACATTCACTTACATACCCTTATTTGTATATACTCACAAAGAACTAGCAAAGGTTGTTCCGTCTCTCATATTCATGTACAAATAACATTTCAAGTTACTTGATCAAAACTAGATTGTTTCGTTCGTTGTTATTTAATTAAATAAACTTCAGCGAACGAACGTAATTTTAAGCTGCGAGATGTAAGGAGCAAACTCTAATTAATAGGATATGAACGTTTATTTTAGAGTAGAGAAATTTTAAGCATCACGAATTTCATTGAGTATATTATATATACATAATCAAAAATTGGTTTATTCTAAAAATAAAAATGGGTAGTTCTACATGAAAATAGGAGTTTTTAGAAAAAATAAAAATTAAAAAGTTGCATACATAAGATTAAGGTAGTTCCAGCGTGGTATAATATATTCAGAACATCTAGTCGGCTCACAGACGTTCACACTACAGTTAAATATTTTTAGTTACGGTGATCTGGCAACGTTGCTCTGAGTAGATACAATCGTGTTTTTTCGCTTTGTGATAATATTAATAATTTTTTTAACTTTGGGATTTTTTAAAATTTTCAAAATTTTTGAAGTTTTCAAAATTTTGGATTTTTCAAAATTTTTGGATATTTCAAAATTTTTGGATTCTTCAAAATTTTCAAAATTTTTGAATTTTTCAAAATTTTTGGATTTTTCAAAATTTTTGAATTTTTAGATTTTTCAAAATTTTTGAGAATTTTTCAAAATTTTTGAATTTTTCAAAATTTTTAAATTTTTCAAAATTTTTGAATTTTTCAAAATTTTTGAATTTTTCTAAATTTTTGGATTTTTTAAAATTTTTGATTTTTTAAAATTTTCAAAATAATTTTTATATTTACCTAAATATTTATTTTGACATAGAAATGTTAATTTGTTTTATTTCTTTATTTTCATTATTTGATAAAAATATTTAAGTTAAAACAAAAATTTACATATTATTAAAAATGTTTGCTTATTTATGTGTATTTTTATTTACAATTTATTTAAATATTTAATTTGAAAGCCTTAGCCTTAGCTAAATTTTATTAGAACTGTAAAAGATTTGAATTTCGCGCATTTTCTTTATCACTATTTCAGAAAGCGCTGAGTACAGCATTGCCAGATCACAATAAAGTGTAAAATATAAGGTTGGAAGTGGATAAAAAAATAATATTTTTATTTAAATATCTTTAAAAGAAAACGGGGAGATGGTACTTTTATTTTTTTAACTTATTCTACAAACATTATTCCATGCTCTCATAGTTTTCTTTCCAATTCTGTCCTGAGAATCTTTTAATACAATTGAAAATAGTTGAAGAGACAGGACAGGACGTTTTACATACCTTGAATGGGAAGTGACCCTCGAAATCGCGAACTTTGTCCTGGAATATCTCGCGATCTAAGCGGTCAAAAATTCTAAAAAATTTAGAATCGATAAAAAACACTAGTCTTAACTTGTCAAAAAAAATTGGGAAGAAACTGTCGAAAAGTGGTTTTCACGCTGGAACTACCTTAAATGCCTCGTGTTCTCTTAAACCGAACGCTTTTAGTTTTAATCATCAAAATTCTGACTTCAACGAATGATGATGGACAACAGATTATTTTTCGAGAGTTTTATAAACGTAATAAGATTTAATTACAATTTTTAAATAACACGGTAAAATTTATTCATATTTTAAATAAAAAAAAGAGTGTGCGTGTAACCTTTACGCGCGATTGAAGTAAAACTTATTTGACGTATGTATCGCAAAATACATATTAAATTACAATTCTAAATACCTTTAATGTATTTGAAACCGAAAGAAGATTATAATACAACACCATTTTTACTCGAACAAAATAGTATCTAATAGTTAAAGAATACATAATTAATTACAAGACTACTATAATCAAATTTATAAACTTCTAAACAAAACATAACCTCAATTCCACTAGAATGTCAATGCAAATTTGTTTTGTTTGGAAAGGTTTTTAAGCTCGTCCCATAGCTGACGTCACACCGTTACTTCCGTAAGAATTACTTCCGTTAGAAAACAATCTGAGTTACCCTCTAGTCGCGCCTTAAGAACTTTTACTTCAAAAATAAAGATTCCTTTATTTTTAACTTGTAATTTTTTCATGCAACTACTGCCCCAATATTTCATATAATCGTAAAATAGGTACATGTTAAAGCGCACCTTTAAAACCGAGTTTAAAACCTTCATTGCCGTTTGAAATGAATAGATAAACACGAACTGTATGTATTAATTAAATTTGTAATTTGTTTGCAACGAAGTTATAAAGGCTTAAACTTCATCAATAATATTTCAGTTTACCTACTGTTGCCTATCATTTAAATGGTTCTACTTAAAGCTTAACGAATCTTTTCAATCCCAACACACCTATTTATATTCAATTATCTTCCCTAGGTTTAAGATTAAATTAACCCAAAAACTTTGAAGATAAACAAAATTACTTGACCTTTCTTAGGCACATACGTTTTCCTCTCTAATTCTAATTCTACAAAGTTTTAGGCCAGTACCAAAATCTTGCGTTTCCTTACTTTATTTATTTTTGTAGTTTGTACAAATTTCAACTCTAAAACTAAAGTTATGCAAGTTTATGATAAAGTAAACCTTAGAAGAGCAAAGATTAGAAATTTTTGAACATACCACAAAATAAAAATTAAAATCTACTGGAACTACTTCTAACAATCCGCCTATTGGCGTAGCCCACATATTTTAATAAAGAAGATAGGAACACAAAAGTAAGATATCTTAAAATATATCAGAATTAGGAGCTAACATTATTTAAGAAGCTGATGAGAAAAGTTATAAATCGAAAGAAAATAGCAAGTACGTGGAGGAAAAGCGTGCTTGTACCAATTTATAAAGGAAAGGGGGATGTGCAAGAATGTCATAACTGTAGAGGCATTAAACTGAAGTCGCATACTTTGAAAATTTGGGAGAAAATAATTGAGAAGAGGCTGAGAGAAACGATTATAAGTGAGAAGCAATTTGGATTTATGCCACGCTGCTTTCAACGAGAAAGCGTATGACCAAGTGCCGAGACAAGAAGTGTGCAGATCTAGGCGAGTGAAAGGTGTGCCGGAAAAGTATGTCCGTTTAGTGAGATGTACAAGGGAACAAAAACGGAAATAAAAAAAAACGACTGTGGCAGTCAGTGGGACTGCCGGCAGAAGTTATACTTCTGTGCACGCGCCCGGATTCATAAATTTGTATGCAAAATCATTATATGCTATTCTTGTTCAGCGACCCCAAAACCTCCTAGTACCGAGTGCACACTCTTTTTGTATCAAATTAGCCTAAATTTCCTGGAGACGAGGTCCGTCTTAAGCACCAGTTGTTTCGAAGACCATCGCCATTATTATAATCGTATTTAGCGACTCAAAAACCCACCGAGTACCAAGGGTGCACTGATTTCGTTCAGAATTTACATAAAACCCCAGAAGAAGAAATAAATACCCGCGGAGACTTTCGGCATCATGATATTCGTGTTCAGCAACCGCAAAAACCCCGAGTATATAAATTGAACCCATTTTCAGCAATACTTACCGAGTTGTAAGTTTTTTCACTATTGTCCGTTGGGAATGCACTTTTCGAATACAGAAATGCAATTTTCCATTTTTACATTATAAAAAATAGCGACAGATTTCCTGATACTCTAACGAATTCAATGCAAACAAACGCATTCCGAACCATCTTACGTTACAAAATTCGGAGGTTTTAGTGCTTTAGTTTTTCGACTTTTCGTAAAAACTCTGTTTATGTAGCCAACAACCTTAGAAGCATAGAGCAGAATACATGCAACCATGTGACGGTACTTTAGACTACAATGCAATACTCATTACTGAATATTATTATTAATATAAAATGCTAAAGTTTATATGTATACTTACGTGACAGAATTATAAAATAATCTGTCAAATAATCATGTGGTCCATCACTATGATATTCATACATTAGTTCAGACTGTTTTTTTTTATATCTATCCCTTTCAATGTACTGAATGTTGAAACGGTATTCAAAGGACTTATAGTTATGACTAATAACATGTAGTAAATATTTCATCTTTGTTTTTACCGACCAATATACCTACCTTATAAGTGTTTCTGTCTCTCTCTTACTCACACCATTACATATGTAATGATTTTTCCCATTTAACTGTACACAATTTTTTTTCGCCAAGTGCTAGAATAAATGTATAACTTCAAAAACAGTGTTGGGGTTATAGAGGGATTTGTGGTTCATTTCGGGCTCCACCAGTATGGCAATTTTATGACTAGGGGGATAAGAAGTGAAGCCCCATAGGATATCATGTATGCGGTTAACATTGTAATTAAAGATCATGTAAAAGAGAGACTCAACGGAAAACTTAAGAAATAAAGAAAAAGACTTGAGAGTAAAAGATTAAGACAGAGTAGAACAAAGACTGAGTACATGACTATGAACGAAACGAATAAACTTAAAATTAATCTACAGGACCATGTGCTGCCAGCTATTCAAAACTAAATATATAGGGTCTCTATTAAAAAAGTGTGAAAAGTTAAATAGTGAGATGACTTATAAAATTAAGATTGAGACGATTTGGTCGTGTAGGAAGAAGAGTTAAGTGAGTAAAAGAGTAAATAAATGTAAAATTGGGGGTAAGAGGAAGAGAGGAGGACCGAAATTGGGGTGAATGGATAAAATACATGAGGATCTGAAAAAGAAAAAAAAGTAGCTAATGCACTAAATAGAGACACGACACGTCGAAACGAATGATACGGAAGGCTAATATCAACATCAACTAGACTGAGGATAAGGTTAAAAGAAAAAATAAAAAAGAAGAACCTTTTGCTATATTGCTCTCATTATGTTTTGGTCCATTTATTGACTAGTTGTTGAAATTTGAATAATTGAATGTCAGATAAATTATCAATTATTAAAACAGGAATTTGTACCCGTAGCTTACAAGCAGTTAAATTTGCATCAATTAAAAATAATTTTAATTTATAATAATAATAATATAATCCAGTACGAATGTAGATCATGTATTTAATTTTAATAAAAGTATTTAATTTTTCTTTATCTTTATCACTATCAACATGAATGTGTATAAATTAAATAGTAAAAACATTAGTATATTTTTTTCAGTTAGATAAATAATTAGAGTAAATAATTTTTTTTCCATCTACTGGACCTGGCCTAGTTGTCGATTCGAGTTGGTTAGCTCCGGCACTTTTGAATTATTTATTTCAACTTTCCCCTAATCATGCCAAGAGGTAATAAAAGTTGAATCTAAAAGATCCACAGCTTCTAGTAGATACTTACCATTATGTAAAGCTTGTTAGCTGCTACCGGTTACCCCCATAAAAATGGAAAAAGATTGAGTTATATTAACATTCATGATAAAGATGAACTACATTGTTTTTAACATAAAATCTGGTAGTTTTAAAGAAATCTACTGTTTATTTCTACTTTGGGATAAAGTATTAATTGTTTTTAAATTTATATAATTTATCCTAATCCATCTACTCTTCTCACAGGTTGACAATCCAAATTGCAATTGTGTGTTTGAAAACGCAACACCACCGATTTCGACACATAAGTGGTCCTCTAGCAATGAGTTTTGGTATTTTTTTATTGATTGTTATTATTTAAAATAATATACATCTTTTACCTCTCAACACGTAACCCAGTTATTGTATTCTGAAGTTCTTTCTCCATTTTTTCATTTCTGATCTACCTTAAAATTCTTCTAAATTTTTTTTTTTCTAAGAGATTCTTCGGGATTTGCTATTCTAATCTGTGTAAGGTCTTTTAAATTTTTTTTACGTCGTATTATTTCTTACACTCTGTCATCTTTTTGCAATTCTTCTATTATTTTCTTCTGTTTCTCTTCCAACGTTTGCAAGAGGCAGGATATCACACTATCTCTTCTACTGTTATAAGTGTTTTAGGAAACTCTAGCATTCCAAAAAAAAATTTTTAGTTATTATTTAAAAAATCTAATATTTGTTAAACGATCTTTACCCCGAAAAGGATTATCCAAATTCTTACAAAATATGGCACTCCTGTTGTGAAAACGAAGACAACTAAACGTATAAATAACCATGCTTTTCTATTGTGTAGAATTTACAATTCAACTCAGTTCCGGATGATTGTCGTTGCTGTAAAGTTTAGACAATTTTAATTATTAATTCTGTAACTTTTTTAACATTATGTGACAGACAGAATAATAACGAGAAATTGTTAAAAATGGTTTGGAAAAAGTAACTGTGTATGGACAATTTAATTCACAACAACTAAAACTTTCTGATTCCTTTAATCGTTAATTCTCAAATTTCTCTTTCTTTCTTTCTCTCTCTCTCTCTCTCTCTCACACACACACACACACACACACACACACACACACACACACACACACACACACACACACACACACACACACACACACACACACACCCCTTGCAATAAGTACTTAAGTAATGCACAATAAAATTTAATACACATGGAACAGTCATATCAAGTTTTTAATTGTAGATTATGTTTAGATTTGTTAAAACAGAATGAATGTATCTCTAATTTGATCTTGGATCTATCTAAATCTTGGCAACCTAACTAAAAGACAAATAAGTTCGTATTGTATGTGTCTACAGAAAGAAAAAATATTTTTGTAATTAATCAGAATTTGTTAGGCAATTTCAGATTTAAAAGGCAGTCCTTGGCAAATCTGCGAACTTTAAGATCAATATAACAGGGAAGGATTATTTTAGAATGTAATAATTTATTTTATTTTTAACCAGCTAAAAGGTCCCCAAATAATAGAAGAAAATAGAAATTAATACGGAGTTATGAAAACTATTTTTTCTTGTTTAGTAAATGATACCCATCAAATAAAAACCATTGATAGCACAACTACAAATTAAATTCATCGTTCAATTATCAGCTAAAGACAAAATTAATCCAACATTAACATTCGACCTTTCAAATTTGGATTGGACATATCACACTCAGAGATTAACAATATCCTTATCGAATTTGTTCAGGTATACTCGGCTGCTAGGAAACTACAGCTCCATATATGTATTTATGCATATAATTTGCTTTTAATGGCATTAACTGGATAAACTTATAGTCCTCGTCTCTTCATTAAACTATTATAATATGATCTTACGGGAAAGTAATAGTGTCCGGAAGGCTAAATCCGATTATTGTCTTTATTTACCAAGCTATCAGCACGTCCTATTTTAATGCATTTGGATTAGAGATCATTTTGGTGGGTTATATAAAGAGGTTTTTGTAATAAAGTTATACCCAATATGTACACGCAAATCCATATTAGGTATATATCAAAGCAACAGAAGCTTAGATTATAAAAAATAAAGCTATGTTACAAATTAAACAAGCCCTAAATATTAAAAGCTACAAATAAATATATAATATTGAATGTATAAAAGTTTACCGACAATAGCAAAAAGTGCACTAAAATATAATCCATATAATATAAATATTCGTTACATTAATGCAATGAAATAAGTTATTAAATTTTGAAACTACACTATGCAATATCCTAATGTGAAATTTGAAACTGTAAAATCTCTTTTCTTCGATGAAAATTTTATATTAAAACATTACAATGTTTCATTTTTAGAATAAAAGCAATAGATTTATACGGATATTACAACTAGAGCGAATATAATATCATAAGTGTCAAGCACCGAAAATGTATTAAAGCTTTAAATATTACAAACTAGTGCAAACATAAAATTTTCTACAACCAGTAACGCAATGAAAACGTAATTTAATTTATCAAGAATATAGCTGTTTGTAAACATAGTTTAAGGCAATGGTTTCTATAACAAATTTATGTTACAACAAGCATATAACTCAATGAAATTATCATTTATTAGGAAAAAGAAAAAAATACAAATGTTAAAAGGATTTTTCAGATAAGAACATATGTTTTGAAGGAGGAATAATGTAGGAGAAAAAATAAAAATACTTAGCTGTCAAATCCAATTGGTAATAAAAATTCTGTTTCATGCATTTTGTAAAGTCCATGTATGTAGGTAGCCCTTTTGTTTAGTATTCTCTAATTATTATTTATTATCTTTTGTAACAGTTTTTATAGTCCTTTTTATTGAAAGGATTTATTGTATTCTATATTTGGAAAATTATTTATTATCACAAGTTCCTTAACACGCAGAGTTTTAGATCTACTCCACAGAATCTCCATTTTACTACATCTTACTATGTATATCAATATGCGTATTTGGGTTTGGTTTAGATCAATAATTGACTCCTTATTATTTGTCCGTATTTTTGTCCATGTATAATTTATTATTTCGTATAGATTTCTTTAATATTAAGTTTTTAATGCAAACTACTTTTTTTTCAATTTTCTTTAGCAAGGTGCGAAGTGCGACTAGTGTTGTTTTCACCATTTGCTTGCCTGTTATATACATTATTATACTGTACTCCACTACTTCACTGTGTCCCGAAGCTTATAGAAGACACATTAATAAATAAAGCGTTTTTAAGGAGTGAATAAAGCACCTGCAGCTACTTTACTATCCGACAACACTAAATCGTTGAGACGCTTTAGACATTTTATCAATAACCTAAATTTGCACTCTGTATAGTACCTACCTGTTATTGCTTTAAAGCTATTTATGTATTTTTCAATTTTAAAAATAACACCTGTGTTTTATTTCTTTTTAAAACTTAGCTTTTGTAAAAACTTACACAATATAGTAGACTTTCGTAGATTAAAGAAAATTTAGATAAAGTAAATTGCTAGATATGTGGATCTAACGTGAGCTTGTATTCTAATAGTTTTCTCTAAATACTTAAACAAAATACTATCTATATAATATAATTTAATTAAAAAACTCTAGAACAGATCCGTCCCTGGGATATGGACGACCGACGATGTCTCTATATCCTGCTGGACGAATATCCTCAACAGCAAATTGGCATTCGACTTTCGTATTCACTCTGGTTGAGACAGGGCACCGTACAAATATATTACCCTCTTAGGATGCGACACGATTTAATATGATGCTCGTTCTTTCCGTAAAATTTAAGGCTTAGGTATAAACGACATTGAGGACGAAGGAATACTGCCAAGGATTTAATTAAGTGTCTCGAATTTGATACCTCAGTGAGGTTTACGACTAATGATGGTCAAAATTTATCTTGTAGACAAATAAATGACAACGTGAGTGACGTTTGTATGGAGTTTAATGGGATACGAATAAAGCTGTCTTGGGACCTTGGAAACGAAGTATACATCTTTATAAAATACGAACTCAAATTGATATAGTTTTAATAAATAAGCATCAAATAAAATAATGCTAAAAGTTTTCTATTAATTTTATGCAAGAGTACAGATTCAAAACCTGCTGTCTTTTCTTTGAAGTGTACTTTTATACCAAAACTAAAAAATCACTCCTTTCTTGCTAATGGAACTAAAAATTAGAAAATAGCGGTTCATAACTATCCTCACATAGTTAGTTGCCAATAGAATAATTGTAATATTTAAATTAAAAAATATACACCCTCCCTTGCTTTTTACTATGAATTCAATTATTCTGTTAATGACTTAAAGTTTATTACAATTTTATTTTAAGGCGATTCATTATAATTAAATACTAATTTTTAGTTCGATTAGCAAGAAAAATGTTTTTTATTAGTTTTTTTTTAAACAATTATTTAATTTTCATTTTTTAGTCTATGACAAACTCATAAATTGGAGAGTTAATTAATCATTAAAATATATTTAGAAATAACGACACAGTGGTCTATGTATGATTGATCAACACGGACTCACTTTCAACTCTGTGGTTAATTTGACCCCCCCCAACATTAAAATTTATTTATCCTGTTGGTCCTAATAAGGATCATAGGAAACTGTTATCAAATTATCGCATTGTCATTGGTTATTGATATGTATGCAAAGTTTCAAATTATTCAGGTTTCTAGAAACTGGTGAAAATTCTGCTCAAAGATTCCGTTATATTCATACATACATAGTAGATACAACCCAAGCTAATAAAGCGTGTTATAAAAAGAAGAATTTTCTGTTCAAATTTATAAAAAGTTGGAGGTATAGATAGAGTAAACAGTAAATTGGTTTAAATTTTCACCATTCTCAACAATCCAATCATTTCATCAAATTTTTATCTTCTTTTTATGGAAAACAGTTGCCATAAAAATACAAATTATATATTAAATAAGTGAAAACAATTTAAATTTTTATCAAACAATTTTTAACCAAATTAAAAGTGCTGATTCGTTAGACACAAAACTGAAACCGTTATTCTCAGTCATGTCTGTTCCGCCCTTGTTTTTTTACCACGGTCTTAATGTTTGCTCTTTAACAAGTTTTGGGCCCGTTTTATGGGGCTACACGTCCCAGCGTTTTGATTGACTGAATTTTCGTTGGAATATTAATGGAGAATTGAGACTTTCAGTACACAGTCTTTGTGATAAATTTTGAACTATGTAAAGTTTAAATTTCTATGGGTAACAAAATTTCCTTTGTTCGCGAACTGGGTCATGCTATTAACTTTTATTGTTTTCAGAATAGGTATTTATATATATTTTATATGGGACTTTTAAATTTAATCAGAAGTTTTGTTTAATGAACCTAACTCTTAACAATATTTCTGTATCTCGAAAACTAACAAAGTGAAGATATGTGTATTTCTCAAGTGATCAATTGCACCGTAAACAAAAGCCAAAAAAAAACTGAGAAGGGCAGAAGTACTCAGCAACAAATTAACATTCTGTTAGTATGTATACCTAAACCGGTGCAGGGGTCTGTGGTCCACGCAACCTTAGGCAGCACTTCAGCTTGGGAACGGAGTCAATTCAGCTTGGGAACGGAGTCAACCGTGTACCAGGCTGAGGTATACGCCTTACTAAAGGCTGCCGACCACGCCCGAGGCCGTGGCTGGAGAGGGGAGAGGATAACTTTCTTCTCAAACAGCCAGGCTGCACTGCTGGCCTTAAAACAATTTCGGGTTAGTTCCAAGCTGATCTGGGAGTGCATACAAAACCTCAATGAACTGGCTAGACAAAACAGTGTCTTCTTGGAGTAGATTCCAGGGCATAAAGGTTTTGAAGTTAATGAAACCGCGAACCTTCAGGCGAAGAAGTGAGCGGATACAGGATTCACTGGTCCAGAACCTGTATTGGGACTGCCTAAAGCCTGGGTAAGGACCAAAGTCAGGAACTGGGTCTAGGAAGAGTCGACCAAACACTGGAGTCATACTGTAGGGCTGAGGCACTCGAAGCTGATGTTCAAAGGCTACTCCAAAAAACTGACGTCAGACATACTGAATCTTGGCAGGAGTCAGATAAGAGTACTAGTGGGCCTGTTCACTGGGCATGGACCATTTAGACTACACCTTCGGAGGATGGAGATTCTGACACAAGAACCCACCTCGTGCCGACTGTGTGCCATGGACGATGAGACAACAACTTACATTCTATTCGAGTGTGAGGCCTTGGACTATAAACGGTTCCTCATCTTCGGTGACACGAATCCTGAATCCTATCACCACCTAGAGGAGCTAGTCACAGGACTCAAATCTCTTATAAAGGGAAATGCCCTATGGCAACAGTAACTCAAGGAATTTCGTATACCTGGATTCTAGCCTACCTGAAGATCAGCGTGATGTTGATTTTCAGCTGAACAAACTAGAGTCCTGCACGCATCGGGTGCATGTAAGGACTCTTGGTACCGAACATGGTCACAATATTCCCATAGGAAGCAGTGCACAAACATGGGGCTTCACAGGAGAGACGATGCCAGGTTTATTTAGATTAGATTAGATTGGTATACCTACATACGTATTTGGTCTCGGATGAAATCTGCATTAACAATTTTAATTTTTATGGTTTGAAAGTATAATAATGTTGTTTTAGAATTTATATGAAAAAGCAGATTTTACAAAGTTGCGAAAGCGTTAACTGAAAAAAAATGTTCATAGACAGTAAAAAAGCTTAATTTGAATAAAAAAATGACTTAGGCTTGTTACGTGTAAAATAATTAAATTTAAAATCCTCGCAGAAAGCAACAGCCAAGCGAGGGTTAAAATCAAGCTTTTAACTGGTTACATAATCCTTTGCTGGCAGATTTAATTTTTTCGACAAGAGAAAAAGTCACTAATCCGATTATACCTTTTTTTGTCGAGGAATAACAGGAAGTAACCTCAATTCCAACAATTAATTTAACTACAATCAATTAGAGCCCCAACGTAGTAAGGTACCTTTTTAATACTTTTTGATCCTTATTGTTTTCTTTCTTTAAAATAGCCCGCAATGGTGTTTAATTTCTCTGCATTGCAATTTTAAACAGTGGCGTAACCAAAAAGATTTCAATATATAATAATACATGTATATATTGATGTATAATTTTGAAAAAATGAGTAAATAAATAAAACGTTATAAACAAAATAAGATCTGCATTTAATTGTTATAACGCTAATAATCGTTAGATGAGCAATTATGTGAATCTCATTACCTAAAGCTACTTATTCGCCCAGATCAGCTGTTTATAATTGAGTCTCAGAAGATACTAAAATTTAACTCAATTTATCTCTTTCGGTAAGTAGTCTAGTAAACGACTAGAATATTTCTTTTTGAGTAAATCATTGTTAAATAAACTTTGATATACTGTTGCTTTCCGAAGAGTTCGGAGTTTTTTACCGTTCTTCTATTAAGATAGAATTATCAGTTTTCCTTTATATTTTGGTTGTTGAAATGCTTTTTGATAATATATTTCTTTTTTGTTTGGTTAATAGTAAAAACTTCTTGTTTATTAGTTGACTTATTTAAAAAAAAGCGCATATAAGAGGAATATAAAATAATTAAAAACAGCGCACTTATTAGAAATCCTGCAAACAGGCATCTATTGCATCAGCAGGACATCAATGTTTATTTTATATAATTTTAATTCTAATGCAAACTCTTAATTGTATACCATTAATTATAAACATTATTATTAGATTCTTAAATAGCAATTCTGATTTCTTTATTTCTCCAAATATTCACTATTTTTATTGCTTATAGTTACAGCTATTCAATGGATCTCTTTATTCTTCTGTTATAAGGTAAAAATCTAATAATTTTCTAGTCAATATTGGATAAGGGCGAAATAATATAAAATTTAAATGGCAATTCAAATATCTGAATTATTTTGTCAAACTAAGAAGATTTACCCAGATATTTTCGGATTTGAGAAGCCAGTCGATTTGTAGGTGATTTTTTCTGGTGTACGCAGAAAATTGTAAATATAAATGAGGCGACATAAACCATTTTATAGCACTTTTGGCGAATAAAATACGAACCTATTTGCGAATATGCGACTCATATTTCACAAGCCCAAGGAAAAATGTGGCGGCACTCTTGATTTAGAGCTTGCCGGGATATGCCGACGACTAAGATTAATCTGAAATTGGCGAAGTACTATCATGGACGTGCCACAAAGGTCTCACTAAACTTATTGTTTTTTTTTTTCGAGAAAATAAATAGGTATCTAAGTAGATTTTTTTTAGATTATAAAAAAATAATATTATCAAGTAGATATCGCGTTGCGATCAAATATGCATTGTTGTATTATTGAAATCGGTATAAAACCAAAAACGTTATCGAAATTTGAATAATTTGATAATCATTAGTGAATTATAATTTTCCGATTTTCCGGGGCTCGAACTTTAAATGGATTAGTTTGGTTTGGAATGTTAGACAAGAGAATTCGATGTAATTGAAACGGTGCTTAATGTAAATTTTGATTCAAATGCCAATGCTATAAACGGTCTATAATGAACAGTAAAATATTAAATTATTTTGAATATTTGCAACTAGATATTTGATTTTGATTCCTAAAAGATGACGATTTAAATTAATATAATTAAAAATCTAGGTAAGATAGTGTTTCTAAATAAATAGAAAAACAGGAAACTAAAATAAAAAATAATAAAAAAATGCGGAAAAAACTAAGAAAACTGCAATTCTTACGTAATTAGGTACTATGAAGCCAAAGTAAGGTGGCGCAGTTGATATCTCATATATTTAAAAGAGCAAAACATACTTAACTAAGAACTATGTCGCCACCATGAGGTGACGCAGTTAATATATAATATGTCTAATCGATAAATTACAAAGTACTATAAAAAAAATAGTAAAAACTGGTAGGTAACTAACGAGAAAATATAATAAAAAATACAAAACAAAATAGCGCTGTGAAGTCCACCGGGTAAGCTAGTAAAATATAAACGATTTCTTAGTAAATTATAAAATAGAAAATTCTTACCTAATTAAGTACTATGACGGCACCGTAAGGTGGTGCGGATAATAATATGTCATATATTTAAATGAGAAATTCTTACTTGATAAAGTACTATGATGCCACCGTAAGGTGGCGTAGTTAATATCTTATATATTTAAATGAGCAATTCTTACTTGTTTGAGTAATTGATAAATTACAAAAGACAACAAAAAAAACTGGAAAGTAACAAAAATATTTTATAAAACGACAAAATAAAATAAAAAAAAACATTAACAACAATAAAAGGCTCACACACTATAGAACGTATATAACTCTGAAGTTTCCCAAATGTACGCTTTTAATTAAAATTTTAAAGCGCATTATGTTGTAAATATCGACAAATTAAGGATTTCATAAAGTAATAATGTTTATTACATGTTTTTATCTTATTTTACTTGTTCGTGTTCCGAACTTACCTGAATAAAAAAATGATATTTTTCGAATCTGATAATTTTGAAAAATTTACTTTTTACCGAAGTGTCCTGGATAGTTAATCTACTAAAGGAGCATATCATTTCAATTTTAACTAAGACAGTTTTTATTTGCAACGAGCTCAAATACACCGTTAGGTACATAATTTTTCATCACTCCGTGCGGAAAGCACTGCTTTCGACCATGCAGGACCGTGCGGAAAGCAATGCTTCCTTCAACGTTACAAAATTATAAAACTTTTCGTCACTCCGTGCGGAAAGCACTGCTTTCGGCCATGCAGGACCGTGCGGAAAGCAATGAATGACCGAAACAGAGTTAATAAGTGTTTCCCAATAAAAAATAAATGAGATAGATAGTGAATTAAGAGAAATTCAGCGCCTTTGCCTTCTTTTCTTTTATTTTAGACAAATTCAAGAGTGATGAAAAATAGAATACGCAACTCGTGCGGTGCGCAGGTAATCCCATCACTCGTGCTTTTTTCGCACTCGTGGTGGGATCAACTGCTTTCCGCGCTCGTTACGTAATGTACTATTCTGACACTGTACGTTATTTTTGCTTTTAAATTTGTAGTCATGTTAAGGACATGTTAGGCTATTAGAACTGCAAAAAGAAACTAAATCGCCCAAAAAACAAAAAAGTTATTTTCAACTAAAAAATATACTCCTTTATTTCGGCCAACAGTGTATATTGCTTTCGTTCCGGTTTTAGAATTTAGAAGTAATCAATCTACCTCAAAAGATAACATAATATATAAACAAATAAAACTATGGTTAATTTTGCAAAAAAAATTATTATTTATGTATAAATAGTGTTATTTAAAAAGTAACAAATAATATGTACATAATTAAAATTAATACTGAGTGGTGAAAGTACAAAAATTAAAACAGAGCCAGATTTTGATTAAACATAATTTCAACCGTAAAAACAGTTTATAACAATGTTTTGTTTCCTTTTTGTTTGTTTTTTTTTTGTTTACATATAATTAATGTGTATTATTGTTTGTATTACTAATTGTATAGCCCAACTGAATGTATTTGACATCAAAAAGTCGAAGTTATTCACCGAATGATTAGTTGAACAAATGCATCGACCAATTGGTTAGAAATTAGCCAATAAACAGTACATTTTCACTGATTATGATGTATGAATAAATAAATTCAATGACCAGGATAACAATTATATTACATCATACATTTTGTGTATGTATATTTAAATAATTGTGAAACAGATTTATCGTAAATAGATAAAACACTCACCGACACGAAAACGGGTAAAAATGCCTTAACTTTAGATATTTATATAATTTCCTATTTTTAAAATAGTGACAACAATAAACACCAATAAGTGGAATAGCGTGCAGCTAGTGTTAGTCAAAATATCTTTTTTACATGGAACATATTTCAGATATTAAAGAATAGTCTCAATATCAGAGTTATCGTTTTGCACTTACTTTCGTGTTACAAGACTGTAATTGATTTATTGTGACATTTCTGTTTAATAATTGTCATTGTTTTTGTACTGTCATCAGTTATTGCACATTTCGACATGTCTTTAAGCACAGAACGTGTAAAGTGTACGTCCCCATACGAAAACAACTCATCGAGATGTATTTTCGGCACTGAGAAATCGTCACTCAATCTGTAGAGATTAGAAACAATCTTCAGCATGTCAGAAACATATAAATGGTAGTGAACAAACTTTTAGAAGAAGGTTAATTACAACTTTTTTGAACTCTCGTAGACTATCTACAGGCCTAAACTCTCTAGGGAACATTGAGTAGCCAAATTACATTTTGCTAGGGAATGTCATAATTGAAATGTAGACGCTTAGAAAAATGTTTTTTTACCAATGAATCCAGATTTTGATTACGATCCCTGAATGGTTGCGGAAAAGGCTGGAGAAAAGTTGGCGAACGATATGCAGAATGTACTTTTGGCCCAATAGAGTTAGCTATTAGGAATGCTCAATTATGGTATGTGCTAGCATATCTTACGAAGTGGGTAAGAACTTGTACATTGTACCTAGGGGAACTCTGACAGCTGAAAGTTATATGATTCAGATACTGCAACATTAAGTCGTCCCATAAGCACATTTCATCGGGAAAAACTTTGTAATGAATGACAATACAAGGTCTGGCTATTAAGTAACAAGACTGTGCGCCTGAAGGGGTGGGAAAAAAGAGTTGGGTATCTAAAAGCCTTCTCTATGCAAGTACCAAACCACGTTAGATTCACTATTATAGTATTTGTGTAGTAGCGGTTTGAAACGAACGTTTTTTTTTTCGTCGAAAACCATGTGTGACGAAAAACAGGAGCAACATATCAATCTCAAATTTCTCAATAAATTGCAAAAAACTCCGACTGAGTACTATAAATTGTTGCACGGAGCCCATGGGGACAATTCTCTATCTCGTGTGCTTGTTTTTGAGTGGTACAAGGTACAAGCGCTTCAGTGAAGGTCAAGAAAGCACTGAAAATGACCAGCGCTCAGGTTGCCCTGTCATTATTTCAACTCTGGAAACAATGACCAAAATCAACCCAATTGTGCTTGCAGATCGTCGAATGAGCATCCGGATGATTGCCGAGGCTATGAACGCGGATAATAAAAACGGTTAAAAAAATGATCAAAAGCTCGCGCGTCAACAGGTCTGCGCAGATATCCTTGAAAGGTTAAAAGAAGAAGGACTTATGAAAACCATTATTACTTGCGACGAAACGTGGATTTTTCAATACGATGTTGAAAAAAAGCAGCAATCGATGCATTGGAAGACGCCTAAATAGTCCAGAATTAAAAAAGTAAGCATGTCCAAATCAAAATTTAAGGCAATGTTGATCGTTTTTGTCGACATTAAAACGGTATCGTGATGACTAAATGGGTTCCAGAGAGTGAGACTATCAATCAGACTTAATATTTGTCAGTTTTGGCAACACAGCGAGATCGAGTTCATAAGAAACGGCCTGAATTGTGGAAGAACAACTCGTGGATTTTGCACCAGGACAACGCACCTGCTCATAACGCATGATCTGTGATTCTGTGAAGCAGTATTTGGCCAATAAACGCACTCCAGTGCTCGAACACGCTCCGTACTCGCCAGATTTGGCACCGTGTGACTTTTTTGTTTCCTAAGATAAAATATGCTTTAAAAGGGACTCGATTTGAGTCCATGGAAGCAGTAAAACAAAAAACGGCAGAGCTTCTAAAGGCCCTGCTTTGATCAATGGAAAAAACGTATGGAAAGATGTGTGGCCAGGGGAGGAAAGTATATTAAAGGGGAGCATTCGAATGTAGAATAATTTTTATAATAAAACCCTTTTTCGTAACCAGTCTCGTTATTTAATAGCCAGACTTCGTACACGACCTCCTGCTGCTTGCACTGTAAGAAAATTTTTACACGTAGTGGTTTGTGCTCTGAATGCATGGTCAGCACATAGTTCTGATTAAAATGCTATCGAGCACCTCTAAGACATGATCGGTAGAAGAATTTAAGGCTATGTACCCGCTTTTTGTACTTTGGATGACCTCAAAATCGCTCTTTTGGAGGAACGGGAAGCAATACCTCAACATGATTTTAATATAGAGCATGCTCAGCAGAATGCATGCCGTTATAAAGGCTCAAGGAAGTAATACAAGGTATTATTAAGCAAACAACTGATCATTTCTGTTCCTTTTGTTTTTGATCCAATTACAAGTGTAAAAATTTGCTAATGTTCTAATGCTATAGATATTAAAATTTTGTATAATTTTATGAAAATGTTTTCTGAGGACATTTCACCACCGAAACATTCTTAAAGACCCTATACCATATGGTGCCAATTGTTAAAAACGTAACAATAAGAAAACTAAGAAATATTTTAGGAGTGCCCGTTTTTCGTACCGGTGAGTGTCGTTTATTAAAAAAAAACTATTTTATTATGTTTAGGTATTTCTTTTATACAGTTATGTTTAAAAATTATGCAAAAATTCTTCATATTGGTTATTCCAGTTGACAAGCGTAATGTTTTGTGTAAGTACGTGTATTGGTATTACGAATAATAAATCATTTATTTTATAATACTAAGCCGGGATAAATTCCACACAACCCATATATCGTCATTAAATGGGGTAATGTGTAATTCATATATGACAATTGCTGTTGTTCATTTGGATAATTTTTTGGCATCAAATTTTAGGTTTTTTATTGATTTTAAATAGTATAACTCTAGTTTTATTACACTGTGTAAAATTTATTGTTCTGGAAAATTTCTTTTAATAAATAACGTTATTTATGGGGGTAAGTAACAAATTTATCCTTAAAGTACAAAAACAAAAAAATGGCAATGAAAAAATGTCGCATCCAACCTGCAACCTTTACCTATAACAGTAACGTCATATTATTGTTTGTATACTTTTTAAACTTCAAGAATTCCATAAGAGATATCTCATAATAATTAGTTTACTAAAAATACACGGTTTCGGTTCCCTAACCGAATAAAAATATAAGACTGGGCACAAAAATATTTCTTACAGACCCGTTCAGACGGAACGGTTCGGGTAGTTTATCGGAACGATAAAAATGTCGGATTGCTTAGTGGCACATAGTTGTAAATGTGCATCTTCAAACTATTCGACCGGTTATCGGGTTAGGAAATTTTACCGGATCCGGTCAAATCAGGGATTTGAAGATTTTAAATGGTTTTTGGAAGGTAGTAGATGAAAAATCCGTATGCTCACTGCTAATTCTGTTCTGTTTTGTTTAAACAATTACAAAAATCGAAAAACAACTTATTTGTTAATAAAATTTTTCTATTTTATTTTGGAGAAATATAGTTAAAATAAAAATTAAAGATTTTAAAAGGTTTTTCAATGTAAAAGTTATTTAAATCCATAAACAATTAACCGAGATAATTGAAAAAAAAATGGCCCTTGGTAAGCCAGGCGCATCAGTAGATTTATATTAATTGAATATATTAAAAGTATACGTTTTAGAAAAAAATGTTTTAGATAAAAGTTGTAGGTCTCTTTAACACAAACAAAAAAGTCCTCTAACATTTTTTTGTACAGGGTGAAGTAAAAAAGTTACGATTTTTTTTCCATTTTGATTTGATGTCACGCCCAAACGGCCTTACCGATTTGGCCCATTAACGAAATCGACCGAGATTTTGGGACGATTGATTTTTGTTCCAAATTTCATTTCGATCCCTTAAGAAATGCGACCGCTATCGTGTCCACAGATTTCGTTATATCGGAACTATACATACATATAGGTATATATATATATATATATATATATATAAACTTTTGAACGGGAGGTGTTTTTGAGGTCAGGGGGGCCCAAAACGAAAAACTGTAGTGAAATTTTCCCGAAGTCGTGACCTGCGAACCAGCTGAATAGTAAATATAAATCTACTAAAAAACACATGAATATAGAAATTCGTTCCGGTTCGACGTGTGTCGTGTAAATGAGTGTCACGATTACCGTTTTTAATTTAAAATCGGGCTATACATGCCGTCTGAACGGGCTGTTAGACTATGATGTTTCAATTGTCGATTTGACAAAAATCTCTCTTATTAACGTCATGCATACATGCTTAAGAACGAAATTAGTTAGTGTCACATCTGATATGAGTTGGATCACACAATCAAAACGGCGTCTGATTAGTTTGAAGTGGTAAGGGCGTTACTTCGTAAAGGTAAAGGTTCCAGGTTCGAGTTCTGCCGAATGCGAAATTTTTTCAGTTTTTTACTGATGTCATTTTTTTGCTTGTGTACTCATCAAATTTTAAAAATTCGATTAAAGATAGGTACCTTAAAATAATTGGTTTACTAAAAATGGTTCCAGTGTCTTGACCGAATAAAAATATAAGACAAAGCACAATAAAAGTTCTTTAGAGTTTTTCATGAGTTAAATCAAGACCATCAAAAAGCCGACTAATTACTAATGCAACTGTGCCTGAATTGAATAAAGGCGTTATTAGGTATAGGTAAAGGTTGCAGGTTCGAGTTCTGCTGGATGCGACTGTTTTTTAGTTTTTCCTTAGTGACATTTTCTTGTCTGTAAACTAAATTTGAAAAATGAGATATCTCAACAATACTAACAATAATTATGGTACCTACTGATCAATTTCTTTATTTTGTGTGTAATTGAAAACCGCTAATGTAACCCAAATACTACTACATTTTTTACAGTATACATATATACATAGTGTATAAACGACCATGCGGGCAAATTATAAAGTAAATAAACGAAAATTAAAAATTCTTTTTTATTTGCTAAAATATACACATTCGCAAAAGCTTACTATTATTTAATTCATTTATTTCAGATATCTATCAAACTAAAATGCACTACACAGCAAATAGATATTTAAATTACTGTTAAAATCTACTCTCTTTGATACCATTTAAAGTTGGATAGTGTGTTAAATTTAAAAAAAAAATCTGATATAACATAACATGACCGTGTTTAAAAGTGGAGCTTCGATTTGTATCTGCAACAAAATACGGCTACGTGGGTTCCAATTCCCTTTCGGGTGATCTCAAAACCGAGAGCTGGCGAAACAACAATATTTCAAAAAAAAACGACTAGTCTGTTTCAGATCTCATTCAAAAAAATACAGATAAAACGAATGCAGTTATTTCAGATAAAGCGGCAGTTAATATTGGGGTTTTTTCTTTTAAATTTGCGAAATAAATAGAGTAAAAGAGTCGATCTAAAAAGCATCGAAAAGTTGTTTGGGTATAGAATAGGAAAAAGACATGAGACGATTTTTATGTTTCCTTTTTTTGTTCGATTATAAAAGTTTAAAGAAAGTTCTAAGAAAATCGCATTTGTATTGGCTTCGGTGGGAGAATTTTTTGCAACGTTAAGAATTCCACAAAAGTTTTGCATGAATCTAGTTTTAGATTTCGATTATTTCAACTTTAAAAGTTTTGTTTTTTACCATACCCAGTCTTATCAAATAAGTATGACAAACTTCAAAGAGTGATTTTGCACGGAAAAATTATCACACTTTGCTGTATAAAAGTACGTCCGCAAATACTTAAAAATAAAATGTTATTTAAAACAAGCAATTTTTGCCATTTAACAAAGATTTTTGAAGAACTAGATCTTATAGGTCAAAGGTGTCTCTCAGCCCCGATATAACACATATTAGCATTCTGGCTCAACAAATTTGAGGGGAATTGTAAAAGGATTATTTCAAGCGAAGGATAATATAAATCCATGAAACCATTGTTCTTAAAAGTTGATTCTATAAAATGGAATCATGAACCTACTATACGTCGTCTTGGTACTTCTCCACTTTTTGTGACATTATTCTCATGTATATTTTAAAATAAAATAGACTAATAAATTCACACTATAGTTCTACTTCGTCCCAATTAAATCCGTACTAAAGTGGAGAGTATACGGGGTCTGTCCCAAAAGTGTCCGATCTGCATTAATATCTTCGTGCCAAAGTATTTTAGCGTCCCCTACCGGGTGGGAACGTCAACAGTAACGCCTTACAAATTTATTGTTTACTTGCTGTTAGCTGCCGGACGTACCAAAAAGGACAGTTAACCGAATTTTAACCGAGAATTTAAGCTTGACTCCTGAGTGTGCTTAATTCCTCCCAAAACTGCTCTCATAACAACAAAGAAACCTTCGAATAGAAATCGCTAAGGACAATCTAGAAGTGATCATTATTGATAAAAATGTGCTGGAAAAGGTTATTACTGGTGATGAGTCATGGGTTTACGGTTATGGTCCTGAAACAAAACAACAGTCTTCTCAGTGGAAGCATGCTTCTTTGCCCCGACCAAAAAAGCACGTCAAATGTTCAATTAACTGGGGACTACTTTAAAGGATGCCACCAACCAGATGACGAAGATTAACCCAAGCGCCCAAAAATAGGGGCATGTCGTATATTTTTGAGACAGACCTCGTATATGCTTGATTCCGCTAACTCTCCTCGTAAATCATCTCTCCCGAAACACTCGCCAAGACCACTCACAGGTCCTTCAAAAGTTACTCCTTAAACTTCTGAACGAACAAAACAAATTCCTTTGCAAATACTTAAAAATAATATGATACATATTCAGACATATTCTCTTACAATTTTTGTAAATTTATAAATAATTTTTTATTTTACAGAATATTGTTTTTCTCATAGATAGTGGTGTAAGTTTATCAATACAAAACTATACCTATATTGCGTAGATGAAGAGTTATTTTTATTTCTAAATAATACAGTTAACAAAATAATTTGTATTTATCTTCGGTTGGGATAGAATAATAACTATTGAAATATGATAAAAGATTTATTAATTAATAAGTGAAAAAATTAAGTCGAAAAAATAATAAAAATCGTAAAAATAGTCTAAACAAGAGTAAATAAATAAATAAAAACGAGGAAGCATAAAAAAATCGAAATAAAATTAAAAAACAGAGAAAAATTAACAATTACCGAAACAGGCATAACCATAGCTGCAAAAGAATTAATCAATAGGAACATCACAGGCAGGAATATAAATATATATACAGACTGCCGACAAGCACTACTGACCTTGAATAGACCACGTTTCACTTCAAGTTTAGTACTAGAATGCCACCAATCTCTAACTGAGGCCAGCCAAAATAACGTGGTCACTCTCAGCTGGATCAAAGGACATGGGAACTCTAAAGGCAACCGCATTGCGAACAATTTAGCAATTTAGCACTCTCACCAAAAATTTATACAGTGCTGGGATGAAACTACGAACTGTAGACTGGCCAGAGAGTTATTACCTCATCCTGGCGAGGCAACAGCAAAAAAATTTAAGGCATTGACCAGACAAAATCTCCGAACAGCTGTGGGAATCCTGACAGGTCACTGCCAATTGCGACAACATCTCTTTAGGATGAAACTAACAGAATCGCCGCTATGCAGAGACTGCGAACAAGAAGAGGAAACAGTAGAACACATTATGTATGACTGCTCTGCTTTTTCTGAAATCAGAAGATCCGTGTTGGGCGAGTATTGGCTTACACCAGCCGATGTCAGGGAGATCCCCCTCGGGAGCCTCATTACCTATTTTAAATCAATAGGCCTGGTGACATCCTGAGGTGAGGATATCCCTACACATGGGAGGATGCACAATGGGTCATATGTGGCCTCAGTGCTGGCTGAGCACTAGCTCGCCCCTCCCAAATTTCTAGATCCAGAGAGGAAGCATAAAAAAATCGAAATAAAATTAAAAAGCAGAGAAAAATTAACAATTACCGAAAATTGGGAAAAAACATTTGAATTAAAAAATTGAATAAAAAAACGAAAAAAATACGAAACCAGAATATAAAAAACTAGAAATAACAACAAACAAAAATTAGAACAATAAAAACTAAAAATGTAGAAAATCGAAAAAATAAACGGAACTTAAAAAACAAGAAAAAATTGGAAAAACAAATGGGTTAAAAACTAGAAAAAAAATGAAACTGAAAGTATACCACAAACAATAAAAATAATAAAAAAGTGATTAATAGAAAAAAAACAACTGAAAATATCGATAAAACGAAAAAAATACAAGATAAATACAAAAACATAGTAAAAACTTGAAAATAAGCAAGAAAATATCATAAAATAGATAAAAGAAGAAAAAATGAAAACTATAAAGAAAAACGAGACAAAATAGTAAAAATTTGAAAAAATAGAAAATGAAAAAATTACATCAGTGTTTGACAGTAGGAAATTCGTCTGGTCAGCTAGTATATATATATATTATAACATATGATAACTCTTGTTCTATTATTATTATATTCTATAGTATTCTATAAGTTACCATGTTATAAAGTACTTCTTACCTTGAAATTTTTTTATTTTAATATAGATGTGAAGAAGGTAAGATTCAAATTAATTTCTTTTATTTTAACGATTATTACTTTAACATATGCTCCTATCTATTCTCTTTTTTAGGGTCAGAGTTCAAAAATCTCAAATAATAAATGGATTCAAATTTAACTAATATTGAAAATCTCAACAAAACGATTATAAAATTCAACAATCATATACCAAATGATGTTTTCAGAACAGTGATTCTATTTTGACCTTAACCTTACTTTTTCTTATTGTGTTGTGCGCTTTACACATTACTTTCAAAAAAAACAAATATAGTTAAATCAAATGTTATGAAAAGTTCTGAATTTTGTAAACAATAAATCAAATTAAACTTATCTAAGAATGAAAAATAACTTATTTACACAGTGAAACAGTGTACAAGTGAAATTAAATGTTCATCAAATACATAAAAATCAAACACAGGAATGTTCTTTATTTTAAAAAAAATTGGAAATTGATACCGTGTTCTGAAGCTTTTGTATTCTCTCTGGACAACTAAGGCACAGGCTATCCTTTCCAATTGGAATCCACCATTTCCCAGGACATCAATGATATACGGACACTTTATAGATTTAGACGAATAAAATTGCTTCTCATCAGGAAATAATCTGCTCTTGCATCAAATGGTGAGTAAACTAATACTCTCTTTCTTATTAGAAACTAGTTTTACTTTAGTTAAATTAACTCAGGAAGCATTTATATAAATGGACTGCTCAGCATACCATTTCTAACATTCATTTCTCCATATATATGAACTTTAAGTCTTACCAGGTGCTATCAGGAGTTGTCTTGCGGTTTTGTTAACACTTTTGACTACTTTTATACTTTCTTTTATCAGTATTTAAAAAAAAAATCGAAATTTTAACGGAGCAAAATTTATTACATGTTATCCCTTCAAAAGGTCGAAAACAAGAGAGAGATTCAGAAATCAACAATTTAACAACTGAATCTCCAAACAAACTTACACTATACATTCTTATGCTCTATTCGCCTACTAAATTATTGATCAAATAAAATTACTAAAAATCTAATACTTAATTCCTTATTTACATTTAATACAATAGCCTTTCTTTTAAAATTTGCTAAACTTTTGATGAGTTCTTAATTTTATATCATCTTTCGCCTACTAATTATTTGTCAAATCAAATTACTAAAAATCTAATATTTAATTCATTATTTACATTTAATACAATAATCATTCTTTTAAAATTTGCTATACTTTTAATGAATAGTTAACTTTATAATATCTTATCTACAATATAACCTAATATCTTTCTATTTTCAGAACTTTTCATTTGGAAATTAAACTAATAACAAATCACAATATGGCTTGAAAACAAACATTGTATATTTTGAAAGTAAGTAATATTTTTATATATTTTTTTTATGATTTCTAATATTTTATAATAAAATTTATGTAAAGTTTTACATTTATGTTCTAACATTTAATTTTCTTATTTCATTTTATCTTAATTTATTTAAAATCGGTTTTAATTACCAATGTATCGTAAAATTTATAAACTTTTTCAATATTTACTCTTATTATCTATTTAATACATGATCATTAAAATTTTATATGTTATAGATTAAATTATATTATTTTGATTCTTTGAAATGAATATCTCTTATATGTACTTGTATATTTTAATTTCTTATTTTGTTTTATTTTTCTTTTTTAGGTATTGTGAAGAAGACGATTATAAATTATACCAAATTTACTACATTTGCACTCTGCCTGGGAATGAGAATATATTTTCCTTTTCTCTATTTTTATTAATTTTCTTTATATCCTCCTTTTTTTTCTTTTTTCTTTTATATATATATATATATATATATATATATATATATATATATTGTGATGGTTACTTCTTAGCTCCGGGGTATGGGTTCCTTCTTCTTGTTAATTGATGATTCAACTCAATTAATTTTTATTTAATTCAATATTTTATTATTAACTTTAACTTTAAAATACAAATGACAAATTCAAATTATATCAATCAAATTAAAAAAATCAATAAAAAAAAAATTCATAAATCCTCCCCGTTTCCATAAAATTTTCCTATTTATATCAATCCTAAAAACAATAGTCATTGGTCTATGTCGTCACACTTTACAGTAAGATATTTTATTTACATAACAGACACAGTGATACCATAACAAATCCCCACAATTAAAAAAAAAATAAAATTTTCTCCAAAGACATATTGTAATTTTTTTAAATTTACTTTTAATTTTTTTGTTTTATTATTTTTTATAACCTCTTTATTCAGTGTTCCTTTACATTTTATTTTAAACAACATAACAATTTTATTTATTTATTTTATATCTTTTTTATTTTCTCATCCGTTTTCTGATATTTCCCCATTATTTATTTTCTTCCATATTTTTAATTTTAATCTTAATTTTATTTTAATCTTATTTACTTTTATTTAACTATTTTGTTTTTTTCTCTTTTTATAATTATATACAATGCTCATCCAAATCTTTCTTAATCTTCTATTAATATTATCTATTTCAAAATAATTTATATCATCTTCTTTATATGTTTTATGTTTAAACTTCCTTTTATTCTTATAATTGTAATGCAAATTAGTTTTATGGTTAATTTTATTGTCATTATCATAATATAATCTATTTTTATATTTATTATCACCTTCATATATTTTATTTTCATATTTTGCTTCTTCATTTTTATAACATTTATCTTTATCTTTCTTCTTATCATCGTCATATTCATTATGTAATTTTAATTTCATAATTTCATATTCTTGTTTCACTTTGTCTTTATATGTAACATATTCTTTATAATAGTTATTTTTATTTTTTCCATTCTGTACAATGGCTACGTAAATATATTCTTCTTTATATCGTCTCATAGATTTATTTTTATTTATATTTGTTTCATACATTTCTATTAATTCAGAATTACCTTCCTTTTTAAGTTTATTTTCTCCCATATCTTTTTCTTCAGGAGATTCAGTTTCATAGTCCTTATTAATTACTGGCTTGTCATAAATTGTTTTCATATCTTTTACCTATTGTTTCTCTATACATTTCCATTTGCTTCCTCATTTCATCTTTGAATGCTTCCATATTTTTGTTCATTTCTTCTTTAACTCCATGTAAATCTGATCTTATTAATTCAATTTACTCAGTCATGTCTTTTTTCATAGAATCCATATTCTTATTAATCTTATTGATGTCTTGTTTCATTTCTTCTTTATTTTCTTGTAAATTCTTCTTCAAATCTTCTTTTAAATTATTATTCATTTTTTCTAACAATTTAAACATTCTTTCCATATCACTTTCTTCCTGTTTGTTACCATTGCTTTCAATAATTGCTTCAATAATTGTGATATTCTCTTTTTCATCTCCGGATTCATTAGTTTCCATAATATTTATATTTTATCTTTTTGATGCTCCCCTTTTTGTGCATTATCCCTATCCTGTCTTTGTCTTCTTGTTTCCATAATTATTTTATTTTTTAATAATTTTAATTTTACAATTTATGTTTAACTTTCAATTAGATAATTTTAGTTTTATGATTTATATTTAATTGTTTTAATAAAATTCTCCCCACAAATCACTGCCTCTATTATATAAATGCAAATATCTTACCTATCTGTCAGTCCTGTCTGTCAAAGTCCTTGTCTTCCTTCTTAATCTTTCGTTTTTCGGGTTTTCTCGTTCTTGGTACCTTGATGGTGTCTCGAATTTTAAAGTTCTAGATGCTTGCAGGAGGTGTCTCGAATTTTGAAATTCTAGGTGCTTGTAGGTATCTCGAATTTGCAGTTCTAGTAGTTGTCTCGAATTTGCAGTTCTTGTAGTGGGCCCCACGTTGGTTCGACAATTTTGTGATGGTTACTTCTTAGCTCCGGCTTTTGGGTATGGGTTCCTTCTTCTTGTTAATTGATGATTCAACTCAATTAATTTTTATTTAATTCAATATTTTATTATTAAATTTAACTTTAAAATACAAATGACAAATTCAAATTATATCAATCAAATTCAAAAAATCAATAAAAAAAAAATTCATAAATCCTCCCTGTTTCCATAACATTTTCCTATTTATATCAATCCTAAAAACAATAGTCACTGGTCTATGTCGTCACACTTTACAGTAAGATATTTTATTTACATAACAGGCACAGTGATACCATAATAATATATATATATATATATATATATATATATATATATATATATATATATATATATATATATATATATATAGCCTGTACTACACTGACGAGCTCAAAAAAGAGCGAAACACGTGTCTGTAGTTTGGTTTTGCCCTGATATAGGTTGAATGATATTTATATCTATTTATATGGCAGCATCCAAGGTGTCTTTTAAAGTGTTAGAAATTTCTAACCGACACCATTTCAGTTCAAAACTGAAATTATTACTATTGACAGTATGGCATTAGATACTTTATGTATCATCTTTGGACATTTTTAGACTGTCACAAAACGCTTTGTTCGTTATATATATATATATATATATATATATATATATATATATATATATATATATATATATACATTAAAATTTTTAAAAATTATTTTATGTAATTATTTTATGTACCCATTTCTATATGATCATAGACAGGAGTAGAAAACCGTTCATCTTAAACATTTTTTTTTTTTTAATTTTAAGCTTAAAGTTAATTTTTTATGTTTACAGTGTGATTTTGTATAAAAAGAAAAAATGGTTTAAAGCTGGAATTTAAATTAAATCTCAATAAAGGGTTTATTGTACAATCGCAGTGAACTGTATATTTTTTTTTATGAAATCAAGCAGATTGGTGAATTAACAATGAAAACAATTTTAGTTATTTTTTATCTAGATACGCGGTAGCGTGTCAAGAAAGGTTCAAGCAAATGAACTGGCTAGCCAGCGCCAAGTGTAATATTACACGAACCGTTTGGTGCCACTCTTGACTCTTCTATAACTCAAAACCTCTTTAACGTAAACACATAAAACTACGTGTGTTTAATTATATCCATAAGGACATATAGTAGCCCAAATTTCATGAAGCTAGCTCAAACGGTTATAAAGATATGAAGGTCAAAAAGTTACATGTTAGTAAAGGGCTAGTGAACGGCTCTCTATTGGAGCTATAAAGAAAATAAACTGAGATGTTGATAGAAACAATAGTGCACGTAAAATTATTATCAAATTCAATAATTCAACTTATGAACTAGAACGTGTCAAGACTAAGTTTCAGATATTAAATAATGTATATATGTTCACCGGGAACAGTTCCCTATTTGCTTGGATTACGCTATTACCATCCACAAAGATCTTAAAGAAGGTTAGATTTGACTTGGCCAGTTTTTATCAGAATTTAAAAATATAATAATATGTTGAATAACTTTATAAAATGACTGATTTAATAAAAACTGGTCAAGTCAAATCTAACCTTCTTTAAGATCTCACATTTTTAAATAAGAACAATTATTATAGGTATTCAATAAAGCAAAGAAATGGAGTTTAATATTTGTTCATAATGTTATTTTGTTCCTATAAATACATATTTGGATTTTGCATATAACTTGGCACTCATTTAGATCTCCATTCTTTTTGCGGCGAAGCCCACAGCCAAGCATAATTTTTGTATTGAACTTGGCTCTCCTTTTTTACATTTATGTTTTTGGTGGGATAGAATTTACATGCATTTTAAAATTGCTGTAACTGTTATTTCCAATAAAAATACAACATAATCCATAGGGGATAAAGGTATTTTTTAAAATTATTTGAACAATAAACTTTTGTATAAATAATTAATAATTAAGTTTTTAGCCAAGAAGAAAATGCATTTTAAACGAAAATTACATTTAAAATTACAATTATAAGAGTTACCAACTTACCTAAACTAAGTAACCTACTTTTTAAAATTAATTCATTATCTTGTCGAAACTTATGCATCTAAATTGCATAACTTCCCCAAACTGATTCTTAATAACTTTTTTCTCGACCAACAATATAACACAAAATTCAATATTACCAACTTGAATAAGGCGGTTGTGTTGGTGTAAAGTTCACAAGTTTTATCAGATTTACAACAATCTAGAATTCGAAATTTTCTTTCCGCTTAAACTCGGTCGAAATATCAAAAGTTTCTAGTTGAAAGTTTCCTCCCTGGGGCTTCTTGAGCTTTCGGTCAACGTATTTTACCTGTTAGTAGGAAAAAGAAGACAATAGCCGGGCCTAGAAAATGTAATTTTGGCATGGTATTATTATAAAGGAACTCATCAGTATCGCTCTGAATATAAAGTTTTTTTTAATAGAATATATGACATTTGGTGGTTTATTACTAAGTAAATTATTCTAATATTAATATAAGAATAATATAAGTTAGATTTTTTTGTAAAATCATTAAAATTAAATTGGAATGGAGCTAAATGAAGTGTCACATAACGACTGATGTTTCTTTATGTATTATTCCTTTGGAAATATCCTTAGTTAAAATCTAAATGTTGCGCTTTTATTCATCTTTATCAAAGTCAACGATTTTCTTTGTGATAAAAGAGCAACCTTTAAAATTTCAAAGCCTTATAACGAAATTCGACCTCAATAAATCAGTGTTTACAGGTTACTATTAAGTAAAATGGGTTCAGAGTGGTGTCTTTGTTACCGTATCGTTTCTGAACTAACAAATCATTATTACCATAAAATTAAGAGATAACTAAGGTATACGCAATCACAGAAATTTCGTTATGGTGAAAGTAAGTAAATTAGTAAATAAACGAAAGTTAAATACATTTCGAAATAAAGGAATACGAACTTTGTTTCTGCTATTAACTCTGATAAAATATTTGTCTTGATTTATTGATCTTTATTCAGTCTTTGTTTAATTAATCAAATTACGTTTCTTTTCTTTTTATTTAAAACTAGCTGTACCCGCGACGTAGTTCGCGTGGCGTGTTGATTGTTACATAAAAATTTCTCCCCGCAATTCGTTAAAGGGGTGGGGAAAGAAATTTTTATATAACAGATGTTAAGTTGAAAAAAGACAAATACATCTGTGAAAACCGCATTCGAATAGGATCAGTAGTTTTCATGTGATGCGCGCACAAACATACAGACAGACAAAAAAATCTAACCACATTTGTGGGTTCTATATCGATGTTGTATAGTTCTCCCAACGAAAGTTTGGAACAGCCACGTGTTAGTCGGCGCAGGTAGGCGGAGTCTTTCTATCAGTGGCGGACGGAAATAAAAATATATTATACATCTTAAATTAATTTTTAATGTATGATGCTAACATAATTAAGAAGAATTTATTTTATATAAATTTGTTACTGCCCACTTTAAACTAAAAAAATACATACATTTAAAAAACAACTCAGAAACTCTCTCAGCATATTCGTAGCTAAATACAGTTTACAAAACCATTCCAGCTACCACACTGACAAGCTTTCAGAACGGTCGTTGTTATCGTAACGCTCGTAAAAAAAACCACTGCGCATTGAACGAGAGGCCACGTGGCTGTCACAAACTTTCGTTGGGCGATCTATAACACCCCCGCTAATTATTTTTTAAATATCTTTAATGTACAGAATTTTCATTTCTACAGATTTATTATATGAATAGATTATTATTCACGACCCCGCATGCCCACTTGTGGGTGGAATTTTCTAAAATCCGTTCACAATTGACCTCAAACTTATAAAAATAACTATTTTGCAAAGTTTAAAACCTGTATGACTTATAGATTTTAATTTTTTTTCACGCTCCCGCAACCCCCCATGTGGGTGGAATTTCATAAAATCCGTTCACAATTGACCTCAAAATTATAAAAATAACTATTTTGCAAAGTGTCAAACCTGTAGGACTTATAGATTTTAAATTTTATTATTTTTCACGCGCCTGCATCCTCCCTTGCGGGTGGAGTTTCGTAAAATCCGTTCACAATTGACCTCAAAATTATAAAAATAACTATTTTGCAAAGTTTCAAACCTGTAGGAGTCATAGATTTTAATTTTTATTTTTTTTATTTTTCACGCCCCCGCAACCCACCCTGTGGGTGAAATTTTGTAAAATCCGTTGACAGTTGACGTCCAAATTATAAAAATAACTATCTTGCAAAGTTTTAAACCTGTAGGACTTATAGATTTAATTTTTTTTTTACTTTTCACGCCCCGCAACTCCCCTTGTGGGTGAAATATTGTAAATTCCGTTCACAGTTAACCTCCAAATTATGAACATAAGATAATTTCTGTTTAGCTTTAACCATTCATGTTGCACACGCGACGGAAGCTTAAAAAATGGAGTAACTTCTCCCGTTTTCCCAACATTTCCCTTCACTGCTCTGCTCCTATTAATTGTTGCGTGATGAAAAGTATACTATAACCAGCACAGGAGTATAAAAAATAATTGTACCAAATTTCGTTAAAATCCGTCGAGTAGTTTTTGTTTCTATAGCAGTTATACAGACAGACAGACAAAGATTTTACTGATTGCATTTTTGGTATCAGTATCGATCCCTAATCACCCCCTGATAGTTATTTTGGAAATATATTTCATGTACAGAATTGACCCCTCTACAGATTTATTATAAGTATAGAAGATGATGAAAAAACTATAAAACAATATTTAAATCAATAAATCAATATCAAATTTTTAGTTTAACTATTAAAGATATATAAAAACGTAAAAACGATTATTTTCTATTGGCATCTAATAGTTTTTCATTCTTTATAAATTAATGTTATCCAAATGATTCCCCAAAGATTTTTCTGCATCTTCGCTTATTTCATTTTAGATATTCATAGAGACATTTCTTTAATGCTGTTTTACAAAAAAACTTATTCTACAATTTTTTTATACTTCTTGAATATGCTTTTAACACTTATTTTTCTTACAGCAGTTTTATAAAACGTTCTTTAATATCTCAACAAAAAATCTAAACACAATCAAAATTGTGTATATGTACATTTATTGTATATAATTATAGCGGTATATAACAAAACTTGATATTTACAGAATGGAAATTTCTGTTTAATTTTATATTAAATTTATTAAATTTCCCCGAAGCAAAGCCAAAGAACAAACTAAGTTAATTTGTCCGACTAAAATTAATCTTCGTTGTAACGATTTAAACGTCGTTATATTATTGTATTATTAAAGTTTCCTATATATTTAAAATACATTATTAATTTTAAAATTTAATTTAATAACTAGCTATTAAACCCCTTAAGGCCGTGTAAATGTAAATACATTTCCGGTCGGTTTTATTTATAAAAAATCATTATAGCAATTTTAATTTTTATAGTAGGTATACAATAACTGTATTGTGCATAGATATTACTGCCAACAAAAAAAATAGTAAAACGTGGTTCGTACCTTTTTAAATTTGTGGTTTAATAAACGCCATTGTTTGAGTAAGTCTTGTAAAAAGCATTCCTGGTATACCTAAACAAAAACTGCAGATCTTTTTGAGGAAAGACCCTTAGATCTCCTTAGATCACATTGGACCACGTAAGTATATAGTTTTATTCAATTTTTGGAACCCTCCAAAAATTGATTTAAATATTTCTAAACATTAGACGATTCCTACTGGATCGCACCTGTTCGGATTGGTATTCAACTACCTTAGGACGATGGCTACATTATCAATAAATCAGTTAAGTTTTTGATTCGGGAAGTTTGTACTTGGCGCTCTATTTACTAGAAGCAGAAAATCTGAATTTCTACAAATCATATAAAAATTTAAACAATTGGGCTAAAGTGGGGATTTACATCGTATTTTAAATATTTTAGTTTTTGCTTTGTTAAATCGATATTTTTGGAGGAAAGAAACGTCGTGGTACTCCTACTTGTTTATTAGAATAGTGTGGGGTGCTACTCTCACTAAAATCTTCCTGAGCCTTCTAACCCTGGTACTATCCATTCAGATACATCGTCAGGGTTAAAACTAGTCATCCTCCGCTATCCAAGTCTGCTTCTGTCATACTCTTCTTTGCCTTTTATAACGATTACAATGTAGTTGTATCCCTTGTTCCAGCCTTCTTTTTTACTTAACATTCTTAACATTCTTTTTCGCAAGTTTTCCTGGCGTGTTCTGTCCAGCCAAACACCCAAGTACTTCACTGGTTTGACAGGTGTAATAACCTCCCCATCCATATTGAACAAAACATCGTCTCTGCCTCTTTTCCCCTTTAATATAACACTCATCGTTTTAATTGGTAGCGACCTCTTATAAATTAGATTTAACTATCTTTAAGGTTACAAAATCTTATAGTTTAGAAAATGAATTATAGTCCAGTCAATACGGTTCTTTTGGTAAACAGAGCTTAACAACAAGCCACTAGTGCTTTCTTCTAAAAGGTGGTTTATATGTTACGAAAAAACAAAATCAATTCAAAAGTTAGTTTTCTATTTTTTCAGTAAGAGTGTGGGAAAAGAAGGCCGGTGAGAAGTCAGCCGCATGCAATACTTGACTTACTTCTCCTTACCAGAAAAATAGAAATCGTGCGTTCAGAGCAACTTTTGAAACAATTTTACCGTTTCCCCTAAGTTATATGAAAATCAAAGATAGACAATTTAAAAATTATAATTTTATATTCAAAATGCCGTAAAGAAAATTATTGTCCAGTGACCTCAGTTGATACATTAAGCCCTGATAAGAAAGTTGAAAAAAAATTTAAACGACGACTTCGAAAAAAAAACTTCAGACAAATTCCATCTTTAGTGTATTAAAAAAAACACTATAAACTATTAGATGTCAAAGATAATAATAGTTTAATACTATTATGACGTTTTACAGAGTCTTTGAGAATCAAAGAACATATAGACCGTTTACTAAGAACCAACAACTACTTCCCTGGCTATATGCCACGACGGACATTGAATTACAGTTCAAAGTTAAACAGGGTTAGTATATCTGCAAGATAGAACTAACCCTTTTAGTTTGCAATTCGAAAGGATATCACTTGTAGACCGGTTTTGACGTATTGCGTCTCATCAGTACAAGGAAGATATCCGTCCAGAAGCTCTAAGAGCATCTAGACTGGAGATATGTCTGAAATCACACAAATACATTATCTTTAGTAAAGAAAATGTTAAAAGTGCGATAATAGCGACATCTCCATAACTAATTGCAAACTAAAATTCTATTAGACAAAAAAAAAACGTCTCGGCTTTGTAGGGTTAACTACTTGATTTGCAGTTTCCTGATAATCAATTGTCTTTTCAGTAAAACGTTTATCAAATAGATGTCAAAGATAATAATAGTTTAATACTATTATGACGTTTTACAGAGTCTTTGAGAATCAAAGAACATATAGACCGTTTACTAAGAACCAACAACTACTTCCCTGGCTATATGCACTTTTAACATTTTCTTTACTAAAAATGATGTATTTGTGTGATTTCAGACATATCTTCAGTCTAGATGCTCTTAGAGCTTCTGGACGGATATCTTCCTTGTACTGATGAGACGCAATATGTCGAAACCGGTTTACAAGTGATATCCTTTCGAATTGCAAACTAAAATGGTTAGTTCTATCTTGCAGATTTACTAACCCCGTTTAACTTTGAACTGTAATTCAATGTCCGTCGTGGCATATAGCCAGGGAAGTAGTTGTTGGTTCTTAGTAAACGGTCTATATGTTCTTTGATTCTCAAAGACTCTGTAAAACGTCATAATAGTATTAAACTATTATTATCTTTGACATCTATTTGATAAACGTTTTACTGAAATGACAATTGATTAGCAGGAAACTGTAAATCAAGTAGTTAACTATAAACTATTGTTTCTCAGAAGATTAATTGTTCTACTTAAATAAAAACGAAGTAATGATATTTCTATATAAAAAGTATAAAGCTTTTTCCTATTTTCTCAGCCATAAATCAGGTTAGAGAAATTTACAAAACGTTATTATGTAGGTTTTTTATTTCGAGCATAAGTCTTATTGAAATTATTGCGATCGGATCTACACTTTTCCCCCTAAAATAAAAAAAGGGTCGTTTCCGAGGTTTTTCCAGTCCTACAAATCCGGAAAAGCTAACTTCTGGATTAATTTTGGTTTTTCATAACTTACTAACCGCTTTTTGAAACATAACATTAGTGGCTTGCTGTTATTTTTTCTCAAATTATATTTTTTTTGGTATTAATTGGTGAGACTAAATGTGTTTTCTTTTAAAAGAAATATTTTTAATTAGTCACATTTTATATAACGGGTAATAAATTTTTAATTTTTAAATATAGTGTACAAGATAGGTATAATATAAAAAAAAAATAAAGCATCCTTTCTAGCTTATGTATGTAGGTACTATTGTTTTATTTATATTTAATTTTAGTATATTTTAATATTTTAAAGATAAGAATGTCCTTCTAAAGATACTCCAACAGAACAAAATTACACTTCTTTGGAGGGTAATTTTGGTTCTACTTGTTTTGTTTGAATAAAAAATGGCTTGATGTTTTATTACAAAATCTTCCGTTAATAACTTACAATCCATTTTGAAACAAAACTCCCCATAGAAATCAACCGAGTAGAAGGTTTATTGAAGCTTGTTCTTTTAAGCCTTAAAACGTAATATAACACCGAAAAGAATAAATTATACCTGCTTAAAAGTCTCCTGAAAAACTCGGGTGCTGCAGTATAATTCGTAGTTACTAAGAGAATACTGAAAATGAACAAACCGAAATTTTCTTCTTGCTTCACTATCACGTATTAATCGTGACTACACTGTAATGTGCAATTTTTCTTTTTAAATCATTTGAACATGTAAAAATATAACAGTGTGTTTAATAAAATTCACACAAATACAATAAGCAAAGAAATTTCTAAAACAAGTTTATAATAGTATATTACGTAACAAGAGTGGTAAGTAGGATATTACGTACGAGTGGAAAAGTTACGCACGTAGCCGCGTAGCGGCGAGTGCGTAATTACACGAGTACGTAATACCTCTTACCACTCGAGTTACGTACTATGCTTTATCAACGACTCAATATTTTAATTTCAATTCTAAATATTTAACATCTCTAAAAAAATATATGACGTATGTTTTGTACTGTTATCTACTCTTTTGACAGTAAATGTCATTTATACTCATTGTCACCATGCAGGGTAAGTAAGCTATAACGCACAGTTGTGCGTAATGAAACGTCATTCCAACATGACGTTTCATTACGCACAACTGTGCGTTATAGCTTACTTACCCTACATGGTGACAATGAGTATAAATAACATTTACTGTCAAAGGAGTAGATAAAGATAATTTTATATTAGATTTTCAATTTATCAGAAATAATTCTATGAAATGCTTTAACAAATTGTAGCATTTTAAAATGTCTTCAACATTTTCATTGCAATAATAATACGTAGACAACCAACATTTCCATTTTAAAATCTACCATGGATCCACATGACGAATTTCTCTTCGCCTCTCTTCGACTAGCAGTGTGTTAACACAATTAAAGAAAATTAGCCAATGAAAATGTCTCTCCTGGTAATACCTTACCGAACTCCGCTTGCATGTAACAAAACAACCGCTTTCCATTAAGACCTGAAAAAATCTACATAAAATGTTTGTTTTGTCTGTATAATTCCTGTGTTTTAATTTTTAAAACATCTTTGCCAGATTTTAAAATTGTTTAGTATTTCAAGTATTATTACCACACCAATATTTAAAATTGTTTAGTGTCGATTTTCTGACCGATTAAAAATTGACATTCACAAGGCTTTTGACACGGTGTGAAGATAGAGCATTTTCCAAACACTGGCCGAATGTTCCATTAATGGTAACACTCTGAATTTTCTAACAAATTTTCTTAAAATTCTCAATTTTCAAGTTCGAATAGATAGTGTGCAATCACAATAAAAAGAACAGCAAAACGGCATACCCCAAGGCTAAGTACAACATTATTTCTTATAGCAATAAATAAATTACTACAAGCATGTATATCACCTGATAAAGCGATGATATACGCTGATGATCTAGTTGTATGTATAAAAGGGAAAAATCAATATCTATCTGCATCAGTTTACAAAACGTTCTAAATAATATCGAAAACTGGTCACAATATACCGGATTACAATTTTCCCCAACTAAAACAAAAAATCTACTTTTCCAAGAAGAAAATTTATAATTTACCAAAATTAACTTTAAATAAAAATACTTTAGAGCATGTGAAACTTAGTTATGGAATTTGGAAACAAACTAACATGGAAAGCACATATTCAGACTCTTCGTTCAACTTGTCAGCCTGGTCTTAACATTATGAAATCAGCATCACACAGATCCTGGGTAGCCGATTTTAGTACACTAATGGTAATTTATAAAACACTCATTTGATCCAAACTAAACTATGGATGAGTAGTATACAATTCTGTTTAAAAAAAGTCGAAACAATACACAATACAGCTATTCGTATTGCACTGGGAGCTTTCCGTTCCAGCCTCGTTGAGAGTTTAAATTATGAATCTGGTGAACCTTTCCGAAAATATTTAACTATATCTTACGCAATTACGGAAAATCCAGTACACTCTTATGTCTTTGCAAGAAGGTATCAAGAGACATTTAATCAAAGGTAATACCACGAGTCCTTAAAATTTTATCGATAAATTTTTAGTTTCCACGAAAACTTTTTTATTTGGCAAAAATACGAAAACAAACTGAAATGCGATAAAATCACGAGTCCGTAGGACGAGTGATTTTATCATATTCAGTTTGTTTGAGTAGTTTTGCCTAAAATAAAAAAGTTTGAGCCTGGAAAATAAAAATTTATCTAGTAAAATATTACAGGACGAGTGGTATTTAAGAAGATTATTTTTTGAACATTCTGTACAAAAACTACTTTATTTAAAAAACTTCCTAGAACAACTTATATTTCATAATTAACACAAACGAAATGCCGTTACCCCACCTATTAACTTATCCTGTACACTAGATACTATTGACAGTTGTCAGTTGTCGTGAGCGTCGTGAAAACAGGGTTATAATTTGAATAAAATTTTTATTTTTATACCTATTTATACAATTATATTATTAAAGAGAAAATTACCAAAATAAAAATTATTAGGTATATCTATTTAAAGTTTACCTACAAGACCACATTTGCCTGTAGGCATATAAAAGTTTTAAATGCATGCAGAACCAGGAAGCAGGTTAGTTTTAAAGTACCTACATATTTGATTTTTCATTCGCGTTTAGATGAATTGAATTGTGATAATAATAATAACAAAATATATTTCAGAATATTTAGATAATATAAATGAATGTTGATTTATAGTAAGGTACTTATAAACAAGAAAATTGATTGTTCAATATTGTTATTGAATTTTTGACAGTTCTATAATTTTATCAATACTAGTAAAACCACTAGTGGTTTTATCAATATAAACCGGAATGATTGGCTAGATTTAGCATAAAACATTAAAGATTAAGCGTTTTCATTGGACGAAATCAAAAAATTGTGATATTTTGACAGGTGAAAAAAATAATCACGGTAAAAGGATTGATTTTCCTTTTTATGAACGATTAAACCGAATTCTCTCCAAACTTAATCTTACTTTACCCAAAACCATACATTTATCCAAAATTAAATCTCCTCCCCCATGGCAAAGTCAACTACCAACTATATATAGTCCATTTCATCGTTTTTGGCCGATTTGATATTAGAAAAAACCACTGAAATAAGATTAAACTGTAATTCAAGTTACCAATGGCGGAGAGTTTTTTTTTTCTAAATTAGGTCGTAAGTTTCTGAAACTATCAGTGTGGTTTGACATCTAAAAAAATATGACATTAATAATTATTAAATTTAACCCACGAAGTATAAAATACCAGGAGTTTACACGGTATAGGCTTTTCCATCATATTTCTGGTCACAATAATCAACCCAGATCATAGTTCTATTTTTTGCCACTGGCGGCGCGAGTAATTAGGAGAACTGATGTTTTTGACATTTATGCCATTTTAATGTCGCGAAATTAAATTCAATATATAATATTAATTTATTTATTTAAAATTAGTTCTCATAAAAGCTGTCAATAGCAACAGAACTTCCCGCGTAAGGATTTAAACGAGTATCTCTTGAACACGGGCGCACTCTACCGGCAATAGTTCTGTCCCCTAAATTGAGACCATTTGTTTAACATTACGTTTAAACTCCTGGTATCTATACTTTGTGATTCAACCCTTCAACAACGAGCCGTACTAAGACTTCCGTATTGAATACTTTTTATCTACCGGTGAAACAAGATGCAGTTACGTAAGTGTTGTATTAAAAAACAAACGTCCTCATTTAAATTTCTAACTTGCCTGTATCTGAGAGAGATGTAACTCTAAATTTACTTCGAGTATGATTTCTGTCATCGGCCAAAATCGGTGAAATGGACTATACATGCAAAAAACTCTTCCAACGATGTACAAGTAACTGTTTCAACAAATGTTATCATCTTATGTTAAGTACCAATGTATATACACCGATGCTTCCTGTTCCGAATCTGGAGTTGGAGCCGAATTGGCCACTCTCGAAAACCATTTTAAATTTCACTTGCTTAGTTGTACCTCGATATATACTGCTAAATTATTTGCAATATTTAAAGCACTTGATTACATAAACACTCAAAACTCAAAAGAATGGCTTTAAGTGCAATAAAATCTCTCAATCTCTCAATATCTTATTTCCCAGACACCCATTTCTAATTAAAATTAAAACTTAGCTCGATATTTCTCAACAAAACGATGCAAAAATTGTCTTCCTTTGGGCACCATCTCACATTGGGATAAAGGATAATGAGCCGATAGACTGATAAAAGAAGCAGCCTCTGAACCGGAATCAGCTACTTGTATCAATGTAGTCCACACAGACCTAACTCCAGTTTTAAAAAATGCAATCATATCATATGGCAAGCTGAATGGGATACTTCAAAATCAAACACCAAACACCAAAGAACACAAACCATAGTATCTCGCCTGCGAATAGGACATACCTGATGCTTGACACACGGACACCTTATGGCCAAAAAAAACCCGAACCGGTGTGCTTCGCTTGTAATGTTCGGTCAACTGTTGATCATATTCTTATGGAGTGCCCTTTATATGAAGTCGAAAGAATAAACAATAAGATTTCACACAATATCAAATCAGTGCTAAGTGACAGTGACAAATGTAACTGTTCATAAATGTACATAATTCCTTAAATTTATACATTAACTGTAAAGCTAATAACCCAAAGAGGTTGAAGTTTATTTAAAATATATATAAACCAAATATGCATGTATGTAGAAAAAAAGGTGATATCGTAGATTATGAACATCCAACAACATTCTAGAATGGTCTCTCCCTTTTTATACCATCTGGCTATAAACATTAAAGTGTCATTAACAACAATGGGATTGAAATTACAATATATATCTATTCCATAGCAAATTATTGAGAAAGTATGTTTTTGGGTATTATAATTAATTGTGATATTTTAGGAGTTACAATTACCTGCTAGCATTAAAACGAAAAATACATAGATGTGTTATTTGAAACAAAACACTTGTTTTTATATAGCCCGAGGCCACGCTTAACAAACACAAAAATATACATTTAATTTTAATGTACACACATAGATATTTGTGAATTCGTTTTTTTGTAACTGTTTTTTGTCATCTACAAGAATAGCAATGAAATGTAGCGCATTTTGGAAATATTTTTGTTATTGTCTAGTTTTATCATCAACGAAATGTGTTTCAGGCTTCAGTGCAAAACTAATATTTGTCAGGCCACAAAAAACAGAATTTTATTTATGCTCTTATTCATTCGGTTTTCATTAGTTAGTTGTCATAACTTGGGATATTAACGGTATTTGGCACTTTTTTTAAGCTTTTCACACAGTATTATTTTGTTGTTACTAATTTTATAGAACAACAGATATGCAAAATATTTTTGTTAAAATAAATTTCTCTCATTGATACCAATAATGCACACAATGTTAAATTGTTCTTTAAAAGAAAAATCGCAGATTAACGCACAGAAAGCATCAAAATCCTTGGGTTAGAAGTTTTATTAAAACAACTATGGAATTAAAATATACGCAGTGTAAAATATCCAATGTACATTTGAACTTCTTTATTTCCAATATAAAAAAACACTTTTAGTTAAAACATTCTCCTAATGAAGTGCATATTCGTATATTGTCTGGCACTACACATACATATAACAACGATGAGAGGAAATCACTTCGTAATGGATCTGTCAAGTACAGCAATAGTTCGTCTTCCTTATATACTTGTTAAAAATGAATAGGGGTGGAAAGCATTGTACTGTTGATAAGAAATTGAAGAACTTCGCCACACCGGTATAGTATGTGAGTCGGTTAAGGATAAGTGTAATGGAAAAAGGGATGAATATTCATAACGCGGGCATACAGTACACTGGAATTTTAATTCGAGATAGAGTTGGAGCTGTCGCTTAATATAGTCCCTGATGGATATTCCACTGCGATTTGCGTTCTTAAAAAATCTAAAGATATATGTTAAGTATTGTAGCAATATGATGTTTTACAATATTTATAATACATTCTAAATATTCAAAACGCTACAAGCTGTAGTTAGATATATTAAAAATCTCGATAGGTCAAGTGGAATAAAGGAACTTCTGAAAAAAATTTACGGATATTGCAATATACTGTAAAGATATACAATTTAAAACTATAGATGCTAGAAAAGTATTAAGGAAATGTTAGATATTTGAAAATCTAATGTGATTTCGGAGTTTGCACCCTATGAATTCAGCAACTTAGTGTAGACCTACTAATACAGATAACTTTTTGTATACTGATGTAGACCTCTGGCAATCAAGTTGCAAAACTGATTTTTTTAAAGAACCCCTGCATAGCGAGAAAAATAAAATGGGCGGAGCTTTGTTTTAAATATGGGTAAAAATTTGAGGCTGCTGCGACAGACAGTACCCTTATAATTGTCAAAAATCGGGAAATCCGCGTCGGAAACTGTGCAGAGTCTTTACAGGGACGATTGCCTATCCCGTGTCAGAGTTTTTGCGTGGTGCAAATGTTTTAGGAAAGGATTTTAAAAGTTTCGAGACCATCGGGCTTCAAAAAAGCGAATTGAACGTTTAAAAAGTGACCGAAATGGTCATAAGAGATCGTCGATTAGGTATCAGGACTATCATTGAAGGTGAGAATATTAACAAAGAAAGTGAGAAAAATTTGGCATGAGGAATTTAACATGAGAAAAGTGTGTGCTTAACTTGTACCCAGACTCCTAACGGCGGACTGAAAGATGCATCGTAAAGACGTTTATTATGACACCCTAAAATGCTACTAAAGAGACTTAAACTTCTAGTCAAGGGTTATAACTTGCGACGAAACTGAGATTTTCCAATATGAGCCTAAAATAATCAAGAGGCAATCAATGCAATGGAAGTTTTCAAGCTCTCTGAGTGCTAAAAATGCGAGAATGAGCAAGTCCAAATTCAAGACGATGTTGATTGTTTCATTGTTTTCTTTGATATACGAGGTGTAGTCCACATGAAATTGGTACCACAAGGTTAGACAGTCAATCAATACTACTTTTAGAGCATTAGAAACATTTAAAAAAAATCGCAAAATAAGACTCAAAATGTAAAAAAAGAACTGCTGTCTGTCAAGAACTGTTTGGCCAAAAAACAGGCCACCGTCTTGGAATAGGCCACCGTCTTCACAATACTTGCCACTCTGAAACTTCTACCTGTTCCAAAAAATTAAATTATGCTTGAACGAAATCGGCCACGAGTCTATAGAGAATGTAAACCAAAAATTAGTGCAGCTTTTCCACAGCTTGTCAGAAGATGACCTGCAGCATTGCTGGAGGGGTGTCAGAATGTGGATGTAGGGTATATTGAAGGAAAAAATAAAAAACTAGTTTTGTGAACTAAACAAAAATAAAAGATATTTTTAGTTAAATTTTGTATACGTATAAAGAAAGATAAAAATAAAAAAGAGTCGCTACACACCATAAAATATATATTTTTTAAAGAAGCTACAAGAACAAATTAACAGTAGCCTTTAGAGAAATTGGAGTAGAGCAAACAGGCGATTTAGAAGCCCATAATAACAGAACTGTATATTACGGTTTTTTCTTTTTTTATTGCTAAGTATTTAAAACTTTTTATGACTAAGATGGTTACTAAGATTATCCACTTCGTTAAAAAACAATTTTGTACGAAAAGAAGTGACGTTAAGAAATTATGGGTATCCAAAGAATTTGTGAATTACTCGATTTCTATCTTTTAGGTACCTTGGGATAATGAAAGCATTTTCAGTGCGCGTCACATCTAGCTTCTTATAACGCCTCAATAAATTCCCCAAATAGCTTTACAATTTCTGCAACTTAATAAACAATGATCAAATGAAAAATGGGTAGATCCATTATTGTAAAGACGAATTATAGAACGGAACAATGGCTACTAACTGAAAATCATAGGTATATATAAACTAAATTGAAATATTTTTATTGCATATTATTTTAAAAGCGATTTTTTTTCAACTTTTTTGATAAGGTCTGGCTTTTTTAATTATCTTATTACAACGCATTTCACTATTAACCTCAAGCTTATTTTCATCTTTCTAAAAAGCTTTCATTATTGTTTTAGAATTTTAATCATAATTAAACCTTATCAAAGAGATAGCAATCTATTGAAATTTCATTGATCTAGAAATTTCTTATCTATCAGTTGTCTTGTTGAAAATATTCTTTCTTACTTACTAAGAAAACACAATTATTTAAAAAATTGTTATTTTAATATTTGAAAAAATGTATTAGATAGGGTTCAACGAAATACACGAAAACTGCATTGTTTATAAAGAGAAAAAATAATTAATAGCAACACGGAAAAAAAGAAGACGTTAAGATAGAAGAAAAGATATGTAAAAAAATGAAATATTGTTTCTTTGTTTGTATTAAGAAAAGCAATTTTATTAATTGAAAACAATTCACACATCAAAATTTGTGGTAATCTAATTTTAATTTACACATGAAAAAACAAAAAGATTTATTTATTCCGGCTGTTTCTAAAACGATTCTCGGTAAATCCAAAGCGAAAGGTTTCCTCTCGATCACAAAAACAAATCTCTTTTGTCTATTAAAGGAAACCAAAAAAAGTCCGTGTCGGAGATAACCCCAACATGACACAAACAAAAATAACCAGCTTTAGAGAGAAAGAATGCTTTGAAAAATGTATCACATTCATTTAACTCGCATAGAACGCAACGGCTACGATCCTTTTTGGCGATGATTAAATATAATGAAAAGTCCTTTCGTTTCTGCCATTAGTCTACCGATGAGGGTTGATGGAATTGAATGCGTTAGTAGAAGAAAAATCCAACAGGCAATTATACTCCCAAGATTTAGATTAAATTTAAATGGAGTTTGTTTTAAAAAATCGCTTCTTCTTTTCCTGATTTATACCCCTTTTTACTTTTTACTTATCTCCTATAATATACATGATTTGTTGGATGTAGTCTATATCCAGAAATTTTAGCTTTTTGTTTTTTTTACTGTCTAAGTGAAAATTAATATTATATAATTCTTCGTATTTCAGTGAATTTTTATTTCTGGATCGAAATATTCCACTCGTTGGACGTTAAAAACAATAACATCATTCTTTGGGTTGTTTTTTTTTGTATTGTATTTTTACCCCAAATCTGAGTGCTTTAATGGAATCACTAATAAATAAGTGTGTGCGTATAAAAAAATTAAAACACTGTTTTGATTTTTCATTGTGCATAATTATAAAATAAAATTTACAAAGCTATTTTTAACAATTGAATATTCCTTTTTTAATTAAATCAGCCAAGAAGAGAGTGAAATAATGTAAACGATAAAAAGGAGAAAACTTGAATACCTACTTAGAACACATACTCAGAGTTGACAGATACTCTATACTGCGATTAATACTTAATGGAAGAATAGAGGAAAGGCGGGGAATTGGCAGGAAGAAATATTCATGGCTCCGAAAGCATCACCTATTAGCAGATTAATTGTTGCATGCCGCAAAAGATCGAGAAAGCTATCGCTATTGTCATGGAGACTATCAACGACTAAACTGGGTATGGTACCGAAGGAAGAAGAAGATTTAATTAAATACGTTAGTTACGTTGACCATTTAATTTATATAAGAAATTGCTATTTACAATCAATATGGATGAAACGAAGCGCAGATGTCGCTCACATGCTTTATTTCCTAAAAGATGGCAATTCAGTTAATCTATAGATCTAGATCTAGATTGCGGAGACACCCGGTCGATATAGTTGTATTTCGATCTAAAAATAATACGACTAGAAAGATTACTTGGATTTGTCTTCATCTGAAATAAAATAATAAACATCATAAAACATGATATAGGACTATAAATAAAAAATTAGAAAAAATTTAAAAAAATGGACAATAACTGAATAACGGAAAATGATAAAAATTGTAAGAAAAAAAGTTTAAACAAACCGAACAAAAAATTAAAAAATTGGAAAAATTAAAAAGGGATGGAGACGCAAGAAAACAGGAAAAATTAAAAAGATGAAAAACTAGCAAATTAAGTGAAAATATAATATATTTTAAAAAAAAAAAAAACAGAAAAAAAAATGTAAAAAATTGAAAAATGGAAGAAAGAAAAAACAAAAAAAGGGTATTAAAAAAATAAAAAAAAATAAAAAAACTAATGTAAAATAAAAATAATTGAAATCCAAAAAAAGATCAGAAAAAACGAAAAACCAAGAAAAACTCGAAAAATTACAAAATCCAACAAAAAACTGAAATCCTGTCAAACAAACGAGGAAAAATCGATAAAAACAAAACCAATCGCAAAAAAGAGAAAGAATCTTAACTGTTGTAAAAATGGAAAATAAGAATAAGTAATCATTGATTTTTAGGCGGACATCCAGTTTATACTAAAAGAATAAAAAAGGCAACTCCAAAGGTAGGTACATTTTGCAAAAATTCCCTCTTTCGTAATTTCGTATGAATCTATTCTAACTAACAAATTGAAAAAAAAAGAGTGTGCGTGTAACCTTTACGCGCGATTGAAGTAAAACTTGTTGACGTACGTATCGGAAAATAAATATTTAATTACAATTCAATCATATTTATTGCCTATATACTTTACAAAAAAAATGAGATGTTATATTTATATTATTCATTAGAAATAGGAATTTGAAAGTTATCATTATTTTTTATATATATGAAATAATAGGTTTATGATAACTAAAATGTGAAACATAGATTTTAGTCTATAAATACCATTAATGTATTTGAAACCGTTTGAAAATTTCATAAATAAATTTCGGAAATTTAAACTCCTCCCATAGCTGAAATTATACAGTTACTTCCATCAGAATCTTCCGTTAGAATCTACCCCTAGTCGTGCCTAAAGAAGTTTTGCTTCAATAATAGGTAAACAATATTAAAAATATACACACATTACGTTTAGAATGTGTGATTTTGTAGCTGTATCTACCTTATTGTAATACATCACAATACAAGAGCCTTCGATAGTTAGATAACCATTTCATTTTGTAGCATTTTATAGCATATTCCATAAAATTTAAAATCCTGAGTTAAGTTTGTTTCCTTCACGTCTACGAAGGATCTGTTATTGGTGGTAAAAGATTAGCCATCTTGACTAGTGGTTTTATGGCCTTTATGGCTACCTAACCAAACCTAAAATAAGTATAAGAAAGTGTTAAAATATTTTGAATATTATTATTTTATGAACAAAAACGTGCAACATGCTTCTTTACTCAACGTAAAGACTCCGTATAAACAATTATTTACTATCATAATATGTATGTATGTATATAAACTTACTTAATCAAATCATAATGAATGTGGCTGTCTCGTCATTTTTTCATTTTTGTCATTTTTCTTCAAATCTTTCTGGCGCTTATAATATCCCCTTTGACGTTCACAATTTCTTTTTCTTTTTAGCTCTAAGTCTATAAAACGAAAATAGCTAGGTATAAATAATAGGTATAAATAATTAGGTATAAATAGTGTAATTACACACCAAAAATAAAATTTATGCATATAGAGTACCTACCTATTCACTCATTTTCAATCAATATTTTTTCATCACTTTCTTCATTAATAAATCCACATTGTTTATTCATATTTAATACAAACACTTTATACACAAAAAGCTATTTATATAAAGCAATGTATTTCGATTGACAAGATGATCAGCTGTCAATTCATACAATTACAGATTTAATTTTATTTAATATAGGAGGCAAAATCGCATGAGCGCCGCTAGGATTCTTTTCAGGGGGTGCATCTGCATCTACACACTATTATGATCTAATATATATATATATATATAAAATGTAGAATGATTTGGACAGCAACCGCGACGCCTTTGGTTTTTATTCAAACAATAATTTAATAAAAAAATTAAAAAAATATATAATTTTCTGGTAAATTCAGGTATTTTCTTTCATAGCAGGGGGGTGCAAGCGCACCCTCTTGCACCCTGCTGCCGGCGCCCATGCAAAATCGTGTCAGTATTAGGTTTTGTTTCCGGTTTCTGTTATTAGAATGACGTCACGTCCGTTAGAATAACTTTTTTACTCCTAGTGTCGCTAAAGAAGTTTTACTTCAAAAAGATAAGGAGTGCAATATGCCTTGTTAACGTTTCTGTTTCGAAGCCCTTACAAAATGATTTATACCAGAAACCAGAAGTAAAATCAAGAATCAAGGATCAAAATCCAACAACAAACAACCCGACCAGGAAAGTTTCCTTAAACCGCTTTAAGCCGTCATACGGCCAAACTTTACGTTCTCAACTTGCATTGTAAAACATTCTGCAAATGTGTTCTACATACAAAGAAGCGCCGAGCCACGAAATAAATCTCCAATTCCTCTAAGTGCTATTCGAACGAAAGATAAGGACCGATTTGTGGAATAGTTTTATATATATACTGATGTGTTCGCAACTTAGTGTAAATCAATGGTTTCCTTGTACACGTAGCGATGGGGTTATAGTGATAAATGTTGATATATTCCACGAGTTTATTGCTGATACTTTTATCGGGAAATATCTTTTGTTGCTTTTGTTCGAAAATTTTATTTTGGTTTTTTTAATGGTTTTACAGCTATTGGAAATTAAGCTGACGGTCTTTTTAACTAAAATATTACAGGTTGTTATAAGCACAATTAATTTATTTATACATTTACTAGTATAAATATTCCACAATTAATATTTGTAGAGTAATTTCGATCAAATGTTTTTGATTTGCTAAAGTTACTGAAATATTCATCAAATCTAAGCACAACCAATGCCAACTTTTCAGTTATGCATGCAGTGATCGTGGCAAAGTTCGAGTACCTCGATTCCATGTTCGTTATTCTCCTAACGGGATACAATAGTTCCAAAACTTTAGTTAATAAAACTTTGGATTATTAATCAATGAGTTTACGTTGAGGTCTAATTCATTACGGAAATGCATGCTTATTCGGATTATTTTGTTTAATTGTTTTATAACTTGAATAAAAGTATAATTGGAATATCTGGGTATAAATTGAACCTGAAATAATAGATGCCTTGAGCACAGAGTTTTTAATAAACGTATTTTATGTAAATTTATATCAAAAAATTGTTTTACTGTTTGTTTTTTTATTGTATTAAAACTTATAATACTGAGATGAGTTTTATAATTTTTGTAAAGTTGTTGAAAAGAAAGGAAAAAATGTAAAGTGGTAATAATCTGAAAGACTAATGGTGGACCAGCAGTGGTAATGTTGTTGGATAGCATCAGACAAAATTAATAAAAACGTGGTGGTGGAATAAGGAAGTACAGAAATTAATGAATTCAAAAACGATGGGATTCATCAGGGAATGCAAGTAATAAAAAAGAATATGAGATAACAAAAAATAATGCAAAGAAGGCAGTGGCAAAAGCAAAATCAGAGGCAATAGCAAAGATTTTTAAGAACTTTGAGAGTAATATAGGAGAAAATAAGAGAGATATGTTTGCAAATTTTAAAATAGTAAGAGACATGTAAAGAAAGAGAGTGAAGAGTGCATTAAAGAAGATAAAGAATGAAAAGGCTACGTCAGTGGATAACATACTAGCAGAAGTATTAAAGGTGCTTGGTGAGGAAACGAAGACTGAAAATATGGTATTTTGAGGTTATGTTAAAAAGTACCCTTAACAAAATTTAAAGATCTTTTTATTACCTACAACTTTGCTGTTGAACATTTTTGTCTCCGGCATCAAATTTTCTCAGAAAACGCGACCAAACTATTGCCCGTCCCCAAGGTCCGCGGTTTCATTTTTTTTTTCATGTTAGTAACCCCACCAACCGTTTCCCGTTGGGCTAGTCCGGGTATTAATTTTTCCGTGCTCCTTAAAATAGGGTTCGGCGCCTCCGTCAAGGCTCGAAGTTCTTGATGCAATACAGAGAAGAGCAGTTCGACATATATCGACACCAGTATCACCAAAAACCTAGCCCCATTGTCCCACCGAAGAGCAGTGTCTGATCTTTCCTTGCTTTACCGATACATAAACGGATTTTGCTCAGAAGAACTCTGCTCTATAATGCCTCCACTTGTCAGACCAGCCAGAGCAACGCGACGTACCAACTCCATGCACCCTTATACTGTTCAGTGCCAGACATCGAGAACGTCTTCCCCACTCGCCCTAACTTGCAAGCTTTTAAATCCCAAAGTAATAAATTGTCTCTTCTGTCCCAATAGAAGTTTTCGGTACATTTGTATTTAGGTATATAACTACGAGGACATCCTTAATTAATAAAAAAAAAGGAGTATATCCCTTCCGATTTCTTTCTAAAAGGCCTATTGATAGTTATTATAAATATTTTGTACACGTATGTGCCAACTGTGGTAATGTTGTTGGATAGCATCAGACAAAATAAATAAAAACGTGGTGGTGGAATGAGGAAGTACAAAAATTAATGAATGCAAAAAAGATGGGATTCATCAGGGAGTGCAAGTAATAAAAAACAGATAACACAAAATAATGTAAAGAAAGCAGTGGCAAAAGCAAAATCAGAGGCAATAGCAAAGATTTTTGAGAACTTTGAGAGTAGGTAATAAAGAAGAAAATAAGAATATTTCCAAATTTTAAAATAGTAAGAGGCATGTAAAGAAAGAGAGTGAAGAGCGCATTAAAGAAGATAAAGAATGAAAAGGCTACGTCAGTGGATAACATACTAGCAGAAGTATGAAAGGTGCTTGGTAAGGAAACGAAGACTGAAAATATGGTATTTTGAGGTTATGTTAAAAAGTACCCTTAACAAAATTTAAAGATCTTTTTATTACTTACAACTTTGCTGTTGAACATTTTTGTCCCCGGCATTAAATTTTCTCAGAAAACGCGACCAAACTATTGCCCCTCCCTAAGTGAGTCCCCAAGGTCCGTGGTTTAATTTTTTTTATGTTAGTAACCCCTCCAACCCTTTTCCGTTGGGCTAGTCCAGGTCTTAATTTTTGCGTGCTCAAAGTTAGTCTTTCCCGACTAAATCACGTGATTTTGCCTATAATTTGTAGTTACATCAATAAATAAAATCATTAAATTGATAGTGAATTAAAACTAAAGATAATACAAGAAATTAAGACTCTCAATAACTACTGACTGTAAATGGCATTAGGTAAGTACATTTATCATAAACAAAATATTTAAAATATATATTTCATATTCAAATATCTTCTTACATATGAAAACCTAGCTTGCTTTACTTGGATATACTCCCGGTCGGTTGACCGTAATTAACAAAAATTTTATATTGGGTAATAGAGGGTCTCCTTAAAATAGGGTTCGGCGCCTCCGTCAAGGCTCGAAGTTCTTGATGCAATACAGAGAAGAGCAGTTCGACTAATAAACGACACCAGTATTGTCACATACGATAATAGGGTAGTTTAATTGTTTTATATTTCATTGTAATATTTTGTATTATATTTTAATTGTAATTATCCAGGCCAAATTCAGTACGTTAGATTTCAAGGCGACCTTATATAGTTTAATTCTTATTCTCACGTAGCGTAAGAATTGGCTATAAAAGAGCGTCGTTGAGGTCGTACTCGAAGAGTTCGGAGTCTAAGGTTGTCTGTAAGGGTCACCCTCTGGGGTGTCCCTAAAACAGACCCTTGGGTCTGGGCCGTTGTGACTCTTGACATAAGAAATTAAGACTCTCAATAACTACTGACTGAAAATGGGATTAAGTAAGTACATTTATCATAAACAAAATATATTTCATATTCAAATATCTTCTTACATATGAAAACATAGCTTGCTTTACTTGGATATACTCCCGGTCGGTTGACCGTAATTAACAAAAATTTTATATTGAGTAATAGAGGGTCTCCTTAAAATTGGCTCGAACCAGAAAGCCTTATTGAGAAGCATTTTTCTGTAAAAGTATTCTACAAAAAAATGCTTTATCTATTTTTCATTCCTATAGTAGTGAATACCGTAGATTAGTTCCATAAACTTGAAAACCTCTTCGTTTAACCGCGTCCTTTACAGTTACGGTTTCTATTTTTTTATTATGCAACCTCCATATCCGGGTTAAGTGAACCAAAATTGAAATTTCCACCCTCTTCGCGTATGTAATATATTTCGGGTCGCTTGAATTTTATAATTCTTGAAACGCGGCTACAACAGCCGTCCCCAGACGAGACGGTAAAAGTTTATGGATGGGACATACAGAGATACGACATTTCGAGGTTATGTAAATGTTAGATTTAGTTGAAATCTAGTAAAATTTACGACGTGTCTGTACGGGAAAACTAGTTTTGAAATAGTGTATGAATGTAGTTTGAAAATCAAAGAAAATTACATGTTCTTATATGTATGTTAAAACAATGAAAGTAGGTATATGCTACACCAAATATTTGCTTTCTGTGTTTTGTTCCTCCAAGAAATCTAAATTGCTGTTTAAATATCGTTTCTATATTTGGTTCATTTCTGGGGGTAGATTTTAATACACTCAAGGAATCGTGTAACGACGAAAATGTTACTGTATACTGAGTATATTTTCGTGTGATGTTGTCATATTGTTTCTTGATTGCAGTCGGTTTTCTGTAAACTTAAACTTAACTGGGAGTTTGGGACTTCTTTGAACCCTTAACAATGAGAAAAAGCGGCATGCTTAAGTTTTAGTTTACTTATGCATATAATCATAATTGTGAATAAGTTGGTAGAAGTAGGTTGCTATCCCTTGATAAAGAATCGTAAAAAGTTAAAAAAAATTATAGTAGGAACGTAATATTTATTTAATATTTTTAGTTAAATACCTATAGTTCTATTTTAAACAATTTCAGAATACTCTATAATTAAAAAAAAAATAAATAAAAATTTTAAAAACCCCTCAAACAGATTAATTAAAATTAATGTATCAATGGTTTTTGGGCTGTTAGGCCGGCGTCGATTGTCATGTTGACTTGAAGTTTCGCCAACACGAGCGGTTGGCATCTTCAGAAGTTGCTTTCTGGTTGACAGTCTGCGAACTACTGAGCTCTGCGTGAACGGAGCCCGTATTTATACGTCGGGAAGGAAGTGGGCGAAGCCTTAGTTGCTTTCGATTCCAATCGGTTCTGGTTCACCGACATATGATTTAGCTAAACACCTGTCATCACTCCTGCAACCATACATCGGACTTACTGATTCGTATGTCAAAGATTCCACCCATTTTATTTCAAAAATTAAAGACTTACTTTTTGAAGAGAATGATATATTAGTAAGTTTTGATGTAGTATCTCTCTTTACAAAAGTGCCCCTAAGCGATGCAATGCAACATATATATGATAAATTCCCAGAGGACATCTCCAATTTGTTTAAACATTGCCTCACCACCACTTATTTTTCATGGGACAACAAGATTTACGAACAGATCGAAGGAGTAGCAATGGGAAGCCCTCTCAGCCCGGTAATAGCAAATTTCTTTATGGAAAAGTTCGAACGACTGGCTTTGGACAGTGCCCCATACAAGCCAAAGGTTTGGTATAGATATGTTGATGACACATTTGTAATATGGAGCCATGGGCAGAACAAATTGCAAGAATTTCTGACACACATTAACAGCATCCATGAAAATATACAGTTTACGATGGAAATCGAAGACAACAACAAGCTAGCGTTCTTTGATGTGTTATTATCACGAAAAGGAAGATCATTGAGCCACACAGTGTACAGAAAACCAACACATACGGATCGTTATTTACATAGGGATTCCAACCACCACCCATGTCAGAAATATGGAGTCATCAAAACCTTAGTAGAAAGGGCAAAAAGGATTTGCGAACCCGAGGCACTAAACGCAGAGCTAACTCATATTCATGATGCTTTAAGGGCCAAGATCGATTGGACCAACAAATCGTAGACTCAAAGAAAATGAGCAAATCCAACCAGTGGCAAAAGCATTTCTGCCTTTTATTTCGGTAGTGACAGATAGAATTGGTCGATTGCTAAGAAAGAAAAATGTGAAAACTATTTTCAAACCAACGAAAAAAATCAAAGAATGTCTTCGATCGGCAAAAGACAGAAGAGATCCACTGTCGGCTTCGGGAATTTACCGCATTCCGTGCACATGTAAAAGCGTGTACATAGGAACTACCAAACGCTCAATCAACACCAGGATTAAAGAGCACAAGGCCAACTGTCGTCTGGGGCAGACGGACAAATCCGCCGTAGCGGAACATACCCTCACTATGGACCATCGGATTAAGTTTGGGGAGAACCAAGTCCTCGCTACTACATCAGCATACCATTCCAGACTCTATAGAGAAGCCATAGAGATAGAGAAGCACCCGAACAACTTTAATAAAAAAGAAGAAGCAGTCAAGATCAACAAAACATGGGTCCCCATAATTAAGGGTGCGAAAACTCTTCTCTTAACGAACAACACCGACCAGAACCGATTGGAATCGAAAGCAACTGAGGCCCCGCCCACTTCCTTCCCGACGTATAAATACGGGCTCCGTCCACGCAGAGCTCAGTAGTTCGCAGACTGTCAACCAGAAAGCAACTTCTGAAGATGCCAACCGCTCGTGTTGGCGAAACGTCATGTCAACATGACAATGGCCGCGAAAGCCTTTTACAGTTTAATTAAAATTAATTTGAAAACTTTCGAAAAAGTAAGAAATAATTGAAAATTGGAACGTTGGAACGTGTCACATATTAACAGATTTAAAAAATAAAAAAATAAAAAAAAAATTAAATTAAGTGACGAATATTAAAAAAAATTAGACAAATTTAAAAAATTGACAAAAATATGAAAAAATTAGTAAAAATTTAAAATCTGAGGAAAAAACAATATATTAAAAATTTGCGATAAATTTTAAAAATTATTAATTAAAATGTAATGAAAAATACATCTTCAATAAATTACTTCAAATTATTGTTTTCTGTTTATATAAAATCTGAACTACCGAAAAGCTATGAATATATTTGCTTTCTAATAAATAGAATAATTGTTTAGTATACCTATCCCTTCCGATTTCTTTCTAAAAGGCCTATTTATAAATATTTTGTACACGTATGTGCCAACTGATACCAGTTATCATAAAATCGTATCGAAATCACTTCTAATAGAATGTGATAGCGTCGATAACCGTTAAATATAAAAATATCGATACTTTTTGCTGACGGTAATGCGCTTTGCACTCCAGCTTATAACTTGTAACGACCTCTTCAATTTTTATAGAAACATTTTTAATCTTAAAAATTAAAATATAAAGCATTTTTTATTGTATTCTATTTTTTACTACAGCATCAAATAGTTTTAAATTTGAAAATATCTGCAGCCAATTTTTCTGATTAATTTTTCTTTAAAATAAAAGTTAGAATTTTATGCGATACCTTTAGGACTCTTATCTCTTATCCAAATTCGGAGTTCTTTTATGCAATGAAATTCACATAAGTCATGAAGATAATGTTCACTATATTTTATCTAGTTCTATGTGGAATGTGCATATACACAAATATACCGTGTACTTCAATTTTAAAGGCTCAGCATACAAATGTGACTTCTCTTTGAATTATATCCTCCATATAACCAAGTCGACTATACGTCAAAGTCTTTTTGTTGGACAATTTTTATAATTTGCAATTGCTACAGTTTAAAAGGATATCGCAATCGTTCTAGTTTATACAACAGTGTATTTTTTTCAAATTTTTCTAGTCTTTACTATTCTGATACATACTTTTGCTGGACATAAAGGAAGTATAATTAAATAGTAATGAACACTCGGTACGGAATCGGAATGTGTACCGAGGTGCACAATGAAATATACGAGGTATCACAAAATTTCTAAATTTCACGCGTTTGAAGAGACCAATTGTCACAATTTTTTTATTGTGATGGTATACATGCCCCTAACAATAATAAAATTTACAACTATCTTCATTATTTATTTTGACTGTTCCAGCCACTAAGGTTTGACTTGTTTTTATCAACTTTGCGATTTTTATTTATAAAAATTTGTATTAAATTTTTTGCGTCTGACAAGGGCAGTAAAACATGATGGGTATGTTCACTGTGTGCTTTAGTGTTAAGAACATGGTGCAACGAGATAAAACGGTTAATAAGGAGTACTATCTACAAGTTCAACGCTGTTTGCGTGAAACTATCCGATAAAAAAGACTGAATTTGTGGCAAAACAACACATGGCTTTTGCTTCACCATAATGCACACTTCATTACTTGTTCGTGAATTTTTGCCCAAAAGCAATACTGGAATAATGTCCCAGCTTCCTAATTCGCTAGATATGGCTCCATGTGATTTTTTTCTATTTCCCAAGATTAAATATAATATCTGACTACTGTGAAAGAGACAACATTAATGTAAACGATAAATATTTATTCACTGTTATTGAAATTATAGTATCGAAAAGGAAATTTTAATAAAAAAAAATATAAGTACTTAGATATTAGTAGGTATCTCAAATTTTTACATTATTTAAAACAGTTATCTTATCACTTTAACAGGAGTAGGAAATAACACATGAGAGTAGTAAATAAAATCGAAATATTCACAAATCTATTTATTATCCTATTATGCTATTTGTATATTAAATATCTACAAAAATTATTTTTATAGATCTTTCGGATATTTAACCATGAAAATTTAGGATATTATTTTATTAAAATTATGCAAAAAACGGCAATGAACCATTTTTTTATGTGTATAAAAGACCCAGTTATAGGGAATGAATTTAAACAGTAATTTATATTATAGAAGAAAACTTTTATCTCTAAATTCTATGATGAGACGAACTAGTACAAGATTCTCGTTTCCTCAGAAAATCAAATAAAAACCATTTACTGTTAAGTTACTTTTCTTTGGAAGGAAATAAACCTAATTTATATAGCAGTAAAAAGCATTTTATATCCGTGGACAGACCTTCCCTCTTATTGAGGGTTTCAATCTGGGCATAAATTCTTCTTTTATTTACTTTGGAATTATATTCTTTTTCTACCAAAGTGGATGTTTAACATTCGCTCAATAGAATGAAACTAGATCTTAAACTTATAGTCTATTTAACATTGTAGTGATGTAAAATATATGCTTGATTTGTACTTATATTTTAATGATAACCCGAACTTTGTGTTTTAGTTGTGTTCCATTATTTAAAGCCTTATAAAGTCATAAGATCCAGAAAGACTTAAAAAAATTGGAATAAAAAGATTATCAACAGAAAGGAATAGAGAAAAATAAATTTTTAACCGTGGCCTTTATTGCCTATATATAATATCAGAAATATGTATTTTATTCGATTCGGACTTTTACCAGCATAAAAAAGCGCATTTAAATAAATTTGCATCTATCAATTTGATGCAAATTTAATTGTTTATATGTATTACAAAAATCCAATTATGGATATATAATTTTCAACTAAATGAGAAAGTAGTTCATTGCAAGCGTTTATTATATTGTTTGTAAATACCAATAAAAATAAATAAAGATTTTTTACTGTAAAATGAATAATTTATTTTCTTCATAATCAAAGCTTTGTCATATAAAATAGCCATTACAACTGTTAAAAAAATGACTTTTTTATTAAAACTATATAATCAACATTTATATATTTAAAATTATAATCTAATTATATTTTTAGTATAATATTTAAATATAGTGGTACCTATTGCGTTCACATTTAATTAAAATAGAATTGTCATTTAGTTGTTAGGCGAGCAAAACGAGCCTCTACTAGGTCAAATTGTCACTTTTTTGTGGTACACTTTACACAAAACTACAAAACATCTAGACATGATATTATATTTAATTGTTTCGTATTCATTTTTAGATGTGTTATCAATCATTATTAAAAAAAAACTATAAATAAAAAAAAATTATTTTTTATTTATGCCATATATATGTATATGTACAGAGATAGTATCTCCATCTGTGAGCTACATTAAATAATAATATGTAATTGGTTCGTCTATTCTAAACAAAATGAAGCTTTTGGTGGATTATTTATGTATTTTTTGGGAGATATAAAACAATTACCACCTGTTAATGATCGACCACTTTATAGTGATAAAGTTGAAGGAAGTGAGTTTCTTTTAGAAGGAAAATTATTATATAATTCAAGTATTGAAAAATATTTTTTTTATCATTATCTTTTAGACAAATCACAACAAATGTTTCGAAATATTTTAGACCGTATAAGTAATGGTGAATGTACGCTTTAGGATTATGAAATATTAATGAAAAGAAGTATTCAAACATTTTCTCAAAATAAACGTAGTTTTTTCAACGATGCTACTCGGTTATTTGCAACCAATAAAGATGTGAAAGATTACAATTATCAAAAATTGAAAGAGTTACGCCAACCAGTTGCTTATATTTCAGCTATTCACAATTGCTCTCAAGCAAAATTAGCTAATGTAGATGTATCAGGTAGAATTGAAGCGTTCATAGTTTTATCGATTGGTTGTAAAGTTTACGTTCTAATTTATGTATAGAAAAAGGATTAGTCAATGGAGCTCTCGGTTATGTTCAAGATATCATTTATGAAGAAAATCATGGTCCACCTGATCAAATGCCACGGATTATAATGATCCATTTCGAAAATTACTCTTATACTAGCTATGAAAATAATGGTAGTGTTCCGATTCCAAGCATAACTAAATTTTGGAAAAAAGGAAATATTAATTGTTCACGTAAACAATTTCCATTAATTCAATTCAATTTCTTTATTTTCCATACGACAATACAAATTGTATAGGATTCGTATAGTTAGCTCTCGCAATTACAATCCACAAATCACAAGGTTTAACCTTAGAAAAGGCTGATGTTGATATTGGAGATAAAGAAACTTCCGTTGGTTTAACATATGTTGCTTTGTCAAGAGTAAAAACTTTAGAAGGTTTAGCATTTAATAGAAAATTTTTATATAGCAGATTTACAAGTATTTAAAATTCACACATGCTGCTGTGTCAAAAACAGGAAGAAATTCGTATGAAAAATTTTAAATACACTTAAAAAAAAAAATTTTAAATAAAAAATGTTTTTTAAAAATTAAAGAATTATTTTATTTTAGAAATATATATTTTTTACTATACTATTCGCGAGCCATTACAAAGTGACACTTTTGGCTAATTTATATTTTAATTATATTAATATTAGGGATTAAAGGAATTTGTATGCTTTAGTGACATTATTTACCAAGTGTTAAACAAGTGTTAAATTAGATTATTATAAAAATTCTACAATGTGTTATACACACTATATAACGTAACAAGGGTGATTAGTAATGGTTTTTATTGCAAACTGTGCTGTGATAAGATATTTTTCTGAAATCGCTTGGAAATGTTTAGTTTCTCGGATCAAACTCGATCCGCAAAATACACTATTCTTGTATTTTAGTCCGTTGCTGGGCAACGAACTTTTCCTTACTCTTTACTGTACGGGAATATTTTTTCGTACTGTACGGGAATATTTTTTCCGTACTGTACGGAAATGATCCATAAAACGTTAATAAGGAAATTCATATTTTGCTTGGATTTATTTGGCAATAAGTTTAAAACCACATTAGTAGCGGTGCTTAGTAACTCTGGAGGCGTTTTGCACCTTTGGACATCATTGTCACTGTCCATTTTAAATATAAATTAAAAATTTTTAAGCAATATATAACTAACCGAACTGACAGTTTTGTGACACTAATAAACAATGATAAACAAACAATGTCAACGAAACGGTTTCATAGAAAATAAAATGATATCTAAAACAGTTATGCATATATAAAGCTTTCGTGATTTCAGAAAAAATAGTATGTGTATCTCGTAGTAAAAGCACATTCGCGGACTCTAATGTTTGTTGGCCTCGGCTAATACATTGTCGTCCGGGAATGCATCGCTTTTCCTACTAGATACACAATATACTATTTTCTGAAATCGCTTGAAAATGTCTAGTTTCTCGGATCGAATTTGACCCGCAAAATACACTATTCTCGTATTTTAGTCCGTTGCTGAGCAACGAACGATATTTGTTCCGTACTGTACGGGAATGATCCATAAAACGTTTATAAGCAAATTCATATTTTGCTTTGAATTTATTTAGTCAGGAAGCAAAGTAGGGTTCCGTGGCCGTTTGAGGTCCTTACAAGCAGCAAAGTTTTTTAAATCTATTTTGACTCGCTGAATCGAATATACAACCTGCTTGTTGATCAGTTGCCTTGAAAATTTGTTATTAACAATTTAATTATTTAAATAATTGTAACTAACAAACTTACTGAATTTGTTTTTCAAATTGTCGAAAAAATTTTTAATTCCCATTTTACTTTTAAAACTACAAAATCAACCATGCAGAGCTGGTGTACCTTCTCATACCGAGCAGTAGACACGAAGCAACGAAAATGAAAAGATATGCAATAAAAGACGAATCGAAACCACGCTAACATCTAAATATAGGTAATTAATCTAAAATAAATCATTAAAAATTGATTTCGGTTAAAGAGTCTTTGAAGTCACCCCACCCCTTACCTGGGAATAGCGGGCGGTCTATAAATAAGCTATAAATGAGACCTTTTTCGACCCTCGATCCTTAATCCGACATGTGGTTGTATGCACTATAGTTTTACAATCTAATAAAAATATATATGATTAATTTTTGAAGTAAAACTTCTTTCTTTAGCGGCACTAGGGGTAACTCAGTAATTCTAACGGACGTGACGTCATTCTAATGTACCGCGTACCAGAAACAAAACCTGATACAAAATACCTAACACGATTCTGCCTACTATATTAAATAAAATTAAATCTTTAATTGTATGAATTGACAGCTTGTCATCTTGTCAACCATAATACATTGGTGGTAAATAGTTTAAATTTGTGTATAAAGTGTTTGTTTTAAATATGAATAAACAAAGTGGATTTATTAATGAAGAAAGTGATAAAAAAATATTGAATGAAAATGAGTGAATAGGTACTCTATATGCATAAATTTTATTTTTGGTGTGTAATTACACTATTTATACCTAATTATTTATACCTATTATTTATACCTAGCTATTTTCGTTTTATAGACTTAAAGAGCTAAAAATAAAAAGAAATTGTGAACGTCAAAGGGCATATTATAAGCGCCAGAAAGATTTGAAGAAAAATGAAAATGAAAAAAAGACGAGACAGCGACATTCATTATGATTTGATTAAGTAAGTTTATATACATACATACATTATGATAGTAAATAATTATTTATAGGATAACTTTACGTTAAGTAAAGAAGCATGTTGCACGTTTTTGTTTATAAAATAATAATATTCGAAATGTGTGTATATTTTTAATATTGTTTACCTATTATTGAAGCAAAACTTCTTTAGGCTCGACTAGGGTAACTCTAACGTTAGATTCTAACGGAAGATTCTGATGGAAGTAACGGTGTGATTTCAGCTATGGGAGGAGCTTAAATTTTCAAAATCTATTTATGAAATTTTCAAAATTTTCAAACGGTTTCAAATTGGTATTTAGAGAGTAAAATCTATGTTTCACATTTTAGTTATCATAAACCTATTATTTCATATATAAAAAATAATGATAACTTTCAAATTCCTATTTCTAATGAATAATATAAATATAACATCTCATTTTTTGTAAAGTATATAGACAAAAAGTGTGAGGTTTCAAGGGACACCCGGATGGAACGAAGTTCCTTTCGATTAATTAGTGAAGGAATTAGTAATTTGTAAACACAACAGAGTGTTTATACATACATAAGCATTTATTATTGTCTGTATAAAGTCTCTACTTACCTAAGAGTGTCCATTTATACAATACCAGAGCTTTAGATAACACATCTTTTTAGAATTACTTTTTATAATTTAAAACAGGAATTAACAATTCAATACAAAATTTTAAAATTCAAATATTTGACAGTAACTGACAGTTAAGGTAATTTGATGTAGGTACCTAAATAGTCAAGTTACGAACTATTTTTAAAATGTTTATGAATTTATTAATTTATAAAAACAGGATGAAATAAAATGTAATACTATTATAGTTAATTATTATTTTTTCTACAGTATTTTCTTTTTAATGTACATTTTCTTTATTAGTGTCTTTTTAATTGTAATATATCTATCTATGAGAGAGAGGGAGAGAGAGTTATTTATTTTTTGGACTGTGAGAGAGAGAAACATGCGTGTCGTGTCAAAGTGTCGTGACAATTTTTGGTATGAATTTTTTTTGGCTAGCTCCTAGCGTCTGTTCGTAACAGGCGAAAAGGAACTTCCTTCCAATAAATATGATTGAATTGTAATTAAATATTTATTTTCCGATACGTACGTCAACAAGTTTTACTTCAATCGCGCGTAAAGGTTACACGCACACTCTTTTTTATAAATAAAAATAAATAAATACCAGAAACGTAAATATAATTTTTTCTGATTTCAACCATATACAGGGTGTCCCAGAATTAACTACGGAAACTTCGTATACGTATTCCTTGATGACAAATAAGTAGGGTCTTTCCTATAAAAAAAATTTTTTTAGAGACTCCTGTCAGAGTTATAACCCTTTAAAGAGGGGTGGTAAAATACTGTTTTAATTTAATATCTTCTGATTGGTCCAAGATAAAAAATTAAAAATTTGGTTGAACATCATTTTTATAAAGACGCATTTCTCCTGCCACTTTTCACCTGCCCTACCCCATTCTAAGGGTGCAAATCAAGGAACCCCTCTTAATATTTTTTTTGTAACTTTCTTAGCAATTAATATTTGCAATAACAAAAAATTATTTTAGGAAGTTTTGATTATTTAGAAACTTTTTTGTTCCTTGTCGTTTTTTGCGAAATCGTTTCGGTTTGGAGTAAAAAAATAAAATGTAGGACCATGTCAATTGAGTATTGTGTATCGCGATCAAGTAGCGCACATTTTACCATTTAAAGAGTTAAAGGGTTATAACTCTGACAGGAGTCTCTAAAAAAATTTTTTTATAGGAAAGACCCTACTTATTTGTCATCAAGGAATACGTATACGAAGTTTCCGTAGTTAATTCTGGGACACCCTGTATAATACACAAAATTTTAAAAATTACAGGCGCTAGAGGTGTTTTATGTTATTATGAGTGTTGTTCTTTTCTTAATGCAATGTATAGAATATTTTGGTATCTAGTAAAGGGTGATTTCAAACACTCTTTAACCTTGATTTCTATTACAACACACTAAAATATACTGTTATGCTTGTTTAAAAATTCCAGCATCGGCTCCTTCGTCGCCTTGGCTCTTAATATCAAATTAATCAATTTCTGGCCATGTAACGTAAATTACTATTAAAGCAGTGGCAAAATTAAGTAAAAGGCGCACAACAGCAAATTTCGAATTCCACTTTGAATTTTTTTTAAAATGGAAAATACACAAAAAAGTAACAAACAAAATCTCAATTAAAAAAAATTATAGGCAACTAGCCATCTGATTTCGATTTTTTGAAGTCGGTTCCTGTCGCAAAATTACTCGCGTAATCTTAGCCCAGAGATTTCGAATATCAATCGATTTCATATAACTATGTTTATATCTTTGTAAAATCTGGATTAAGTAGCTAAAATTAAGTTGGCGAATACTTTGAGATTGGCGCCGACAATAAGAAAAACAAAATCAGGTGCAAAGTTGATTACAATTTTTCTTAAGAAAGATTTTTTACTGTTACAGTTCAAAGGATTAATACCAAAATCATTAAAAAATAATAATTTAATTCTAAACAGTCAAACGCTTATTTTTTTTTAATCTTAATTTTTCGAACTTTTATTTAAGACACAAAAATGTATTTTATAAATCTTGTCAAATCTGGTTTCTTTTTGTACATAATATCCTAAAATCTCGTAATCCACCACAAAACGCCCTTACAATGAATGCAACAGAGCCTAAAAAAGACCCGAATTAGGAAACCGATGCCGCTCTTAAAATCCCAAATTGAGACAGGGAAAATTCTCTCACAATCTGAAATTTATGTGTTAAATAACCGACGTAATTGATAACCTATAAGAAAGGGATGTTCGGTTTATATGTCAGGAATTATTCATTAGCCTTCTGCTTCAGGAGCATTTCTGAGATCTCTGTTTAACCAGAAGGGTTAAAAAAACTGAATAGTTTATTAATAAAGAACGAAGGGTTTAAATGGGTTCTCAGATTAAGGTTTAAGAGGTTTATAAAAGATTTTTGAATTGTTTTGCTAAGGAAAGGTAAAAATATATTTTTGATTTTTTCATTGATGGTAAAAAGGTGAAAATTTGGGGTGGTATATATTTTAAATAAAAACAATCACCTGCGATTATTTACCAAGATAGCTTTTTTTAATCATTATGTTTTTGAAAGAAACATCTGAAAATTTGTACAATGGATTCAGGTGCATTCAATCAAAGAGATGCGCTTATTCATGACAATATACGCCAAATCACAAAAAGGGGTAATATTTGGATTTTGACTCTGATAGGATACTCAATTTTTAAACTTTATTCTTCTTAAGTTCTTTAAGATTTTTTATATAGAAATTATAGCTTTCAGTAAACTAATTTTGATACTGATTTGTTTTATCAATTTTCTTATATATCAATCTGTTTTCCTATCATTTTCTTCCTCCAAGGGAAACCTTCTTAGGCCATTAAGTTATGTAAACTTCTTTGGAGCGTCAATCACCTTGAAAAACACCTCTCAACTCCGATACAGAAAATATCCAAACCTCAACAAGGAAACAGGTACTGATTACACTCAGTCCCGCCCGGTTGGATCCATAAACCTAGGGGGTGTTTTCGCAACCACCTGCCTAAGTGATGAATTATACATTACACTAGAATAAGCTTATTCAGCATGAGTAAAACTTATTAGATAAGTTTGAAGTTTGTAATTGTTGTAGTATTTTTAGAAAGAGAAATACCAAAATTTATGTAAATTAATAAGTTTTAAACAGTAAATGATAAAATAGGAACTATATCATTACTTTATGCGTTTTTTAACAAAATTTTACAGAAAGTTATTATCAAATCAACAGCTTTGATTATTCGCTTATTTAATCTGTTACAATCGAAAAAAGCTTCAATCAAATTACAATTTCCGCTTTCAATAAGAGATACGAATTTACGAATTTAGTTTTCCTTCCGTTTTTTTTATCCACAAAAAGAACGAAATTTATCTCGTGTGAGATACAAAAAAACATACGGAAAACGTTTCAAGATGGGTATATCCCATGACGTAAAATTCCTACCTTGACGAAAATCACAAATTTAAATTGAACATTTATCTAAACCGATAAGAGGATTTGAGGAAAGCAAGATTGAACGTTTCTATCTGACAGGTTAATTCCTCTGTGATTTTTTTACGCCTATTTGAAATAAAATACACTTTCTGTGTGTAAATAGTTACAGAGATTTTACGGTAAAGTATTTATAAATAAGAAATCATCTTTATATTTTTCTTTTGCCACTGAACTCCTCCCTAAAAGACTGAACCGAATTTCATGAAATTTTTTTTTCAAATGGATTCGACAATGGTTTAGATTTACTATTTAGACAAATATAAAAGGTGACAAGAATTCCTAAGTGACACTTATTGTTTAGTTCTACGAATTCCTAATAGATAGTTAGTTTAAGTTAATTGAGCGCAACTCTATAAACCTTTGACACTGTGTTTTGATATCTCGATTATTCAACATATAGGTTGTGGGAAAACAAAGAAGATGGTGTTGTATTTCGTTTTATAAATAAAAATTTAAACTAAAAAGTAGAATAAAATACAAAATAGTAAAAAAACAGAAAAAGTTGCTGAAAAAAGAAACCCAAGAAACCCAGGTAAATACCTTCCTAAATTAAGTAAAATAACGCCACCGTAAAGTGGCGCAGTTAATATCTTATATATTCAAACCAGCAATTTCTATTTAACGAAGTACTATGACGCGACCGTAAGGTGGCGCAGTTAATCTATTTAAATAAAAATAAATTGCTGTTCGTTAGTCTCGCTAAAACTCGAGAATTGCTGGACTGATTTGGCTGATTTTGGTTTTGAATTATTGAAGTAAAACTTCTTTAGCGAGACTAGGAGTAAAAAAGTTATTCTAACGGACGTGACGTCATTCTAATAACAGAAACCGGAAACAAAACCTAATTACAAAATACCTGACACGATTTTTCATGGGCGCCGGCAGCAGGGTGCAAGAGGGTGCGCTTGCACCCCCCTGCTATGGAAAAAAATACCTGAATTTACCAGAAAATTATATATTTTTTAATTTTTTTATTAAATTATTGTTTAAATAAAAACTAAAGGCGTCGCGGTTGCTGTCCAAATCATTCTACATTCTATATATATTAGATCATAATAGTGTGTAGATGAAAATAATCCTGGCGGCGCTCATGCGATTCTGCCTACTATATTAAATAAAATTAAATCTGTGAATCTGTGAATTGACAGCTTGTTATCTTGTCAACCAAAATACATTGCTAGTAGTTTTTTGTGTATAAAGTGATTGTATTAAATATGAATAAACAAAGTGGATTTATTAATGAAGAAAGTGATGAAAAAATATTGAATGAAAATAGTGAGTACCTATAATCTATATGCATACATTTTATTTTTGGTGTGTAATTACACTATTTATACCTTATTATTTATACCAAGCTACTTTCGTTTTATAGACTTAAAGAGCTAAAAAGAAAAAGAAATTGTGAACGTCAAAGGGCATATTATAAGCGCCAGAAAGATTTGAAGAAAAATGACAAAAATTAAAAAATGACGAGACAGCCACATTCATTATGATTTGATTAAGTAAGTTTATATACATACATATTATGATAGTAAATAATTGTTTATACGGAATCTTTACGTTGAGTAAAGAAGCATGTTGCACGTTTTTGTTCATAAAATAATAATATTCGAAATATTTTAACACTTTCTTATACCTACTTATTTTAGGTTTGGTTAGGTAGCCATAAAGGCCATAAAACCACTAGTCAGGATCCTTCGTAGACGTGAAGGAAACAAACTTAACTAAGGATTTTAAATTTTATGGAATATGCTATAAAATGATACAAAATGATAGGGTTATCTAACTATCGAAGGCTCTTGTGTTGTGATGTATTACAATAAGGTAGATACAGCTACAAAATCACACATTCTAAACGTAAGGTGTGTATATTTTTAATATTGTTTACCTATTATTGAAGCAAAACTTCTTTAGTTGCGACTAGGGGTTACTCTAACGTTAGATTCTAACGGAAGATTCCGATGGAAGTAACTGTGTAATTTCAGCTATGGGAGGAGCTTAAATTTTCGAAATTTATTTATGAAATTTTCAAACGGTTTCAAATACATTAATGGTATTTAGAGAGTAAAATCTATGTTTCACATTTTAGTTATCATAAACCTATTATTTCATATATAAAAAAAATAATGATAACTTTCAAATTCCTATTTCTAATGAATAATATAAATATAACATCTCATTTTTTTGTAAAGTATATAGGCAATAAATATGATTGAATTGTAATTAAATATTTATTTTCCGATACGTACGTCAACAAGTTTTACTTCAATCGCGCGTAAAGGTTACACGCACACTCTTTTTTTTGTAGATGTTTAGGAAAGGTTTAAGTTAATTTATTGATTTAAATCTATTCCATCAGTTGACATCTAGGTTTTAGAGACACTAGGTACATGGCGTTGTTTTCGATTTATAAATAATATAGTAAGAAATAGTTATTTATGCAACTAGTGCGTAAAGTGACCTTTTTTGACGAATGTGAATGTTGTCGCATAAGCCGTAGGCAAATGCGACAATCACATGAGTCAAAAAAGGAACCTTTACTCACGAGTTGCATACAATATTTTTTCTACCACCGAATTTTTTTACAAGAAATACAAGTATAGGCCTGGTTTTTTTTACGCACTTATGCGAAAAAATATTATATTTAAAACATATTTTAGATAACAAAATATTTATTTTCTAAATTAATCTTACCTTATAATACTGGTACGTAGAAACGCGAAATGCTTGAATTATAAATTAATTGAAATGTCAATCAGTCAGAGCCTACGTATATTTAAATAAAAATACTTACCCTTATTTATTTATTCATGAACTGATATTTCTGTCATATTAAAAATCAAATTAAAAATTACTGAATATAATATCTAGTTTTGTATGTATTAAACTGCAATAATTTAACAATTAAATATATTCACACAATTAAATAATAAAAAAAAAGTTTCCTTACCCTGAATTGAACCCGAGTCATCTGGGTAGAAGGTAAACACCTTACAACCTCAGCCAATATCACACGTAAAAATCTTTGCATAATCTTATAAAAAACAGTGCTTATTTTACTTTTTTTCACTAGTGAAAAAAAGTTAAACTTTATGAACCTTAAACGGTGCGTAAAGGTAATACTTTACGCACGGTTGTAGAAAAAATTATTTCTTCGTCCAAATAAAATAAAATAAATATGAAAATATTGACAATATAAGTTTGAAAAAATTGGGAATAACCAAAAAAAAAAATGCCAAAAATCGTAAAAAAGAAATGAAACTTTTTGAAAAAATGGAAAGAAGAAAAAAACTAATATATAAAATTGTAAAAAAATTTTAAAGCAAAAAATAATAAAAAAAGAAAAGAAATTGACATAAATCTAATATTTGGAAAACTAAGACAAAAACAAGAAAAACCTATAAGTAAAAAAAAGAAAAATGTGGTAAATCGAAAAATGAATGAAACCAAAAGAATAGAAAAAATATAAATAGAAAAATGATTACAAATGGGTAAAAGACTGCTAAGAAACTAACGTAAAATAGAAAATAATAAAATAACTAAAAAAAAGGAAATCCAAAAAAAATAATAAAAAGTGTGGAAAATCGAAAAAATTGCTGAAAAATCACAAAATGAAACAAGAAAAAATTTAAAACCTTGAAAAAACAAGAAAATATAAAATCATCAAAAAAAAAAAAAAGCAATCAAACCAATTATAAAAATATACAATTATAAGAAAAAAACAGTAATAATTAAAAAAAATTGAGTAAAAAACTTGAAACAAGCGAAAAACGAATAATAAATAAAAAAAAAATTATAAAGTCTTGGTTGTGAAAACACCCAGTAGATGGGGTTGTATTTCGATTTTTATATATGATTATTTGGATTTATCTTCGTCTGAAATGTAGGAAAATCAAAAAATAAAAAAATTGCTGGAAATAATCGAAAAAAAATACCAAAAACAGGAAAAACCAACAAAACTGGAAAAAACAAAGAAATGGAACAAAAATAAAAACAGAGATATAGAAAAAAATCGGGACAAAATCGATAAAAGGAAAGAATCGAAAAAAACAAGATAAATTTAAAAAAAAACCTATAAAAACGGGAAAAGAAAATCATTGATTAACAGGCGGTACGAAGTTCGCTGGGTCAGCTAGTAATTATATATAAAATCTTAATTTTCATATACAAGTAGAAAAATCTTGAAAAATACAGAAGAGAGTAACCAAAAATTTTATTTAATTAAAAAAAATAAAACATATTAAAATATATTAATTAAATGCTAGTTATTTATTTTATTTACAAGTATCAGATAAAAGAGTACACGTTTAATTTCATTTTAAAAGGAATTTTTTATAAAAGCAAGATACAAAAAAATTTAATTAGGAAACTATTCAAAAAGAATTTATTTAATCCCCTTTATAATCACTACCATTGTGTCAAAATTCTTGATTTTTGCAATGTGTTAATTAAGCTTCTCGCACTCTTTAATTTAAAACATATTTTTCCCTACATGTTTTTAATTTACTTTTTACCACCTTTACTGACCATCCTCATTCTCCAATTAACTCTAATTCACTGTTAAATATTTACGAAAATATATTTCTTCCGGGCTTTAATCTCAGGTTAGGCTGTGGAATGTTTTACTAAAAATTACCTACGATTTGCTACTCAGAGAATTTCTGAAGGAATTTTCTCGTTACATTGAGAGTCGCCAAAAATTTTATACAACTTTAAATAAGATCCTTTAGGTCACCAAAACCTTTCCCAGAGGTATGCAGTGATAATTACATATACAAAGTGTATAATATATTTCTGGTTAATACATCTGAACACCTAGTTTAAAAAGAACAGATTTTTTATGAATATATTATTGTTTGCCTTTTAAATTTTAAAAGGAATATTATCTTAAAAAGAATAAATTAAAATAAACAAATATATACTCTGGAGAAATTATTTTCTAAAGTAAGCAAAAATATCAATCCCTAAAGTCTTGCTAAGCACTAAAAATTTGAATCCCAAATGTAATTTCTAACGACAAATACTTGAAATATGAAAGCATTTGGAAGCAATCGATAAACTATTTAGTGCTGAATGACTAGAAAATCTTCGTTGCCGTATAACTAATCTTTTCTGTTTGTTTTGTCTCGTTCAAACTTATTGGAAACATCTGCAGATGGAATTTATTTTACGCCAAGGAATATACATTAGTATGATAAAGATGAACTAGAAAGCAGATTTGGCAATCAAAAGAACAGCGGTTGTAAAGGTTACAAATGTACTTTTCACATAAATTCAATAGAATTTTTTTTAGTAGTCCGGGAGCCTTGCTCAGGTAGGAGAGTTAAACCGCCTTTTTAAAACTCAACTTAAATTTGGCGCTAACGAAACGTCAAGATAGTCATTGGTAGCGCGGGGAAGTCCATAATAAGCTCGGACCCATTTTTAACAGTCGGTTTGTTTGGATGTCAGTTCGGAAAGGTGTTTTTGTTATGACGGAGTAAATTTTATAATTCCTTGTAGTTTTGACATTGCGGTCGTGTTTATAGAGATACGTATGGATCATATCACTATTTTATTGTCTGATTATTGTAGTTTGATTATTTTTTCTGCGAACAATTTAATGTCAATGTAGTATATGCGGGAGAGGTGCACCATGTTGGATGCGGGTAATCTGCTCAGTGGTTCATGACTTCCTCTACAGCGTTTGTATGAGAATATTTAGAGTGTGCAGAGAGTTGAATCCCATCCCATTATTCATTCAAATATGTATAACATATTTCAGTACTATAATATAAAAAAAACTAAATATGCTTAACTAAAACTTAATAAATACGCTATATAATAAGTTTATTATTATAATTAAATCACTAAGCCCTTTTAAAAAAAAATACAATACTTTAAAGAAAAAGAGGTTCAACTCTTCCGGACTACTCCTACATTCAGTTTTGGTTCAAGTTTATTATAAGAATTTTGTTATTAATCTTAAAGATTTGGAGATTGTTGCCTTTAGGCCCTATCGAAAGACTATTTTGCATTTGTTTTTTACTAAATATCTCCGGTCCTAATAATCAGATCATAGTTTATCATTTATTTAAAAGGAACAATTTCATTCTGGTAAAATTAAACATCGTTAATATCTTGAGGATATCCAATCATTTAAACAATCTGCGCAAGATACCGAGAGGACATAGAAATACATACTCAACGCCTCCCCTGGCTGCTAGACTAAGAAGGAAATTGCTATTACCTAAAATCTGGATTTGATTCCATATACCTTACTAGATATTGCTATCGTTACCAGATATTTGTTTTTTTTTAATTAATTGTTAAAGATTAGGTATAGGAAATTTAAGAAGATAGATTATAACTAGAAAAATAGGTTTTAAGAACTACGTCTTTCGTAGCTTTAGAGCTAACCTTACATAATAACGGTAAACATTATCTGCTATTTCTCTTTGCCACTTTCGAAAAGGAAAAAAAATGAGTAGAAGTTTTATACAAATATTTTATGTCATGGTTGTTGCTAATGGACAATTATATTCCACTTTAGGTCATTAGCCAATATGTCCCAGGGATAAATATGCAATTTGTATTATTTATTCGTTTAATTTAGCAAATACTTTGCGAGTTTTGTGTATACACATTAAAAGCAAATTGTTTTTAAGAAGTGTTCTTTTAAAAGTTACTGAAAAGGTATTGTAAAACGGTAATATATATTAGTATAAAAAGTAAGAGTACCTAATAAAAGATTCCCTACTATACATAAAACGAAACAACCAAAATATCAAGGCAGATTTTTTCTTTCTCCCTATTCAATTTTCATCAAAACGCTGTTTTCCACCATTTGGGTGCTTCCTGAATTCTGATGACAGGAAAATTACGTGATAATGTTACCACAAGATGACGCATCAATCTCAATCTTAAGTGGTAAACGGGCAGACATTGTTAACATAAGAAAAAGTGAGTTTTAATAGCTCACAATATTGTATTCATTCAAATATTAAAATTGAAAATGAGAAAATTATCAAATATATGACAAAAAAGAAACTAATGAAATTCAATTTGTGCTTCCCTACGTAGAAGTATCTCGTACTAATTTAATTGAATACACATCAATATTGGGTGTTGAGTTGACTTGAATATCCTTTTCTATATAGAAAGTAAATACCTTGAAGCTTATTAGAACAACCCAACACTGGTAAAAGCCCAGAGGGATAGAAGTTACGGTATTATAATCAGCAACGGCGCCGAGTGTAATAATATGGAAGCACAGGTGAATATTAATTTAATGAAATTGTACTGACATATTTAATTACTTTTAATTTAACTTGTCGGCCAATTACACGCTCTTTAGAAATATTTATGTTATAAAAGAAGAGTGGAACTTGGGAATTCCAATGAAAAGGAAGCTCCCTTTGCCTCTTCTCCTTTGATAAACTTCGTTAAATAAATAAAATAAAACAGTAAAATTTTTTTTTAAATATATACTCATAAATCAATATTTTGAACAAAATAATATATATTAAAATACAAAATTTAATAAAAAATATTAATGTACTATTATACATTTGAATATATTTATTTATACACTATATATCATCATAATTATCATATTCCATAACAAACGCTATAGGTTTGTGATAACTAAAATAGGATACAAACGTCTGTGATTTCATTTTATTAACTTCCCGCTAAAAAAAATTAAATTTTTTTTTAAAATCGGGAAGTTATTGGTTTCACCCCGTTTTTCGAAAATCGAGTTTTCATCGGATCTCAACGTTTTGAGGTCTTAGGAACCTCCCCTGACTATTTTTAACCTGGTGACTGTATGTCTGTATGTACGTGTGGATGTGTGTGTGTGTGTGTGTGTGTGTGTGTGTGTGTGTGTGTGTGTGTGTGTGTGTGTGTGTGTGTGTGTGTGTGTGTGTGTGTGTGTGTGTGTGTGTGTGTGTGTGTGTGTGTGTGTGTGTGTGTGTGTGTGTGTGTGTGTGTGTGTGTGTGTGTGTGTGTGTGTGTGTGTGTGTGTGTGTGTGTGTGTGTGTGTGTGTGTGTGTGTGTGTGTGTGTGTGTGTGTGTGTGTGTGTGTGTGTGTGTGTGTGTGTGTGTGTGTGTGTGTGTGTGTGTGTGTGTGTGTGTGTGTGTGTGTGTGTGTGTGTGTGTGTGTGTGTGTGTGTGTGTGTGTGTGTGTGTGTGTGTGTGTGTGTGTGTGTGTGTGTGTGTGTGTGTGTGTGTGTGTGTGTGTGTGTGTGTGTGTGTGTGTGTGTGTGTGTGTGTGTGTGTGTGTGTGTGTGTGTGTGTGTGTGTGTGTGTGTGTGTGTGTGTGTGTGTGTGTGTGTGTGTGTGTGTGTGTGTGTGTGTGTGTGTGGATGTATGTAAACCTCTTATAACTTTTGAACGGCTTGACCGATCGGAGTAAAATAAAAAGCATTCCAAAGAGTGAACCGATTCGAGCCGGTAGATTTCGAGAAATTTCAAAATAACCGAAAAAAACCATAGGTAAAAATGATGTTTTTTGGACATAGCATTGATCAATTTCATAACCTAATGAACTCTCAAGCTTAAAAAGCCACGTCGAATGCCGTTTTGCAAATTAAAATCGGTTGATTCGTTCGTGAGATATCGTTGTCGAAAAATTTCAAAAAAAGAGATTTTTTGATTAACCGATTTTACACTCCCGGTAACGTTTTTAGGTCTCAAAAAACTGCGTTGAATGCCATCTTGAAAATCAAAATCGAATAAGGCGTTAAAAAGTTATGGATTTTTAAACATTTCAAAAAAAGTCAGAAACGTCAAAATACGTCATGTTACTATAGCTTTGCGGTTAAAACTAGCGGGAAGTTGCAAGGATGGCCTTTAAGGTCAACCTCTTTTCGAATTTAAAAAAAAAAAAACGTATGTACATATCTATATACAGGGAGAAGCTATAGCAAGTGCTCGCAGGCTGCTACAAGGCCAAGCTCGTATTACTTTATCGATGGAAAAGAGCAAGCTATATAATAGTATTAAGGCGGATAATTATACTTCAGAGTAGGATAGTAGTCCCCATGCGAGAAACTTTTGAGTAAAATTAGTGGAAACGGATTCATGGAACAATGGCCCCCTAATTCAAGGAGAATCAATCTTGTATACAGATGGCTCAAAGACTGAGAAAGACACAGGGTCGGGTATATGTAGCAGGGGATAAACGATACAAGTCCAGTTAAGTAAAGGTAAGTATGCGACAGTGTTTCAGGTTGAAGCAATGGCCATACAAAACTGTGCAACGGTGACCATAAGTCAACGGATTTGCCAGCAAGCAATCCAAGCATTACAGCCACGTATGCGGAAAATACAGTTGTAATGTCAGAACATGAGGAATCAATTAATGCTTTCTAGTGTTTTAGAACAACCATCAGTTACAGCAGGAAAAACTGTCAAGTATTTTAGAATGCACCTCGATTAAAATCTAAATTGAAAGTCACACATCTTTATGAAACGTAAACAACTTCAGCTTAAACTACACAAATTATACCGGTGGTTTGATTACAGTTCGTCACTCTCTTTGAACAACAAGAAACCTGTTTACAAGGCAATTCTAAAACTGATTTTGAGTAACGGGATACAAATATAAGGAACCGCATCAAACTCCAATATTTGAATTTTTAAAAGATTTTAGTCAAAAGTAGTTCGGATAATAAAAAACGTCCCATGGTATGTAACAAATATTATTATTAGACACAAAAACCGAATTCTAACAGTAAAAAAGAGTTTAATCACTTTGCCAGATAATATGAAAACAAACGAGATTAGCTAAAAACCTTTTGAAGCAATAAACTAGACGCAGACTTAAGCGATTTATACCCAAGGATCTACATAAAAGATTTTTAAATAATTTGTCCTAGTTCCCAAAGACAAACAATTTCAGTTGAACTAAATACCAGAAGAAAGTGGTTTCCTTCAAGACATCCACAGTAATCATACCGTTTACTTATTACTGTAAATAAATTGAAATGTTAAAAAAACTTCTTTCACCAAGTCGCTTCTGTCGCCCAGTCGCCGAAGTCCACATAAAAAGCTTCGCTTTAATAATTTTTAAGTTTGATTGTTACTAAAAAAATACCAAATCAGTTTTGTTGACGGTTCAGCCAATATTTTATCTTCCTAAGATATCATTTCCTTATTAACTCTTTTTACTCCGGAAATACTCTATTAAACAAAGTAATTGTTAACAGCTTCATAATAGTTTAACTGTAGGAATTTAATTCAATTAGCATATATTTCGCCTTTTTCAGGACAACGCATTAAGAACTTTTTAGTCCCGACCCTGAACTTCCTTTTATCGAAATTCAACCCACCTTTTATGTTAAAATTCGCTATACCATACTATTAATGTGTAAATGTATTCTACAATGCTTTGTGGAAACTAGGTGACCTACGTTGACACCGTTTTCAACTCAACCACCCTCTATATGTGTAACATCTGGTGTTTTACCGCGTTGTCCTGCAGAGAGCGTGGGGGCAGAATAGTCGAGCACCCTTTTCATAATCATATTAAGATTCGAAACATGACCGGGACATTCGGCACACACACAAAACGCCTGTCACATCTTTCGGGACCCCTCATTGTCTAGAAAGTATTCCAAATATTAAAGGGCGATATGAAAACTATGTGTGGAATTTTGCTGTTGCTGGATGCCTGCTGGTGTGTTATGAGATGAGTTTCAAAATTTAGTTTGTTTTGAGAATTGGACGACAAGATATTAACATTTTCATTACTATGAGGTTGTTCTGAATAACTGACGAGACTAGATTTAATACTTTAGAGAGAAAAAATAATTTAAAATATTATTATTAATATAATAAAAATTTTGTTTATTAAACGAATTCTGAGTTTTGAAAGTTATAAAAAACATTAATGCGGACAGGTGCCGATGTCGCTGATGAAGATAACCTCATTTAATCAATAAATTAGGATACCAGTTCTTAACTTAAAAAATTGATTTTTCTGGTAAAAAATTTATAAACCAAATTAAACATAAACTGTAAAGAATTGGGTTTTAATATTTTTTAAATTACTTTTTTACATCAGAGTTTAAATTAATTTTTTATTCGTAAGAAACAAATAAAAATAATGAAATTAAATTGTTGTGTCTAAAATTAGAAATGTTATATAAAAATAAATAAACCAATTTTCAACCTTTTCTTTTTCTATCTAGCAGTGACAATAAAACTTAATTTAAGATAAAGAAAGGTAACCGGCAACACATTAAAACAATATCCCAGCAAGTCTTAATTCTTTCCAGTTCAATTTCCGTGTTCTCCCTGCAGATTCCTTAGAGTTGCGGCGAACTAATAAACCAATTACTTCTGACAATAAACCGGATTGACCATTCCCATAACTCTTTCTGTTTCCGTAATCGAGGCGGGGTCCCTGCTCCTTGTGTTTCGAGCACCCGGTTTTCACCCCTCTGGGGGGCCAAACTGGGCGACCACCGTCGTCGAGCCCATTTCTGTGTAAAGTCACGAATTCTGCAAAGTCTGGCAAGACCCCGATGCCTCAGGCTAGGCGTCCTTAGGGATCGTTCCAAATTGTGCTGCGGTTCATTTTCCAACTTCGTTTATTGAATGGTTACGTCATAGGCGTGCCCAATCACTCATTGTCTCTCTCGACATTATTGACTTTAATTACTGGCTCGTTGTTATTTGAATATATAATATTACAAATCTGCATTATGTATTTTATACAAAAAATTACGGGTACAGATGGAGAAGCCGAGACCAAAGTTATCATTGGTATAATTTATTTCTCAGTTTTTATTATTAAAAAACATATGCACAATTTCATAAAGGGGACAAATACAGTAAATAAATGATTTTTTAAATACGGTTACAAATTGTGGTTCCAATCTAATCGACAATATCACAGTAGGAACGTAGAAAAAAAACAAAGGTTTATAATTGGTAAAATGTCCTTTTTTTACCAATTATAAACCTTTGTTTTTTTTCTACGTTCCTACTGTGATATTGTCGATTAGATTGGAACCACAATTTGTAACCGTATTTAAAAAATCATTTATTTACTGTATTTGTCCCCTTTATGAAATTGTGCATATGTTTTTTAATAATAAAAACGTGAGCAAAGAACCAATTTGGAGTGCATTATGTTTACAAATTCTAACAAAAGAGAATTACCAAGACGACGGTGAGTATATGAATGAAGAAAGCAAAATAGAGCTGGATAAAAACAAAGTTTAAGAAGCTAATAAAACTATAAAAATATAAAAAGCTCCTAGACCCAGAAGAATTTATCCGAAATTAATAAAGAATGGACCATCCAAATCATAAGTAATACTGAACTGTAAAAGATGTCTTAATAAAAGAAAAGTGCCAAATGAATGGCAAACATGACGTATTACACCCATTTATTAGAAAAGGTCAAAAAATAACCCCAAAATCTACAGAAGAATTGCAGTTATAAGCACAACTGAAAGTTTATACTTTAGGATAAAAAGAAGTAAAATAGAACGAGAAATAAGAACGAAACAAGCAGAACAACAAGCTGGTTTTTGAGCGCGACGCTCAACAATATACAATCTCTTTACTTTAAAAATAACACTAGAAAAAATAATATAAAGAAACGAAGAAATCCATATTGCGCTAATCGATTAACTAGAAAGCCTATGATAATATACCTATAGTTAAGCTATGAAAAACATTGGAAAATATAATCATTTATGGAAAACTCAAAAGTTAACACGCAAATTGTTTTAAATATTTTTTTATAAGAAGAGTTAATTGAAATTAACCCATTAGCTATATAAGATCAAATTCAGGTATTCTATATCTAATCATTTATATCCCTTATTTCTTCTTTGTTTGTAGGTAGTCCCTGTATTAAAAGACTAATTCTGAAACCGACAAATATGAAGTGGCAATTAGGCGAACACACTCTTTTAAAAATTTCTTTTTCGTAACTACACAAGCACTTAACGTCCAATTTTCTCGGCTCTTCTAAAAATAAACAAACTGAAATCTACCCTTACGTCTATACTTATAGAAGGGAAAAGAAGCACTTGGAAAAGTGTAAGAAATTTTACTTCCCCTTACGTCGTTCTACACTGACATTAAATGGAGATATTATAAAGTAACGATCCAATTTAATATAAAAAATATATATTTTTATGTAACTAATTTAAAGCAAGGAAATTATTACTGTTTTAATGGGTATTTTTTGCTTAATAATAGCATTAGACTGGTTAAAATATAATCGATAAAAATTTTAATGATGTTGAATTAATTATTCATACTTAATTGATTTTGTAAAAATTAACTATTAAAACTTTATTTATCGAGACACACGTTAATATTTTTTAAATTGATTAGCAATTTTCTTAATTTTCAAAAAAAAAGAAAATATATTTTTAAGGAATAACTTACCCTATTTTTATGTTAATTAAAAAGTTGACTCACCTGCAACAGAAAAAACAAATAAATTTTTTATAATTCACGTTCACAAAGTTTCTATTTCGACACTAAAAACAGTATCGAAATAGATGCATTGTAACACTGTTTTTGGTAACTTTTTGTTTTACACAATTGGTTGCACTGCACTGATTTTCAACGAAAGAGTTCAGGTAGTAAATCAAGAAGTATGTTGTAGTAAATTATTAACTACATTATCAGCGTTATTGCTAAATTCGGAATATTTTATACAAATTTGACAAACATTCTAATTTAAAATCATTAAAACTGACAAGTGTCAAAACTGTCAAGATTGCCAACATAAATAAATATTTCGAAAAACACTCATTTTACTTTTTTTTATACTTTTAAAAGTTCATTATAAAAAATAGTATGTAACACTCGAGTTACAATGACGGTTTGTAGTACTTGTTCATTGCGAAACTCACCGCTTCGCGGTTCGTTTCACAAACTGAACTCGTACTACGAAACCTCTGTCATTGTAACACTTGTATTACAATATACTATTATAAATCTTTATTAAGTAGCACACACCTCTTAGCGAATATATTCGAGAGCTGGGAAACACGAGACTGTAAAGGAATTCTCGCGTCCACTTTAATAATCTTGTTTCTTCTAGATAGTACCTAGTTTTTTGGAAATCCCAATTAAAAGACAAAAGAACGGCTGCCTCATAAGTATATATCTGTTTTTATCATGAGCAAAAATGTCTCCATGAAGTAGAAGTACGGCTGTTTTAAAAGTGTACATCTGGTTTTATCATAAGTAAAGATCCTGCCTGCATTCTAATAACTATTTCTTGTGTTTATTCGTAAATAGAAAATATATTGATATTAAAATAAAAATACTTTATTCCACGTGACTCATTTGGATCAATACATCCGCATTATAAGACAGTCTAAATATGTAGGTGCATACAATACATGTTGCTCCAAGCTTTATTATAGCAACACACTCGCCTGTATTACTGGCAGCTGCTCGACTTGCTGTCACATATATCAAAGTGATACATTAATGAAAACACTTTATATTGTTTTAATTATAGTCATTAATTAGTGCGAAAATACCACATGGTAATTACAGGTACCTACTAAGCAAACTCTAATCAAAATTAAGATTATATTAACTAAATACAAGTAGTTCATAATTAAAACTAATTACGGTTGTGTCTGAAGAGTAAATATATTAATTAAAAAGTATATTTTCTTGGATTAGTGAATATAATGAGGTTTAAGCGTAAGAGTAAATAGAATATCTGTTTTGTAAGGGTACAAGCACAAGCACATTGTTTTTTTATTTATTGTTTTAGTTATAAACCAGTTATCAACTTTTTGATTGAAATATTATAGATTCAATAAATAGTAGATTTAATACAATATTGATTGTAAAACGTAGTAGCATATAAGCACAATTTATTAAAAGAACTTTTTATAATAGAAAGTTTTTTTTACTGATTTATAAGTCATATTTTAAGTGTCATCGCAACAATGCACAGCATCCCTGATATTGCAAAAATATTAAGTCATGTTAACGATTCAACGTTTATTTATATCTAGCAGGCTATCTTTTTATTTCTTCACGTTGGTATTGGTTTTTGTCATGTTGCCGTTTGAAAGTCACCAAGTCACTGCAAGTCACCAACTGACAAGTTTGACAACAAATATCATAAATATAATGGTTAAATGCATTAAAAAAATTAATATGCCGAAAAAAAAAGTGTAGAGACAAAAAAATGAATACAAAGATAATATTACATGTTTCATACAAAGATGATATTACATGTTTAGAAAAGACCAGAAAGTTTCAGAAGAGGGATTTATATAAGATCTCTTAGGTTTTTAATGTAAGTAGTAATTGTGTTTGTATACAAGATTATTCCAATATTTTCATCAGCAAATAGCTCCAAACATTTTTAATTTCATTAATAGTTGTATATGAATTTATTTGTAACATTAAATACACTTTTACATTCTTATTACATTCAAATTACTTATAATTTATTAAGCATACCTAACCTCACATTTCTTCTGTCAGTCATTATTTTACAATGTTGCCAGATTACACACTATAGTAAAAGTTAAAAATGTTTCAGAATAAAATATTTTCATTAATGTTTTTAATAACAATTATCCATAATGATAATTAAAATTTAATTTGATAGGATATGGACGAATCGATATTTCATTCATTAATCTATGACCAATCAAATATCATTTAAATTTTTATTTCATACATTTTTTAAATATTTCGTGTTTTTTTTTAGGTTAGTGTTAAATATAAACGAAAGATCTTAAAAAAAGATTTAGTTAATGGTAAAGAAGCGGCAAATAAAAGGAAGAAAGATAAAGCAGATACATTTAAGAACTTCATTTAAAAAAAATTGCAGTGGCAGATTTGGACGTACAATTATAAAAACGAATATTTTACTTCAGATAAACTTTTGACTGATGCAAAACAAAACTGAGATTTAAACGGTAAACGAACTTATTTATACAAAATTAATGATATATAAACTTAAAAACGTGAACTGACGACAAATTTTAAGTGAGCGAAGAATAGCAAAATCTCTTTCCTTCAGAAATTTATGAAATTAAAAAAGTGCAATGAAATCATCAGATTCGTGTACATAGACGTGAATATAAAAAAATGGTACTCCAACGCGTCGATGGAAACAGTAATCTGATTTAAAATGTAATCCATTGCATGTGTAATCCAAAGAAAAGCGATTTACAATTTTACTCGCAGGAGCAAATGGTGGGTCAATAGAGGGATGTGATTTGTTGTTAGACTCTTCAAATACTGACATTGACTATCACAAAACTATAAATGGTGATATTTTCAAAAACTGGATTGTTAATTAACTTATTCCTGCTATATTTAATTTTCCAGAGAAATGTGTAGTAAACATGCTTCATTTCATTCTGTACAACAAAACAGCCCACCTACATTTTCAGCAACAAAATAGATATTACAGAGATAATTAAGCAGCAATAACATCGAATTTGATAAAAAAATGAAAAAAAAAAGACAATTATACTTACACAATACAGAAGCAACGATAAGACATATGTAGTAGATGAAATAATAAACTAACATAGACATGATTTACTTCGATTACCTCTATTTTGCATTTTTATATTCAGACAAAACTGACAGAAGCTTTAAGACAATGTACACCAGACATGTAAAAAAAAAAATTGTAGACACAGAAGAAATTATTTTGACGGATTGGACTTATTACATGAAAAACTGTTCACTTGACAACATTTTACCTTTGATACTGGAGGTGAATTGAAAATACATTACGAATAGATGAACGTGACAATAGTTTTAACCAAATCTGTTACTCCAATTTTTGTTGTTTATATGTGTTTTTTAATGTTGTATGTTTCATTTTTTTCCCTTTGCTTATTTTACCATTAGTGTATCTGCTTTTCTGCTGAATTATTGCACTGTAGCTATTGAACACATATTAAACGGATTTCCATTATTTGAAGCATAACATTTTGTGGGAATATTTATCTTTGTTCTACTTATCAAAATAACTGAAACCAATTGGTATGTCATAATACCGCACTACCTGGAAAGCTCCACAAAAATGAAGACTTTTTTGTAAATGTTTTTATTCTTTGCTTTCATTTAATTATAAGTACTATTATTTTGTAAATGCATTCATTATATCTAAATAAATATTTTTAAATTGACGATTTTCGTTTTTTGTGAAAGTACTAATTTTTAATGATTTGATGGCGCTGAAATGGAGTACACAATTGTTATTTTATTTATTGTCACTAACACTATGATTTTATTGAGGACGTGACAACAGCGCATTTACAACTGAGAATAAGATTAAATATACAGGGCGAAATTCATCACCCTATAATTCATTCACTTCTTATTTCAATCTCAGTAGACTATGCATTTTATTTCTTGGATTGGCACTTCAATTTGTTGGGTTGGTACCTACTGTCGAAATATTGACAGCACATTGTCAAAGGTAAAATTGTTGAAGATTCAATAACGAAATATTTGATGCTTTCTTGGATTCAATATACAATGCCAAAAAAAATAAGTACAGAAATTCACAACAGCATCGTTAGATGTTATGGTATGTTTAGGAAACAAGCTAACAGCTGTGAGAGTTTTTATTTAAATCAATTGGCCGAGGTTTTTCAAGTAAGTACGATTTTATGTGTATTTCTTTTAAATCAATGCTAGTCGCTAACATAAACTTATATATTTTGCATTAGATTAATTGAGAGAGGTTTTTGTAATGAATTTATAAATATGTATCACTTTTTTAAATAAAATTTATATTATTAAAAGAACACATAACCTTTTTTGACAGATATAATAAATTATATACAATGTTGTCAGATTTCAAATTTCGAAATTATACATTTTTGTAACTATAATTTAATTCAAAATTTTGTTAAATATTTTTAAATCTCTTAACTACCGTTGTGTAACTGAGGTATATTTTTTGAATCTAATTAGTATGACAAACATTCTAAATGCTTAATTTTTTTAGATCAGTGTATCGAAAATACGGAAGATTATTAAAGAAGGATTGAAAAATAATGAGAAAGTCGCAGATAAAGGATGTAAAATTGATACATTTGAGAAGTTTATTTTAAAAAAAGACTTACAGCGACAGATTTGGATGTACCATGCTAAAACTGAACATTTTACTTTAGACAAACTTTTGACTGATGCTAAACAAAATTTTGATTTTAAAGGGGGACGTACGACACTATACAAACTTATAAAATTAATGGGATACAAATTTAAAAAAGTAAATGGACGACATATTTTATGTGAACAACAACACGTTAAAATTAGAAAGATCGCTTTCATTCGAAAATATAAACAACTAAAAAGTCTTGCTGAGAGAGTTAGATTCGTGTACCTAGATGAAACATGGATCTATCAAAATGGTAGTTCAGTGCGTCAGTGGGTGCACGATTCTGACCTAAAAAGTAATCCAGCTCGTGTAAAATCCGAAGGAAAGCGATTTACTATTTTACACGCAGGGACTGATACTGGATTTTTGGAAGGATGTGACTTGTTACTAGACTCTTCGAATACAGACCTTGACTATCACAAAAGTATGAATGGTGACCTTTTTAAAAACTGGGTTGTTAATCAACTCATTCCTGCTCTATCTGTATTTCAAGAAAAATGTGTGGTGGTCATGGACAACGCGCCATACCATTCAGTTCAAATTAACAAACCACCCTCTTTTTCAGCGAAAAAAGCAATGATGCAGGAATGGTTGATTAACAATAACATTAGGTTTGACACAAAAATGACAAAGAAACAACTGTACTCTATAATCTTACCTTATAAAACTGACGAAAAGACATATGTAGTGGATGAAATTTTAAAACAACGAGGACATGAAGTACTTCGACTACCACCATACCATTGTCACTACAATCCAATAGAACTAGCATGGGGGTTTACTAAGACATATTATAACAAACATATTACATCTAATTATCTTGACCAGGAAAGAGTTAAAAAAACTTGGACAGAAGCATTGACTAAATGTACACCAGACATGTGGCAAAATTTTTGTAGACATACAGACGAACTTATTTTGGCAGATTGGACTACTTACATGGGAAACTGCTCACATGACAATATTCCTCCTTTAATTATTTCATTGGAGGAATCAGATTCTGACGATTCCGATTTTGGATTTGATAGTGACTCTGATTCTTCCAGTGAAATAATGGAAGAGGATTGATCATACAAATACACCGACAACATTTACATGTTACATCTAAATCTGCATCTGTATTTGTTTTTATTTGCTTTTATGTAATTTATTAAAATATTTTTTTCATTGTATCGGTTTGAAATGTCTAACAAATCTTAATTTTTCTGAAAAATTTCTGTTATAAAGAACATTATTAAAACATCAGCATATTTAAGTCAAATGCGACACCACCTGGGGCGGACCAGGAAAATCAAATTTTTACTGGAGTATAGTTTCCTAAATTAACCCATTGGATGTGAAATTTTATTATCCTACAGCCACTAATACAATAATGTTACACTACGATGCCATTTGGATGTAAAATAGAAGACTTTAAAAAAGATGGATACCTATAGACTTTGAGTACTGTGTTTTTATGTTAAACTCAAAACTGATGAAATAATTTTTTTTACCACTGCTTGAATAATTTAAAAGTTTTATTATACATTATTTGTAAAAAGGATCTTTTACTATTGCTTGAGTAATTTAAAAGTTGTATTAAACGTTTTTATTAATATATGTATATGTGCTACATTTTGAATTTTACTTATATTATTTATTTGTAATAAAATGTAAATATAAAAGTATATTTTTCTACAAGCATGCGTAAAACAACACTTTTTCGCACGCATTTTAATTCAGAAAATATCTCTTTCTCTTTTTTTATTAAATGAATATGTCCTTCAATAACTTTTTGGAAAATTATTGTATTATTACTTTTATGTTGTTGTACCTACTACATACAAATAGTAAAAAAAAGATTATTTTGCATAAAAATAGAGATTTTTAAAATGTTTGTTCTTAAAAAAATCATAATTTATTAAAACACCTCTGTAAACGTTACTCAAAGCAACAACAAACTTTAATTGTCACAAATTAAAATTTTGTTACATTGTTAGGAGTTGAAAATAAAATTTAAAAAATGAATAAAGTATCTTTTTTATGCTTGTAAAAAAAATATTGATCCTAACTCTTGCGGGAAAGTATAACTTTCCGCACTTGATAGGATAATAACTATTTTCGTTCTAGATCAATAATATAATATGATAATTGACTATAAACAGGGATCTGTTCTGTGCAAAGGAATGTGTTATTTTGAATATCAGTCAAAATTCATGTGAATTTAAATAGACCATTCTTGGATATTAATAGTACCTACTTGCAGCGAAAACTGACGTATCTACTTTAGTACCTATTCAATTTAATATTAAATACATTGACTTATTTTCGGCAAGTTTTAAATTTGGTTTGCAGATTTAATTACTTAAGATATTTGTAATGAATACACATATTTTTATTGAAGACGTGACAACATCGTATTTACAATTAATAAGACCACAGAACAATATGAACAGACGTGTATTATACTGGGCGAATTTCATGTAACTAACAGAGCCTACTGAGATGGAAATAAAAAGTGAATGGCTTATAACAAGGCCTACTTTAATAAAAATAAGCTTTGAATGATGTATATAACGCTGTGATTTATCATAGAGAAGATTGTTTCCTTGTTAACAAAATCAAGGGTAGTTGTATCTAAAAACTTTCTAAAACAGTTTATTTTATTACCAGTTAAAATAATTATTACTGTTTTCACATGTAAGAACAAAAAAAAAAGAAAAAAAAACTTCTCTCTCGCGAGATTACAATAACCAAACAGAATTGTCACAATCAACCGCTTGAACCGCTTATACAAATAGGCCACCGCAAGTTTATATGAAGTCTTTCAAAATGATAATACGTATACATATTTAATTTAATAACAATTCAGTATAAATTTCGAAATCTATGTACAGGCCTAAACACACTTGAAACATGCATTGTCATCCAGTTCTTAGCTCTCCTGAAAATTTCAGAGCTCTAGGTAGTCGGGAAATAGGTTTAAATTCAATTTCAAAATTCCACGGAATGACACAGAGACAAAGAACACGGCGAAAATATAAAAAACTTTCTAATAATAAATTTGCACCAACTAATTTATTTATCGGTTTATTAAAAAAATTTCAAAGAAGCATTTCAATCTACAAACAAAACACATTTTTTTATTCAGGGGTGTAGAGTATACTCTGGCAGCTAGAGGAGTTTCCATAGACAATTCTTCTCCTGTTGATCAAGAATGTATTTTAACGTATTTTTTCTCGCTGAATGGCCGAAACCTGTTTTTCCGAAAAATGGCCGAATTTGAGTGTGAAAAGAATAATATGTTTGTTTGAGTTTCTTTTTGATGAGATTGATGACGACGACGAAGAAATTGTCAACTATATGAACAGGCCTCGAGATGTCAGGGTTATTGAGGCAAGATCAAATTTGTTTGAAACCCTGACGGAGAAAAAGTTCTTTCGAAGATTTCGCCTATCCAAGAAGACGACGATGATTTTGCTAGAAATAATTGAATCTAGATTATTGTTTAAAACGGAAAAGTAAGTATGTACCTACTTTGTTTACTTATTATAGACTTGTAAGATACATACAATAAGTACGTACCTACGTACAAAATTCTTATTTATACTCGAGCCGTCCAAAAGATGGAATGATCACGTGAACGGCACGCACTGTTTGAATATTACTCTCCCCAACCAACGTCACAAGTCCGATTTACACCACTCAACAAAAAAGTACCCACCCTCGATGCTTACAGTTTATATTATCTCTGGTATGAGAACAGTGTAAACTGTTTTTCGTTATTTCAGTTTGGAAGGCGTGGCATAGTAGGATTACGTCAGCCAGTCACTGATCACGCGTCCTTGAATTCCATCTTTTGCGCGTCTCGGGTATAGTACCTAGTACTTAAGAAAACTCGTTTTACGCAACAAAACAAACCAAATTTCGTCAAACAACCGTGAAATAACACCACGGAACACTCTAAAATGCGTTTAGTTAATTTCAAGCTTCAACATCGTGGTGCAAATGATTTCTTTTCTGAATCCATCGTTTTTCTCGAAGGGCGCATCCAGACTAGGCATTAGGTTCGAAAGACTACACTACTGTAATGGAGTTCTCCAAAGATTAATTAAAGGTTTTTGAAAGTTTACCATATTATTTAAAAAACTGACAATTATGGATCAGATACATACATGCGCTAAAATTTACATATAAGATGGTATAAGCTACTAATATTTAAGAGAAATTTATATAAACACCAGATATTTTTAGTCGGTTATTTATTTTTTAACCTCAGTTTTATATTAGGAAAAGAAAAGTTGATAGATTATAGATCAAAAAGATTATTTATAGTATCCCTGCTTTTTTGAAAAATGTATTCTTTTAGCAATTTTTTAAACATATTTAGATTTCTAATTTGTTTTAATTGTTTTGGAAGGCCATTATAAAGTTTCGGTGCGAGGAATAAGAAAGAATGTTGAGTAGTCGTTTTTAACATTAGGGGAACTATAAAGAAGTGCTGTTGTCGGGTATTATACTTGTGCGATGGATGCTGTGCAAATTCTTTTTTATTGTGATACCTAGTATTGCAATGAAAGAAATATAATTGTCTTACATCCATAATTTTCAATTCGGAGTATAGAGCGTCAGATGGATAGCGAGATGTTTTAGAATAGATAAGCTTTAGAAAGCGTCGTTGTATAACTTCTAGTGGTTGCAGATGCGTTTTCAATGCACTTCCCCATACTAAGATTCCATATCTAAGATGGCTTTCCACCAAAGCATGGTATAATGTTCTCATATACTGTTCAGGTAATACATCTTTGAGCTTTCTAAATTTATACAATATAACTCTTAGTTTGTTTATTATAAAAGAAATGTGCGAGTTCCATTTCATATGCTGGTCAATAACTATACCTAGGAATTTTATATTGTTAACGGGTGAAATTACAAAAGGCTGTTCATTATTTATCCATATTCCGTCGAATGTTGGCGAACCAGAAGAATTGCAAGACAAGGGTAAGTAATTAGTTTTAAGAAGATTTATTGTAAGTAATTTATGCTCTAACCATTTTTTGATAAGGCAGAAGTCGGTTTCGACTTTAAATTTTAATTCTTCCCACGTATCTGATTCATAAAATATTGCAGTATCATCTGCAAAACCTATTATATTGCCTGAACTTCTCAATGAAAACAAACCATTGACATACACACTGAAAAGTATGGGACCAAGCACTGTTCCCTGAGGTACACCATATTCAACGGTTTCACTGTTACTGACAGCATCGTCCACTCTCACAGTTTGTTGTCTCTCATATAAATAACTTTCAAAAAGTTTCAAGCAATTGTCTCGAATTCCTACATCCTCCAAAGATTGCAAGAGTAGACGATGGCTGACAGTATCGAAGGCCTTAGACAAATCTATGAATATGCATAAACATGGCTTGCTTTCATCAAGAGATTTGTTTATTTTAGATGTTAAGGCTAGTATAGCATCCTGAGTTGACATACTTTCCCTGAATCCATACTGGTTGTTGGATATTATTTTATATTTATTAAAGTAGGAAACTAAACGATTTTTAATTATTTTTTCAAATATTTTATTGACGTCTGTAAGATCTCCTTTTTTATGTAGTGGAATAACTACTGATTTTTTAAAACTATATGGGTATACTCCTTGATTTATACACATATTAAAAATATGTGTTAGTGGTTCGGAAATATAGCTTCCTATTAATTTTATTGTTTCGGATTTGATGTTGTCGACGCCTACTGCCTTTTTAGATTTTAAGTCACTTATTGCATTTTTTATTTCAGGTTCATCAATAGGAGCAAAAAAGAAACTGTTAGGAATACTTACGCATGGGTACATAATTATTGTCAATTCTGATTTTGTCTGCCAGTTTCTTACCGACGTCTTTAAATCTTTTATTTAATTCGTTAGCTATATCGATTTTATTTGTTAAGGTTTGATTTAACTCATTTTTAATGCTCTCTACAACGGGTTTACTTTTTTTGTATGACTAATTTCTTTTACAATATTCCACAAGTTTTGTGCGTGACTTTATTTTCCTCTATTTTATTTTTGTAATAATTAAATTTAGCTTTTTTTATTAAATTACACAGTTTGTTTCTGAAGTTTTTGTATTGAAGTTTTAACTGAACGTTTTCCGAATTTTTTTGCAATTTTTGGAACATCTTATTTTTTGTGTTAATTGAATTTAATATACCATTAGTTAACCAAGGAGCTATTTTTGTTTTTTTCCTTTTTTTGTAACGGATTTCAGTGCACTTTTCTATGGCTTCCAGTGTTGTTTTTATGAACTTATTTGTTGCAGTGTCTGGGTCGGTAGTTAAGTACCTATATGGGTTCCCAATTTATGCTTTGAAATGTAGTTCTAATTTTTGCGTCATTAATTGATGTTACAATTTTATCTTTGTTGTTAGTATGTGTTTGCTTGTCTAAGACTATTTGTAGAATCGTTGAATAATGGTCTGTGATATTAGTTTTAAGAATTATTGGTATAATATTTTCATCAAAGCTGTGTTTAGCTCCTATAAATATATGGTCTAAACAGCTTTTGCTGTTACCTTGTACTCTTGTTGGCTCATTTATTGTTGATATGTAGCCGTTTTCTTTTAGCACATTTAAATACTCAGAAGTTATTCTATCATTAGGTTTCAAAAGGTCTATGTTGATGTCACCTACAAAAATACATATATCTTTCGTATTATCATTGTATTTATTTAAATGGTTTTCTAAATGTTCCATAAAATCTACTACGTTAGAGTTTGGAGATCTGTATAAAGCTGTAATCAAAATATTAATATTTGACTCAAGTTTTATTTTAATCTGCAATGTGTTAATGTTGTTAAAAAATTCTACTATACTATATGTAAGGCTAAGATTTGATCTAATAAAAACTACAACTCCATCGCATTGATTGAACTTACTTTCGTTGTATAGTAGAGTATAACCCTTAATATTAAATAGAGTTTGATCTATAATCTGCCTAGTTTCGCTTAAAATTAAACAATCTATCCAATCCAAATTTTGTAACAGAATTTTGAATTCATCTAAATTTTTGCAGAGACTACGTATATTTAACCCCAAAATTTGTAATTTATGGTTTTTACTATTTATTTTTAATATCTCAGTACAATCTGTAACTGAGTCGATATTAATTGTGTAGTTTATACTTGGCGCCCTTATCTCTAAAGGAAAAACTGAAAACCCTTGATTTAGTTAATCCACGACCGTACTGAACTGTATTGTTCAATCACAAGATCCTGAGCTACCTTGAGACACACAATCTTTTAAATGACAGGCAATATGGTTATCGCCAACGAAGGTCAACCGCCGATGTACTAGCATATGTAACTCATGTCTGCAGTGATGCCATCCACCGCTATGGAGAGACTCAAATAGTATCACTAGACATCTCAAAAGCATTTGATCAAGTGTGGCATGCTGCTCTTTTGAACAAACTGCCTTCATACGGACTCTCGCAAAAGCTTTGCAGATGGATATCCAACTTTCTCTCCAATAGGCACATCCAAGTTGCTGTAGATGGACATTCTTCCAACCTCTACAAGATCAACACTGGAGTTCCCCAAGGATCGGCTCCAGCTCCTACTTTATTCCTATTACACATTAATGATCTACTAGAAGCCACTAATTACCCGATACATGGTTTTGCAGATGATAGCAACATACACTGTAGCAAAGCGCAAACCTTCCCATATCTCTAGATATTCTGTAACAGAACAGAAGATCCACAACGACTTCTCTCAATAAAGATTTGAGAATTGTAGACGAGTGAGGAAGAAAGAATCTTGTTAATTTCAACGCTTCCAAGACAAAGACATGTTGCCTATCCAACAAGAGGCAAACATGCGACCCATACGTTACAATTAACGATTACAATGAACGATCAGACACTGGTAGCGGGCAACTCCATTACGCTGGTTGGTATAACGATCTCCCAGGACTTACTATGGAACGAACATATTGCATCCATATCAACTGCAGCAAGAAAGAAATTAGGCTTTCTGTTTAGAGCATGGAAATATTTTTCTCCATCCAACTTAGCTACTCTTTACAAAGCCCAAATACGACCTAATCTTGAATACTCCTTGCATTTAGGTACAGGGTTCGGCGGCTCCGTCTAGGCTCGGAGTTCTTGATGCAATACAGAGAAGAGCAGTTCGACTAATAAACGACACCAGTATCACCAAAAATCTAGCCCCATTGTAACACCGAAGAGCAGTGTCTGATCTTTACTTGTTTTACCGATACATAAACCGATTTTGCTGAGAAAAACTCTGCTCTATAATGCCTCCACTTGTCAGACCAGCTAGAGCAAAGCGAAGTGCCAACTCCATGCATCCTTATACTGTTCAGTGCCAGACATCGAGAACGGATCAATTCGATCGTTCCTTCATCCCCACGGTCTCTAGATTGTGGAACTCCTTACCTTCCCACGTCTTCCCCACTCATCCTAACTTGCAGGCCTTTAAATCCCAAATTAATAAATTGTCTCTTCTGCCCCAATACATTTGTATTTAGGTCTATGTCTATACCTACGAGGACATCCTTAAAAAAAAAGTTTTATATTTTGTTTATTTACTAAAATATGATAAATATATGCTTTTTAAAAGTTGTTAAGAACTAGTATCATTACAAATTACACTAACCTGTTGCTAAGGAACATGTAGAAAATCGATAAAAGGTAGGATTAAAAAAAAAGTTCTAAAAAATAAGATTACAAAAAAACAAAGGGTTACAAACAAGAAACTAAAAAATGATCCAAAAAAAGAAAAAGAAAACAAAATATAAACCGAAATAATATCACAACAATTTTAAAATAAAAAAATTAAAAAATCGAAAAAAAAACAATTAAAAAGAAAATAAAACGAGAAAAACCGTAAAATTTGGAAAGAAGAAATTACTGATTGTTTGGCGGTACGGGTCAGCTAGTATTTAATGAGGTGCTTATTTTATGATTTTATACGCATAACTTTAATTCACACATATTTTATTCCTTATAGTCACGGTACAAAAATAATGCATATGATAATTTTTTTATGGAAAACATTATATATCAACTTATTATAAAAGAAAACCTTTAAAATTGCAAACTTTTTACCAGACTTTTAGATAACTTGATAGAATTTTTCTCGTTGTCGACATTCTAATTTGCGCTTATCGATGTTTTTTTATTATTTTCAATTCACCGACGAGAAACCTACACATTCATCTTTTTTTACCTTTCTTTCATAATTAATTTTCGCTCAATTTTTCCGTTATGAAAGCTTTTTGTGATTGTGAACATAACGAAAAATAATTAATCAGAGAGCTGTTTCCGAAAATAGACGTGAGCACAAAGGTAGATTCATGTAACAGAATTAATTAATATTTGTAGTTAACAGAATAATGATGACATTCACAACTGAACGAATTAACGTGCCTGCTTTTACACCTTCTACCGTAATGCATTTATCCCATTTTGCAGATTTATTTTTCATACCAGACGCAAAAAAGAATTTATTTTATTTCCATTTACGACTTATACGTGCTAAGGTGGACGCAGATTTTATTATTTTTTGAATCCAATCTGTTTAGTGGTAGTAAATTAGAATTTATTGTTTTACTAAAATGTACTACTTCTTTGAATTTTAATTTCAAATTTAGATAATATCAAATTAAAGATTATATTTAACCATATTAAATCACCGTTTAGTATTTTTCTCCTACTCTTGAGCCTGTGTAGTTTTCATAATTTACCTACTTAACTGTACTATTATTATATGTATAATTGTTCAGAAATAACGGCATTTATTATTATTATAATAATAATTATTATTATATACTAAGATAAGACTAGTAATTCGTAGAAATCCTTGTTTTTGGTACTTAATTACTTTAGATTCAGTTTGAAAAAGGAACAGAAATTTTGTGACAGAACGACAGTGTAACTATTAATTGTTTGTAAATTGTGAAACTTTAATGAATAATTATCCCCCATATCCTGTTAAGCATTCCGGTTCCTCTAATTCGTCGTGCTTGTTTGGAAACTTTGAATATAATCCTCGCTGACTTGTTTCTAAGCTCTTTGCAAATATACCTTTTCCTTAGACAATCCATCGTGTTTGTTTAACTTGTTGAAAAATAAAAAAGATTCATTGTTAAAACTGTTTTGAATTCTACAAAACCCGATTAAAATTACTCAAGTTTCGAACTGACTGACGAAAATAAAGGTTGAACAAATACACCAGGAAATTCAGTTCCTCTTAAAAGAGAAGTTGAGTTTTAGCTAAAAGTTTTTAGAATCTTATTTTAAGCTACTTTATAGTTAATGAGTTATTTACTTAAGTGGTATTGGTAAGTTCGCTAGTTTAATTAATAAATAATAGAACTCAACTTTTATAAAGGCAGTTAAAGTTCGCAATTAATCTGCTTAAATATCTATCGGTTTACGGTTTAAAATTTGTTGCCTTATTATCATAAAAAGTAAAAAAAAAGAGTGTGCGTGTAACCTTTACGCGCGATTGAAGTAAAACTTTTTGACGTACGTATCGGAAAATAAATATTTAATTACAATTCAATCATATTTATTGTCTATATACTTTACAAAAAATGAGATGTTATATTTATATTATTCATTAGAAATAGGAATTTGAAAGTTATCATTATTTTTTATATATGAAATAATAGGTTTATGATAACTAAAATGTGAAACATAGATTTTACTCTCTAAATACGATTAATGTATTTAAAACCGTTTGAAAATTTTGAAAATTTCATAAATAAATTTTGAAAATTTAAGCTCCTCCCATAGCTGAAATTACACCTCTACTTCCATCAGAATCTTCCGTTAGAATCTAACGTTAGAGTTACCCCCTAGTCGCGTCTAAAGAAGTTTTGCTTCAATAATAGGTAAACAATATTAAAAATATACACACATTACGTTTAGAATGTGTGATTTTGTAGCTGTATCTACCTTATTGTAATACAACACAACACAAGAGCCTTCGATAGTTAGATAACCATTTCATTTTGTAGCATTTTATAGCATATTCCATAAAATTTAAAATCTTGAGTTGAGTTTGATTTCTTCAGTTCTACGAAGGATCTGTTATTGGTGGTAAAAGATCAGCCATCCTGACTAGTGGTTTTATGGCCTTTATGGCTACCTAACCAAACCTAAAATAAGTATAAGCAAGTGTTAAAACATTTCGAATATTATTATTTTATGAACAAAAACGTGCAACATGCTTCTTTACTTAACGTAAAGCTTCCCTATAAATAATTAGTTACTATCATAATATGTATGTATGTATATAAACTTACTTAATCAAATCATAATGAATGTCGCTGTCTCGTCTTTTTTTCATTTTCATTTTTCTTCAAATCTTTCTGGCGCTTATAATATGCCCTTTGACGTTCACAAATTCTTTTTCTTTTTAGCTCTTTAAATCTATAAAACGAAAATAGCTAGGTATAAATAATAGGTATAAATAATTAGGTATAAATAGTGTAATAACACACCAAAAATAAAATTTATGCATATAGAGTAGGTACTCACCCATTTTCATTCAATATTTTTTCATCACTTACTTCATTAATAAATCCACTTTGTTTATTCATATTTAAAACAAACACTTTATACACAAATTTAAACTATTTACCACCAATGTATTTTGGTTGACAAGATGACAAGCTGTCAATTCATACAATTACAGATTTAATTTTATTTAATATAGTAGGCAGAATCGTGTTAGGTATTTTGTATCAGGTTTTGTTTCCGGTACGCGGTACATTAGAATGACGTCACGTCCGTTAGAATTACAAAGTTACTCATAGTGCCGCTAAAGAAGTTTTACTTCAAAAACAAGAAAGTTAAGAAAAATATGTAAAATATATATATAAAAACAACATTCAAAAAATGAGGTTACTTAAATGGAATTCTTAAACATCGATAAGATTTGGAACCTTTTTCATAATAAGGAACACGTTTCTAAAAAAGATAAAAAAAATTGAAAAGTTTAAACATTTTAAAAGATTAAAGAAAAGCTTTTAGTGCCCATGCCCATGGATGTAAAATACAATTTTTAAGGAGTTTTTAAAATTGTTTCAATACATATTTTTAAAGTTCTTAATTCTAATTTATATTCCATTCCACAAACTACTAACACGTCGTCATGTATTACTTTTTCGATTTTACAAAAGAAATATTAGGTAAAGAGATGGAGACGCAGGTGAACATGATGGCACTATTTGTTCTGTTGATATTTATTGATTTTGAAATCCTGCTCTCTATGTCCCACATCACGGGAATATTTCATGGAAATTGTCACGATCGTTACGAGTCATTTATTCTCTTTCAGAAAATCGGGGAAGCTTTCCAGTTTTTTTTTCTCGAGGTGATACCGAATCCCTTAGGACAAGTGACAGGATAGATGTAGGTAGTCGAATTATTGTGCGTTTTCCAAGTTCTGTTAGGAAACGATTTTAGAAATAAAACAATAAAATAAATAAAATTGGCACATTCGGTTTTTGAAAAGTTCAGGCAACAAAAAATAGCTTTACAGAGTATAAAGTCATATTTTTAGTTTTTTTCTTTTTTTATAAATAGCACTTTTTCATCAACATATACAGGGAGATTTAAAATGTGTGGATAATACTAAAAAGGCTCATTAGACAGGGGTTTGAAGTAAAATATTATAATAAACCCATGTCCGATCCTCAAGGGTTACTGACATAAGTAGTAAGTAAGCCACTGTAGGACACTTTGACCTTTGAACCTGTGACGTCATCTGACAGCTTTAGCGTCAAAAAAATTTTATTTTATCGTTTCTAAATTCATGAACGTCACAGTTCCAAATGTGAAACGCCAAAACGTCAAAATTGTGCTAAAATTTGTCACTTTGAAACGACATTTTTCCATAAGAAATACATGTAAATCGAAAATTTCTTCTTACCAATTTTTTACACCGTTATTGCGACGAATTTTAGCGCTATTTTGACGTTTTGGCGTTTCACATTTGGAACTGTGACGTTCATGAATTTAGAAACGATAAAATAACCTTTTTTTTCACGCTAAAGCTGTCAGATGACGTCACAGGTTCAAAGGTCAAAGTGTCCTGCAGTGGCTTACTTACTACTGACATAATCAAGAAAAACTGTTTATTTATTAAAGGACATCTGAAAAAATAACTAGTAATAACATTTAGGTGGTTCCTGAATTCTGATGACAGGAAAATTACGAGTTAATGTTACCACAAGATGACGCATCAATCTCAATCTCAAGTGGTAAACGGGCAGACAGTGTTAACATAAGAAAAAATGAGTTTTAATAGCTCACAATATTGTATTCATTCAAATATTGAAATTTAAAATGAGAAAATTATCTGAAAAAATAACTAGTTAAGAGAGAACAATAGTAAAATAACAATAATTGTTTAAATTGGTTGAATTTATTAAATGTTCTTGACATAAGATTGTAACAAAGTAAAATTTTGCTTTAAAACAAACCTATAGATAATTGTCAAGCGAAATCAAGTCTAGTGAACGAATTGGCTATTGAACTGGAGCACTGATCCCAATCCATCGCTTAGGTAGGGTATTCGTTATTTAACCAAGTGGTTACCGAAGCTGCAGTATCAATAGGAACTTCATTTTGCTAAAATCACATGTTTATTAGTAAGACCAGAGGCATATTTTCTATTAAAATAGTCAAAGTGTCTTGGAGAAACTCTAGATAGTTTCGAGCATTTACAGGGTCCAATTAAGTAACTGTCAGTGATACCAGTCAATACATATGAAATTTAATTTTGAAATCTGGTTTCCCGACCTTTATGTGGATTTTATAATGCCCATGTATGCAAATTGTGGTAATTGTTCTCTTAATTTCTAGTAAACTGAGGATCCATCAGTCCACAAAATGCACTGTGAGAAATCTAGAGTGTCTCTTATAGTATTTAACAAATTAGGGCAATAATTTGGTCGAGCGATGTTGTCTTAAATAGATTCGGTTTTATTCAAGTTGGAAGCTGTATATAAATGGTGGTGTTTATCATTTTCAAGAATATACGGCTGGTGTCTGGTTTTTAAATATATTTATACATAATTTAACTAAATAGGTTGATTAATTTAAACGCTTTCATCGTATTCTTTTTGTAAATTTATGCTTGTATGTATAATAAATTATAATAATTATTAATATATCTACTAGTTCAAAGTACCAAATTAGTTATAGAGTAAATAAAGTTTCTAAATATTTCTAATTTTTTTTAACAAAGGAAATGGTTGTAAACAGTTCTTTATTTTGATTGGTTTGAAGTATACAGTTAATGGATAGGTGTAATGAAATTTAAATGAACTCTAAAACCCCTGTAATGGAGACATTGATAGACATTCTTCAATCCGACTTCATAACTCAATTAAAGTAGTAATTCACAGTATCAATCAATTTAAATGTGTCATCATAAATTAATTAAGTTTCCACTCGGAATTGTCCTGTTAACCTAGATGTTGCTTTTCTACTCTAATTTTGTAAAATGCAATTTAAACGCATTATTTATCGATATTCCATAATATAAACGAAATTAGAGAATGCTATGTTATTAAAAACCATGAATTTTATGAAATTTGCCTTACACGCAATATTTATCAATATCTATACATACCTACTATAATAAAACTGTAGAAATGAAAATTCTGTATATTAAATATATTTAAAAAATAATTAGCGGGGGTGTTACTACATCGATATAGAACCCAAAAATGTGGTTAGATTTTTTTGTCTGTCTGTATGTTTGTGCGCGCATCACATGAAAACTACTGATCCGATTCGATTGCGGTTTTCAAAGATCTATTTGTCTTCTTTCAACTTAACACCTGGTGTATAAAAATTTCTTTCCTCACCCCTTTAATAAAGTGGGTGGAGAAATTTTTATAAAACAATCAACACGCCACGGTAACGACGTGGCAGGTACAGATATTTTTATAATATAAACAAAAGTAAAGAATATTATTTCATTAAAAACAATAAATAAAGCAATATTTTAAAGTACTTATAAAATATAATAAAATACAAATGTTTATTAGATTTACCCTTTCAGATGAATTTATCGTTCTAATTCTTTATTCACCGCCACTGCCAATGGTAGAAGTTTATATCTAAAATCTATTTAACAATAATACTAATTATAACAGATGTCAATACCGCAGAGAACATTTTCATAACTTAAAATGCAAACAACGTATAGAGGTAGTAGAGCGTTAAAATTTAATCGTAACCTAAGATTCCAGAGCAGGAATCTGTCAACTACAGAGGGGTTGGAACAATCCTGAACTAATTGAGTGTCCTTGACTTGCCACAAGAGCATACTCGAATGTTGGATCTCTCCTAGACATTGGTCAGAAGTCTGCTAGATACACACCACTTATAAAATAAGAAATTTGCCTAAATTCTCCTAAACTATGTTTTAGTATATGCATTTGTCTGGATGAGTAGAATTTATGAAGATTAATTGAATGCACACAATAAGGAGTTTACCCAATAGAATTTCTAACTATAATTAAACTTAAATTCCTGTTTTAAAATAGGTAAAATATAAAAAAGGTAGTGGAATAATATAAGTTGTTAAAATGGACTAAGGCCTAAAAAAAAGTCTTTCTTCTATTTTTAACAGACTGCACAAAACGATTTTGATCTTTACAAAAATTGATGATAGTAAATAATACCGTCCGCATTCATAATGGTTCAAAGTAGAAATGGATGTAAAGATAAGAAAAAAAATTGCTACATTTTCGTTAACATATATTTTGTTCTTCTATTTTGTAATAAGGTGCTATTTTTCCTTTTACTCTGTTGCAACTATTCTCCAAAATGGTAAACTAATGTATTTACTAATAAGAAACAATTTTCTCTCTCTCTCTCTCTCAGTTGTTCTTTCTTCCTTTGGTTAATAATTTTATAGAAAGATATAATCAAGAACGCTTGCTCTGTTTTATACACTCTGCCAGACATATTGTTTTAGGAAGGCTTGTGAAAACAAAACATTTTTTATTATAAAGAATTTGTTTGAATATATTTGTCTTAAAGTAATTTCCACTATATTTGTACACTAAATATTTTCTTGAAACTACATGTTACATTATAATAACGAATATTTACGAAATAAAACAAAATACAAGAACTTCCACTAGAAAATTTAATATGATCGAGCTTTAAAGCCTTGCCAATTTCCCGAAACTCATTTTCTAAACATTTCTTCCTTTTCTCGCAATTTCTCGGTACCGGATGGACCGACAGTAAGCAGAAAACCTGAATGTTTTAATTATGTTATCACAGGAGTTGACTGTTTTATTAGATTTTTCCATTACGGTATCTCGGGACTCATGCAAATCACCATACTTCTAGCTGAATATATTACAAGGCAGAAGTCGGAATTGGCGACAAAGATATCTTAACGGTTGTAATATGAGAAGAACAATGGTTTCTTATTTAATCGTGATAGTTTAGCGTCCAACGCTACGTTCATAAATTGCTTAATTGCATAAATTATCTAACTTTAATAAAATGCTAGACTCTTAGATGAAGTGAAAATAATGAACCTGTTGATTATGTGACTTGTGTTTATTAGATAAATGGATAAATATCTAATTATTAAATCATCAAGTTATGTCACTGTAAAATTCCAAAAGTTCAGTTTTCCATTTAAAAAATATAAAAGTCACAACCACAATCCATTATGCCACCCTTATCATTTTCCCACATAAACATTTATTCTCCTTCCAACTCGCCAGATCCTTTGTACAACCCAAAGATAATGTTCTTTGGAGAATCCAGTCGTTATCTGAATTTGTCTACACTTCCTGAACAAGTCGACAAAACCATGCATACAGGCCATTGGTTCAAATTGACAGTGTCGTATCTCAAAAATTATTAACATTCTTGTTTCCAGTAAATATCATATTGAGAGAAAATTGTTTTATTTGTTATAGAACTGTTTATAAAATAGAATTTTACTTTTTTGGGTTAAGTATAGCATAACTTTCTAAGAACATAATATAAGGATGCATTATTTTATAACCCATATTGAATAATGAGTATTGGTTAAATGATTGTGACAATTTAGTTTAGACCAATATTGCTAATCTTCTTTAAAATTGCGATATTTGTTTGAATAAAATGAAACATTAAACCACAAGTAAAAAACAAATCTAATGACCGTAGAAAAATATATCATTATTTTCATTGGCGCATTAAGGAAAAATAATGATGGTAACTTTTATGATGTGAGTGCACATCGGCACGAAAAATCAATAGTAAACATTTTAGTTTTTTTGTAAGCTTCGAAAATAAATACAAAATCAAAGAAATCAAGACAATAATTAAAACAAACTGACAGATTAGACAAAACACAAAATTTTATAAAAACTCACAGATTACATCCTTTGATGAACCGACAGTTGTCAAAATATTCTTTGTATTAAACACACTCAAACCGATTGTAGTAAAATTTCCACTTTAATCCTTGGGCGGTAAATAATTAAATTATTAAATATTGTAAAATACCATAAACAACATATTTCAATTACAAACTGTCAATGTTGTTAAAATAAGAGTGGTTTTTTACTATCTAGGCATGAGATTTATCTTTATGATCATTTTTGGAACGGAGTTCTTTTTCGCGCGTTAGGTACGACTCATTCGTGGACTGAGGCTAGCCGAAAAAAATTCTGACCAAAATTTGTCACGACACGACACACGCAAGTTTATCTGTCTTTCTCTCTCTCTCTCTCTCTCTCTCTCTCTCTCTCATAGATAGATATACCTATCTTTATTTAAATAGGAAACCCTAATATACATAAATAAATACTAATAAAAGTACAAAAGACACTAATTTAAATTCTTATATTTTATTCATCCTGTTTTTATAAATTAATAAATTCATAAACATTTTAAAAATAGTTCGTAACTTGACTAGTTAGGTACGTCAAATTACCTTAACTGTCAGTTACTGTCAAATATTTTAAAATTTTCTATTAATTGTTAATTCCTGTTTTAATTTAAAATAAAAAGTAATTCTAGGTACATGTATGTCATCTAAACCTCTGGCATTGTATGAATGGACACTTTTGTTAAAAGAAACGAACTGTTAAAAATATTCAGGTGATAATGAATTTACTATTTTTTATTTTGCTTTGAACAGTGTAGTGTCGTGACATTGTTAAGTTTATACAGGTTTTTTGGAGATAATAAATAATAAAATAATACAAAATAATAACAATAATGAATCCTGACAGTGTTTCTGTTTTGCACAAGTTCCGGACATTGCTGATGGATTTAGGTAAGAAGAGATTTAATACAGACAATAATAAATGCTTATGTATGTATAAACACTCTGTTGTGTTTACAAATTACAATTCCTTTACTAATTAATCAAAAGGAACTTCGTTCCATCCGAGTGTCCCTTGACACCTCTCACTTTTTTTTAGGCCAAAAAAGTATAAATTCTTACGTGCCCCTATAAGTGTTTTTAATTGGTCCTTTCTTTTCACTTAAAAAAAAGTAATATGTAAAAATGTCCCTTTGTTTTTTATTAATGTTGATGATAAGACAGATTTTCAGAGTCTCTAAATAATATCACAGCCACTCTTTAGATACAAACTGATTTTGGCATCAGTGTGTTAGATTTTTTTAAACAAAAATTTTATTCTTTATTGAGTGCAAAAAATAATAAAAATATTGTTTTTATTTTCAAAACGTTTCTAACAGATTTCCATTTAATTAGAGTAGAGTAATAATCACAATTTATAAAAAGAACTTTTTATAGTAGAAAGTTTTTTTTACTGATTTATAGGTCATATTATTATTATATAAATTATTTTGTTACTTTCACATGTAAGAACAAAAAAAACTTCTCTCTCGCGAGAGATCGATCCCATTACGTTAACCCAACATTCCCAACAGAATTGTCACAATCAGCCGCTTATCCAAATAGGCCACGCCAAACTTATATGAAGTCTTTCAAAATGATAATATGTATACATATTTAATTTAATAACAATTCAGTATAAATTTCGAAATCTATGTATATGCCTAAACACACTTGAAACATGCATTGTCATCCAGTTCTTAGCTATCCTAAAAATTTCAGAGCTCTAGGTAGTCGGGAAATAGGTTTAAATTCGATTACAAAATTCCACGGAATGACAAAGATACAAAGATCACGGCGAAAATATAAAAACTTTCTAAAAATGAATCTTGTATCTATCTATTTCGTTATTTCATTTTATCAAATCTATTCGAAAGTACCCTTTCAGAGTTTTTCTTTGAGAACCTTCGGATTGTATTATTTTTATATCCAAAAGGTATTTAAACCATAGCTGATCCAACTCCAGTTTTTTGTACTTCTGGTATATTTAGAAATTTAATAAATGTGGAGTGGTTCTTATTTATTCATAAGTATTTGTATATTTTGTACGCCAATGGGGGACTGCAGGTCTCCGGGTCGGCTCATTTTGTAGATATGATTCCCGCTTTTTACCGAGAGAAAGGTGGCATTGTTTCTTTTAAAGCCTGAAACGGGCTTGTTCAGGACTTACGATTCGTTACACAAAAAGCTTTTGTTAGAGGGCGCTGCGATTTTATAGTCGCCTTCAAGGAAATGCAGCCTTTCGGAATCGTTGCCGGATGAATTTTTTTGCTGTTAAAGCTTTGTATGTAATTAAATACTTTTTCCATGGTTTACTTTAGGTATTTCTTTGTTTTATATTACCGGTTTACATAATATTACTCAGTACCTAGTTGTTTACTAAGTTCCTTCTTATTATATGGTCATGTTCCCAAAGCTTCTGGTATCAATTCATATTTTTACTTTGTAAAAACAGATATTTATATTTATGAAGTCATGTGTTGTACCTAATTCAATAATAATAATTTTTTCACGGTTTGTATAGTACTGTTCTTCCAAAAAGCAATGGGATACGGATTATAATACGCGTTATGTTTCTCATGGGAAAAGTAAATTGAATAAGCTTCTCCAACCCTATAAAAAAAAATTACAACTCAGACTGAGATTCTGATCACGGATTAGGTACAAAGAAACGGAGAGACACATTTTTACATTAATCCAGTCTTTTTGTCTTTCTTTGGTGAGATAAAAGAAACGCGACCTCATTTTTTGTTTTCAAACTTTTAATTGTACTCTTTTTAATTTTTCAAGATTAAATTCTTACGAAATTTTTAATATTAGTGGAATTTATGTTTATTTTCTGGTAACTGAAACGAAAAAGAAATTCAATTTAGGAAATCAAATTCCCGAAGGTCATTAACGATTTACAGACATTGCCAGTGATTCGATCTATAAATCAGTGTTTTTCTTTTTCAAACCGCAATGTGTCGGCCTTGCCTAGAGAAAACTTCGAGCACGTAGATGAAAATCGAAAGAAAAAAAAACTGATGACATCATGGTTCTTTTTTTTTATCACTTTCTGCAAAAAAAAAGAAGTGTATTGGAAACATGACATGGCTCTTTCACACTTGCTAAAAGAATCTGTCTTATCGAAAAATGTATACGCCCGATTAGGAAATGTAACTTGGGTATTTAATGGAATGGTTTGATAAATACTATGACAAATATTGGCATTAATATCACTACTTTTCGTAGACATCCTGAAGATCTCTAAGACTTTTCAGTTTTTTTATGTATCCACAGAAATAGAAATATATAAATTACTTAATAAATTGACATATTTGATGCATTTTAAACTGAAAGATTTGCTGGAATTCTTGTAATTCTACCTTCTTTTGGGACCATCTTTCAATCAATAAAATCTCTGGAAGTGGTAATTTTGCACTTTTAAGAAATCGATTACTATTACAAACCAAATTTCACTCTCCTACTCTCTAAAAGCATAATATAAACAGATTATTATTTTTCTTCGTCTGTTTGTGGTATATTCTTCTCTGTACTCCTCGATTTGTTAACTCTGGCTTCTTGTGCTATTTACCTATGTACTAGTCTAAGTTAATTTCAATTCTTCTTTAATATAAAATTGATATCATGACAACTCTTAATCACAAAAGCAAAGGTTAACAAAAAAAATTAAAACCAAAACTATCAACCGATTTCCCTAAAGGCAATTCTCATTTACAGAAAGTTACCCAAAGAATGTGCTTCCAGAAAAATCTATATCAATATATATTCTTGTTTTCAAATAATAATCTCTAAAATTATTATTTTTGAATAGCTATTTCTGAATTGCTACTTGAAGCTTAAGATACTTTTTATCCTAACTTTGATTTTTTATTGCATAATCCTATATCAACGTTTCATTTAATACGAATGTTTATTTATATAAAGAAAATGACATCAAAGCTCGTAATCATTCTAAAGTTGTTAGTTGAAAGCTATTTTAAAAGTGGCCTTTTCTATGGTGAAAGCGTCTCACAATAAAAACACTTTATTAGTTATAAGGTCAGCACTTGATTTTGAGTGCTTCGATGGATCTAAGCTAATAAAACTGGCTTTTATTTCCGCCCATGTGTACATTTTTCAAGAATCGCCAAGCAGTAATTTTCTACAGACAAATAAAAATCGTTTTTATGCGCCGAATTGAAAATAAGAAAAATGTTCACTTTCGATGGTGAGGTGCAGGCGGATTCCATTCAATTTTAGAATTAAAAAAAAATAGAAAAAAAGTTTTAATACCACTTATAATCACAATAATTAATTAAGATTCTTAAGTATATCAATACATAGTATAAAACAAAGTCGCTTTTTCTGTCCCTATTTCCCTTTGTATGATTAAATCTTTAAAACTACGCAACGGATTTTGATGCGTTTTTTTTAATAGATAGAGTGATTCAAGAGGAAGGTTTATATGTATAATAACATCCATTAAATAGTGGAGAAATACTGTTATTTTTGAGGTTTCTAATGTGATGTCGTTAATTTTACGAATTATATTAAAAAATCGATTATCTGTCAATTCGGCTGACAAGTAAAACGCCATCTAAAACCAGTCAGTTAACAGAAGTTGACATTTACGATTAGTAAACACAAAATGTGATCGAATTTCGCTTAAAATCGACGAAAAAACGCATAAAAAGTGTAAAAAAGTGTAAAACAGTGCAAAATTATCGTTAAACCCTAAAAATCACTACATAGTATAAAACAAAGTCGCTTTCTCTGTCCCTATGTCCCTTTGTATGCTTAAATCTTTAAAACTACGTAACGGATTTTGATGCGGTTTTTTTAATAGATAGAGTGATTCAAGAGGAAGGTTTATGTGTATAATAACATCCATTAAATGGTGGAGAAATACTGTTATTTTTGAGGTTTCTAATGTGATGTCGTTAATTATCAATTTTTTTCCGCTTACATTGCAAATGCAGGCTGAACCCTACGAGATTTATCAATATAATGTACTAATTATTTGTACACATGGAAAATGTCTACAGAAAACTCCGGGATGGTATATGTTTATCTCTTATGGATATGCCACAATAACAGTTTTTTGTCATTTACTTTTTACGACAAATATTGGCTAATTTTCGAAGCGGTTTTAACCAATACAGCATTAATCCTTATCCAACTAAATAGCTTAAATACATTGTTAATTTAATATAGATCTATATGGTCCTTTACAGCATAAGATTTAAATGAATATTTTCGAAGATATTACAGATTTAAAATTGCGGGACGTAGCGCTTGCGGTGGTACTGGCCGGCCGGGGCGGCGGAAGCGTGCCTATAAATAGTATAAATAGCGCATCGAAGGCTGCGATTTTCCCTATAGCACTTTGAATTTTGCAGCGATCTGACGCGTTTATTACGAAATTAATCACCTGAGGTGGCGCAGTTGTAATTCTTACATAACTAAGTACTATGACGCCACCGTAAGGTGGTGTAGTTTATATCTCATATATTGAAAAGAGCAAAACTTACTTACCTAAGAACTATGACGCCACCGTTAGGTGGCGCAGTTAATATATAATATACCTAACCGAGAAATTACAAAGTACTGTAAAAAATAGTAAAAACTGGTAACTAACGAGAAAATATGATAAAAAATACATAAAATTAATCGTAAAAATAAATATAGTTTAAAAAAACTAAAAAACACGCTTTTATAAAGCATGTTTCTGAAAAACATCGAACTAAAAAGTTAAAAATAATTTTCAAAATAAAATTAAAACAAAAATAAATGAAAAATACTAGTATTATTGTGAAAAAAGCGTGGGCGCTGCATACCATATTTTTCGAATGTCAAGCGCCCACGCTTTTTTCACAATAATACTAGTATTTTTCATTTATTTTTGTTTTAATTTTATTTTGAAAATTATTTTTAACTTTTTAGTTTGATGTTTTTCAGAAACATGCTTTATAAAAGCGTGTTTTTTAGTTTTTTTAAACTATATTTATTTTTTACTTTTTAGTCCAATTTATTTTATTTCAATAGATTCGTTAATTTGCTGTGACAATTATAAGACCCTCACTCAATCATAATTCGTTTATTTAGTTGGAAATGCTTCGAAAGCGTTGATGTAAAATCTAATTCCAAACGAAAAAGTATTCTTGTGTTTTTTCAAAAAAACAATAACTTTTCGAGATATTCACAAAATAGTGTTTATTTCGAAAACTGTCAATATGACAGCTGTCATAATTTGACAGTTGATGTAAAATTTAATTCCAAACGAAAAAGTATTCCTGTGTTTTTTCAAAAAAACGATAACTTTTCGAGATATTCACAAAATAGTGTTTATTTCGAAAACTGTCAATTTGACAGCTGTCATAATTTGACAGTTGATGTAAAATTTAATTCCAAACGAAAAAGTATTCCTGTGTTTTTTCAAAAAAACAATAACTTTCCAAGATATTCACAAAATAGTGTTTATTTCGAAAACTGTCAATATGACAGCTGTCATAATTTGACAGTTAATGTAAAATTTAATTCCAAACAAAAAAGTATTCTTGTTTTATTTCAAAAAAACGATAACTTTTCGAGATATAATTATATAACGGAGTGGAGAGTTACAAACAAACAAACATACATACATACATACATACATACATACAGGTGAAGTTAATAAAAGCGTGTTAATTAATAATAAAAACAAAAATGGAAAAAACATTAGTGTTAGGCGATGCGAAGTTCGCCGGGTCCGCTAGTTTATTAATATTTTAAATAGGTGCCCCTCTTTAATCTAATACCATTTAATTCCTTTAAATGTTGACGTTAATTTTGTCGTTTGTGACATCAAAAGCAATGAAGGACTATTAATTTATATTTCCGTTTAATTTTTCATTTTAACCCCGATGAAAGTGACATAATTTTTGATCTTCTAAGCTTAATTTTAAACAAATTAATTTTCCTCTTCGGCAAAATATTCTATAACTGAGAACTTTCAAATTAAGAGGCTTACGCTTCTAAAGTAGAATAAGATTGCTTTTGAATTTGGTTATATTATTGATGTTAAAAAATTACACAAGAATAATCTTCTAAAAAATAAGTGTATATAAATAGATTAAATTGTTAAGAAAACTTAAGCACCATCACCAAAATAACAATAGATTATCGTGAAATAAGAGGTGCCAATCTTATTAAATGACAACAAAGAATGGTAAACGTCAATTTTTGTTTCACATTGGTAGGAATTATTAATGTTTAATTGGTATATGGTAAGTCGAAGGCGTATGAGTTTCGCTGTTGGTTTTGTTTATACTTATTTCATGGAATAAAGAGTAAAAGTTAAAAAATACTAAAAGTACATTAAATTAGTAAAATGTTTAAAGCTCGGTCAACGTGCTTTTTATCAAACAATTTGGTGAAGTTTAATACAAATGAAATATGAAAGCTATCGTAAAGATGACCTTGAAAACCTCATAAAACTGTTGATCATTATTAACGATAAAATTGTAGACGGTATTATAAGGAACGTATATAATAAGTTTTATATCTCTCCTTAATCATCTTTTCTTGCTCTCTGTTTGTTCGGTTTTGTGATGTGTAATATCTGTGGTATTGTCTGCTATAGGCAAAGTAATATCAAGTTTTTTTTTTGCTTTGGATCTATATTAGTTCTTAATTTATTTTTCATCTCAGATTTCATTAACTCTTCTTCGTTTTCTTACTCTGATTAAAAATATATATTAATCTTCATACTCCAGTTTTCACTATACTATAATTATGTCTAAAATATTTCTAATAAATAAAACTTATTAACAGTTAGTTTGAGAAATACACAAAATTGTAATATCGTTCTTATCCTCTTGACTGCATTTATCATAGTTTTGTGTAGGTTCGCTTTTTGCCAGCTTTGCTTGAATAAAACAGATTATTTCGAAAACGGCGATTCTGATAGAGAGAATAAGGGCCGAAGTTAACGTTTCTTTGAACTTCGGACTGGAAGATCATTAAAATTTCGTTATTCGAGTGATCCTCGACTATGGTCGGTAGTCGGTATAACGTCTGGATTTGAAACAGCGACGGTCATTAACCAAAGATTTTTGTGCATGAAAATTCAATGTTTCTGACAACGGCTATTCTCGTTACAAATTTAATACATGAGAGCATTTATACACCAGATAGAAGAGTAAAAAAGAAAACGGGATCGGTTGTTATAGCTACGAGAATAATATGGCGTTTGTTTAGCATGCTATTTTTTCAGTTTACGGTTATTACCCACGATCATAATGCTGGGTATTAATTTTTTCTACTCAATGTTTTCTACATATACTGGTTGGAGAGATATACCAATTTTTATTTTAGTAACAGCTGGATATCATGTAATAAAAAATATGTTACGACAGCACAAATCCCTATGGTTTTAACAATACATTTTATGCTTTACGAAAGAACGTATTACAGGATCATAATCTTTTCTCTTTTATATCGGCTATTAGAAAAAATATTAAAATGTGTGTAATTTGTACATTAATTATTAAAGTTTTAATTGTACTATATTAATTAAGGTGTTTTTTATGGTAAACCAGGTTGTTCAATTATCCATATGAGAACTGATATATTTCTGTACTATACGAAGTTTGTCAATTAAGTTCCGAGACTATTAAAATAACATCTTTATTTCGTATTTTTTAAATGTATTTCATTTTTTTCTTTGAATTAACTTTTTATCCGCATCCCGAAACCTCTTCATTGCATTGGTGTAGGATATCTTACGAAAGGCTGTTGAGTAGCTGCGGTACTCATTTCATCTGGACTAGACCCTGTATATCAAAGAAAACATCGTCTTAAATTTGGATTTGCTGATTTTCGCTTTTTTTGGCTAGCGGAGAGTTTGGAGATTTCCAGTGCAATAATTGCCTTTTAGTTTGAGAGTCATATTGAAAAAGCCAAGTTTTGTCACAGATTATGACCCTTGACAAGAAGTTTGAGTCCCTTTCGATGCATTCAATGTTGTCAAAACAAACGTCTTTACGGTGCATCTTCTATTCGGCCATTAGAAGTCAAGGCACAAGTTTAGCACACACTTTCCTCAAGTTAAGTTTCTCATTCAAAATTTGTTAATATTCAGATCATATTTTTTATACGCAAGAGTGACATAAATATAAGAAGGAAAAATATATAAATGTCAACTTATAGCATTAATTAATAAAATATTTGTGAAAACCTATTGAAAAAATAGCTACAGGTGAAATGACTTAAGCCTTTTCGTTGAACCCCAGAGTTTACAATTTTCATATACCAATTCAGACATTTGATAAGAAAATTTACAATTACAAATATTTTAACATTACAAAAAACTGTTAAAAAATTATTACTACACTAAATTTAATGAACAAATTATGTTTACCGATAAAATCGGCCCAAAAAATTTTTTCTGTGTAACACTTTAATATATCCATTAATGTATACATTCCCTATGGAATTGAATCGATACAGCTGCATACACAGACAAGCTTTACACATATATAAAAATCAGCTATATTAACCACTACGTCAACCACTGCTTTTGGTAAATTAAACTTAATTTACGGAAAAATGATACAACTGGAAAAATATAATCAAATTACCATTTTCAATTGGTTTGGAGTAAATATTAATAAGTTTTGAGATGTGGTGTAAAATTTAATTGTTAATTTATATCAAATTAATTTTTCGAACGTTATATTTGTGCTTGTTTTATTATATAAATAATAAAAATATATGTGACTATAAATTTATTTAATTAAATTATCGAAAATATAATTTATTTAAAGTTTAATTATTAAAGGTTAATATAATTGAAACTTGTTTTTATTGAAAATTAAAATATAATATAAAACATTTTGATTGAATTGGCTGTTACTTGATGGATATCCATAACTAAATGTTAAATGTTAAAATTTTATTAAAAAAATTATATTCTTGTTTCCACAAACAAAAACCGGACCCGAGATGAATATCATATTATTATTCTGACGACTTGATTGGTTAAATGTCATGCAGTTCACATCAACCCACCCCTACTTTGGACTCCAGAATAAGCAGTTGGGGAGAAGCTCTGAGCCTCAGATGTTTTTTTTTTTTATTAAGCATGTATAGACCTAAATACAAATGTACCGAGAACATCCATTGGGGCAGAAGAGACAATTTATTAATTTGGGATTTAAAGGCCTGCAAGTTAGGACGAGTGGGGAAGACGTGGGAAGGTAAGGAGTTCCACAATCTGGAGACCCTGGGGATGAAGCAAGGATCGAATCGATCTGTTCTGGATGTCGGGCATTGAACAGTATAAAAGTGCATGGAGTTGGCACGTCGCATTGCTCTGGCTGGTCTGGCAAGTGGAGGCATTATAGAGCGGAGTTCTTCTGAGCAAAATCCGTTTATGTATCGGTAAAACAAGGAAAGATCAGCCACTGCTCTTCGGTGGGATAATGTGGCTAGGTTTTTGGTGATAGTGGTGTCGTTTATTAGTCGAACTGCTCTTCTCTGTATAGCATCAAGAACTCCGAGCGTTGACGGAGCCGCCAACCCCATACATGCGAGCAGCATTCAAGATTAAGCCGTATTTTGGTTTTGTAAAGAGTAGCTAAGTTGGATGGAAAAAAATATTTCCGTGCTCTAAACAGAAAGCCTAATTTCTTTCCTGCTGCAGTTGCTATGGATGCAATATGTTCGTTCCATAGTAAGTCCTGGGAGATCGTTATACCAACCAGCGTAATGGATTCGCCCGCTACCAGTGTCTGATCGTTGATTGTAATGGATGAGTCGCATGTCTGCCTCTTGTTGGATAGGCAACAGGTCTTTGTCTTGGAAGCGTTAAAATTAACAAGATTCTTTCTTCCCCACTCGTCTACAATTCTCAAATCTTGATTGAGAGAAGCCGTTGTGGATCTTCTGTCCTCTTCCAGAATATCTAGAGGTATGGGACGATTGTGCGCTTTGCTACAGTGTAGGTTGCTATCATCTGCAAAACCATGTATCCGGTTATTAGTGGCTTCTAGTAGATCATTAATGTGTAATAAGAATAGAGTAGGAGCTAGAGCCGATCCTTGGGGAACTCCAGCGTTGATCTTGTAGAGGTTGGAAGAATGTCCATCTACAGCAACTTGGATGTGCCTGTTGGAGAGAAAGTTGGATATCCATCTGCAAAGGTTTTGCGAGAGTCCGTTTGAAGGCAGGTTGTTCAAAAGAGCCGCATGCCACACTTGATCAAATGCTTTTGAGATGTCTAGTGATACTATTTGAGTCTCTCCATAGCGGTGGATGGCATCACTCCAGACATGAGTTACATATGCTAGTAGATCGGCTGTTGACCTTTGTTAGCAAAAACCATATTGCCTATCACTTAAAAGGTTGTGTGTCTCAAGGTAGCTCAGGATCTCGTGATTGACGTATTTCTCCATAGTTTTGCTAATAACAGATAGAAGAGCTATAGGTCTGTAGTTAGAAGGCTGGGTTTTACAGCCTTTCTTGGGGACTGGTTGTACTCGAGCAGTTTTCCAGGATTCTGGTAAAATACCAGTATCATATGATAGTTGAAATAGCTTAGTGAAAACTGGCGCTAGTTCAGGATCACAACATGCTAAGAGTAAAGCAGGTATTTCATCAAGGCCACTTGCTTTGTTGGTATTTAGAGTAGCAAGGAATCTCTGCACACGCTTAACCATAAATATGATATTTTTCATTGTGTGGGGAGCCCGTGGAATAGAAGGTAGCTCTATGTTGTCCGGTGGGTTAAGTGTCGAGTTCGAAGAGAATATTTTGGCAAAGAGTTCTGCCTTTTCTGTGGAGGACGTAACTATTGAGCCGTCATCTGATGTGAGTGGAGGGAACGAACTAGTTGTGAAATTGTTGTTAATATGTTTGGCGAGAGTCCAAAAGGACCGGCTTCCATTAGGGTTTCTACCGCAGCAGAGTACTTTAAATTATGTTCACGGTCTGTTTGAGAGCGTTGAGTTTTTGATTATTTTGTTTGTATAACCTTCTTTTAGGTGACTCTTTGGACACTTTTCACTGTTTTGTTTACTTCCGTTGGTATTTCCTCATCCAGAATTTAATGCATTTGTAGTTTCAAGTAAGTTGTCTGTTTGAGTTGTTGTCAGCTATTGTCTGGGCACCTGTATCTTGTATCTGCTGCTGTCGTAGTGCCTGCTTAACTTTTCCTGTGAAGCTTGTTAGTGGCTCATGTTATGGTTTGTTAGATATTTTCCGTGACAGTTTGTACACTTTGGCGCATCTCCCTTTGCGTGTACTTGCCCTGGGGTTGCCATCGTACACCTCACACGGGTACGGTACGCTGCAATCAATTCCACTTGTAGTACTGAGTAGGACCACAACTCTGTCTTAAATCGGACATCACGACTCTGTTTTCTACACAATTTTGGATGTTTTTAACTCCTTTCTTTTGATCAACGACAAAACCAACCGGAACCATCTCCAGTAGTTCCTTTGTTCATCTGACTTTTCAGAGGCTGAAATCATTGGTTTTCTAGGTCGTTTTTGACAGAAAATAATATGGTTTGTCTATTAAAATTTGTTACAAAAAAAACAAATTTATGTAAAAGAAGAGATTTAAAAACTAGTTGTAGTTAATTAAATCTGTACTCATCGAAATATATATTAAACCTTGTAGATATACAGGATACCCAAAAATAAATTAAGTAGAATATAAAGTTTACTATATTATAAGCTCCAATATTATTAGATATACTCATACTTCAACTTAATCTATATTCATAGATATGTATGGATTTCAATTTGAACATTAAAATGTTTAATATACTTATACTTAAAATGTTATATTCAAAATACCATTTCAATACATAGCACTATTAACGATGGTTCAACCTGCTCATATAAAATTTACCTCCGAGTATCATAACCTGAAATATGATTTTCATTTTATGAGTTTGTGCAAGTTTTGTTCTGAACAGGGTTGGTTTTAGTTAAGTAGTTAAAATTTTTGATGGTGTGAGTACATTCGCTAATTGAATAAAAGTTGCTGTTGTTAGTTGATTTTGTTAATTAACAACCAAAAGAGTCAGCAAAAGATACCGAATTTAGCAACTAGTCTTATATTATTTTTTTCCTGACTCTTGTTCTAAAATATTTAATAGGAATTGTAATGACTTTTAGACGTTTAATGTTTACAATTATATTACATACTAACAAAGATCTGCGTGGAAAGTAATAAATGTCGCGTGTGAATAGGCTCATCAACATGAAGCGGGCTAAAAAAACACGCAATGTCGCCACTGCTGTTTAACAATGTTCTAAATAAATCAGTGAGGGAATCAGATGCCATAGATATAGTCGCTAAAACCACAAAAGCAGTAAAGGAGCAATTTCTTAATTAAGAGCAACATACCAATAAAATGAAGTTGTATTTTAGCGAAGACAAAACGAAATATAATTGTGTTGTTAGACAACTTCCAAGTGAACAAAACAAAATAGGTTAAAATATATCTATGGGAAAGAGTCAGAAATTTAAAATATCTGGGGGCAAGAAAAATAGTAGCAGATACTAATGACACGCAAGAATAAATTAAAGCTAGAACCACCAAAGGCAATAATTGCGTATGTTGTATGATTAATATTTTAAAACCGAGGCACTTTCTAAAAAACTTAGGTAAAAATGTTTAAATCATCATGAGGCCGATAGTAAAGCGAAACCTAAAATTTAATTAAAACCACAAAAGAAAGACTAAGGTGCTTTGAACAAAAAGTCTTAAGAAAAATCTACAACCCAACCAACAAAGATGCATGGAGATGCTGGATAAGAACAAACAAAGAACTTAAACAGTAATGCAAAAACCTTGTCATTATAAGAGAGGCAAAAACATAAAGATTGAGGTGGGTAGGACACATCCAACGAGTACCAGAAGACCGATGGAAACCTAATCCTCTAGGAAGAAGACCCCCGCACCGGATGGAGTGACAATATAGAAAAAGACTTCAATATCATAGGCCTAGAGATGGACAGGGACCTGATGATGGACCGAAAGATATGGAGTACAGTTAGTCAGGACCCAGAAAGGGTTGTGGAGCTACGGAGTAGTAGTATGTACCTAGTAGTAATAATATTACACTAATGAACAAGTTTCTGCTAATATGGATTTTATGTTTAAAAGATCATTAAAATATTGTTTTTGTTTTGTGTGAATGTAGTAACAAAAACCTCTTCCTAGAGATAAATATAATTATTTGTCTAACAAAATAGTATTATACGTTACAAGGTCGGTAGGTGACTTATTACAGTACGAGTTAGTTTACGGACGAGGCGACGTTAGGAGCCGAGTCTGGAAATAAAAACGAGTACTGTAATAACACCTAACGACAGTGTATCGTATCATATTTTATTTCATCCTGTTTTTATAAATTAATAAATTTATAAAAATTTTCACAGTAGTTCGTAACTTGACTAAAAATAGTTCGTAACTTGATTAGTTAGGTCAAATTACCTTGAAAGCCATCTGTCACTGTCAAATATTTTTTTTATTATTAAGATTTAATTGTTAATATAAAATTGAATAACATTGACGACTTTTTAAATATAGCAGTAAAAGTAAGTAATTAATTATTTTATTTTTATTTTATATTCATTATAGTATTTTTAAATGTCAAAAATTAAAAGTAATTGTATTCGCTTGAACAATCACAACAAAGTTGCTATGCAACACATTACAGTACATGATACCGTAATGTGTTACCGGCGCCGAATTGATAATAGGGAAGTTTATTTACTGGACAGGATGAAATAAATAATTATTATACAGTAAAAGAGCTATTGAGATAAGTAAGATATTTTTTTAGCTTCTAGAAAGTAAAGGTTATCTGGAGACACATCATTTTTTATAAACCTTCTACTACTTTCATCCATGTGCATTTTTATGCTTCAAATTAGTCATTCCAGTTTCTATCTTATTCAGTTATGCGAGCTTCTTAAGCATTTTATGTTTTTCTTTAGTTACTTCGTAGAGTTTTTTCCTTCACTTTCTCTATCGTTAAATTAGTTTGGCAATTTTTGTCTTCTCTTCGTTACTATATAACTACGATTTTTGGTTATGTTATTTTATCCGATTTTATGTTAGGTGTAAGATGATTCCTTTTCTGATATACCTTTGTAATAACAAAAAAGCTTATATTAAAACATAATGTCACGCATGAGCTTTATATGTTTTTTTTTTATTTTCTCTAAAAATTATAATTTCTACAAATACCTTTAGTTATATTTATAGGTATCTTCGTTATATTAGTAAACATCCAAAAATGCGGTAAAATATTACACCGGCTGTATTAAATGATATAATAAAATAAAAATCTGGCAAATAAAATTTAAATATTTGTTATCCGGTCCTGTTAATAACGTAAAGTTTATTTTCCTTAGCGGTAAATTTATTTTATGGCTTAGTTTATGGCACTAACTCAATCTAATGCTATAAAAGTACTTTGATAGTCAGTGAAATTGTAATAATTTCAACCCAAATTGGAAATACATTTTTTGAAGTTATACTTCTTTTGGCGCGTTAGGCAAAAATCATGGGAGTAAATTTTTACAATGCACGCGCACATCATGGAAATCTGAGCGCACACCGTCACGAAAAACCGACTATGAAATTAGTTAAGCTACGGTTTTTAAGAAGTGTGCGCATCGCGCGTCTTACGGCTTAAGCAGAATAAGCTCAGCTTGACTCACAGTCCGCTTCGAGCGGGTCGGTTTTTATGAATTCTCAGTTTTTAATATTCTGTTGAAGTAAACGGATAGTGCAGAATGAATAATGCTATAGTTGCGTTTTTGATCGAAGAAATTGAGAACGATGAAGAAGACTTATTGTTGCTGACAATGAAAGAGCCCAATAGAAAAGTTGATGATTTATTTTCCTGTCGCAAATCCGAAGGAGCGTATGCAGTTACAGTAGAAAGACGACTTTTTGGGAATGAAATAAAATTTCGAGAATATTTTAGACTTACTAGGGAATTGTTTGAGATTGTTCTAAACTTCATAAAAGAAGATATTGTTAAAAAACCTTGTAACAGATATAGTCATCCAATCACACCAGAAGAAAAGCTGTGCATCAAAAATATGTAGTAATATGTCTTTAACAACTTAATTTTTGTGTTTTAGTGTAATTGATCACTCTTCACTAGCCACCCCTTCGATATAATTTGCTTCAGCTTATGTCGACGTCTGCGTCCAAACCCAACCAAATTGATCTCAGCGCACAACTCAAACTCACACTGCTTTGTTAAACTCATCCGTTCAACTAGACGGACTCTTACAAACCGCATGCATAAGACACCTGATGTTAAATTAAAGCGCACGTGAGCTCTGCTCAACTTACTGTCGGCCGTACGCCGCGCATTGTTCTTAGAAACCGTAGCTTAAGTCAACGCAAGAGTTTTTTTTTCATATACTTCGAAAATAAATACAAAAACAAAATAAAATAGAAAAACATAATTCAAAAAAAAACTGGCAAATTAGACAAAAACAAATCAAATTTATATTAAAACTCTCAGATTTTTCCATTTGATGTACTGGCAGATATTTTTCAGAATAAACAAACCAAAACTGCTTGTAGGAAACTTTCCACTTTACTTCAATTAATAATTACAAACTGGTAATCTTGTCAAACTTTAACTGTTATGCATCTGAGCGTACCAAAATAAATTTCGCTGATTTCTCAAAACTATTTAATAACAACTAACAACTTGAAACAAACAATAATAAATGGACTGTATCTCAACTATAGTTCTTTATCGATCGGTGACTCGACAATTACTAAAAAAGGGTACGACACTCTAAGGGCGCGCACCATCCGATGTAAGATTATTTTCTTCGGGGTTGCCAACTCCGAACAGTGGGGGCAATTAATACGCAACATTAACTATGTTTGTAGAATTCAAGGTTATTTGGCGGTATGTTTTATTTATTTTAAGAAACATTTTTATTCATTTCTGCAAAAGAAATGTAACTTCTTACATGTGTAAATAGATAGATAGATAGATAGATAGATATTTTTGGGTTGGCTGTTAGCCTTTATCACTGCGACCTTTGCAGATCTATTGTGAACACCCATTATCTGTGAAATAGGATTAGAGCACCTTGTTCAGCTCTGCGCTCTTAATAAGACTTAATAGCCTTGACAGTGGCCACTCCGTATAACTTGGAGCAGCCGGTTTCTCCTCTCCAAGTAGAGTCACGTGGGGTAACCGTACGCAGCGGGTAAGTGTACGCAGTTGGCTTTGTGTGAGTCCTATAGTTGACAGCTGACCAATACACTATACATTTAGTTCGTATTTGAGAGCTGGGTAAACGCACTCAGCCACGCGTTCGTCGCGCCATCCTGTGGCTAGTTACGAGACACTTTTTGTCTTTGCACAGTTTTCTTATTTCTTTTTATCCAAATTTCTGAGCGTAATAAAAATATACAGCAAGGCTGTGGGAATCAGCACAGTGATTGTTGATAAAAGGAACTTATCAATGTTTGATTTACATCTAAATATTCTGTCTGAGGTAATGTATATTTATTATTTTTACTTTTTTATTTACTTTGACGGAATGGGGTAAGTGTACGCGGTTAAGTGTCCGCAGTATTAATATGCGTATACTTAAAGTAAATCATAAAGGATTGTGTACTAGGAGTGGATTGAGTGCAATACTTGCAACTTATGGTGGCATGAAAGCTGCTCTAGTTATGTGAAAGGCATTTTTACATGTGATTTATGTTTATAACAAGATATATGTGTTTATAATATGTTTGTATAAGTCTATAATATGTATATAGTCTGTTTATATCTGTTTATACTTAATAATGCTTAATATATGTTTATAAGACTAGTCGTCTAGTAGTAAGTCCATACGTACACTTACCCCAACGTGGGTACACTTAGCCGAAGCCATGCGGACACTTACCCCTCGATGCGGGTAAGTGTCCGCATTTTGCTTCGTGAATATAAACTTTAATAACAATTGTAATACTAATTAAAATTATAAATTCATGTTCTGATGTTGTTCCTAAATGTTGAATAAATGAGAAAAAAGGTTTTTTCTTTTTAAATTACATAAGAGTTTTATTTTAGAACGAATTAACTGAAAAATGCGTACAGTTACCCCACGTGACTCTAATAGATACCGCGTCCTTGCAAGGCCTTCACATTGGCATAGAACATGAAATGCGGTTTCCTCTTCCTCTTGGCAGTATCGACAAATGTCTTCATCTGCTAAGTTCAGCTGACTCATGTGTTTTCTGAGCATACAATGTCCTGTCAAGAGACTGACAATCATTCTGACATCATTTCGCCTTTGTGATAGCAGCTCTGCAGTAAACTTCACCGAGAGTCCCTTTATGAAGACTTTGGCTTGTCGCTTGCCAGGTGATTTTTCCCACCACTCCTGGGCCTTCTCTAGCCTCCATTTCTCAATGGCTGCCTTTCTGAATGTATTAGCCACTCCGCCGAATGGTTTCGGGCCAATCATTGTACATGTGTACATAAATACACATATATTATACTTTTTTTTAATTCTTTTAATCTGATAAATTTGTTCTCTTAGGTTAAATAATATGTACAACAACCCAAGGTTTAAAAGAAGAAAAGTTGAGGTTTATAATGGCAAATATATAATGTTAACTGCTGTTAATTGAATATTTAGAACCTTGATTGAGTTTTTTTTATCTGCCATATGTATCTATTGTCAATCTGGATTTTTTGTAATACGTTTTATTACCCTAGTTTTTCGATAACACGTCCTTTTACCATACCTCTTATTGATTTGTATATTGTAAATATGTTTACCCACGACTTATAAGTAAATTGCCTATTTTTTAACCTATATCTCAGTCAGTAAGTGTCAAATTATTGAGGAATTGTGTTATAGTTTCATTTACTCCACTAGTGGAGTAAGTAGATAGAAACCTGTATTATTATGTTGGTTGTCTACTGTATACATTAAATTAAACCAACATTTGACATTTCTCAGACAGAACTGTCTGCGAAATCGAATATTTTTGACAACTTATGCCAAAATTTAAATTTTATGTTTGTTATTTTTAGTTTTTTACAAAACCATTTGGTAAGTCGTGGGTAAAGCATAGTACTTCACTCGAGGAACAAATTGCATATTTAGCTCGTTTCTTTAGCCCATTCACTCGCAAGCTCGCTCATGGGCCAAACACACTCGCTGTAATATGCAATTTACTCCACTTATAAAGTAATAAACTATTACTCAACCAATCTTTCGTTATTATTAAAAAAATATGAAATTAATAGTTTTTTACAGCTAAAGTTTGATAGCTTTTTAGTTGAATGAAACAGCACTTAATTAAAAACAAAACCTAAATTACCCAGATTCAAATTCCTTATTTTTCCAAAGCTGGTATTAAAATTCTATACCAACCCAATTTTCAGTAATTCTGTAATGGCTTTGATCGCTACAAACAAAAAAGAAAATTCGATAAGGTGAAAACTGTAAAACAATAACTGTGAAATCAACAAAACGTTTTTCTCTCATATCCACAAATGAACACGATCTGATTTTTACGCCGCAATTACACCTGACAACGTTTTCAATTGATTAGTGATTTTATACCGTTTGTTTTTTCCGTTCGTTGGATACTCACTCTAACACGCCAATATCAACAACGAAACGACTAGATCTGGTACAAGACCGTAAAAGCTTGTTTGATGGTCCGATTGGCTAGAATGTAAGGTTTACTGATGTGTCAGTCCAAAACACGTTAGGTTTGTGGTTGCTGTAGAAGGTTTAATATACCTACTGAAAATGTACTAAAAAGACCTTATGCTTTATCTAATATTGGTAAATGTTTCAATTTCTTTCTTATATAGGTATACCTATCTAGGCTATTTGAAGATTTTTTTACTTTAAAAATATTACAAATATTTGTTAGACAATGACACCCTAATTTAAAGAGGAAGAATATATTACCCGACAGTTAATAATTAATTAATAACCTAACAACAGTTTTTAAAAACCATTATCCAAATTTTAATCAAAGTTTTTCAATAGATTGATAAAAAATTAATAAGCCACGTTTACGTGAAAAGGGTTATAATCTGATCATCAATAACTGCAGTACTTTTTATAACCATTAATGGTACTTAAAGGATTTAAAATTTTATTCACCAGGTATTTTTTGTGTGTAGTAACAACCATATTTCTTACCTATTTTTATTAATATTTCTGATTTTTGGATTGGATTAAATTATTCAGATATGATATGCAATTATCAAGGGTAATATAACAAGACCTTGATTATAGTCGGCTATTTTTGTGGTATCTAGATTTCGAGAATATTTTAGTATCAATTTGTTGAGAGATAATTTGATATTAATAATCTGATTAAAGCCAGAGAGCTTTAGCTCAAGGGCTTTAATCTTTGATTAATAATGTCAAATTATGTCGAAACAAATTGTAAATATTTCGAAAAATTTAGCAACAACAAAAATAGCAGACTATTAATCAAGGTCGTGTTATATTTAGGAAGATTATTTCCTGAGACTGACAAATATATGACATTTATATTTGACGTGACTATTTCTCTATACCCCGGCCGCTGAAAAGATGGAATTCAAGGATTCTTGATCAGTGAATACGGGCATCTGAACGGCTTAATCTTACGATGTAACGCCTTCTAAACTGCAGTAAACGAAGGACAGTTTTTAGACTGTACTCATACCAAAGATGATATAAACTGTGGGCTGAAATAAGGAGTACATTTGTCTCGTGATCATTCCATCTTTTCGACGGCCCGACTATAGAGAAATAGTCGCTGATATTGTTCTAGTGCAATAGTCGCTGATATTTGATTCTGAATGGTCCAATTTCAAAAAATTATGACATTCTATTGGTTAATTTGAATCAAAGGAAATAATCAGTAATAAGATGCTTTAATAGTAAATTAATTTAAAAAGATAAATCACAGAACCGATTCCTTACTGATGTATGATCAGTTTATATGTGTAATACCATTTTAGCCGTTTGCGCTAACGGAAAACCGTAACTCTTAGACCGTTCTGTGTAAGTATTTGAATGTCACTATCAGTATCAGTCGGAAATCGATCAACTCGATCCGTAATTCATTCTCTGTACTATCACTCCAAACTTGTGCAAACCGCATTTTTATTGGCATTTCATGATTTTGTTTTATTAGCAATACACTTTTGTGCTCGAAAATGCTTAAAAAATAATTTATTGCCTTCAATATTTAAGCTGCTTAAAGCTCTTAAATCTCAGATGTTTGAGTCCAAAACAGTCTGTGAGTGCAAACAATCTCTTAAGCAATTGGCAGTATACAACAAGGTAATTTTGATATAGGACCTATTAGTATTTTCGAATACTAATAGTCTCGCAAAAGAAGAAGCTAGTACCAATTATTGGAGTTGAACCTTTCTATAGAATCTCGAAATGCCACATTATGCATGAGGTTCGGAATTGAGAAAAGAAAATCAGTGCAGCCTACTGGAAAAACTCGTCAGCCCAAACACAAGCAAAAAGGTCAATACGGCCTTTTCTGTGCTACTTTAAATTATTTTAGAGCTTTAAACACCTAAATTCTCTTTGTAAAATGGACACAGATGTAAAGAGACAAACAGAAAAACATTATGTAGAGAGAATAATTTAATTTTAAGAAATCGTTAACAACATTTGAAACCATGCTGTGTAAAATCATCCCTTCAATTACATTATTGTATTAATTGATAAAAACAAATAGCTAAAATTGATCACGGTGTATAAAAAACAGTAGGTATGTAAAAACAATTTGTTAAATTTTTGCTTAAAACTTGAGTTTTATATAACAGGAAATATTTATGATATCCAAAGCATGCAATATCTTATTAATTTAAGTTCTTAATAGTGGACGGTATTTAGGGGCTGCTCCATCTCTGCATAATTAAGGGTGATTTTTGTCCTATGGCTTCATCATCAAAGAGGATTGTAAGCAGTTATAGGCAAGCGTTGCAGCACTTGAAAATTAATTACAACTTTAAAGGATTTTGAGATAAAATTTAACAAATTATTATTGCTTATTAAAATCTAGTTAAAAAACTAACTCTAAGAACGTTTGATGTCAAAGCTGTTTTAGATAATTCACAGATAGTTAATAAATTTAGGAATTTAGCTAACGCACTTTTCTTTCAATAGGTAGGTAGGTATTATGTTTATATTACAAAGAAAATTTTTAATTTTTAATTTTTTAACGCCAAAAATTAAAATCACAATTTTCCTAGTTAAAATGTTCTTAAAATAACAGAGTTATTATTTCTAAATCAATACAAATGCAAAATAAAGACCTCTATAAAGTTGGCACTACCACATGCTAAATAAAACATGGCATTATGTGATTAATTTGTCGCTTTTTTGTCGTGATTTTGTAGTGCAAACAAAAAATTTGTCGCGATTTTTTTTTTAAATCAATGGTAGTGCTAACTTGATATCAAGTTAGCACTACCAGCTCTTGAAAACGATCTTCCAATGATCGGGCAAATGTCTTATGTAGTGCATAATTTGTCGCTTTTTTGTCGTGACTTTGTCGTGCAAAAATAAAATTTGTCGCGAAATGTTTTTGCCTTAAATCGATGATAGTGCTAACATAGCATCAAGTTAGCACTACCAACCATCTTCTGATACTCTAATAAAAATCTTGGCTAGCGCATAATTTGTCGCTTTTTTGTCGTGATTTTGTCGTGCGAAAATAAATAGATAATGTCTTCCGAGTCATCTTAAATGACAGGTTGATCCGCGCTTACGCGTGGAGCTAAATCGATTTATACCGGCAATTAAAATTTGTAACAAGACCAATTGCCAATAAAATCATGACAAAAAAGCGACAAATTATGCACTAGATGCGAAACTCGTCCGATCATTGAAAGACCGTTTTCAAGAGGCGGTAGTGCTAGTTTGATATAAAGTGAGCTCTACCATTAGGCCAAAAAAAAAAAATCGCAAAAAAATTTTTTTTGCATGACGAAATCACGACAAAAAAGCGACAAGTTATGCGCTAGCCGAGATTTTTATCGGAATATCAGAAGATGGTTGGTAGTGCTAACTTGATACCATGTTAGCACTATCATCGATTTAAGGCAAAAAAATTTTGCGGCAAATTTTATTTTTGCACGACAAAATCACGACAAAAAAGCGACAAATTATGCACTACATAAGACATTTGTCCGATCATTGGAAGATCGTTTTCAAGAGGTGCTAGTGCTTACTTGATATCAAGTTAGCACTACCATTGATTTAAAAGAAAATCGCGACAAATTTTTTGTTTGCACGACAAAATCACGACAAAAAAACGACAAATTAATCACATAATACCATCTTTTATTTCGCATGTGGTAGTGCTAACTTTATAGAGGTAAAATAAACTTCTTTTTAAAGATTTAATTAAGAAATATACATTATTTTTATATAACATCAAGTACGTAGGTACGTTAGGAATTTGCTTTGAATGTAATTTTTTATTTTATAATGAAAAGATTCATTTAAATATATAAAAACGTATACTGAATTACAAGTACAGTCGAAATTGAATTACAACTTATGTTCAGGAATAAAACTTTCATCAAAATTAAATTGAAAAGGAAAAATTCATCGTGTTAATTGGAAGAGATCATCAGCCTCTTATTGACCCAATCTAAGATACAACAACAACCCATACGTTTTAAAATGAATTTCTTGGTGTATAATCAAATTTACCTACTAAATGATTTACGTAAATTGAGTAATTTCCTTGAAATAATAAAGTAAGGTAAGTTATAACTTATAACTTTAACAAAATTGTTCAGAGAAAAGCGTTTTTTAAATCTGTTTCGTAACAATAGAAACTTTTTCTGAACTTAAAACATAACTCTCCTTCCATAAAATATTGATTATGCGATTATTACATTAGGATTCTTTTAAATTTTATTAAAATCAAATATGTTACGATGTTTATTAAAACTGTTTTCTATTTTTTACTGATATAACTATATAAGTTGTCACGTGCATAAATCGGCGTCAATATATTTAAAAGTTAAGTTAATGTTTCAACGCGATCGTTAGCCTTTTAACGGGTTCTGGTCCGTGTGGTAGGAATCTTATTGACTTGACCCGTGGAGAGAGTAGATAATTAGAATGTTAGGTCGAAAACATATCGGGTTTTTACTGTTTAAGCTAATAGCTAAAATTCTAATTAAGTAAATAAGTGCATCGATTCCTTTTGATATTAATAATACATTTAGTTTAATTAATTCGATTTAATTTTAACATCGTTTCGGAAATCAAATTAATATCTAGCAAAGCCGTTTATGCACAACGGAACACACTATTTCCCCTTCTATACTCACAAGTGTCATTGCGGGAAGGTATGCATGAGCTATCGTGATTTTAGCGCTTCTTTTGCATTTCAACAATTGTACGAACACATTAGTATTACTATCGAATTAAGTGACGCCATTTTGTGTTGAAAGTTCTTCTGGCAATATTCAAGCCATCCTTATGGGTTTTTGAATTTCACTTCAATATATTTTATCTAAGCCTCATTTTTGGTTATTCCTTTGTGGTATTTTTGAGTAGGCGTATAGATAACTCCATATTTTTGGGATTTAATTAAATGGTGCTTTCTTCGGTAAGTTATACCTCATGCATAATTATATAATGCCTTTTCTTGACACCGTCATTCGATTATAGTGTGATCGCTAAGGAGTTCGTTACGAAGAAGCGTGGACATCCAATTAAGAATCGAAATTTGCTATAGGTTGTTAGCGAAATAACATCGCAGATTGACTGCTTAACCCCTAATCTTAATATAAAAGGGGTTTTTGGTCCTGGCTGAAATTATTTTTGGACCTGGCGAGTAAAATATTTTTGGTCCTGGCTGAAATTATTTTTGGGCCTGGCAAGTAAATTGTAAGATCAGCTCACTACTGAGGAATCAACACCGAGCCTCACCATCCACAGAGCAGCAGGCTATTAACGAAAGCCTCACTACAGATCTGCGGATAAACAGATAAGCCAAATAAACTGTGAAAGGCTTTCGCGGCCATTGTCTAATGTATCAATGGTTTTTGGGCTGTTAGGCCGGCGTCGATTGTCATTTCGACTTGACGTTTCGCCAACACGAGCGGTTGGCATCTTCAGAAGTTGCTTCCTGGTTGACAGTCTCAACCAGGAAGCAACTTAATTAACTGGAGTTGGAGATTTCAATTTAAACCATAAGTTTAATTTTTCAAAATTTGATTTTATTTTATTTTTACTAAAAGTACGTGGCAAAGTATATAAACAAAAACAACAAATTTAACGGTGCACATTTAAAAAAAAGTGGACGAAATCGAGCTAAAATGTGCTAAAGCAATTGGTAAATGGATACCTATAAATTCTTCTGCTTGGTATAAACAGGAATACCAATTCTTAAATAAAATGTTTGTTGGTAAAAATCTTTGATAGCAAGAGAAGTGATATTTCTCTCTTCTATACAACAACACTAGAAGTGGTTAAATGAAACTGAGCTAAATTATTTATTTAAGACCTAAAATGAAAAATTAAATAAAAAGTTTATGTTTATAAAAATACTTCATACATAAGATATATATAATTTTTAGTTTTATTGGTACATAAAACACTAAACTCATCATCAACAACAACAACAGATATATTTATGGTTATAGTGTATTTACTATTAAAAAATATGAGTTAGAGCCAATAAAATATTTATACGATGTACATAAACTCCTTTAGAATGTGCTACAAAATTTTAAGCCTACGTAATAAGTATCTTTGAAGGTCCACGAAGGGTTAAATAATTATTAATAAGTTGAGAAATAAAATTACCGATGCCAGGGTTCAGTTGGGAAAGTATTAAGAGGTTTAGTAAAGCTTATAAACGTCGGTTGAGGAAATAAATTTAAGTAATTTTATTAAATCTTTTGAAAAGTTACAAGAAGGGTCAAAAAGTCGTAAATTTGTTTCCAATAAAGAATTTTTGTGGGACCCTCCTGCCAAATTTAGTAATTATTTATTGTGGGTAATTTTCATGGAAAATAAGTCACTTTGTAATTTTATTTACCTTCAATACTTGAAGTATATAGCTTATAACGATACGATTTTGATTAAATTTTCTTTTGAAACCATAAAAAGTAACAATGGAAAGTTACATAGATTGGAATAAGAATGGATTAAGCCACGAAGTAATATAAAAAAGTATAATGAGTCGAAAAGGAACATTAACTTTACACAGAATAGATGCGAAAATATTACAGTTACCATTCCATAAGTTGTGATTTCTGTATTACGGATGTCACATCGCGTTAAATTTATATCGAACGTGATGCCCCCAATAATCTCTAAATGTAACAAATTTTGTACTGAATGTTAAAAATAATATGTTAAAGATGATTTTTGATGTTATTATCAACAGTTTTGTGGCCTCTCTGGGGACCTGTGTATTGTGATTATGTATACTGATCCTGGATTCATTTGAACAAATAGAATAAACGATTTTAGATTTATTTCCATTTGACAATATAGGTTACCAATACATATTGTAAATATATATTGGAATAGAAATTTACTGAAGGAAACTTCATACAATAAAAAACAACGAAATGATGAAGGATATAATGTTTGATCAAACAAAACAAGTTATATTGTATTGAAGGATCAGTTAATTATGATCTGGTAAACAATGTATGCGACCGATAGTCTACGTTTTTAAAAAAAATACTATTTACTTACAATATTAAATAAAAAACCCTATATAATTATTAAACAAATTATAAGAAAGTCTTGATATCTTTGCAAAAACTACATCTGTCACACATGTAGAAGAATGACTTTTAAAACAAAATACCTAACTGAACTGTCTGATTCTTTAATATAATATCTTATTACATCTAAGGAATGATAAATTTAAATCGATGTTATAAAAAATCTGGCATTAAGATGATATTCATTAAATTAATAGCTATTACTTAAGGTAATTCCCAACTGTAATCGAACCTTACCGGTTCTATATAGTGTCTTACTGGTCCACTGCACATTAATCATCAGAACAGTGTCAAAATTGAATAAATCCAGATTAATTAGTCTATTCGTGTTCTCATCGGACGGGGTTGTGTTCTAAAAACCTAGCAATAAAGTTTTCGTTAGTAGGTACAACAATGATTAACTTTACTTTAACAGACTGGTTGTTTATAGAAAGTACAGTTAAGCATCTTTTTTTTAAAGATAAATATCTAAATTTATAACAAAAAAATCTGTAATGAATCCAATTGACGAGTACCTTTTGTGACAATAATATGAATTTCTACACTAAGACTTTGTATTATGTTGATTATATATTATTATTCACCTGTTCCATTTCTTTTAAAAAGTCATAACACTATGTGTATTTATATTTTTGTAGAAAATTTTTAATAATACTTATAAAATTCATTAACTACACGTATTATTATCAAACAATATTAAATTAAATATAACGGTTCTAAAGCTTGCCTATAAAACTTACCTAACGATCGGTTAAAATATCGGACACCGTTAATTATCCCTGAACAGCTTAATATAATTCACACTATCACTAAATTCAATCAACAAGTCGAATTGAATGAACATCCCCTATTTCGCACAACAAATCCACAGAAATTTAAAAGCAGAACGTAACTTCTCGCGAGGCGAGGGTTAACGTAAACGTTTGGAAAAGCGGTGGAAACGAACGATCAAAAACACGCTGCGGAAAATTCGACGGCGGCGACGCTCCAACGTCCGTTTACAATCGCTGACTAAAACGACATTTCGTTTTTGGTGAAAACGGCTATGCTTCCAGCTAGAGAGCTACAGCAGCGCATAACAGGATCGATCCTCTTTTCCACATAACGTGGATATATATGTATATAGTGGAGATCGTGGAGATCGCCGCCGTTGGTTAGCAGATCCCTCTTCTGCTTCGTTTAAAGTGTTTTACTGGTATTAGAGTGCTAGCAGTGGAAGTACTTAATTTTCTTCCTGTTTCTTGTAGTGGCAACTTAAAGAGTCGAGTGGACGAAAGTTGGATTAGTTTATTGTTGTAATTATACCCTTGCCATAGCTTTAATGGAGCAATGAGGATTATTTTTTTGTTTTAATTTTTAAATTTTATACTTTGTGTAATATATTTTTGTGCCATTTTCCAATAGTGGGTCTACCAGATGCGCTATCTTTTGGTTTGTAAATCTGAATAACTTTGTCAATTACCAACCGATTAATTTGATCATACATGTTTTTAAAAAGTTAATTCGGTACAATTTTAACCAGGGATAGATTTACACCGAAACAATGCGCTGAAAAAGTAACGCTGAAAATAGTTGTTCTATTGTTTTATTTCAACTTTGCATATTGAGTTTATCGCGGTAAACAAGCACCGTCTAACAATACTATTCGTCGTTGGTGTAATTCTTTTGGAGCAAAATTGTTGCATTTTGTGCACGGAAAATCCACATGAGATGCATAAAATGCCATTGCATGATCGGAAAGTAATTGTTTGGGTCGGCATTTGATCCAAAACCATAATTGGGTCATATTTTTTAGAAAAAATGAAACTGTAGATGTTGCCTCATTATGTCCGCTCGCAGATGCATTAGAAAGGTTTAAACGGTTACTGATATCAACAAAACGGTGCGCCATGCCCCATGCCTCCTGCAAATGAAACAATTTAGCTTCTGCAACGAAAATTCCCAAGACATCTGATATTAAAAAGAAGCGGCATTAACTGATCACCCAGATTACCTGATTTAACCTACACCTCTCCCTCTGGACTTTTTTTTGTAGGGTTATTTGCCTTACTCAAACTATTGACGAGCTCAAGGCAAACATTCGTGCCGAAATCGACGCTGTATCGCCCAAGATGCCCAAAATGGTAATGATAAAACCTGAAAAAAGGTCTTAATTTGTAATTGCTAACAAAGGTGGCCGTTTAATTGATATTGTATTTAAAAAATAGTCTAATTAAATTGTAGAAAACCAAACCAAATAAAAAAAAAAAGTGAGATGTGTCAAGGGACACCTGGATGGAACGAAGTTCCTTTCGATTAATTAGTGAAGGAATTGTAATTTGTAAACACAACAGAGAGTTTGTACATACATAAGCATTTATCATCGTCTGTATAAAATCTTTACTTACCTAACTCTATCAGCAATATCCGGAACTTGTGCAGAAACACTGTCAGGATACATTATTGTTTTTATCTTCTATTATTTTAATATTTATTATCTACAAAAAACCTGTATAAACTTAACAAAGTCGCGACACTACTCCACTGTTCAAAGCAAAATAGAAAAAAAAAGTAAATCCATTATTTTCAACAGTTCGTTTCTTTTAACAAAAGTGTCCATTTATACAATACCAGAGGTATTGTATATTCTACCTAGAATTACTTTTTATTTCAATTTAATTTAAAACAGGAATTAACAATTTAATACAAAATTTTAAAATTAAAATATTTGACAGTCATCTCTGAGTCATCTCTGAGTCATCTCTGAGTCATCTCTGAGTCATCTCTGAGTCATCTCTGAGTCATCTCTGAGTCATCTCTGAGTCATCTATGAGTCATCTATGAGTCATCTATGAGTCATCTATGAGTCATCTATGAGTCATCTATGAGTCATCTATGAGTCATCTATGAGTCATCTATGAGTCATCTATGAGTCATCTATGAGTCATCTATGAGTCATCTATTAGTCATCTATGAGTCATCTATGAGTCATCTATGAGCCATCTATGAGTCATCTATGAGTCATGTCATCTATGAGTCATCTATGAGTCATCTATGAGTCATCTATGAGTCATCTATGAGTCATCTATGAGTCATCTATGAGTCATCTATGAGTCACCTATGAGTCATCTATGAGTCATCTATGAGTCATCTATAAGTCATCTATGAGTCATCTATGAGTCATCTATGAGTCATCTATGAGTCATCTATGAGTCATCTGAGTCATCTATGAGTCATCTATAAGTCATGTATGAGTCATCTATGAGTCATCTATGAGTCATCTATGAGTCATATATGAGTGAGAGAGAGAGAGAGAGACCGCTGGACGGTGACTTGAAACACTCTTTAATATTGATAATTTAGATATAATCCACAATTATCTCAATTTTATAATTTTTATATTTATACGTAAATCGCTCCAAAAACTTGTTGCCCAGTCATTAGAGTAAATTACAACTTCAAAAAAGATTTTATAATTCCCTCGTATATTAAAAACTATAAAAGATATAAAAAAAGTGAGAGGTGTCAAAGGACACCCGGATGGAACGAAGTTCCTTTCGATTAATTAGTGAAGGAATTGTAATTTGTAAACACAACAGAGAGTTTGTATATACATAAGCATTTATTATCGTCTGTATAAAATCTCTACTTACCTAACTCTATTAACAATATCCGGAACTTGTGCAGAAACATTGTCAGGATACATTATTGTTTTTATTTTCTATTATTTTAACATTTATTATCTACAAAAAACCTGTATTAACAAAGTCGCGACACTACTACACTGTTCAAAGCAAAATAGAAAAAAAAAGTAAAAAAATTGCAGTTTTTCTGCTCGCTATAATGTTTGCAATTGGGGACGAAACACATCACCATTTTTACTGCAACAGAATACTATTTAATAGTTAAAGAATACATAATTAATTACCATAATAAAATTTATAAACTTTGAAACAAAACATAACCTCAATTCCACTAAAATGCATATAAAATTTAAACACTTACACTAACTTTCAATGTTTATTCACTATCACAAATTGGATACAATAGGTCGTATGAAAAGTGTCCGGAAAACGTTAAGATTTTTGATTAGAAACCACTACAAGTAATAGAAAAATCTTTTATGGCATTTTCAATGCAAATATGTTTTGTAGTTTTGTGTTTTGTTTAGAAAGATTTGTAAGCTCCTCCCATAGCTGACGTCACACTTTTCTATGCATTGTAATATATCTATCTATGAGAGAGAGTTATTTATTTTTTGGTCTGTGAGAGAGAGAAACATGCGTTGTCGGTGCATTGTGTCGGTGCATAGTGTCGTGACAAATTTTGGTATGAATTTTTTTAGGCTAGTTCCTAGCGTCAGCATAACTGTTCGTAACGCGCGAAAGGGAACTTCGTTCCAAAAATACCTTACTTATAGAAATTAGATATTTAATGTTTAGATACCGACATAAAAGATGGCGCAACCCATAGAATTATGAAAAGTCCTGTTATGAAAGTCATAAAGGAGAAACTCATATTAACCGTGTGTCTGCTGCAGATTAAAATTGCTCAAGATGAAAAACCAGTTCTGTTTGTAGAGATATCTTGTCGCACACTCACTGCGTTAATGTTTTATACTTCTAATTCATAATAAATTGAATTTTTTGAATCATTTATAACGGTATACAATTCTTGCTTAAAACTACTTAGACTTTTCGTCAAGCGTTTGTTTTGTGAATATTATCAACTACTTCCCAGAGCAAATATTATTCAGTTAGTAGAAGTTGATATAAACATCTGAGATAGTACCCGTTTTAAATAAATACCTGAAGAAGGCAGTAAATGCGGTTTAAATGTTTAGTATGGAATATGACTTTTAATTTTACCTTAATTTATACTTCCAATTTTCTTCCTACTTGCTAGAAACAAAAGGAGTAATCAGCACGACGTTGATAGACCAACAATAGTTTCCCGTAAACACCCATCAAACGATGGTTAAGTCCTCAATAGATTTGTGGTAATTTGCGTTCTGTTGTACAGAAATCAATAACACAATGCCTGACAATTACTTCGTTTAGCAACTACTGGATACTTGGGCGATTGCAATAATTACGGCAGTGCCTGCGATAAATAATGGTTCGAGTTACATCCGATCTCTTGTAGCCGCTTCTCTATGTATAATTTAGTTGAATAATCAACAAATAACTCGTGCTCGACGAGATCAGGATACATAAATATTGTCTGTTCTGCTGTTGTCGTAATTTTTCTCTACGGTTTCAATTTTCTTTTTCACAAACAGAAGAAACGTAAATTTAATGTTGGCGTAGAATTTTAAATTAATGTATCCAATAATTACAACAGAAAATGTAGAAATGATATAATAGTTTTATTGTATCCATTAGCATAATAATATTGTGAGTATTTGTTTTAATAATTTGAATTAATAAATTATTTGTATGAATACATAAAATGTTATAGTAGTTCAATCAAACTAATGTTGGAAATTGATTCAGTACCATTTAAAATAGCCATCACATAACAATCTACAGTTAATGATTTGTTTAGCCAGGCTCTTAACTATTAAAAAGCAAAATATTTTTTACGAATTTCACCATTTAGAAAAGTAGTAAACGTGCGTTACAAAGGTACTTTAAAGATATTTACTTTTTGTTATTAATGATCCTAAATTTGGATTAAGTGTTGAAAAAGTCAATAGACGATATCCACGCAAACTAAACCACAATGAATTGGTTTGAAGATCATAGTGACCATTCGTAATCAGCGAATGTTCGGTGGAGCGTTAAATTTCATTAGAGGCTTGGGTTCGATATTAAATAACATCGTATGGGCAATTGCTCAATCACTTATGGGGTGATAAAATAGAATTGATGGGCAATGAGACCGGTCCATTGGGGGTTATTAGCAGCCAAGGGATATATGCAGGTTTAATAAGTTGTGGTTCAAGTCGGTTTAAATGAAAGTAATTTTATAAAATTGTATAAATATGGCAAATGAAATAAGAAGCAGACTTTTAGAACGCTTTTTTTACATTTTAATTAGTTCATTAATGCTTTTAGTGGAAAGACTGAGTCAACTGAATCGTAAACATTTATGAATGTACACAGGCATATTACCCTATATATAAAAAACTTGAGTGTGGTTAATAAGTTTAACAATTATAATTTATGTTTGACGTCTTAAAATTTCCTGCAAGATAATATTTATTACTATAAAATTATAAAAATGAAATTATTTTGTGAGTTTTAGACATGTCATTTTTTAATGAATTATTATTCTCAGAGGATGTATTGGTTAGGCAACGTGTAATTAATTAAAAAATTAAATTGGATCAAAATCCCTTCATTATATCCTGTCAAAGCATCCGGTTCCGGATTCTATTATCATATTAATGGGATTATTTTAATTATTATTAGAATAATGTCTACCAGCTTCCTATACACCCTTTAAATACGTCACTTTTATGTCTTTAAGCTTCTTATCAACATCGAAGAATGTATACATTTAAAAAAATTCGAAAAGAGGTTAACCTTAAAGGCCATCCTTGCAACTTCCCGCTAGTTTTAACCGCAAAGCTATAGTTACGTGACGTATTTTGACGTTTTTGACTTTTTTTGAAATGTTTAAAAAGCCATAACTTTTTAACGCCTTATTCGATTTTGATGTTCAAGATGGCATTCGACGCAGTTTTTTGAGACCTAAAAACGTTACCCAGAGTGCAAAATCGGTTAGTCAAAAAATCTCTAAGTTATTGAAAAAAAAACACTTTTTTTGAAATTTTTCGACAACGATATCTCACGAACGAATCAACCGATTTTAATTTGCAAAACGGCATTCGACGTGGCTTTTTAAGCTTAAGAGGTGATTAGGTTATGAAATTGATCAATGCAATAGCCAAAAAGATATGCCCAAAAAACATCATTTTTACCAATTGTTTTTTTCGGTTATTTTGAAATTTCTCGAAATCTACCAGCTCGAATCGGTTCAAACTTACAAGGAATCTAAGTTAGATGGAACTCTTTGGAATGCTTTTTATTTCATTCCGATCGGTCAAGCCGTTCAAAAGTTATAAGAGGTTTACATACATCCACACACACACACACACACATCCACACGTACATACAGACATACAGACACCCTCGTAAAAATAGTCAGGGGAGGTTCCTAAGACCTCAAAACGTTGAGATCCGATGAAAACTCGATTTTCGAAAAACGGGGTGAAACCAATAACTTCCCGATTTAAAAAAAAAATTAATTTTTTTTAGCGGGAAGTTAAAAATATATATGATACAAATTAATAAACCTCTCATCCCCAAATTGTGGCCAGAATATTTGAAACAAAATTATTTCTTATTACAAACGATTTTAAATTACACTTTTATGGTGCAGTAGGAAATAATTTTGAGATTAAATGTTTACGATGCGCGCGCATACAGTGACGAAAATCTGATGTTACGAAAAACCGACAGCTTGAAATAAGTCAGTCAATCTTTTTTTTATAATCTTCAAAAAAATACAAATACATAATTTTAAAAAAATGGCAGATTTCTACATGCACTTAGTTTTTTAAAATATAATAATTAACTTTTTTCGCTAGAACCTCTTTGGTATCTTGCTGATACTTGTATATGTATTTTTGCACCCATAAAGTAAATCTAGTTGTCATACAAGTGATTTTTTTAGCTTTAATAGTAGTTTACGTAACAAGTCCTGAAAGTGGTCTTTTACTGGACAAGTAGGCAAATTGCAGGGCGAGCCATAGGCGAGCCCTGCAAGCCTTCGTGTCCAGTAAAAGCACTTTTGGGACGTATTACGTACGTAATACAATATTTTTTTTAAAACGGGCATTGTTGTACTTAAAACCTGCATTGTTGTACCATAAATTTCATATTAAAAACAATAAAACAGTTAGTCTAAGATAGTGGTCAATTGGTTTCTATGGTAAGCGAGTTTTGTATCTATTTAAAACTATTTGTCATATTTTGACGTTTAGTTGAAAACGTGAAATAGTACATTACGTAACGAGTGCGGAAAGCAGGTGATCCCATCACGAGAGCGTTTGTCGCGTGAGCCGAAGTCGAACGCGATAAAAAGCACGAGTGATGGGATTACCTGCGCACCGCACGAGTTGCGTATTCTATTTTTCATCACTCCGTGAGGAAAGCTTTTGAATTTGTCTAAAATAAAAGAAAAGAAGATAATAAAAGTATTATTATGTCTGCATGATCCAGCTGCACCGCGAAGGTGCTGAAGGAGGGTTGGGGAGGCGGATCCCCCCATTAAAACAAAAATTTTTAGAGTTAAGAAATTATAACATTTAAAAAAAAACACTTTTTTATTACAAAATTATTTGATTATATCGTGGTGCATTTACTACCGCGTTATCAGATGCAAAACTATTGGAAAATTCATCCTCAATTTCTCTTAATTTACTTTCTATCTCATTTATTTTTGATTGGGAAACACTTATCAACAATATCAACTCTGTTTCGGTCATTTATTGCTTTCCGCACGGTCCTGCATTGTCGAAAGCAGCGCTTTCCGCACGGAGTGATGAAAAAGTTTATAGTTCGTAACGTTGAAGGAAGCATTGCTTTCCGCACGGTCCTGCATGGTCGAAAGCAATGCTTTCCGCAAGGAGTGATGAAAATGGATATTCAAAATGATGCATTTGATTGTGAAGATGAAATTATACCGGAGGAATATGGTAAGCGAGTTTTGTATCTATTTAAAACTATAAAATAACTTTTCATATTTTGACGTTTAGTTGAAAACCTGAAAATGGAAATTCAAAATGATGCATTTGATTGTGAAGATGAAATTATACCGGAGGAAATTTTTAAGGCGGCCACCCAAGTAACTTTTGATTTATTGCCTTCGAAGTCCCGGACACGATATGAAAAAACATACCAAATTTTTGAAAGGAATTGTCTCAGAAACTCATTATAATGCAAGCAGTTCAAAAAATCTCACGTCAACGAATATTTTTGATATACCATGCTTACAGATAAGTCATGCTAATAATAGTACGTTTAATATAACTATTCAAAAATAATGTTTATATTTGTAAACCAAACATTAACAATTGTTAAAATTAGTTAATAAAGAGTTCTTATTTTAAAAAATGTAAACTGATTTTCATTAAAGATAGGCCGGGGAGTAAATAAAAATGAGTCCGGTAAAAGCTTTTACCGGACCCAAAAATGAGTCCGGTAAAAGCTTTTACCGGACTAGTCCGACAAAATGACCTTTTCTGACCTAAAAATAAACCGGAAAGTACTAATTTCTGGCCGGTTTTAATAAAATATGTTTTTTTAAATACGTCAAAATTTTTACACTTCCAGACCTATCGGAATACCTCAAGTTACACGAACGGAAATGTTTTTTTTTTACCATAAATCTAATTAGATAGTTGAATCTTTAATTAAAATATATAAATAGACTAACATTAACCATCTTAACTAATCTATTTAAAAACGTTGTTAGCTAATCTAACCTCTTCATTTATATCTGTCGTCTCTAACACGTTTGCCTTTAGAATCCAGCTCGAATACTCCACGTTAATGAAAATCGCTTCATCTATCAAAAATTCACCTCACACAGTTCGCTGCTAGTAGATAAATCCTACATAAAATTTATCTATTCGCAAAGTCGAGGAGTCGCTCCACCAGGTCGCAGGTCATCACCAAATAAATCATCCTAATGCGTTGTCTGCTCCAGCCCTAAATTATTGATGGCGGTCAAGTAATTATAATTTCATAAGGTCCATTCCTTAATGGTGGCAGACCGGTAGTAGTGGTGAGATTTCTGAAATTTTACCAGCTCCTAAAATTACCAGAGAGCGAAAAAGGGAACGCTTGTGGAAATTCTCTTTGCTCTCACAGTTCTGTCGCGCCGGATTATGTTATTACGATGAAAAATGGGGAATGGAATTGAGAAGATCTTGATATGGATATAAATATTCATAGAAAAGATATGCTTGCGTATATTTTGGTGTAATGTTGGTTTTTAAATAAGTTATGTAAAGTAGTATAGCTGCCCAGAAGTTAAAACAACACTCTATTTTTAATTTTTTGTAATTTAGTTTGTTTTTTTTAATTCTAAACTAGATTTTATTTTATTATTTCCTTCGATTCAAATTAACCAATAGAATGTCATAATTTTTTGAAATCGGACCAATCGGAATCAAATATCAGCGACTATTGCACTAGAACAATATCAGCGACTATTGCACTAGAGAAATAGTCACGTCAAATATAAATGTCAAAAGTTTGTCTTCTCAGGAAATAATCTTCCTAAATATAACGCGACCGTGATTAATAGTCTGCTATTTTTGTTGTTGCTAAATTTCTCGAATATTTTACAATTTGTTTCGACATAATTTGACATTAATAATCAAAGATTAAAGCCCTCGAGCTAAAGCTTTCTTGCTTTATAATCAGATTATTAATGTCAAATTATGTCTCAACAAATTGATACTAAAATATTCTCAAAATCTAGATACCACAAAAATAGCCGACCATAATCAAGGTCTTGTTATATTACCCTTGACTATTGCACTAGAGAAATAGTCACGTCAAATACAAATGTCAAAAATTTGTCTTCTCAGGAAATAATCTTCCTATACCTGGTTTCATAGTTAGCTAGCAGTGTATAAGCAATGGAAATAAAGCTTAGTTGCCAGATTTAACTTAGAAAGACTTACTATCTTTGTCTTATTAACACGCAATAGAAAGCGATATGTTTAAGTTAAATGGCAACCGGTGCCAGCGTAGGTCTTTCTGTCATCCAGTGATCGTTCAGTGGCGTGTTTTTAGGCACCGGTTGCCATTTAACTTAAACATATCTCTTTCTATTGCGCGTTAATAAGACAAAGATAGTAAGTCTATCTAAGTTAAATCTGGCAACTAAGCTTTATTACCATTGCTTATACACTGCCAGCTAACTACGAAACCAGGTATAAATATAACACGACCTTGATTAATAGTCCGCTATTTTTGTTGTTGCAAAATTTCTCGAAAATTTTACAATTTGTTTCGACATAATTTGACATTAATAATCAAAGATTAAAGCCCTCGAGCTAATGCTCTCGGGCTTTAATCAGGTTATTAATGTCAAATTATGTCTCAACAAATTGATACTAAAATATTCTCGAAATCTAGATACCACAAAAATAGCCGACCATAATCAAGGTCTTGTTATATTACCCTTGACTAATTCTCAAAGTTTCTTTTAAATCATATAACTTTTTAGATTTGTATTTGTAAAGAAAATAATCAATATAACTATTTTTTTAAACATTCACAAAGACTAAACATGAACAGCGGTTGACAGTATTAGCTTTTAATCTGTTCTTTGATTATTTAAAGTAGACAAACGCAAGGGATGTTTTACACTACAAAACCACTCCAGTCCTGGTTTGATTCAAGCCACAGTTATATTGAAAGTTAAAGTGGGAAACTTTCCCTGGAGGCTTTATTCCTTTCTAGCAGAAGTTTATTTAAATGTGAAAAACAAGGTCAATTGAACTACTACACTGTGATTGTTTTATTCCGTAAATCTTAAGAGAGATTGTAACGATATGTTGGTTTTTAAATATTTTTAGAACCACAATACAGAATTTCGATTAAATTTTTATCTAAGTATATGCATTTTTAATGACAATCTACAAAACAAAATTTGTTTTTTCCGATTGAGACGTATGAGTTCTTAAAATTTTCGTATTGGGAAGGACTTTCTAAATCGGCACTTTTTAAAAATTTTAAAATCGCGGACCTAATATGGCGGTTAAAAGCTGAAGAAAACTTGAGTACCTACACGACAAAAAATGTTGTACATATTAATATTTGCAACCAACCGGGTCATTTTTAAACTAAAATTGTAGCTGAAAGATGCTTTTTGAAAGCTGATGTGGTTGGATAAAAAATCCAAAATGTATAACAGAATTTGATAAACTCAACGAATTCATACCAATCAATATATATAGGGGGTTTCTGGGGTCGCTTATTACGAATTCAAACTCAGATTTGCAAAATTAACAATGGCAGATCCAAAATAGTGGATCTAATTTGAAAATTTTAACTGATTCATACCAAAATCGGTATATAGGGGTTTAATGATCGCTTACGAATTCAAAGTCAGATTTACAAAAGTTGGTTGGTTGCAAATATTAATCTGTACAAACATTTTTTTTGTCTTTTAGTGAAACCTCATACGTATCAATCGGCCAAAATAAATTCTGGTCGTTATGGTGTTTCGTTTGATTTGTACATGACAAATACATCTAAAACTTCATAATATATACGGAAGAGATTCCAAAACAATGTTTTTTTCATTTCGTTTATTTGGCTGTATAAATGTATGTTTGTTTACGCTAACCTCAAAAAAGGCATAACCGATTTGTATGCAGTTTTGAGGAATATATGGTGATGGGGTTTATTTAACATTAAATCTTTTTCCATTTAAATCGCTTAACAAATAAAAAAATTATATGAATTTTACAAATTTGGAAAATGCATGGTACGGAGTACGAGAGGCGCTTGGACAACCCAATGAGCGTCGTTTTTAAACGTTTCTAATGTACGAATTTTCTCTACTTAATGAAAATCTTCATGAAACTAATCAGGTTTACGCTCATCCTTCACATGCTGCTAAAGTCTGATGCTTGCAAAACTTCGATAACTAAATACAAACCGAAAGTTCTTATGATTTAGATGTTTTACGAGCAAAGCTTGGACATCCAGGTACTAATTGATTATATTCTAAATATTTAAAAAACTAGCAATTATTATCAAATAGATAAGACGAACAGTTCATAAAATCTAAATATACTACATTGGTTCACTAACCCTTAGTTGTTCAGATATAATAATGAAGCTTAATAAAATTAAACATTTTTAAATACGTTTTGATAAATAAATTAAGTTAGCAGCTGCATTTTAAACCACAAATAAAATGGAACGAACGTACCTATATGGTTATTAATACGACTAGTTGTTGAAAATAAAATTAATTTATTTGTCGATTTCTGATACGAAACGTGTCATTAACAGAGTTTGATTTATATGTTTTTACCAAAATAAGTTTTGTTTATAAAATAAAATTTACTTAGATTTATTAATTGTTTTTTATTTTAGAAATAATAAAAGCATAGTGTTAATTATATACTAGAGGAATATTTATATTTAGATAAAAAGACTGGTAACTTCAAAAAACGTCATGAGCAATGAACATGACATTATTCTGAAATTTTGCCAGTTTCTCTTCCCACCCAAATTCGGTTGGATTAAGGCTATACAATTTTTTTAAACAATAATTTTAAAAATTTATTACATATATTGCTCGTAGGTACTATATGTAATACATATAAGAAATAGTTTTGGAAGTGACTGGCAATTATTGTTTCAAACAATTAGTTTCATAGATATTCGATATTCAGTAAATGTCTTGCAGTTTGATGTATTTATAAATTTTTATATAAGCTTACCTTTTTTTATCCTCTTAATTCATATAATGTATCTTCTTTCCTCAATACCTGGAACAAATGATATAAATTATAGTTATATATAAAACATCCACCTACCAAAAAATATTTTCATGTATATAAAATTAGTTTTTTCTGTGCAATACAAAATAGTTGTTAGTTTTTTACTTTATTCAAATCCATACCGAACGTGGATTTAGAATTAATAAATTTTACTTTCACTTTTTTGAAATATCTTTAAAAAATATACGTAGAAGAAGAATTGTTGTAATATCGTTATTAACGAAACTAAATTCTATACGAAAAAGTATTGTAGTATTTTTTAATATGACACTTATTTTTAGAAATATTTGGACAGATATAAAACTTCCAGTGTAGAGAACAATTTTTATTATAGTACTTTTATTCACCCTCTACCATGGTGGATACACAAGAACCCAGGAAACCCTACCAGCTATTCATCAGTTGAATTACTTTAAGCAGCAGGTCATCAAGCCAGAAGAAGTCCAAAACCAATTAAGATAAAGTAAAAAATGTACTAAACTTAATGTGTCGCTAAGAAATAGGAAATTAATAGTTTAGGAAATAGGCAGAGGTTTTCCTGGTATTCCAATTTAAAGCTGTACATACTAATCTGAAAACAGATTGTTTTAAGAAGAAGTGGGTACTAGTTTTTCTTATAACGACAAATGTCACACCAAAATAACGTAAATTGATAACACATTCCTTAAAAAGAAAATTGGTTTTGTACATAAACAATAAACATTAGAATTTAATAGAATTCTGACTTTTTTTTTATATTTTAACTAGATGACCATGCGAACTTCGTACCGCCTAGCAATCACTGGTTTATTTTCCTCATTTTTCAGTTTTTTTAAGTTTCTTTCTCTTTTTTTAAACCTACCCGTGTTTTCTATTTGCACATTTTTTTTATTTTTTGACACATTTTTTTTTCTTTTTTACGATTTTCATTGTTTTTGTTTTTTCCCAACTTCTCATTGTTAATTTATAATACTTAAACATATTGAATAGGTCAGAGATAGAGTTAGTTCAAAATTTAAAAAGGATTTATATTTTCTGATCGTACCACATTTTAACATAATATTGAAATGTTAAGTTTGTTTATTTAAAATGTCAAAAATAATAAAAAATTTAATCTGTTTTGAACATATTTACAAATAAACCTTACTCCATAAAGTGGCCTGTAATCTATGTCAAAAAGTTATCACATGATCCCAACCAGCAACGATACGTTCACAAAACGTTTGAAGTACCTACTTTATCATCTGACTAAAGTTACGTCCATAATACGTTCTGTATTGTTCGTAGTACGTTAGTACGTACACAGTACGTTCTTAGAATGTGCATTTTCCACAATGCAGTATGTCCAAATTACGTACAGAAATTACATACAATAGACGTACACATATACATCTATAATCAATATTAGGTATGTACATAAAACGTTTGTATTTTGTCTTGTTTGTACCAACGTCCAACTCGTTGTTCCTGGGTAGTGCTAAAAGAAGGATTCTGGTTAGACAAAATCTACTCTAGACCTTCATTTGAGCTCTTCTGTGTCTCAATTAAAAAAAAACGACCTTGAAAAGACTTTAATAGAGAGGTCTCTGTTTTAAGTCCAAAGTCGTCATTATTTTCTTTATTAAAAATTAGTAAAGCTCTATCATAAACTTTTATTCTGAACGCAGATTCTGCAAGATTTTCCTGAAAGTACAATTTGACCTGCATACGACCTCTACAGGTCACGTTGACCTTGGACCTTAATGCATATCTGGTGATGATGAATGATGGTCATGGTCATGGTCAAATCCAGAATTACCATCTGATAGCCAGGGAAAAACCATAAATTTTATATCTTGCAAGTTTTTTCTATGACTGATACATTTCGATGGTCTAGGAATTTTTAGTTTGACTTTGACCATGACCATCATGATGTAATTTTAAAAAATTGTCAAGGTCATATTTGGACGTAAAATTTCACGCTTTTTCGATTCCTGTTGTCAAAAAAACATGTTTCCATTTAAAAAAATTTACCTGACCATTGCCTGACCATGATGGTCATGGTCGTGGTCAAATCCATCTTAACCATCTGATAGCCAGGAAAAAACCATAAATTTTATATTTTGCAAGTTTTTATCTCTGACCCATGGTTTTTGAGTTCCCACGGGGTTTCCATACTTTTTCCTCACCCGGTAGCGTAATTACAAACCCTAAGTGGTTTCAGCGCTTTTGACAGGGATGAACTGTCGAACTCTGAAAGGCTGTATGACACCGGCTGCGGCTGTGTGAGTTGTATAAATAAATTGTACTATAATTTAAATAAATATAGAGTATACCATACAACTGTGAGTTGTGGCTTAATAGTAGCTTAATAATGCCAATGAATGGGCCTCTGCTACCATAAGCTCTCAAAATGTGATTAAACTTTCGCTTAAAAACAATAACGATACAATCAAACCATACGTTGTATTTGAATATCGTTTCCAAAAAAAATACTACTAACAACTATCTCCAACTTTTTCACAGACGAAACTTACCTACTTAATAAAAAAAAAAACTAAAACTTTTCAGTGACATAAATTTTTACTAGACTTTTGAAGAAGATTAATTATTAATAAATATATTAAACTGAATCATAAATAGCACCGTTACAATGCTGATAGTATGCTGTTTTTTTATATATACAAATGTATTTGAATTTAAAAGCTTACAATGTGTTTAAACGTGTGTACGGGCTTCTCCGACAAGCCTTGGCGGGACCCGAGCGTTCGAGCGCTGAGACCACTTAGGGTTTGTAATTACGCCACCCGCGATACATATTTCGTTTGCTATGGGACAAGGACGTAACGACTTAAAAAGAGCCTTAAATGAACGTACCTACACTGGACATTTATTACTGTTTGGGATAAAGCTATTACTACTAATATTATAAATATACTTAAATTATTACTTTTTCAGGGTCTATACATCAAATTTAAGTCCAACGCTGTTTTACAAGAAGAAAATTTAATAATTTTTTGTAAATATTTTTAGATCAAAAACCGCATATTTTCATTGACAGATTGTTTACTTTACATTTTCTACTACAATCGAAAACACCAGGGAACGGGATCTATCCCGCACTTCCGAAGTCAAGAATATAACCGAGGCAAAGTTTCCCACTTTAAGTTTCAGTGTGGCTTTTATCAAACCAGGCCAGGAGTGGTCGTGTATCCCTTGGGTAGTGTGCCCCCCACGAGAGGATGCCCACAACACGCATTCACAACACCAATAATACGAAAATGTTGTCTTTGGCATTCGGAATATTACTATTACACCGTCTTGTTTCTACAAATGCAAGATTTAGCGGCTCTCTCGGAGATAAGTGCGTTTTCGAGGGTTTTAAAGGATTTTGGGCTTGATTGTGAAGACAGATTACTGACAATAGATAAGGTGCCCTCTAAAAAGGAATTTTCATTGAAAAAAAGGTCGGCTACAACTTGGAATGCCCTTTCAGTGCTAAGCTGTTCTATATGTGACAGAAATTATCTCTACTCGGGGTATCTTTTCAAAGTTAAGCTGTACATATGTGATACACAACATATCTCCTTGGTAGCAGAAAAAAAAAAACTAGATATGTAATTTATATGAAATTATGAAGTGAAGCTTATAACTTATTGTTTAGTCTTAAAATTGACATTGTTATAATATTTAAAATAAAATCATCAACATAAATTTATATTTATTTACTTTTTTTATTGGGGAACTTTTGCCACTAAAATCAAGATAAATAATAATTTTCATTTTCAAAATATCGATTTAAATTTAAGTGGCAAAAGTTCCCCAATAAAAAAAGTAAATATATATAGTTGAAGCCATAATAAAGTTATTTAAAAATAACTTTATTTTATTATATAATTATATGGATATTTATGTTTTATTTAATAATTAAATATATTATGGGTTGTTCAAAATTATGACAATCTAAATTTATTAAAATTACAATTAATATATAAATATATATTTATATTAATTTTATTGTACTTAATTTTGAACTTTATTTTCATTGCTTCCATTATTGAAATCATGAAATTTATGAAGACTAAGACGTCTTATTTTAATACGCAGGTGGGTGACGCCACTCACTAGATTTCACCCATCTATTCGCTAGGTACGAAGGATAGGGTGGGAGAACCGCGAATCGATCGCAGCGCTCACCGTGGCTAAGAAAGGAACTTACGGCGGACGATTAATCTCTTTTTACTAAGGATATTACATGGATTTCACTTATCTATGCGTACATTTAAAAAGTAAATAAACATGCGTCACGAAACCTGCTGTATATACCTAGTAAACTGCAACAACAATGGCCAAAATAGTGATCAGAAATTCTATAAATTTCCACAAGTAAGTTGGAAACGAGAACAACGTGTGAAGTAGTGGATAATCGCTATCAAGAGGAAAAAGCTAATAAGCTAACTTAAAAAGCAACATTTTAAATATTTGCTATATTTAATAGATATGATGGAAGCATCACGTTTTATTTTTACGTCTTGCACATATTAAGCTAAAACTAATTCTGTACCTTTGTTGGTTGTTTGAGGTTGGAAAGTTATGTCGTGAGTGATTGCTTAAAAAACAGTTTTAATTATTAATTTGGCCATGTTTAACTGAAAATACACAAAACGTCTGCATTATTAACAGCATTATAATCATATTATTATCGTCTACAATGCGATAATCGATTACTTTTATTTATTTTTTTAATTACTTCACGTGAAGTCCGCCGTGATATAGCCCATCTATACTACCTAAAATTTATTGATTGTGACATTTTAGACGGGAATTAAAAAAGATAATAGTTATTTACGTAACGAGTTATGAAAAGTCCAATTTTGTTTAACGAGTGTGATGTTGCAGCAAGAGCGTAGCGAGTGCTGCAAATGAACACGAGTTAAACAAAATGGCGTTTTATAACGAGTTCCGTACAAGATTTTTTATAATTTTGACGAAATTCCATAATTAAAGAAAATCATAATTATCTAATAATAATTAAAAACAATACATCTAGTTCTCGTGTTTATTTTGCATTGACACCTTTCTAATGACAATTCTATTTAATACCGATATAATTAAAAGGTAAGTTTCTGATATACCTAAATATTAAGTATACCTACTTATTTAATTTTTTGTTTAAAAATGTCTGCTTTTAAATATTTCTTTAATAAAGTTAGTATAAAATATTTCTTAGTTGTTTACTTATATTTGCTTTATATTTTTCGTAACTTGTTTTGAAATGAACTTTTCAAAACTAGTTACGTAAAGTTTTACTTTTCAAAACTAGTTATGAAAAGTAATGACTTTCAAAACTGACAGCAGTTTTGAAAAATGTCACTTTACTTGTCAAAATTATAAAAATATTATTATCGACGCTATAGATTTACATTTGGGTAGAAAACTAATACATTACGATGTTTCATTTGAAATAATTGTTTGTTTACTTACTTTTCGTAATGACAGTTAGCCATTTGATATTTCAAAGTCCGCCGTAATTGTAAACGCTAGGTGCCGCTGTCATCGCGCACCCAGCGGATAGAGTCTAATCTAAACGCACAGCACCCGGCCAGCTATATAGGATGTTTACGTGTGTACGTTCATATGTGGTGTCGGTGTCACGAAGCAGTAACTTCAATGATCTTAATTTTTAACATTATTTTCATTGTACCCATTATTGTCATCATTAATTTCATCAATACTTAGACGCCTTGTATTTTTAATTATACTATGCTAATACGCACGTGGTTGACGCCACTGACTAGAATTGTTGACGAGTGGGAAAGAAAGAATCTTGTTAATTTCAACGCTTACAAGACAAAGACATGTTGCCTATCCAACAAGAGGCAAACATGTGACTCATCCATTACAATGAACGATCAGACACTGGTAGCGGACGACTCCATTACGCTGGTTGGTATAACGATTTCCCAGGACTTAATATGACACGAACATATTGCATCCATAGCAACTACAGCAGAAAAGAAATTAGGCTTTCTGTTTAGAGCACGGAAATATTTCTCTCCATCCAACTTAGCTACTCTTTACAAAGCCCAAATACGACCTAATCTTGAATACTGTTCGCATGTATGGGGTTCGGCTGCTCCGTCAAGACTCGGAGTTCTTGATGCAATATAGAGAAGAGCAGTTCGACTAATAAACGACACCAGTATCACCAAAAACCTAGCCCCATTGTCCCACTGAAGAGCAGTGTCTGATCTTTCCTTGTTTTACCGATACATAAACGAATTTTGCTCAGAAGAACTCCGCTCTATAATGCCTCCACTTGTCAGACCAGCCAGAGCCACGCGACGTGCCAACTCCATGCATCCTTATACTGTTCAGTGACAGACATCGAGAACGGATCGATTCAATCATTCCTTCATCCCCAGGGTCTCCAGATTGTCTTCCCCACTCGTCCTAACCTGCAGGCCTTTAAAACCCAAATTAATAAATTGTCTCTTCTGCCCCAATAGATGTTCTCGGTACATTTGTATTAAGGTCTTTAATAAAATAATAATAGAAATAAAAAAATTCAAAACTTCCACAGCACTCGGTCGGGTATATACGATGTTGACTTATATGAGGTGTCGGTCTCGCGGACCTGTAACTTTTCCCCTTCCGAAAAGTGCTCATCGCGATAAAATATTTTCAAATTAAAGATAATAGTCTATGCTAAAAATTTAATCAAGCAAGAAACAGAAATAATGAAAAGTTTCAAATATCAAATATCATGAATAGGATTCATTAATTTTATTGTTTATGTTGTATAAACACGCTAAATAAAATTAGTTCACAATCACACACGCATTAAATAAATACAACACCGTTTTCAGAACACGCAAAGTAGTTTTGATTAGAACCTAAATATAATCAAAGCAAAATCTTACAATGTATGTCATAGAGTAGGCGTTAATATGTCGGCGTTGGTAACAACAGTAAGTGCATAGGAAACATCATCGTGTTTCCGCCCGTCAACGATGTTGGCATTACCAATTTGATTGATAGTAAATCCCAGTATGCAATGCTCTACAACACTACTGACCATACCACACCGGAAATCAATAGACTAGTTACACGATGACATCGACATTGGTCCTCGTTTGTTTATGATTGACTGCAGCACTGTATAAAATTAAAATATATTTTTTTAACATTGCCAGTAAAGTCATTTCGCAATTGGATTATCGATACTCAACTAAATTAGCATTTTGAATAACGAAAAAACAACATTGTTATTGTGATATTAAATTTATTACGAATTTGTTTACCTTTTCTTATGTTTTTTGAGATTATGAATGAACGTAATCAAAAAAGGTAGTTGGTTAAAGGGTTACATACTAGTTCGTTTCGGCGGTCAGCTATTATATTCCCTTTTAAAATCGTACCGATGCGCGATGTGGGCTTTCCGAACAGTAGCCTAAATCTATAATTCTAGGATTTGAAAGGTTGTATAAAAATAGATTTACATTATAGTAACATAACTACGACATATATGTTAAATCTTTATTTATAATATATAATAATAATAATAATAATAATAATATGTGGACTGCACGTTTTAAATGCTAAGTGGGAGACTGTTTTTTACTAGAATTTAGTAAAACGGTTAAAGTAAATATGCAATCTTTCCACCTACAATGTAGGAAGATTGAACCTCCTCTTTATAGAGAACTACGAATGGGTGTGAAAGTTTTCATTCAAAATTTAATCAATTATTTTATAGAAGCCATTCAAGTATATATTTTAATTGCTTTGGATTTTTCTTCGGATACCCAGTAGATTTCAGTAGATTCCTGGGAATGAGATTCGTCCTTAAGAAAATCGGTT